>NAJI01000211.1:0-590228 GCA_002179835.1 Calonectria leucothoes
TTTATTGAATATCCTCTGCTAACGAGGGAACAACTTCTCTTGCGAGAAGGGCACAATGGATGCCTGGCGCAGGGCCAAAAACAATAAAAGTATAAAACAATGAGACTCTTGCCCAGCCTTTTTGACAGTAATCTAAAATAATACAACTGCTGTTTGCCTATCTCAAAGTTTGGTATGCGGCCTGAGTCAATAGTTAAGTTTTTTGCGATGCATCGTGAAAAACCATAAAGGTTAGACCTGCAGGCGCAGAACCACGGTTTGCAAGAGCTTTAATTGGAGATGACTCTATACCTTGCTGGGCACAAGATAATAATAAAAGACCATCCGGCCAACTGCAAAGATAAAAGAATCTTATATCCTCAATAATATTTCAATCTAAATAATACAATCAAATAATTAACATAATCAAACAAATAGTAAGTAAATATCTTAAGAAGAATCAATCAATAACCAGCGGCTAATCACCTACCAACAGAAATAAAGGGCTAAAATTCTTCTACAACCACCATTGTCCTAGGCAAATACCAGGACACATATACAAATGCAGCTAAAAAAGCCAAAATCGGCCAGACCAAGGACAAGCTACATAGGCAGAAGGGCTCCAACAAGCGCCTAAACAAGCACACAAAGAAGCTTGTTAAGAAGGCACAGAAGAGCCAGGAGCAGCAAGGGTTGCAGTTGTGACGGGCACACAGTTTGGAGGGCACAATGGGGGGCAGTTTAGGCTCATACCAGGGAGCGTCGTCTGGGTTCATGAATCGCGCAAATGCCCCGGCCTGCTGGTTTGCGCCGTCGTTGTTTACATAGTCCCAGCGATTTTGCCGAGATTGCACAATTCTTTCCCAAACTTTGCTGCCTACAGCTCGGCCATGGACTGAATCACAAAAGAATCCTGCAATGAAGGATTCCTTGAGTTCTTCCAAGGTTTTAGCATCTTTAATTTTAATAAAAGGCGTAGGGTCTGCGAATTCAAGACCTTCGCCAATGCTTGGAATGGTACCGCACAAAATCAGGCGACGGACAAGGCCTGGGGAATTTAGGGCAACCATTTGCGCGACAGTTCCTCCTAGAGAGAATCCCATTACATCAACTACCCCGAGTCCAAGGGATTTGATGACATTAGTGTAGACTTGAGCAAAGCCCGAAATTGTCTCCGGAATCTTGCCGCCTGAGCGACCAACGCCAGAGACGTCGATTAGAATCACAGGACGTTGGGCTGCAATTGGATTGATGAAATCAGGATCCCAATGATCCATAGTTCCTCTTGAAAGGCTCTGTTAAATCTGTTTGCTGAATCTGGATCGTTGGACCAACCTGAAGTAAACAATGAGAACAAGAGGGATGCCAGCCTCCGCGCCAAAACTGCGATAGGCAATTTTGATGCCCCCAATGGTAATAAAACGGTCCTCGGCAGTTTCGTACATAGCCATTTTGAATGCAAGTCTCAAGCAAGCATGAAAATTACTGAGTTTGGCAGCACGGGTGCCTGTGACGGTTATATATCGAACTAGCCCAAAGTAAATCTCTATTAGGCGGACTTAGGCTTAAACTGCCCGATACTAACTCCGATCCCTCTTCAAATTCGATGCCAAGTGCTGTAGTTGTCCTGAGGGAATCTGCGCGCAGTGGGGCCGCAGTGGGTTTTGCGGCCTTTGCGGTTTCTGCGGCCTCTGCGGCAAAATGGCATCCCTTCTCTACGTGGAGTGGCGGCCATCTTTCTAGTGAAGAAACAAAAACCCTATCATGGCCTATATCAGGCCTCATTTCTATGACGTATAGTTTCCTTCTATTTGCTACTTGGAAACTCGAGGAAAATATCGGAACTTTTGCTCCTTGATCCGAGCGCCTGCACACACACAGTCAGACACCCATCTCCCTGTGATTCTGGCATTTTCTAGCAGTCATTTTACACTTTTGAACCCAAGCCCAGGACTCCAACCCTAGTTGAAAGATGTTTGATGATGAGTATGCCGATGGTTCGTTAAAAAACGAAATAACGACATATTAGATGTTGTTAAATACGGCTGGATTCGAGCGTCTTGTCATCTAGTCAGTAGTCGATTCTTGGTACCTTTCATTCCGAGATTTAGAATTGATCGCTTGGGAGCCATGGACATGCTAATCCTCTCCAGGGCACTAGCGACTTTCTTGAACTCGGGATCATCGACGCCGGTAAACTTGGTCATGTTCAAATGGTCTCTATCCATGTGTTGTTTAGTCTCAGTTGGGATGTTCAAACTTGATGATACGTCTTCAACGATCTGGATATGAATTAGTACAAGAACAACCTGGCTGGATATTGTCCCACCTTTTTTCCAAGGATGGAGCCATGTTCTTCTTGGAAAGAGTAGATGGTCCACTTTTGAGCCTGGGCGGTCGAGTTGAAGTCGGCCTGGAGCATCTTCAGCTGCTCTGAGTCGGGTAGCAATGTGTTTAGAATCTGATCGTTGATCGCACAACCCGTCACCCGGTGGACCAACTCTGCAATCTTGAGGCGGAACTCGCGCCTTTTCATGTCATTGTGTAGTGTGCCGAAGAAGAGAATACCGGCGGTAGATTTGAACACGCGGTATAATCGAGATTGGTCTTGGCTGTTTTTCGCTTTCAGCAGCATTTCCTTGACAATGATTCCGCCTAGACTGTGTGCGATGAAGATGAGTGGCCTCTCAGGCCTCTTCCGACGCTCTGCTTCCAGTGCCACCAAGAAGTCTCCCGCTAGATCATAAGTAGACGATGTCCCGATTGGAGATCCGTGGCGGTATTGGATATCCAAATGATATCCGTATGTCAACACGCGAGCTGTTGGCCAAATCTCTGGAAGCAGGTGCTTTGGCCAGAAAACCACCTTTTCCTTGAGATCATCGGCCTTTCCAAGAATTTGTTGGAGATTCCCTGCGATATTTTTATCCGTTTTACCCTTCTCTTCGCATGCCCATGTCCGTGTATGGTGTCCTTTGAATCCGTGTATAAAAACGATACTAAATGAATCAGCGGGGTGTTTTTTAAACTGTGACACAGAATGACAACACACTCTATCTCCGGTTTGGAAGGCTCAAAGACCACATGCAATCCCTTTGCAGTCGGTTGTAACTTTTCGACCACCCAGGCCAACACTTCTTCCGACGTGGAACAATTCTTCGGTCGCGATTGGAATATACTTTTGATCTCTTCTAATCGAATAAGGCTGCTACCGCGAGTAGATTTTATTTGTTCAAGAGCCTTCTCAGCACCAGACACAGATTTCAAAAAACCCTTTATGCTTTCTTCGTTGGTCAGGGCGTTGGCCATGTCTGGGAGTGCACCGGTCCCATCTTCCATTAGGTCCTTGCTGTATTCCAAGCAAAGCGAATATAGCACGGCAACACCGTGGGTCACGTCGACAAATATTTCCTCTCTCCGATTCATAGTGGGGACGAGTCTCTTGTAAAGTAAAGGATGAGCGACCTTGTTGTAGAGATTGTCCATGAGAGTGGTGACCTGTATCTCGAACATGACATCGGAGTAGGGTGCGAGCGTTTCGACAGTTGGTGGGCGTACGGCGACGTGATGATTTGTGCAAGAGTATGCTCCAAACCATGGTTTCCAGTGCTTTCCGACATCGCGGTCGGAGGTGAAGGTAGTGGGCTTCTTTTTGCTGAGGAAGGTGCTTTGAATGAAGGAACTGACTTTGTTGACATCGGAATTGTTTTCGACTACTATTCTTAGGCCGACCAGGTCATGCAAGTCTTCAAAAATGTCCGGCAGTGTTTTGTACTGCTTCTTCTCAATTTCCTGTCGCTTCGCCTCCCGACGTTTGATAGACTCCCTAATCGACCGAAGACCTTTCACTCTACCCTCAATTTTGCTGGAAACGCTGCTTTCTCGAAGTTGGATGTTGCAAAAGGATATGAGCTGCTCGAGCATAGCCTTGTAGTCGGCTTCCACGTTGGGCCAAATGGATTTGACGAAGGTGTCCTTGGGGGATTCCTCATTTCCGTTGGCTTGGATCAGATTGTTAAGTTTCAATCGCAGGGACTTGCGGATGAGCGCGTCGTTGGCCATGATGATTCCTGTGGTGTGCAAATACGCTCATGGGGGAATGCGAAATGTCGGATAACGGCAAGTCAAATGACCGCGCATTCGATTTTTTTTTCTTTCAGCGCGAAAGCTCCTCTCTATTTCTTTAACTTTGGTGGCGCAACAACTCACTTTATGGGGGCCGTTTCTCGGAGACATTTTGTCACTTTTCAGCCCCCAATCACAGCGTCAGCCGTGCTTTGCCCCCAGGGGAGGCTGCACAGCATGCACACACAAAAGCAGGCGACGAATAAGGCTGCAATTTCTGCGCGAAAAGAACACGACAGTCCAATTCGATCTAGGAAAATCCCTGTGCACTTGCACCTTTTGCCTGAATGGTGACTAGAAACTGACGTAAGCCTCTCGAATCGGGCGCAAGGCTGAAAAGCAGGGGCAAGGAGAAGACGCTGGATTGGCAGCATATTCAGCAGGACCAGGATGTTTCATGTCGGCTTTTACCAAATCATTCCACGCAAGATGTCACACGTTTGGATTCTTCCGAGGTCGCGCCATCCTAGTCTCGTTTCACGAGGAAACGGGCAAACCCCCGACTTGAGGTTACGTGTTAGAATGGAGGGCCAGCCTGGTGATGGGTGAGATGTGAGTCAAGGGAATTGAATTTATTTATTGTGTAAATGGTGGCCTCAAAACTTGCTCGCATTTCCTGTTTTTAATCCAGTCATGTACCTCGCTTAAGCCCGAATGGCCTACTTGATTGCATCATACTCCAATTACGCACTACCGCTGCCGCTCTGTACCACAATGAAACCTGTGCAGTCTTTCACACCAAGACCCATTTCGGGACGTGGACTGACTGTAGTTGTTAGCCCTCCCGAACCTGATGTAGAGTAGGTATTTAATTGCTATGCGCGTCAGAAATTTGTATTAATGAAATAGTGTCGTGTTTATTCACGGGTTCAGAGGTGGTCCAGAGAATTCGTGGACTGAAAAAAGCCGCGCCAGAGGAATCCATAGTCCTCTTCACACTCCAAAACTAGAGAAGCCACAACTCGAGTCACCGCTCTCATCGCCGAGTATTCGCAGCAACAGGAGCGAGGTGCCAAGCTGTTTTTGGCCTCGTGACTTGCTACCAGGCACACTGCCCAATGCACGCGTGATGACGTACGGATATCAGGTCGAAATGTTGCATTGGCTCACAGCGCCAAAAAATCAGCAAACCATATATGATATAGCCAAGGATTTCATGATGGCACTTGACGCAGAGCGTGAGGCAAACCCCCGGAGGCCAATCATTTTCATCGCGCATAGCTTGGGAGGGATAATAGTCAAGGAAATGCTCTGGCAATCATCTTGCTTTGACTCCTCCAAGTCTTCCAACGGATTGCACCTTCGGAGAATCTTCAAGTCAACCATCGGTCTGATGTTCTTTGGCGTGCCGCACTCTGGTACCGACCCTAGCGGCGTGTTGATCAGGTTTGCGCAAATGATGCTTCGAGCGTTAGGGTATTCTATGAATAAGCAGATACAAAATGCCCTGCTGCCAGGAGCCCAGCGACTCAAAAGGCTAGATACCAACTTTGCGCCAATAGCAAGAGAGCGCAATTGGACTATTTACTCTTTCCAAGAGCAGTACGGGCCAGGACACACCATGATTGTGGAAGAGGGATCATCAAAACTCGGCATCCCGGAGTTAGAGACGATTCAACATATAGCCAAGGATCACTTTCATATGACACAGTTCAGCGGAGTTGATGATGAAGATTTCAAACTAGTTGAGGCTGGCCTCAGGGTTTTGAAAGCCAAGGTTTCTCACTATTCTGCGTTCTTCATAAAGCTCCAAATGATGAAGCTGAAAACCTTGAGGAATTTATCGCGTTTGTTGACTCCCGATCGATGAATTGAATGTTGATGGGTCAAGCTAGGGAAGTAATGTTGCTGCAATCGGGTTAAACGGTCGAAAATTAGCGAAAACTGGGTTTTATATGTGTACATACCATAATATCTTTAGATTTAATCACTAGACAGATTTACAAAGACTTTTGCAGGCCAGATATTTACTAATAATAGATTGAAACCACATTCAACCGAGGGGTCTTGGGCATCGCCTGCGTGAACTCCTTGCTTTAATATGGCCATAAATAAAAACTGTTCTCCCGAAAAATTACCAATATTGGAGATGGGACGCCATGGATTGCTGGCCGTCGAACTCGCAACAGTGTTCACCTTAGTTGTCATCTTGAGAGTGCCATGTGGCTCGCCGAGTCTCGTCAAAATCCGCTACAAGCATTTCAAAACCAGCCTTCAAATCTTCCAGAATATTTCCTATTTTGACTTGCGAGATGCAAAAGCAAATTGGCCAATCACTTCTCTGGCGCTTTGTGGCGTTAAAAAATCATGTTGGTTGCTGAACAGCCGTATAGATACATGGTTGGTCCTTGTTCAATTAGAGCTAGAGGTCTATTATTAGACGGCGTTGAAATCCTGCAGAATCCATGTTTCGAAACATTTTGTGCTTGGTGATTGATTCCTACGAACTCTTCTCGGCATTTTATTCTTCACAGAACTGCGACATGGCAGGATTTGTTTCGCCCTTGGTGAATCCCTCAACCAGACAAGGCCAGCAGCAGAATAGACTTGTGCGGTGAGACACAGCCTCATTCTGGCGATTAGGTCAGTTTGTGGGCAGGGTCGCGCGAATTCGGCCATTCTAACTCTGTACCGCCAAGCCAACGAGAATAAACTGAATTGTACCAACACATTTCCCACCGCCAAGCTTGAAACACGATTTTGGGGTGGTTGGTACGCCAAACGTTGGCCAGGAAATGGTGTGCTGTACACTTCCGCAGTGCGAGCAGGGATCCAGGGTGTTCCGATATTTTCTCATCGCCTCACGAAAAAGAAAAAAGAAGGAAAGACAAACGGCGGCGAGCAAACTTTCAGCTGCACCCCAGCCCTGCAGGGGCATGACGTGTCAAGCACTCACAATTCTAGCTTGAGGCTATGTCCTTGAGGATGCGAGACATAACCAACAAAAATGCACTATTATTGGGAATTTGGCGACTTTGATGGCATCGCAACTGTCGGCGTGGAGCTCGATTTGGCTAGTGGCCTCGTATCGGCAAGTTCAACTTGCTTGAAGGAATCGTGGGCTGAACAATTGAGTATCCGACCTGTTGGTCGAAGCTGCAGCGAGAAGCAAAGACTCGGCATTATTCTATCTTTGAAGAATCCGCGCTCTCATGGTGCAAAGAAAGATTCTATAAGATCTGCACATTTCTCACGTCAATTTTACCACTCCTCACTTCTACTCCCATCAACCACGCCACACTCAGAGCCATTTGATCCATCGTCTTCCCCACAACACAATCTGCAACCCAAACCAGCCAGCAAAATGAGAATCACAAGCATCTTTGCTTTGTTTTGCGCCTCTTTGGCTTCTGCTGCTGTAATTACGCTTCTGAATCTCGTCAATAGGATGTGTGAACTAACGCTAAACAGGCTCTTCCTCGCGCAACAGCCGATGTCGACAATGTTACAGTGAAGGTTCCTGCTATGGTGTGTAACTTATTATGTCTCATACAAGACAGAATTTGGCTAATCAACTCATAGGATCCATTTTCCGACACCCAGCATCCCAGGGCTGTCGAGAACTTCGAAGCCACCGACATAGAAGTCGCAGCCGACTTTGACAAGAGAGCGAGCGCAGTTAGAGAGCCCCATATCAAGTTTTTCTTTTGTAAACCCATGCTAATGATTTTGGTGTAGGGAGAGATCCAATGTAATGTTGCAGGAGACGGACAGGCTCTCACGCCGACTCTGCAGGATATGATCAACAAATTGGTCAAGGATTGGCCCACCGCTGGATGGCCAGTTGAGCCCGGCACATGTAATCGCGTTGCTTGCTCTTGGAACGCGGCTATCTGGGCCTGCAGCGACGCCTCGGCCAAGCTGTGGCCACGCACAAACGACATCGTTTCCATGGCAAAGAAGATTATCAACGGATGCGTAACTTACGAAGATAATATTCCCATGGTTGAAGGTGAGACATCTCATGGCATTTTGGAAGTTTGTAACTGACATCACAGGTCGGGGCTATGTCGCGCGTGAATGGAACGTGATTATCGGGAAAGACAGCTGTTAAGCCCTCTCGTAAGAAGTGGCGATGCATGGTATCATAGAATTGACCAAAAGATGGTTGATATTATTTAGCGAAGAGCCGGGGAGATGGAATATGTTTTTGACACGGAATTACGCTTGCATTGGGTATTGGTATCACGACTTTCCTTCACTAATTAGATAATGTTGAGTATGTTTTTAATGATTTATTTTTTACATTGAGCATTTCACAGCATATGGCATCTCTATGTCCAACCTAGAAACGTTCCAACAAACACATTTCAGGCCGTGGTATTTCTCAAGCCTGTTACGAGTGACAAAGTTTAAACCACTTGATAAAAGCTCGTTCGCGAGTTTAAAGTCTAAATTACCACTCAATCTTTCTTCCTTCAGGACCACACGCCAGTCCCTCACAAAACTCAATATCTTCCTTTAATCCTTTGGCATTCTTGTCCACTTGCATCGCAGGCCAAATCTCCCCAGCCGCCATCTGCTCCTTGTCCCTGTGCTCAACCAGTGCCTCCTTGAGGCGCTTTTGAAAGTACAAGACCCCCTTCTCGTTGAATGAGTGCAACTTTCCACTAACATATGCACCTGCATTCAAATTCTTCTGAGCAGCATTGCACAGTCCCTTGTCTTCGGATTCAACTTGCTTGAAAAACTCATCAACGCTTTTAAACTCTTCATCTGACGCGTCCTTGTGTCGATATACCTCGTACTGCATCGAGGTGGTAGTAGGAGAGGTTGGCACAACCCGCATCAAATAAAAGTACTTGGTTCTAGAATTTAGGATACATCTTAGCTGGCCATTTGCACAGATTTCCTAGGTCCCGTGGCATTCACTTACGTCATTGTAACGGATGCGTTGGGGAAAAAGAATGTGGGGGCCACATTGAGACCAGAATCTTGGTCTGGTTTGTCTTTCGCAAAATGTTGGATTTGACCTCCTGTTACCTCGACATTATACGAACTCAGATCAGTGGTTGCCGCAATTCCGGGATGCGCAACACTGCAATGATAACACTACTTTGCTTAGTATACGTGCACATGCATGCAACTTGTCACTTACTTCATTGTAATTGTCGACAAGAGTCTTCCAATTGTAGTCTCCATGCATATCCCACGCGTGATCAAAATGGTAGTCGTCCATATTAAATTCGCCAAGGCGAGGCTGCTGATCTGACCCTTCGAAATCAGATTCCCACGGTATCGAGGGTTCATCACCAGAATCGAGATTGACCCACACAAATCCACGAGAGTCGACGTGGACGTGAGTCTTGAAAAGGCCATTGTTGTCTTTATCGAAAGATGGCATGGTTTCAAATCGCGGGGCTTTCGCCAACTTCCCGCTGAGACCATACGACCATCCTAAATAATCAAACTGTTCGTCAATGCCAAAAGCTCAATTACACATCATGACATACCATGATATTTGCAAGCAAGAATACTAGCATTTCCACTGTCTTTAGTGACGACCGGATATGCTCTGTGCCGGCACACATTGTGGAAGCCATTTAAATTGCCTTGCCGGTCTAGGCAAAGAAAGAATGCAAAACCAGCTTCGTCGTATCGCACATAATCGCCCGGTTCAGTGAACCTTAAACGATGAGATACCAGCATCCATTTCTTTGAGAAAATGGCTCTTCTCTCAAGTTCATACATGGCCGGTTCCCGGTACCATGATGCCGGCAAGGCCCGCGGCGAATCGTCATTAGTCGTGGTCTGAGAAAAGAATCGAAACATAATTGCAGTATCTTGTTAGAGGGTAGAGTTGGTTGTTGTTCTAGTTCAATATGTATTGCTGAAATTGTAGCTTTCTCACGATTGAGTTTAAATACAAGGGAAAAAAGACCATGTGGCTAATTGATGAAGCATCTCACCCTTATCGTTTGTATCTCCCAGCTCGCACTTGATGGCCACTTTGAGGATAGAGCGCTTTGAATCATCTCTCAACACGGTAAGCAAGTCTTATCATCGTTTTATTGGTTAGGCTTAGAGTAATCAGTGCATAAATCGAGCGAGAAGTAATGGGAGATGCAGCCATGACGACACCACTACGGAGCCCGCGGGTTCCACGGCCCCGGGGCCGACTCTATGTGCTTGAAAAGATCTAGGATGTCCTAGACGGTTAGATTCATCCATATTCTGTTTGTTTACCTGAAACTCACGAATAAGGCTCCTATCAGTGAGGCTCTTTTACAAAACTGAACCCATACAACCAACGTACTTGGCATTTCAGTGTGAAGGGCAGATCTGTCGTCTTGCCTTCATTTCTTTTTTCTTTTTTAGAATTATAACCTAGAAAATTCTTAGAATTTTAGTATAGATCTATTTCCTAGACTTTTATCTCACAATACGTAACTTCTACATCACAGCTTAGTCTTGGGCTCCGCGGAAAGCAAGAGCGTTTCTACCTGTCTCCCAACCATACCTCCATTCTCAATTGCTCCATCAACGAATCCCCTCCATCCATTAGCCCAGTCGCTGCTCGCGAAGAAGATTCTTCCATCTGACTTCTGGAGCTCTGGTAGCCATTTCGTTGTAGAATTAGGGCCCCAGCAAGCCCAGGCACCCTTTGCCAGCGGGTCATTCATCCAGTCATGAGTCAAATACTCCTTCACCTCTGCATTGGGTTTCAAGAACTGCTTAAAGGTCGAGATAATCTCCTTGCTCTCTTCTCGTTTCGTCAAGTGAGAGCTATACCCAAACCCAATACAATAAGTTCCGTCCTTTTTGGACGTGCCGTTGTGATCAGAGAAGCCAAACAACCATGGGGACACGCCATAGCCATTCACTATAGAAAACCAGCCCGGTTCCAACTTGGCGAGATGAAAGTGGATCTTTGCTCCTTGATTGACGTGTCCAGCCTTGATTGCTTCTTGACGAATTGGCGAGAGTGGCGGGGAGAAGTTCACGTCAGAAAGACAGTTCCTATCATTTAATTAGCTTCGTTTTGACTGTCTCGGCGAATCAACTCACAAGGGAATTGTCGAAATGACATATTTTGCCTTGACCTTGAAGCCATTCTTGGCTGTCAATGTAACTGATTTGCCGTCTTGGACAAAACTATCGATAACCGTGTTCAAGAGCAAGTGTCCCCGATAGTCTGATAAGATGGCTCGGGCAAATGAAGTCATGCCTCCGTTTCCCAGTTTGAACATGCCTGCCAGCTCAAAGACGCCGGCCATGTTGTGGCCTCCCAGGGCGTACCAACGCAGGGCTTCGGTAAAGCCACACCCGCTCCCAGGAACACTCCCAAAAGTGCTAACCATCGTATCAAACAGATCCTTTTCGATCTGAGGAATGTTGAGCTGATCTAGCCGGTCTTTAGCAGACAAGTGGTCATATTTCTTCCAAAGCGCCGGCTCTCGGAATGGATCGTGAGGGTATGGCATCAAATCACGACTTGATAAACCATCAATGGAAAAGAAGGCATCGGCAGCTCTTTGAACAGCCGCATCAACCTCTGCCCCGTCAATCTCACCGCATGTCCCCAAGGCTGGAGTGTAGTAACTTTTCTTTGCATCCGTTGTTCCAGCAGATTGCTTGAGGTTAGCGTGGAGACCGTATCGGTGCAATTCTGCATAGACATGGGGCTGGTTCCTGCAATTGGCTTCACTCAGCAACAGCTCCTTTTCGTTCCAATTTATCACAGCTTACCAATGCACCCAAGTTCCACCCATTTCAAAGTCCTCTCCCAATGCCTTTGCCGTCCATGTTCTTCCACCAATACGGTCGCGTCCCTCCAGTAGTAGGACCTTGTTTGTTGTACCTTTGCTGAGGTTCCTGGCAGCAATGAGACCAGCAAAACCCGTCCCGACAACAATGACGTCATAATTGTCATGAATTACCGAAATTGGAGTTCCAGTTACGGCAGCGTCGGTAGTGAGGCCAGTGGTCGCGCCGCCGGGCGTCCACAAGTATCCTTCTTTAGAAGATGGCATTGTTGAGTATTTGGATTGAGGGATGAATTGTACACGAGAAGCATTCAAAGCTAGTGCCAGTAGCGCGCTTCAGGGCAGTTGTACCAGTCATTTTAACAAGCTGGTTTGCTTTTGCTGAGCCCAACCTGCTCCATATTTGGTTAATATGTGCGAGGTCGGCGTACGCAACTGCGTCGACGTTAACTGTATTCTCATCTGATTTGATGCGAGCCTCTAGACGAGCTTTGCCCAATTGAGTCAGAAAGTGCGAGGAGTCTTTGTTTATCACCGGCCAAAAGGGTCCCCACAAGTCGAACCAATAGAAACGCGAAGCTTTCGGAAAGACATGACCCTAGTTCCGTCTTCTAGACACTTTACCCTATACGGATAAAAAGTACGAGCTGGAGAATCGACCGTGAGCGCCCGGCTTTGATGGCTTGACAATGTGAGGGGTTTGAGTTGGCGTTCACACATAATATAGAATTAGACAAGCGCGGCATCGTGTAGGTCTTAGAACGCGAAAAGACATGTCGTACATAAAAGTGCGCATACATTCATGATTCCAGGGACTAAAATATGGGACGAGGGTCAAGTAAGCTGGCGTGAGTAATCTTGGAACCAAATAGCATAGTTCAGCCTAAAATCGTCTCTAATCTCTGCTCAGACATAATATCCATCCAATGCACTTGATCCGAGAAAATGTTGTCCCGATATTCTGTTTGGGGGCTGGATTCTGCAGCTACATCCATTCGCGCCCATGCTTCTTCGAGAATCAACGCAGCATGCATGATGGGACGCAGCCCGATATACATGTGAAGTTTTAGTATTTTGCTTCGCACGAAATCCCTCTTCTGCAACACGTCTTGATTCAATTTCTGCTCCAATGGAGACATGTCGCCAGGCGCATATGACACCTGAGCCAATGCACCCCCTGCGATCAAAAGAAGAAGGTTCTGTGTCGATATCGTGTTGGAGTCGCTTGGAATGTTTTTTAAAATGTTTAAGATGGATACGGTTAGTCCGAAAACGACCTGAGCCCGCTTCCCCAGCCAATATGGGCCAAGATACTCTGCCAATTCCAACTCTGTGCCGGGTCCAATTATTTCCGGGAAGGCTCGGAAAAGTTCGAGTAGGGTCGCGAGTCTGTAGCAGCGTGCGGTTACAATAAAGTGATCTGGAGTTGCGTATGAGTCCCCGGTGTCCTCAATGAGGCTGGCGAGTGGAAGCCGAATACTCGTAACGTCGCGGGCCAGGTTCTGAGCCTCTTTCACAAGTTGCGAGTGCAGCTCTTCTTGATGAGACTCGCTGGACTTTAGTATGCGCAGACGATTTAATAGTCTCTTTTTTCTCAACAGTGATCCGGTTTTCGCCAGACCTATGAATGTTGCGGTGCCGACTCCTGTCCATGGGGATGGCGAAATTGTTGATGCAAAGGTTTGACAAAAGAATACATCGAGATATGACAACGCTTCTGTCTCTTGATCGACAAGAAATGAAGCCATCGTTTCCCAGTAAACCATTGAAGACACGAGAAAGTTTTGTCTTGGAGTCAAAGGCAGGCTGTTATGTGTTTCATCCAAATCGTTCAATGTCATCCACTTTCGGAACAGTGGTCGCGACCCATGAAGATGGGACAACCCCAACGATGATGAATCATGCCAAGCCTAACATGGTTAGTTTAGCTTCGTGTTCTGTATCGATGAAATGGGATTAAGGAGGTGTACCGAAGTCATGCCTAGTAAAATAATGCCTAACAACACATCGTCCTTGACTACAGACGACTTTGAACAGGATTTATCCATTGTCGCATCTGGAGGTGGAGGCTGAGGAAAGTTTATATCCATAGCCAACAACTCGTTGGACAGATACGATATCGCCTCCGTCTGGAATTCAAGAGAAACGGAGCTACCATCTGTCTCATTCCGATAAAAGTGTGCTGCTGACATACTCAACACACAATAGTACACAAGTGGCGACTCAATGATCATGCCGGTAATCTCGGATCTGAATGGATTAGTGGTGGAATCAAAGCATGAATTGATTCGGCAGATGAGCGAAAAGTAGTGATCAAGGAGTATGGATGACTGCTCAGCTGGAGCATGTAGTAAGGGAGAGACATTGCGATGTTGCAAAAAAGGTGTGAGGTCCAGAGCATATTGTGTGATGAAGGGACGCTGTGAGCAGCTCGATGGTGATGAAATGATGGTCATTTCTGTTGAAACATCGTCTCTAGTGGTTAAATCATTCTCGTGGATTTGATCATCCATATCCGGCGCTGTGGATGTCAATGAGCTTGATTGCGATGGTGAATTTACCACGTCGACAAGGGCAGCGGTGGCGGTTGATGGGCTCCCATCTTTGTTACCCAGTGTGTCAGCTAAAATGGCACAGGATGCTTTCTTTATTTCTTCGTCGAACCATTGGGACTGAGATGATTGCACTGGTGAATTATGGGGATTTGACGCGTTGGAGGCTTGTTTCTCGTATTTTGTAGACCATTTCATCCGCTTGGTATAACCGGGACATTCGACTCCTAGCTTCACACATCGCTGACAGCTGGGCTCTTTTTCATCACATTTCAAGCGCTTTACACAGTACGTAAGCGTAAATTTCTTGGTTTGGGATACCGTAGCGGGTAAGGACATACACGTCGTTTGCAGGTTAGACAGCCAGCTGGCCAGTCGTGGTGAGCTTGGCTTCGTCAAGGAGATGCTTGGAACACGTACAACGGGATTTGACAGTTTTGCGAGGGTTTTTGTCAGTCATGCTGACCTCGATTGATATTGATATCGAGTTGAGGGCGGTGGCAACGAGATTAGAGGTGAAAATGGTCTGCGAATGATGCAGTTCCGAATGCAAATGAATGCGGGGGTGGAGACGGATGGTTGGGACCGAGACTAAATTAGCGCCAAACCACCGGAAACTATGGATGGATTGGGTAAGAGTTTACGTTGTCGAGGCACGGAATAGCCGGAATCCACAGCGTCGGTGAAGCCAGGATTGATGCAACTTGTCTTCGATAATCATCTATCTATAGAGAGATAAATATGAAGGGCTCGGGGCCACCTATCCCGTCTTCTTATCATCTTGCCCCACCGACATCTCCACAGCATCTATCTCGATGAGAGGCCCCACGTATCGCTTGCTGGCTCGGAATGGCCAGTAGACAATTCCGAACAAGAGTACAGCTCCCAACACCAACGACGCATAATTCATATTCTGCGCCGTGACGGGTTGGTAAGGAGGAAACACGGAAAATAGACTGGTAATAGTTAGATATATAATGGCAAAGATATTGATGGGGATGCCGGCTCTTCCCAGCTGCCAAGGTCCCCATGTCAGGGTGCTGGGCGATGCGATCCGACGCCAGAGGACAAGGATAATGGGCGCTAGATACGATATCTGCAACCCAACCACAGCGAGTGAGAGCAAGGCGTTGAATGCAGTGGTGGACCCAATATTGATGAGCCCGATAAGCATTAGCAGAACTGTTGTCACAAGTACGGCTCTGGTGGGAATTGCACGCCGCTCATCGATGGCCGACAGGAATCGAGAAAATGGCAGTCCTGTCATGCTGAATTAGTATCTCAAATCCACTGGATTTCTGGGTCGCAGGTGTATGGACTTGCCTTGATCTCTTGCAAATGCCCACATGACGCGTGCAGCAGACGCGATGAGTGGGATCGTGGCCAGACTCGCCATGACGATAATTACCGCTGACATGGCAGATGCACCTTGCTTGCTGCCGGTAATGTGATGGAAGATTTCGATAATTGGGAAGCCGGTATTCGAAGCTAGAGCTGACGAAACATCTCCCATGCAGAAAAGCAGGGCAATGAGGAATCCGAACCCAAGCAGTCCATTCATGACAACACAGCCGACCATGGCAAGAGGAACGCCAGTGGCAGCATTCTGCATTTCTTCGCTGAGATGCGTCGCGCCATCGTAGCCAATTAGGACATAACATGAACTGAGCATCCCTATGCACCAGGCAACGCCGTCGTTTGACCAGCCAGAGTTGTTCTCGAACTTGGTGAAGACGAACTCGGCAGAGTTCTTGGTAGGAGACATGACACACATGACTGTGATGATAACTATGAACAACGCGACATGAAGTATCATTGTGAGCGTTTCAATCAGCGGCAACACCTTACTTCCAAATACACTGATGGACGCCGAGACAATGAGGATCAGCCAATACAGCAGAGTCCCGTGCCATCTTTCAAATGTATAATCGTCTGGGGCATAGTTCAGAACGAGGAGACCTTGGATCATGGTGCCGGCGAGAAATGGAGCGCTGCCCGTGACCGCGATCCATCCAAACGTGCTGAATGAAATGTGCTTAGAAGTGGACATGTCTGGGCATCTCAAGATTTCCTTACCTTATGAACCCGCCAAACCAGCTGCTTACTCCCTGGATGCTTGGTGGGCTCAGCTTGGCGACATAGTGATACTGTCCGCCCGCGGTAGGATAGCTAGAAAATATTAGAGAGCCAAGCCGGACACTGGAATCTTTATGGCCAAGACGTACGCCGAGGCAAGTTCCGCGAGCGACATTGCCGAGCAAACCGAGCCGATGAAGGCGAGGATTGCACCATATAGCAAAGAGACTGGTCCTCCGCTAACTAGACCCGTCGCTATTGTGCTGCTCGAGGAATTAGATGTATGCTCGTAAACCTGGAGCGCACTTAATGGATCGGACCTGCATAATGCTTCCCAAGTAGCCATCAAGGAAACACATAGAGCCAACATAGAAGTCGTGGAAAAGTTGCGCTGATGCGATTAATGTCATGAAATTCATTATATCATGGGAAGTGTATTACCTTGAGCTCTACAGCTCCATTTCCCTGTGAGACCTCGCCATCGCGCTCGATATCTGGTGGATGTGACATTCTTTAGTGGAATGCGGTTGTACGATGACTGACTAGGCTCTGTAAAGAATACAAAGCATAGAGTTGGGATTTCGGAGAAAGAGCGATACATTGCCATCACTGGAATCATATATATACACATGTAATATTCTATCATTCCATGAAAGCTAGGCGCTAGTTGTGCATTAGTCTTCTCCATGTTGTCAGTATGGGCATGTCAGTTGATAGATGGATGGCACGCTAAGCTTCATCGGGACCAAAAGTGCGAGGTGAACTCGACGTTATCTTCCCAGGATGCAGAATGATACCAAAAACAGTCCCGGCTGTAAGATAAGGAGTGTGTGTTAGCTTCGAACCATGTATTTCGCTTTCAAAGTTTGCAAAATACACAGCATTGTTTCGATGCTGGAGTTGGGGAATGCCCACGGCCTGACGATGGCTATCGCTTTTTCCTGCAGTGCAGCAATGTCGCTGACGCTTGGGGCAAGCACCGTAGAATATGACGCAAGGGTGAGAAGTAAAACAACAGCAGTAGCCCTAGGAGGCCTTTTAGCTCATCTAAGAGAAGGCGGGGTTAAATATGGTTGCATACGAGTGGAGGAAAATTTCTAGTGATCCAGAAGTGGCTTTGAGTGCATGTTCAGCAGCCAAGAGGTAGCCGCGGCAATGCTGCAAATACAGTTTGGCATTTTCAACAAGAGAATCGGCCAAGGGAGAAGATGGAGGGAGAACACAGAGTTGTAGCAAAAAAGGGCGAAAGATGATGTCGCCGGAGGCGTGATATCGCATAAACAAGACAGATTCGTCGATGGTTTGTGACGGATTGTTAAGGTTTGGTTTGACGTCGGGTGGGAGGAGTTCGTACCACGCATGTAGCTGATGATTCAACTCTTGAGAGATGCCAAATCGAGACGACTGGTGATCATGAACCGTGTCTGCTGCGTCGTCGGATGATAACTGTGCAGCAGCCAGGCCCGAGCCTTCGTCATAGAGCACATGGTGAATCTGGTTCAGTAGCCGACGAGACGAAAGGTTTGCAAGCCACCGAAGCATTGTGGGATCTGTAGAGTTTCCGAAACGAGGGAAAGGGAGCCTTTCCACGACATGTTCAATGCCGCTTCTTGGCAAGTGATGCTCGGCAATGATATCACTTATCGAAAGGCGTTAGTAAGCGTGCACACTGACAGCACATGGCAAGAGACTGACCATTCCAACATGAAAATGGCCCAGCATAGACGTAAAATTGATTGATCGCGTGAAGAAGAGATATTCTGCAGCACTTTGAGGCGTCTGCATATGATAGCAAGTTGTATCAGTGCTGATCCACTCAAGATCCTCCAGCCAGTCTCACAGACTCACCGGATCCAGTAGTGCTGCAAATCAGTAGATGCCATGTGCACCAGCCTCCAAACTTGTAGAGGTCTGGATAAGAAGCTGTAGTACAGCCCCGCGAGGTAAAGTGACTGAGGAAGGAGAAGGCTGCCGCCGAAAGATCGGATGCCCTCGGTCAGCAGGATGCTCACGGCAGAGGTTATGAACCTGCCACCTGGTGCCCAACAGGACTCTGCTGTGCTGGGCTTCTCCGTTGCAACTTTGCCAAGGGACAAGACGGTCAGTAACTGAGCTGAAGCTATGTCTGAACGGCAGCCCTCATCTAGAATCTCATTGGCTAGATGGGAAAATTCACCCTGATCCAGGATCGGATAAAGGTTGTGCCCTTTTGAAAAGAAACTCTGGATCAACTCGTCGGCCTCTGTGCGTGCTATGATGGGTAATTCAATCTGCTCGAGTGGGATTGGGTTGAGACGCAGAAATTCTGGAATTGGACGCTGGATCTCAATGTTGAGAAAGATGTCGGGCGGATACTCTCCAAGAAGTACTCTTGCCAGTGGAGAACGAAGGAGGCTCCCCAGTGTAGTAGAGTGGGAAAGCGGAATATCCATAGTCGTGTTGACATCGGATCCAGTATTTGTGAATTGCGGCGTCAGACTCTGCATTTCGGGTGTTCTGGAAAGCAGAGAGTCGACAGGCATCATTGCCCCGTAAGCAGGAAGCGCATCGGTGTTCCATGTTGATGTCAAGTTATCGACGGATCTCTCGAGGACATCTAGTCGGTGTCGGGCTGGGACAGAAGGCTGCGGGAACATATGTTGCTGAAACAACTGCACCATCCATTCGACCATTTGCCTCGGGTCTTTATTTCTCATGCTGGGCGGTTGGTGCTTTGATAGCGGCCGGTGTATCGTACGGAGTGAGTTCCTTCATGAACCGATGCCGACCTCCCAAATAAATATGCTAACCAAGGCGTGCAGAGTTCTTCTTTGGAGCCCTCAAACTGGGCGTGGAGGCTGCCTTCGTTATTGCAGGCAGCGCCTCCACTAGCCGTCTTGGGGCTTATCTTCTTCGCCCCCGAGTCGCCTCGATGGCTAGTCTTTCACGATCGCCGAGACGAGGGACTCCAAGTTCTTGCCCGGATCAATGGGTCGAATGAACAAGACCCCGATGTGCAGATGCAGTACAAAGAAATACTGGACGCGTTCGAATTTGAGCGGAATGAAGGCCGCAGTATGGGTTTCTCGACAAAGTTCAAAACAAGGCCTAACAGGAAACGCCTCCTCTTGGCTCTCTCTGTTGCTCCCTTTGCCATGCTTACTGGTTCTAATATCATTACGTGGGTCACCGAAAGCGCCGATACAAGTTCAAACTAACCTATAAACTTGACAGCTACTAGTTTGGAAGCATGCTCAGCCAAGCCGGAATTGATAGCCCCACTACGCAGCTTCAGATCAATGTCATCCTATCTGCCTGGCAGCTTGTCATCGCAGTAATTGGTTCAAGTTTGGCAGAGAAGCTTGGTCGCCGAGTTCTTGCCCTGACCAGCCTGGGCACATGCTTTGCGTTCTTCTACTTGCTAGCGGGGCTTACTGCACGCTACGGGACATCTGGCGATAAGTCGGGAACATATGGTACTATTGCATGTATCTTTCTCTTTCTCGGATCGTACGCCTTTGGAATCACTCCGCTTACGGCAATGTACGCACCCGAGGTGCTCTCGTACAGCATGCGTGCCAATGGTATCGCTCTTCAGGGTATTCTGATCAAATCATGCGGAGTCCTGGTAACAATGGCGTTTCCATACATGATGGAAAGCATCGGGTGGAAAACATACATTGTAAACGCCTCTTGTAATATTCTAATTTGGCTGTACATCTACTTTCAGTGGGTTGAGACTAAGGGACTGACGCTCGAGGAGATTGACGCACTTTTTGAAGGCATCGATTCCCGTGTAGTTTATGAGGGCTAGCTGGAGAAAGGACTTCACATGGATTTGGCTGAGAGTGGGAAAGGCAACAAAGAGTAGCAGCCTTTGATTGTACAAGTACTTGAGGATTTGAGATTGATCTGTTCAAAGAGTCAGTGATCGAATTATCAATATGTCTTTATATTGAACACGATGACCTCTGCATCAATATAGCGTCTTTTGGGCTATATCTTATTTCCGCTCTCTACATCTTTCGCATTGATGTTGTTGTAAATCGAATAAAGAATAACACCAGCTTCTATTATTTGGAACATATTGCGCATCCAAAGCCTTGAGGCACACCTCGGGGCTCAGGTGTCCATGCTCGTCACACATATCGATACTGCAACTACAATTAAATGTTTTCAATTCATCAACTATTTAGAGCTCTTCAAATCGTCTTGAGCGATCCTCATTCTCCTTTTCAACAAAATTGATGGGGTCTTTTCGGGACCGGTCAACCTCAACGCGGAATACATCTAGCCGCTGGTAACCTCCGACGACATCATGATACTGCTTGCCCTCAATACAAGCATCCAACTCCATATCAGCATACAGAATGCCTTCAGTGTCCTGCAAAAAGTCCACCGAGGTGCGCTCGAGGGTATTTTCATCAATCGTAAAGCCTGGCAATGGTGTACCGGTCGGGTCTAAAAACATGGTGGCGCCGCGCTGAGATTGCTCCAGCGCTTGCGCGACAAGCTGGGGGTTGTGAGCCCCTGCAGTAATGGTTTCAATCGCGTCGGGACCAAGGACGCCAGAGCAGAGAACTCCAAAACATTTGGCTTCGAAGCAATGGGCCGCGGCGCGGATTCGATTTGCTGCAACATTGTCATAGTTCGCTGGCTTTGGCGCACCCTCATCAGCATCAGCAGCGTCTTGAGCTAGTGATCCTGCCATGCGAGTTGGCCAGATTGCGGGCCATGTTGAAATGTGCACCTGCTCGCCCTGGGCCATCAGACTGTAGCGAGCCAGAGGATTGGTGTTTTCGCCGCAGATGAGGTTCCCTATCTTGCCAAAGCTGGTTTCAGCTACGCGTAAACCAAAGCCATCCCCGGGAGCCCAGGTCAGCTTCTCAAAGAAGGTGGGCATTAATTTGCGATGATGGACCAGGATCTCGCCTTTGTCGCCAATGATGAGGTTGGAGTTGTACAGGGTTGCGCTGCTGGACCGGACCTTTTCGGAAATGCCAATGCTCACCATGACCTTCAAGTCCCTGGCGGCAGACCGTATGGCGTGGATTTCCTGCCCATCGGCATAGACGGATTCCTTTGCCATGCGCTTGAAGAGATCATGATTCTCGGTCGGAGATCGCAGCGCGCTCCATACGGGAAACGCAGGGATATACGTCTCAGGAAAGACGATCAAGTTGGCCTTTTGCCTGGCTGCAGCTTTCATCAGATCAATGGCCTTGATGGTCGTGTCCCTTGCCGAGAGGAACACTGGGGAAGCATGGCATGCCGCGATTCTGATTGACGAAGACATGCTGGCGACTATCACGAGGATACTGTTTGCTACGCGCCCAAGACGGAGTTGGTTGATATGCAAGTTTCGACACCTGCGTCACACTCGTCTCTTGTGTCAATTGATCGGTCGGCCATTCTTTTGATGGCCGATGTAACCCCCAGACTGCGCTACACGTGCTCCACTGTGAGACGGTGAAAGTCTGCTGAGCGGGCGGAGAAGCGGAGATTGATCCGCCGTGACGCCCACTTTGAAATGCCGCATTGTCACGCAGGGCGTGTGTTATCGAACAACGCATTGGACCCTGAATTGCTCCGCGGAGATGCTAAAATCTGCACCTTTTGATTGCATCCAAACCAGGATGATTGCTTATCTCAAGATGTAGAATGTTATGCCCGTCTTTCTCGGACAAGTCGAGTATTAAAATAATATTTTGATTGATTGAATTCGGCCCGAGGATAGCTCCAGAACTCATCCGAGGCCCGCTGACCTGAGATATCACATCCCTCACTTCCAACACACATTTTGACCTAGACAGTTTCTGAAAACAATTCACAATTTCAAGAGGCAGAGGGCGAGATTCGGGATGGCCCATGCGGCATACAATCAAGCACAGTAACAAACATGACAAAAGGTTCAACTTGCAGATATGGAGTAAAATAGAAGTGGGATATATTAAGTTATTGTTCTAGGTTCACAATCAAGTTTCTTTCGAGAACCCTTTTTTTCCATCTATATTATATCTAAGATTCAAGTCTTAATGACTTATACATCTCAAAATCGTCATTACGTTGAGAGATTCCAATTTGCCACCCTTCTTTAATGAAATAACAATCACAATCTAACTTTCCCAAGCTGAAGGGTCACCCCGGACAGCAGTGCCACTATTCCAATCCATAGACTCGCGGCTGTCATACCATCCAAAGATGCAGTTAGTTTGGCATTGATCATGACCGCAACTACGCCAGAGGCGCCCCAAGAAATGAGTATCTGGCCGTAGTTTTGAATGAATTGAGTGGGATCAGACGCCTTGGACTTGACTAGGCCTGGGAGAACGCTGAATCCGGTTCCATGGCCAAAAATAACGACCAAGAAGGCCACGGTTGCCATAAACGGCCCAGCAGCTTGCGAAAACAGGATAAGCATCGATCCTCGCACATAAAACAAGGCTGTGAATGTGGCTTTTGCTCCGAGCCTTGAACTGATGGCAGGGGCCAGAAACCCTCCCATTGTGAGAGCAATCAGGCTATAACACAGAAAGTCAACTGGATCGAGACCGAGTTGATCCTTCTTCCAGTTCAGTGCCCCCGGGATCAATGCGGCAAACACAGTCATGCCGGGCAACGCATTGAAAAATAGGAGGGCCGAAAATAGTAGGCCAGACGAGGCTTTGGACTGGCCTCGAGAGGATGGCCCATTTTTGGCGGGGGAATTTCCTCGCACCATGATAATTGTAGTCGCTGCGATGCCCAGAAACACCATCCCTCCTGTTGCAAGTGATTTTCCCAATGCTTGCGCATTCATGTTGCCAAAGCTCAATAACTTGTACAACGCAACGCAGGCAGACGTGCCGGATGAGAAGCCCAAAGGTCCAATGGCACTTCGCGCCAAAGGTTGGTCTGGGAAGCTCTGGCCAACTAACACAACCACGGCCAGGTATGTCAATCCAACTCCGCCACCACCAATTGTAAGCGAAGCGAGGATGGCCTGGAAATTAAGTTGCGCCAAGAAGTAACCGATGCTGGCCACGGCAATTCCCCAAAGAGCAGTGCCCAATGCCGCCACCAAAACAGGCCCGTGTTTAGCCACTAAAGAGGCACATATACTCACACCGAAGGACAGGCCAATGCAGGCAGCCCCAAAAGGTGCAAATGACCAGGGCTGGCTCACGCCCAAAAGTCTTGGCAGCTCAGCTTGGAGTGTGCTCAAAGCATAAATGGTCCCTACACAAAACATGTTTGCAAAACATGCCAGTGCAATGAACCATTGCGAGGACATGGGCCGCAAGGAGGGAGGAGGTGAGGATCGGTCTGTCATGATCAAATTGTCTTTTCAAAGTGAGGTAAAATTGGAATACAAGCTGAATGCTGCTTCAGCAATACACTGGCTATAGCCTCATTAATCACTGCGACGGGTAGGCATCGGATACAAAATTAGCTCCGAGAGGGTCAGGTTTGGCTCACATTGGTTTCATTTTTTTTATTTACGATGGCGAGCCAATCAATATTGGGCGGGAAACAGTCCAGACTTTCCCTCGCACCGAGCGATCCCTTGTTAGTCACCAAAGCCTTACAAATGAGAAAGCGAGAAGTTGACGGAAGTACTCTGCCACCATATTCGCACAGTGAAGGGGCTCTAATTTCGGTTGGCGGAAAAGGCGGAGCAGATGCCGCTGGCTGCCCAGGAAATCAAGGCTCTCTAACGGACCTGGGACTCAATCCCGCCCAACAACTGATCGTGGATGCACAACTTTCTAATTAGAGCTTTTGGGGGCCGCCTCGACGGCTAGTATGGCTACATTAAGCAAGGTACTTATGAAGATTGTCTTCCATGGAAATGTTGACCAACCACATACGCATTGTTTTGACTTGCAATTTCCACTGGAAACACGTCCATTCTATGCCCAACAATGATTTTTCCAGACACAGACCAGGCTAGAATCAGTCGGGTTCTTGAAGCTCTGACTCTAGAAGAAAAATGCATCTTACTTTCCGGAAAGAACATGTGGGAAACCGCAGAAATCGAAAGACTTGGAATAAAGAGTCTCAAAACTAGCGATGGCCCTGCTGGGGTGCGTGGTTCTCGGTGGGTTGACGGAACCCATACGACGCACATCCCTTGCGGCATCTCGCTCGCAGCCACTTTCGACACAGCACTTGTCGAGCGTGTGGGCAATATTCTAGGTTCCGAGGCCAAAAGCAAAGGAGCACACGTTTTGCTAGCCCCAACTATGAACCTGAGCAGATCCCCATTTGGCGGCCGCAACTTTGAGAACTTTGGCGAGGATCCGTACCTAACGGGCCGCATGGCTTGCGCCTACATCTCCGGCGTGCAGAGTCAAGGAGTCGGTGCCTGCATGAAGCATTTCGTCGCCAACGATATGGAGACGCGGCGGTTCAACATGGACGAGAAGATTGACGAGCGGACTCTGCGGGAAATCTATCTCAAGCCGTTTGAAATGGCCTTGGAAGCTCGGCCACTTACTGCGATGACGGCCTATCCCAAGATTAATGGGGAGCATGCTGATACGAGTCGCTTTCTTGTGCACAATATCTTGCGACAAGAATGGGGTTATGATGGTCTCGTCATGAGCGACTGGGGAGGACTCAACTCGACCGTCGGAAGCATTCGCGCCACCACAGATTTGGAGATGCCAGGCCCACCTCTTCGATACGGAAAGGCGTTGATGGAGGCAGTTGAACGAGGCGAAGTTTCCGAGTCTCTGGAACTGAATCCTTCCGTTACGAGGCTTTTTCAATTACTGGAGAAGCTCAAGTGTCTGGAGGATTGCGAAATCAACGGTACCAACGGCGTGCTTCCGGATAGCCATTCTCAGCGTGGTGACATTGCTGCTAGTGAAACCGAGTCAGATACTCCACTGGTCAGACAAACGGTCAGAGAGGCTGCCTCTCAGGGAATTGTGCTCCTCAAAAATGACAATCTACTTCCGCTGCAACCAAACAAAATTCGAACGTTGGTCATTATCGGACCAAATGCGAAGAATCCCACTCTCGGAGGTAGCGGCAGTGCCATTGTCAATCCTTATTACTCCACTACGCCATATGACTCTCTGAAGGCAACGGCAGAACAACACAACCTTGACATTGAAGTTGTTCATGAGCGTGGCATCTTTACGTACCTACAGCCACCTCTCATCGGCCATTGCCTCACTCAGCCTGGCACTGGAAGCCCCGGAGTGCGTGTTGACTTTTACAAGGGCGCCAATTTTGAAGGAGAGGCTGTAGCAACCTCAAATTGGCAAGACTCTTTGGTTTACTTTATGAGCGACGGGGATGTCCCCGAGGCCCTTCGTGGAACCGTGTATAGCTACAAGGCACACGGGTTGCTGAGGCCCAGCGTCACCGGCACCTACAACTTTAGCCTTTCGAATACGGGCAAGACGAAGCTCTTCATCGACGGCGAGTTATTGATTGACAACACCAGCTGGACCAAGATCAGTGGCAATTTCATGAATTGTGGTAGTGTTGAGCGTTTTGCCACCCTGCTGCTCGAGGCAGGCAAAACGTATGAATTAAGAGTGGACAATGTTGTTGTTCCGCCTCCTACCAAGCCGCATGACAACACGCTATTTCACAAGATTTCGGGTGTAAGAGTTGGAATGTTGTTCCAGCACGATGAGGAAGCCATGTTCAACAATGCCATCAAGGCCGCCAAAGAGGCTGACGCAGTGGCACTTGTTGTGGGACATAACAATGACACGGAACGAGAAGGTTCCGATAGAAGCTCATTATCACTACCCAATCGAACTGATGAGCTCATTGCTGCCATTTGCGATGCGAACCCCAATGTTGTTGTCATTGCTCAATCTGCATGTGCAATAAGTATGCCCTGGGTAGACAAGCCCAAGGCAATTCTACATGCCTGGTATCAGGGCCAGGAATGCGGGAATGCCATCGCAGATGTAGTTTTCGGCGCTGTAAATCCTTCCGGAAAGCTTCCCATCACTTTCCCCAAACGGATCGAAGACCATGGTTCTCATAAGTGGTTTCCTGGCGATGCGGAAAACGACAAGGCCGAGTACGGTGAGGGAGTTCTGGTAGGATACCGTTGGTTTGACGCCTGCGACCTGGAGCCACTTTGGCCATTTGGTTACGGTCTATCATACACGTCTTTTGATATTACAGATGTGCGTGTTGAGGGGATGTTTCTCACATCCGAGCCATGCCACGGTATTATCAAGGCCACCGTGTCCAATACTGGCAGCCTGCACGGTAGTGAAGTCATTCAAGTTTACGCATCACCTTCACCAGTTCTAGAATCGTCGGATGAAACAGCAGCTCCAAAGAGTTTAGCTGGGTTTTCCAAAGTCACCCTCTCCCCTGGGGAATCCAAGGTCATTGAAGTTTCTCTCGATCACAATGCATTTCGGTGGTTTGAGGTTGCGACCAGCTCGACACCACACACACAAGGGCGATGGAGAATGGACGCAGGAGCATACAAACTTTGTGTCGGAACAAGTTCACGACATATTGTGAAAGAATTAATTATTTCTATTGAATAAATAGGCAATTTGGTTCTTCAACTATAAAATAGAGAGAGATAAACAGTCTCATGCGAGTGCCAATAAACTTATATCTTGAGCTCCACCTCAATGAAGCTCCGCAGGGCACCGGGCAGCGTGACAAACGACACGACTTCGAAACGCTCATCCGCCTCCTTAACCAATGCAATCCATTGCTCCATTGTACGCTCCAGGTTGTTAAAGGCGACCAACATCTGCAAGTCCGAGCCAGCCATCATCTTTTGGGCAATGAATGGCAAAACGCGATTTCCTTGTTCATCAAAGCTGGGCGGAATAACGCTCTCGCACAGCAAGATGCGAGCTCCGGGTTTCAGGCTGGGGATGAGATTCTTGAGGATGGCGCAGGCTTCCTTTTTGGGCCAGTCGTGAAGAACGGTCTTCAGTAGATATGCATCAGCTTCGACTGGCTGAGGGGTGAAGAAGTCATGCGACTGATAGGAAATCCTCGACTTCAACTCTTCCGGCACCTCGACGTGGAACTTGGACTCGTTCTGTGGCAAATCCTGAACGATGAACTTGAGCGAGGGGAAGTTTTTGGCAAGCACTACCGAGTCATGGCCGGTTGAGCCTCCGACCTGCAATATTTTAATCAGCATTTGTTATGGCGAGTCGCAGGGAAATCAATATGAATTCCACAAAAATCGTTCAGAGGACATGGATCAGCTCACATCGACAATAGTACCGTCCTTAAACTTGTTCCAGTCAAAAGAAGTCAGAATATCGTCCATCTGAATGCTGGCAGCTGTCCCAGCAACTTCCATCGCTTCAGACATTCTCTTGAAGCGAATGCCCTCGGGCTCTCCTTCAGGCGTCGTCTCGAGATATTTCCAGAACGAAACTGGTTGTCCGGTCTTATCGATGTCTGCTAGCGCAAAACCAGATAGTGAGGCATCCTCGCATGGCTCGTCTTTCCCAGCGCTGTACTTTTTGAGGGATTCTGGCATGTGAACACTTCCTGGGCGGACGTCCTCAAATGTGTGGCTCAGCCAGCTCTTCCATTTCGGGTTCTTGGCTAGAAAGGCCGTTGTGGACGTGTGGATGACATTTCCGGAGCCGGGTGGCTGTTCATCAAACAATCTCATGGGAATGGAATACCGGATCAGTCGACGGACAATGGACTCAGGCAACGTGGTCTTTTCCGAAATCTCCTTGTAAGTGGCAGATCCTCCAAGTGGCACAGCAGGGAAGACGTTAAATTGGTTGAAAACGTCAAAGACCATCGCATCATGATTCAACTATTTCATTGTTCGCATCAACATAATCAGCCCCAGTCTCAATGATAACGTACGAAAAATGGCTGAACAAAGCCAGCCTCTGCGGGTCCAAGAGCCATGTGGTACATGTCTGAAGCAGCTTGGAGTAATTGAAATCGGAGCCCCATCAACTGGGGATCTTTTGGGTACTGCTCCAAGCCTCCTTCACGAAAGGATGGCTTGGGGTGACCATTTTGGTCCAAATATTCAGTGATTCCATTGGCTGCCTGCGAGATGGATGCAGCCAATTCATTGAGGGACAAGTCTGGTGAACTCATTTTGCAATGCGGGACAAGAGATTGAGTTGGTGCTGGGGCGAAGTGCAAAGGACTTGGACCTAGATACAAATGGGATTTCTACACTGCTATATAATTCTAGCGGAGAGTTAATTTGGCAATTCACCCGATGCGCGACGGCGATTATCACCAAAACTATCCGGGGGCCCGCGCGAACACGAGTGAGGATGGGGCCATAAGGACTTTAGCATGGCGGGTTGGCAACTGCTGACATGTTCACATCGTCGTCAGCACGCTCAAGTTGGAATATCGGCATGCCGAAGACGGTATAAATTGGCCCAGCTGACGGGTTAGGTCGAGCAATGACGGCCCAGATTGGTCGCGTCGCGCCGCCGAGTCAGCACTAGCATGCATGACTGTTCACAGCACACAGGGATCCTTTTCGTTATCACAACCCGCTACAACTGGGCAGAGCGGGGAACGATTAGTTTCGCCCACATCGCATACAACAACAGCGACATGTCAGGGCCAGAGTTTCCATTGCAACCCTATTGACTTGCACTTTCAGAGAGAAAAACAGGTAACCATCCATATTAACACGTATCAAGTAGTACGTCTTCCCTGCAGTAGATGCGCCCTTCGATAGAGGCTGCCCTATAATGGATTGAGCATGGAATAAAACATCTTTGTGCCCAATTAATCACGTGCAGTTAAGTCGACGTAGCTAGCGTCATGTGTTGGCTGGGTCTTGACTTTAGCCTCATCCACTTCGGTTACTCCTTTCAGATCCACCATTCCGCCAGAAAACCTGATTTGAACCCGTGTCCCTAAATACCATACGGAATGGCTACTGGCTTTTCTCCCGTCCCACCATATGTGCTCGGCACCGCCTGTTTCAGTCGCGGGCTGATGGCACTCTATTCACCTCGAGCTGAATATCCCCGCTTTGGTCTGCCGCTTGAATCCCGAAATGTCACAGCGGTCCCTACCACAGCTGAAGCAAACTCTTTGAATAGCTCTGTTTCGCCTCTCATGTATTTAAAAGGCCTCCGTGAAATATCTTATGGCCTAGCCTTGGTGGCATTCCAACAGCAGGGCAACGAGGCCGCCGTCACAGCATTTGCGGCTATTTTGACACTCGTCAGATTTGGCGACGGATTGGTCGTATGGTTAAATGGGGGAGAGGACCTTCGGCATCGAGCTTGGGGCCATTGGATCACAGGAGCTGGATTTTTCGGCTGGGTGGTTTGGAGATTGAAGCATTGAGACGTAAATGCGAGGAACCCAGTGACATAGGAGCGAAGCCGAACAGAAACCCCGCTCTTATCAACGTTATTAATTATTCTCTATTTCCCTTTTCGTCTTTTACCAGGATTCTTTTATCAATGCCCAAGGGGAACATGTACATGCATCTGATCGAACAAGTCGCAACAGTGTTCTGAATCAGACAAACCCCAGTCAATGAATATTGTCAATCTTTTGACAAAATGGGCTCCGTTTCCGGATTTCATGATAATATCTAATGAAAGCAAAAGGTATCAGCATCATTACAAAAGAAGCAAAGCCCAGGAGCGAGCATGCCCAATGCACTCCAAGACGTGTGTACATGGAGTTTGCCGCAAATGGAAGGCATATCGCTGCGACAGCCCTTGTGGAACTAGCTGCAGCCTGAGCCGAAGCCGAAAACTCCTTGTACGCATCGGTGAGATAATTCAGCATGGCCATGAAAATGAGGAGGTAACATGTTCCAAAGAGCAGACCAGACATCATCGGTACAACAGGATGAATGGACTCATAGGCTGTCCACCCAAGCCAGAACAAAGAAATGGTGACCCTTTGAAAGAGTTAGACGATGTTTTCCACTTTATGATAGATTCAACGTACCCCGGGCCTCCCACGCAAGCAAGTGGAAGCCGGCCGTACTCGAGCTTTTGGGCCCATGCGCTGCCGTTCTCCATCGCCCTAGCGTGAATGAAGGAATACAGCAAGAATATCAACAGTGAAAATATTGTCCCTATAATCACTTTCTTCCAAGTTAGAAGTAACAATGGCATTGAAAAGGTTTAGCAACAAACCTGGTAGGAATGCCAAGCCCGCTTGTCCCGATGACAGCGAGTAAACACCTTGAACCTTTGTCAGCCAATGCAGGCAATCTTTACGTGACTGGTTAACATACCTTGGAATATTATAGGATATGCTTGGAAGAATAGATAGAATACCGAGTAGAGCAGGGCAAGATACAGCGAGGTAAACAATACCATTGGCTCCTGAATCATCATGACGAACGGCCGGGTGAATATTGCCTGTGCGTCCATGTGAATACCTTGCAGTCTCCTGTGAATATCTCCTCGGCCGCCTAAATCTGACATCATGCCTGGCACTGGTGAATCAAGCTTTCGCCGCCTCGCCAACACAGGAGCGTATGTCTCTGGCATGAACAAAACAAGTGGGAGCCCCAGCCCTGCCATTGCTACTGCAATCCAGAAGCTGAGACGCCATGATATGTCGGCCGTGCAACCAGATATTATAGGTCCAAATGGAGGACCCATTGTGGCTGCCGTCAAAAAACATGCCATGGCGGTGCCTCGCTTTTTCGCGTCGTCGTAAATGTCTGCGTAGAGTCCACCGACTACCGCGTTTGGGGCTGCAGAGACAAGGCCACAGAGGAACCTGAAGAGGAGAAGAGCCCAATACTTTGGGCTCAATGCCGAAGCTACCATAAAGATGATGTAGCCCATGTATGTGCCGATGAGGACAGGGCGTCGGCCGATCTGTTCACTCATAGGCCCAAATACCAGTGGTCCAATGACATAGCCAATCAGGTATAGAGAGTTGAGTAATACAAGATAACTGGGCTTCTTGACGGCGAAATAGTCTGAAATTTCTTCAATCGCACCCGATGGCAATGACGAGCCAAGATTGCCGTTGAAGGACACAATGATGCCCACCGATACAATCTGCCATTTTCTCGCCTGTAGGATAGATAAATTAGCCAAAGGACTATTATAGTCAACACGCATGCTACCCTTGATAATTTCATAGTCGCCATTCAATTTGATGATGCAATACAAGCGAAAATCCAGATGCAGTTGATACTGACATGGTGGTGGCAGAAATTCAACGAGTGGGACTGACGCGGTATTTGTAGTTGGCAGTAGTAATTACTACCCGATCGAATGAGAAAAAAAGGTAGTGAGAGTGCATTCTTATGCCATCTATACCATGAATTGCGCTTCAGCAGAGTTCGGGTGTGGAGTGATCACGGTGCAGGTGTGGATCACGTCGGGAGCTAAGTCGCAACGCCGAAGCCAAACAGTCAACTTACCGACGCCGGAACATTGAGCAAATGAACGCCAATGATGAACTTTTCATGTGTTTTAGGTTAGCTTCTTTGGCTTGGCAGCGCCCTGGAGTGGATTTCAGAGCGCCTTAAGGGGCATCAAGGCGCAATCCTGGTCCGAATTTCCGTCGATACGAAAAAGCCAAATTCAAGGAAGGCAAAAGAATAAACGACACCACAACTATAAAACTTGACAAATACGGCGATGTATTTCACGAGTATCAAGTAGCTTGTGCTCAAAAACCCCTGACATAAGCGAATAATATACATCAACTCACCAGACGCCCGGGAAAATGGCATCAACACTCAGCCAAAGCGCAGACAACGCGTCCATGGATGCTGCTGTTCGAGACGCAGCGCTATCCGCTCTCCCAGAAGAATTGAGTACAAGGCACCAGATGGACGCCTCCAAGCTTTCATTTTCTTTCAGCACCTGTCCGCGTCCTGTTCCCGACGATGCCACTGCCAACGCAAGCGACGAGTCCATCTGCACCGACCACATGATCCTGGCCACTTGGAAAGAAACGACTGGCTGGTCAGTGCCTGAGTTGAAGCCCTACGGCCTTCTCAGTTTACTGCCTACTGCCTCGTGCCTCCATTACGCGACAGAGTGCTTTGAAGGCATGAAGCTGTACCGCGGTTACGATGGGAAGCTTCGCCTCTTCCGGCCTGAACGCAACGCGTCTCGCCTCCGGGTTTCCGCCAGCCGGATTTCGCTGCCATCGTTCGAGCCCGCGGAAATGGAAAAGCTCATAAAAGCCCTAGCTGCTGTCGATGGCCCCAAGTGGCTCCCCAGGGACCGCCCGGGCCGCTTCTTGTACATACGCCCCGCCATTATCGGCACGCAGCCTCAGCTTGGCGTTCGGGCCCCCAAGGAAGCCATCATGTTTATTGTCATGTCGTTTATGGGTCGGCTGGATCTGATCCCGGGAGGAATGCAGCTTTTGGCATCACCCACAGGCATGATCCGGGCTTGGGCCGGCGGTTTTGGGTATGCCAAGATTGGCCCAAACTACGGTCCCTCGGTCCTGGCTTACAACGAGGCGCTGCGCAACGGGTTCCATCAGGTTCTTTGGCTGTATGGGGAGGAGGGAGAATGTACCGAGGCCGGTGGAAGCAACTTTTTTGTCGTTTGGAAACGAAAAGACGGCCAGAAGGAGTTGATCACTGCGCCTTTGGATGATAAACTCATTCTGGATGGCGTGACAAGACGAAGCTGCCTCGACTTAGTTGCCGAGAGATTGGGCAAGGACATTGTGGTTACTGAGCGCAAATACACAATATCCGAAGTAAAGGATGCAGCGGATGAGGGCCGTCTCGTGGAAGCATTTTCTTCTGGTACAGCCGTGAGTAGATGCCAACTGTTGTCGTCTGAGTTTTGGACAAAGCTAACAAATTCCAGTACTTTATTTGCCCTGTGTCTAGAATTCAATACGAAGGTCAAGATATTCATATTCCAATGGGCCCTGACGGACAGTCTGGGGAGACAACAGCGCTATTAAAGGGCTGGCTGGAGGATATCATGTATGGCAGAACCGAGCACGAGTGGGCGCGCGTAGTATCGGAACGAGAATAAGTTCACGCTAAATGTCATGATAGCCGGTCAGCTGTCTCCTCCGTTAAATTAAAAAAAATCATAGTTCCTAATACTCTGACTGAATCAAGAGCATTCAATAGACAGAATGCTTTAAGCACTGCCCCACCATGGCAGTGAAATTTCCGTCGGCGCTCGGAGATGACACCACTCGGAAGTTGAGTTGGCGACCGAGGGCCAATCAGGGCTCGCCTTCCCTGCCGAGAGTGGGGCATGATACTTGGGAAGAATTTGGTGAGTTACCCTGCAGACGGCATGATGAATGGTTGAGTTCATAGTCAACGCAATTACGACAAGGAAACAAAAAAGATAAACTTTAGCAGAAGGTTAAACGTTGGAATTTTTTGGTTACTTGGTCGTTCTTCATTAAGTTTAATGGTAAGCTACATTTCATCTCAAACCAAGTAAGACAAGTGCCACGTCATAGGAATCATCAGCTTGCACACCCTTCATACATCACAAATTCAATGCCCGGGCCTCCCCCGCAACGGGTCAGAATACTTTATTTCTTCTCTATTCTTGATTAAATTTCGGACAATTCTCATTCCATTTGTCATAGAGCTGATCATAGTCCAATGGAGCAAGAATAGCGGGACAAAGTTTTGGCGGGCGTTGCCGCCCTCGCCATCACGCAGATCGCGCCAAGTTAAAACTCTAATCTGTATCCGAAAATATGTCCAACATGATACTCAAGAATAAGGGGCATGAGCAAATCAAGCACTGATTTCGATATAAAACGCACAATACTGGATTACCATGGTAACTGGTTCTATTTGCTGAGGTTCCGCCTGCGTGGCAAGCGCCTTGTCCTTGCATGAACACAAAGGACTCACTCCACCGGAAAACCCTGTCCGCTGGCGGCCCGAACTGGATCCTGCTCATGAGGCGACATGGATACCGCGTGGTTTTTTTCGGTTGATCTCGTTGATCACTTGATTGTCTTGGCTCAAGAGGCACCATGTGTTGTTGCTCTGACGTTGAGCTGCGGCTGAAAATGCACGGCGATTTTGCTCAAAAAGGCACTAGACTGACTGGGTGTTCTCTGCCATAGAAGAAAGAAAGAAACGCTACAGAGCTTGGCAGCCACCCCTGCGCAAATATGCCGAAACCTGGGAACGCACGAAGAAATTTGTCTGATTCTCCAGCGCTCGCCAGTTCTCTTTACCGAGGCAGCGGTTTAGCATCCTGCCGGTGTCCCGTCACGCTCAAATGCCTCACTTTTTCAAATTTGGCCAGGAACTATTGAACCCACGGGTTCCTGAAATGCCCATTTTGCATACGTCGTCGTCAGCTTGGATGACGCGGTCTCGAGACCATTTGGGAAGTGTCCCCACCTCGCTATGCCGTATTCCCGGTCACAAAAGCCATGGGTGGATTCCGGAACCCCAGACAGTTGGATTCGGGGGCCCAGCACTGGACTCACGAGCTCACGGCCGAAGCATGGGAATCAGATGGTTTCCGGTGGTGCCCAATTTCCTCTTCTTCTGCCTGTGCCTCCCTCCCCCCGCTCCTTTTTTGCCCCCTCTCTTATCTATCCTGGTCGCCCGGGACATCGGACAATGCCCACAAGCAGTAAGGCTTGTTTAGCGGGTTGACGGTCAATATGAACTCTAGCCTCGTGCTTTATCTTAATTGTCGCTCCTTTCCCCGTCCGTGACCTGACTTTAATATCCATTTGACGCGGGGATAATACCTGTCGTTTTAATATTAATTAAATCACCGTCCATCTTTTTGTCTCTTCCACTCGTTTGCCTCTGGCAAGGACCACACCCAAAACGCCCTTGACGAGCGCCCAAGCTTCGCCTTCATCGACACACGACCGATCGTTTTGCACACTTTATCGACGGCAGCTATATAAATCGTCCAGCTACCAAGCATATTTTAGGGGGATAGAGTTTAACTACGGCCTTGACAAGGCTAGGGGCATTTTCGCCCAGAATATCCGCCCAGGTGGTGTTGCACCGTTCGCTCCAGGCAACCAGCGTACAATTTTTGCAGAAAACGATCTACAACACCAGTCGTTACCCAAACAACTCTGTTCCGGATTACACTGTTACGACATAGCGATTCAACAACCCTATCTCCTAATTCATATCGATAATGCGGTGCTCTTTTGCCTTGGCCGCAGTGCTGGGCGGCACATCAGTGCTAGCGACAACATCATGTTCTGCTAGCAGCAAATGTCCGGAGGATACTCCGTGTTGCTCCAGTACGCCTATACTTTGAAATCATGGCGAAACACACGCACTAACGCCCTGCTTTAGCATATGGAGAATGTGGTGTCGGTGCATACTGTCTTGGTGGATGTGATCCTACCATGTCCTACTCTCTTGACTCTTGCATGCCGGCCCCCGTTTGCGAAGACCGCACCCTCACGATGGACTCTCTGAAGCGCGTCTCGGACATTGGCGACTATCTCGGAAATTCCAGCGAGGCTGATTGGATGTCGTCGGGCGATCCTCTTCTCTACAACGGCAACACGCTCCTTACCATGGCCAAGGAGAGCAGTGGAACAGTCTTGTCCTCCACCGTGTATATGTGGTACGGAAACGTCAAGGCTCGCCTCAAGACTAGTCGCGGCGCAGGTGTCGTCACCGCTTTCATCCTCTATTCTGACGTCAAGGATGAGATTGACTTTGAGTTTATCGGCGTGGACCTTAAAACGGCGCAAACCAACTACTTTTTCCAAGGAATAATGACGTGTGAGTAAATTTATTTGCTTCTTTCATTTGTGGGGGGCTTTCTCGAAACCTTTGGGTGTCATCTTTTATCAAATCCCGCTGACATGGGTGAACAGACCCAACGCACGCGTTCAACATGACAATGAGCGATAGCTTCAGCAACTTCCACGACTACGAGATCCGGTGGACTCCCGACAAGGTTGAGTGGTACATCGACGACACACTTGGCCGCACCCTCTATAAGAATGAGACGTGGAATGAGACGACGCAGAATTTCGACTTTCCCCAAACCCCAGCTCGCGTGCAGCTGTCTCTTTGGCCGGGCGGTCTTTCGACGAATTCTGCAGGTACAATCGCCTGGGCTGGCGGTGAGATTGACTGGGACAGCGACGATATCAACGATTACGGATACTACTTTGCCACCTTTTCCGAGGTCACCATGTCGTGCTACAACACGTCTACCGCCCCAGGGACAAACTCAGGTACTAGTTATACCTACGACAGCACCCGCGGCACCAACGACACTGTCGTGGACGGAGATGGGGGCACCATTCTCTCTTCGTTCCAGGCTACTGGTCTTAATCCCAAGAAGGGTGCAAAGTCGTCGTCCAGCACAGACACGGTGCCTGGCGGCAGTTCTGCGGGCAACGACCACAGCGACGATACCGATTCTTCTTCTTCATCATCATCAAGTTCAAGCGCCGATGCTTCAGTTGACGCAGCCGACTGCCAGTCAACGTCATTCCATCAAGATTGCACCAGTTCGAGCAGCAGCTCTAGCAGTGCTGGAAAGAGGAGTTCGGGCGTGGGGCTCAACTTCACTATTGTGTTGCTGGCAATCGCCGCACTTGCCTTTTGCCAACTGTAATTATTTAATAGCGTTAATTTTTAATCATTTCAATACCATAACTGCCTCAAACTTGTGCGCAAATGCAGTGCCTTGTCCCGTAGTCTGATGCTGGTCATGTGGGTAGACGCCTATGCTGCTCCTGATGCATATTATCTGTTTATGCGGCATTTGCGTCTAGCGGGGCCGCCCATGTGGTTGAGATTTGTTGGATTTGGACATGACGGAATGAATGCTGACCCATCATAGCATTAACACCGACCGAATGAACCACGCCCAAGCTGAACCTGCTCCTCATTCTGGGGAAGCATTTCAATCACGCTCATGCAGCACCTGTTTTGCCACAGTGTAACGTGATGCAGCTCTGATTGGGCGACCCACCAACCAGTCAGCCTGCGCACAGGAGCTTGTCCAACCAATTGACGCCGGATCCATCAATCAACACATGAGGATGGCGCAGAGTGCAGCGCGTTCGGCGTCTCAGGCTGCCTCAAATCAAAGCATCAATGGGGATGACACACCCGGAAGAGAGGCTGCGCAGGGGAATACAGCCCCCCCTGCAACAACGAGGCCGACCGCCTTGACGCGTCGCATTCAGACGCTTGAATCCACAATCTGGGACCATTTGGCAATCGAAAACCGCCAAACATGCATCGCCCAGTTAGACCACGCCTGGAATGGCCGTGGATGGGTTCCCCCGTGGCCCAATGCCGCGGGCAAGACTCATTCTTCGCAGGACTTGCCATCTACCGACATTTTCAACTTGGCCTCGATTACGCGGCTGTGTGTCCGGAACAACGTCTCCCTCCCCTCGCTCTGGAAACCCGGGGGTGTCATGTATGAAACCGCAGGTGGCGCTTCAGCATCTTTGATGTGGTCTGGAAATTTATCCGCCCTGGCCATAAATGAATGCAGCAAGCGGTATGGCCTCAACTTGAGCCCTGCGGCTGGTCATCAGCCTACCAAGGAGCCACAGTCAAAACAGAGCGAGATCACCCGCTCTTCTCCAAAACCCCGTAACTTGCCAAGCACAGGAGAACAAAGCAAGTCCGCCGAATCGAGCGTGGGTAGGACTGTTCCTCCTGCGACACCAAGAATCCAGAACGAGAACCCGTCTCCGAGTCTGTACAACAGAGTCAAGAACCAGCTTCGGTCCGGCGAATCTCTCACAGATGATGCTATTGAGTTTATCCAAAAATGCATCACTAAATATATACGTTTTACTCGTCCCGAAGATAGCAGCGTGCAGCAATCTTTCATTCTAGATCCCCTCTTTCTCGACGTTAGCCGACCTTTACCAAGCCCGCCTCGGGACATATCTGGCAATAAATACCGATACATTTACGCCCCTCTTTACCATAAATCCCCAGGACATTGGACCTTGGCAAAATTCGATATGCAGGCTGCTCGCATTTCTTGGTACGACCCCCTACCGCAGTCGGATGGGGCGCGCTATCACACTGTCTCTTCAGCTCTATGTCCGTGGCTGAGGGGTCCATCAGAGTTATACAAACTTGAGCAGCTGGTATGTAACACTAGACTTTTGTCACTTTCTACATTTGTTCATTGCTGAAATATGTTAGGTGCGCCCTCTTCAAACAGACAGCTCGAGTTGTGGAGCATATATCTTGCACATGTACTACTACCTTCTGAGCTCTCGCATAGTTCCGTTTACGCTGGACCACAAAGTCGCTCGACACTTTCTCGTCGAAGTTCTGGGTGAAAGCCAAGCTATAGAGCAACGGGCATCTCAGACCGCGGCTTCGCGTACTGCATCAACAGACCCAGAAGAGCCGACAAACAAGCGCCGTCACAGCCATGGCGCAGGGCTCAAGGAGAGTGCGGGTTCGGAAGTCAACTCCACAAATGCAACCCAGAAGCGTCAGAGAGTTGGAATAAGTCCCTCTGAGCTCTCAGTGACCAATAGCTTCGACCCCACAAGAGCACAAGCTACAGATATCAGGAGTGTTTCAGCTGAAATCATCCGGCTTCAGGATGCTTTGTCTTCATTCAAGGGCGCATATGAGGATTGTCTAAGCTCCGCTCGCCCCGAAATAAGTGCTCTTGAATCACAGCTTGCGTCGGCTGATGGCAATCTTCAAAATCTAAAGACTGAAAAATCTCGAGCTGATGAAGAGATTCAAGCAGCTCAAGCCGCCTTGCAGTCGCTTTTTGACGGAAACCCAACCGCTGCGCGGCGATACAATACTCTCCGGCCCATGTTGGAAACAATTCTCTCGGGAGGTACTGTGTCGGAGTCGCGAGATGTCCTGCAAGGCGACGTCGAGGTCCAGCGCATCATCAATGCAGTTTCGCGGGTGGCGCAGGGTGCTCTGAATAGCGTCTTGGGATCCCATGCAACAGCATCTCTGCACGAGGTGGAGGAACGAATCAGGATAGCTGAGAAAAAACAGAAAGAGTTGTCAAGGTTATTAACATCATGCCAGAAAAAGGTGGATGAGCTCAAAGCCAAAGTAGAACTGGAAACGGAAAGGAAACGTCTCAAAGAGACTCTTGTACATGTGATAAACATACTCTAGATCGGACTGTAGCTAATCAACCTAATTCAATAATTCATTCTCAGTCTGGTGGCTCTTTTGCGACTTCACCGGTGATGTCGTTTCTTGGCATGGTGTGAGGTCACGCGAGCAGTCCAGGTTTCTGCAGAAAATGCAGTGAACCACATTTAGTCATCCAAAGTAACGCGCCAAGAAATTGAAAGGAGCCATGACAATGATGGCCTAGCAATGCATTTTTAGCTTGTTGAACACCACAAGCAGCTCAGTCGGTCGCCATGCTTATTTGTAGTATTGGGCACAATCCTGCCCTTCTCATCAGGCGGCAAACCTACAACCAACTGGGCCACACAGGGACATTCCAAAGTATTGCTTTGGGCCAAAGCCAGTGGGGTGTGGAGGGGAGAGCGGACGCTAGGAAATAAGGATTGTGGGGTGATTGGGCAAAGGCCATAGCGAGACGGCTCGTGTTGTGTGATGAAGGTGCTTTGAAGACCCTTTTCCGAAGGCCAGTGCTACTTGACGAATGGTTTCAGCGGTGTCGACACGGCCCAACTGCCCAATATCAATTCGGCCCCTCCATCGCTTCTGCTGTTGGTAGTATTGTGCAGCTCTAGTGGTGCCATGACCCTGGTCACGCCTCTGCCGCGGCAGCGGGCCGGCCGCAGTCCACCGAGTAATATCTTGGCGCTGTCGATGTGAACCATGGACAATCTACCTCGTGTGTTTATTATGGGCTATCATCTGCATCTAATACATAGTCGTCCGCCCCTGGCACGTGGTCTTGGCTCCTTTGCGCTAGCTCTCGTCTTTGATCCTCCCGTTCTTGGTTCTGCCGTAGATCCCGCCTTGGCCCCATGCACTCACAAATATTGCATTAGTTTTGTGCTTGGCGACCGGGGATACAACCAACCGAAACCTTCCCCTGCCGCTTTTCCATTGGACAAGCCAGATCCATGCGCTATTATAAGGCCCTCACATCTCAGGGGAGAAGAAAAAAGAGACATCTGACTTATTTCCCGGATTCCCTGGATAGTGTTCCTTGAATAATATCGAACCTACCCACCCTGAACCATGAGCGAAGAAGACGGTCGAGAGCAGGACCTTGTAGAGACGATGCCCATGCCCCCACAGAGTCCTCCAATTTGCTAATGTCGCCTAGGTGGCCGATCCGGATACGGATTCCGCGCTTGACGTGGTAAGTTGCATCATAATTAGCCTGCTTCCTGACGTCGCAAAGTGCGAGCATGAATAACACCCATTTCGCTCCAGTCTGCCGAGGAGGCTTCTACGCTCTCATCGCTCAGGTCCAGCATCTTGCAGCACAAACATGAAAACGGCCGTCGGTACCACTCAATGAGTGAGGGAAGTAAGCATTTCTGCTTGTGATGTGTGCAACACTATTGACCGGGTTTCCCTCCAGAGTACAACTTCCCCAATGATGATGTAAGATGGTCAAGCAAGACGCTTTGAGTGCACCGACGGCTGATGTCTTGCAGCAAGAAAACGAACGCCTTGGTGAGCAGTCTACGATGCATTGATTTCTGTGCTACGTCTAAACGGCCACAGACTTGCAACACCAGATCTGGACTCTGCAGTTTGACGGTGAGCTGGCTCTGAACCCAGGAGCAGCTACGGCAAAGCGAGTTTTGGATATCGGTACCGGAACGGGAATTTGGGCCATTGATTTCGGTATGAACTTCTCCCGCCAACCTCGTACAACGAGTGTGCAAAGCTCATGATTTAATAAGCCGATGCGCATCCCTCCGCCAACGTTATTGGTGTTGATCTCAGCCCCATCCAGCCTCATTGGTACGTATATTGCTCGCAAAGAGATTTTCCATCGGATACTGATGCCATCCAGGGTCCCGCCAAACTGCCAGTTCGAGATTGATGACCTGGAAAAGGACTGGACCTGGAAGGAGCCCTTTGACTTTATTCTGTGCCGTGGCATGGCCGGCTGCTTCAGCGATGTGCCGGCACTGTTGAAAAAGTCTTTCAAGTAAGCTACCAGCTACATTGATAACGAAACACCTAACCATTCATAGCGCACTGGAGCCCGGTGGCTACCTTGAGATTGCCGACCTTTCCCTCCCGATGGGCTGTGACGACGGCACGGTCAGCAAGGAATCCGCCGTGTGGAAGTGGCACGAAGCCCTGTACGATGCGTCAGTAAAGATTGGAAGGCCCATCGGCAGCATCGCCAAGGACATCCCCAGCCTTGAAAAGGCCGGCTTCGTCGACATTGTCCACAAGCAATTCAAGTGGCCCTTCAACACCTGGCCCTTGAGCCCAAAGCTCAAGGAGATTGGCCGATACCAGTGCGTCAACATGGACATGGGGCTCGAGGCTTTCTCGCTGGCGCTGCTCACGCGCGTGGCCGGGTGGACAAAGGAGGAGGTGCTGGCGTGCTGCGCAGATGTGCGAAAGGATATTCGAAACCGAAGGATGCACGGTTACTGGAACTTGTAAGTGGAAACGAGTGCAAATTTGCGATGCATGGTACTGACTATTTTGAACAGGCACGTTGTTTACGCGCGAAAGCCCTCTGGGACAGATACAGAGGAGAATGCTGCTGAGGCGAACTGAGTGAGCGAGCTGTACCCGTTAGCATCGGAGCCTTCATGATAGCAATACCTAATCTTGATATCGTCACTCACGGCCAGCTCCACATAGATATCGTGCTAATTATACCAACCTCTTGTCTCTCACCTTGATAGGATGTTACTCGCCACGTAAGAGTACAGCGTAAGGAGAGATGACTGATGAAATAATTAAAGCTGATAAAAGGAAAGCACATAAATAGAGAGACAAGTGCAAGCATCTACCATTGGCATTGTGAAATACAACATCAAAATCCACCGCTCGGAGCACCAGGAAGGAGAATTGGTTGAACAGGGCATCGGAGATTAATGAGTCAAAGGCGTCAAATTAGCATAAAATAAAGGGTAAATGTGGCCTAAATACTCTCTGTCGATGCCAAGAAGAGATATTGACCATTTGCGTTACATGGCAAGACCAGGCAACGCTGCCTGTCTCTGGAGCGATGTCGGCATTGAGACTTTGCTCATCCAGGGTTCTATTAACCATTTACTTCCATCCTGCTTCTATATTCTGCATCGCCGTTCCATTTCTCAAACAGAATTCACAATTTGACTCTATCCCAAAACTATCATATAGCCTTCAGAACGCCTGTATCCGTCCACCTCTCAAACTAAAACATGACCGTATTCGGTCAAGATCGAACCTCACACGCATCAATCAACCGGCCATCCTCAGCTGAGACTCATTGCCTTTTACTCATCATCACGTCAGAAAGCAAGAATACAACAGCTAGGATGAGACCGTATACTCGCTCTTGTCGAAGCGCTAGAGAGCAAACATATCTGCCCGAAAGGTCAGATTCTGGAGCGGACCGTAATCAATCAGGACGAAAAACTTACCAGCATATCTTATTTCTAAGGCTTGGACCAGAGTATGGGTGTCGGGGAGGCTTCCTCGATTGGTGGCTTCATAAACTTACGGAACCTGCGCCCGGAGAGCTAACGGACAGAATAACGGTTCGATTTGCGGACCAAAATTTCAGAAGGATCACTGAAGTAGTTGATAACCGATTGGGGGTCTTCTGGAGTGATTTCTAAAGAAGGACAGTCCGTCTCGCGAAATTCGTGTCGAAGACCGAGGATATGGCCAATTTCATACGCCAGGATATTAACCATGCAGGCTTTATGCTTAAACGTCAAGTCATTTAAAGTTTGAGGTGGATGAAATATATTGATAATGGTACAAAGGGTTGCGAACGGGGTATTGAATTGAACAAGCAAGGACGGAAAGATGGCTCGAACCCCTGAGAATTTGCATGAAAGGATGATGCCCAAAACTAATTAATGTCCACAGGCACACAGACTTACATATCAGGGCCATTTTGACCGCTAATTTCACCAAAAATTCACTGCATCCGACAAGCCACGATTTTAACTCGTAGGGATGGTGTTAGTTTGTCCAAAAGTTCGCCGCCTCTGATAGGCTCACGGTGATAACGGCTCGTGCGCACATCACATCAAGTGCTATCCGACACAGAACTAGCCGCAGGGGTTGAAATGCACACTGTGGACGTATTCGACAACCAAACCAACTCCGGATGGATTCGGTGTGGCTGGTTCTTCTTTCGACTGGTATTCTCTAGGCCTCTATGAAGAAACACAGTGTGAGCAGAGTCAAATATCGCAAAGTAGATTGTCGCAAGTTTGATGAGACTTGCGATGCGGTTAGGCGAGATTAACAAACATAATCTGAGATTCGCACTTATGGGGGTACCTCCACGTTTGCCAATTTTGGCGGATACTCGTGGAGTGAGCGTTTCCGACCTCTGCGACATGTGCTGCCTGAAGCAGTAGCAACCGAGCCGGGTACGCAAAGGAAGGTTGACAGCAAGCTGTTTAGTTTCGCTGTACTCTGTAAATGTCCGGAAAAAAGCCCTACCAAGTACAAGCTGACCAATTCCCAGTCATCTGACCACAGAGAGGCAGCCAAAGCCCCGACGCTTTTCTGTATCCTACGCACTACGGCTATAACGGCCATGTATCTCACCCCGTTTACTGCACCCCGTTTGTCGAGCTACGCTATCCTCCTGTTTTAATTGATCGGTTGCTTTTTTCATTCCCTTTAGACCTTTGTTGTTTTTGACTTTCCTGCGAATCGCACGAACGGGGAGAGAACTGTGAAACGGTAGTGGGCAAAAATATTGTCAAGTTTCGCCTTGTTAGAAACAAACCCACAAGCAACGAAGGCATGAATGGAATCTGTACTTAATGGCATAACTTTCCTATGCGTGGCAGCTTGAAGTCCGTTGGTGGCGACGGGGAACCAGCTAGTTAGCTGACCTGTTGCACGCCTCGGCCAACTGCCTAACCGACCAGTTTGAGTCATCTACCGAGCCTAGCTCTGTCCTTGAACGCATCAACTCGTAGCATATGGTTTTTTATGATTAATTACAATTAACTTACGGGCCCTATCACCTTGCCGACTTCATCCCCTCACATCTCCTAATCCTTCGAGTGCGGCAAGACTGCAGTTGGGTGCCTGGCAAAATATTGGGCCAATTGCAAGGTGCCAAATTTAAAATGTCGTATTTTCGAGTTAAATTATACAATGATATTGGTATTAATAATTCTTTGACATATTCAAAGGCATTTCATGTTTTTCAAAACCTCCTTTGAGCCAGGGAATTGTCGGGGGACGTAGGTGCAGTTTTGCCGCACTCAAAGGCATACTCTACAAGACCTTGATCTCGACACACGTCACATTGTCAGCCTAGGGACAGAAAAAGCTGGCTACCCTTGGTTTCAGGCCTTTTTATCAAGTTGCCGCTTAATTAACTCATAAACGTGGACTTCTTCTTCTGCCAGATTTGCCTAATACGTTTATCATCTCGCGTGCATCCCCTATATCTGCCACTGTTTATCAAGACACAGATTAAATCATGGCGCTCCTTTACCGGTTTCTTTTGCATGTTTGTCGCAATCGACTTCTAAAGTGAACAACGTGAAAAACTCGCAGAGGGGGAATATGGAGCAGTACCTTGACATTCCCCAAAATGCAGCAGCTTGGCGGTACATTGCATCTCCAAACCCAGTACATTTCAGAAGTTAGCTTTAAAAATATGTTTTCGTATTGGAAGGTTGGGTTGATATGACTTGCAAAACGAAAACCTTGTTCGCCCTTACACTACACTAAGATATCAAGCATATCCAAGGCAACTCTTGAGCTTTTTATGAAATGTTTACGTTAGAGCTGAACCCCCCATTTTGGGCATCGCCCTAGCTCGGTGTGCTTGCGCATGTATGTGTTTGCGTGTTGGTGAATCACTGAAACGGGTGTCACGTGTCTCCCTCTCGTTGTTTGCCAACTCAAGTTGTCGCTTCGTTTTGAGTACCGCAGGAAGAGTGCTGGATTACCATTTCCAGACAACCTGGGATCAAGAGAGTTCCCCTCTTCGTGCATCACTATTTGTACTGCAGTAGTGTGATTTAACACGGGTACGGTATCCAATTACGGTCTCATGTCGGAGGAGTCATTCAGACGTCCCCGCCTACGCCTTTCCGGTCACACCTCGGAGACACGCTTGCATGTCCCGTTCTGTGTCTCGTCCATGTTCCATTCCGACAAAGGCTTGTCGGATAGCAGTCGGTCAATTGGTGCATGTTTGGAATCCATCACGCCCTTGCTGCACCCCGCCATCAGTTACGGTACGTCATGGAGAGCGGGGTGAAAAGTCTGTCAAACAGTGGCGCCCCACTTTAGATGAAATCGGAGCTCGCACCGCACTGGCGCTGGGAGCGGCAGGCAACGGCCCGGCATTCGGAGCTGAGAAAAATGAGATTCTCGCGAGTAGCGACGCTTCAAACTTTGACTCATGTGGGGGTGACTCATGGTGGACAAGCCCTTCGGCCACAACCCAATCCCTTCTTATTTACCAGCCTTGAACCCGCCAATCCTCCTGCCCAATTCCGCCTGAATTGATTATTCCCATTGGCACTTTCCCAACGCCTTGCTTCCTTCCTTCCTTCCCTCGCCCACACGCCTCTCCTTCCTCTCGCTCGCATCGTGCCCCTCACACGACCAACCCCGCATTCGCAGCCCAACACCAACAACACCCCGACTACCATCGCGCATTGTGCGCTCACTCTTTTTCAAGATGCCCATGTACGTTCTTCTCCTTATCTATCCGCATTCTTATCCTGCGCCGCCCCGCGTACTCCGTGCATCCGCGTATTCAACCTCAAGCTAACCTCTGCCCACCAACGCCCAGGCTCAAGGAACCATGGACGAAATACAGGCCCTTTCCTCCTGTCAACCTCCCCGATCGCCAATGGCCCTCGAAGCAAATCACCAAGCCACCGAGATGGCTGGAAACAAGCTTGAGAGATGGCAACCAGTCTAACCCGTCTCCTATGGTGCGTATATCTCATGGAAGCCTTGTATTGCCATTGGGCCGCCCGCTGACAATCCTGCCGCGAATAATAGAACGGAGAGGAGAAGATGCGCTTCTTCAAGCTGCTCTGCGATGTGGGCTGCAAGGAAATCGAAATTGCATTCCCTTCCGCCTCCCAAACCGACTTCGACTTCACAAGACGCCTGATCGAGACGCCCGGCGCCGTGCCTCCTGGCACTTTTCTACAAGTCTTGAGCCCTTGTCGCCCGGAGCTGATCAAGCGTACCATTGAAGCCGTCAAGGGTGCCGAGAACGTCATTATCCACATCTACCTTGCCACCAGCGAGTGTTTCCGAAGAGTCGTTTTCAACTACTCCGAGGAAGACACTCTTGACCTCGCCGTGCGTTGTGCCAAGCTCGTCAGGTCCCTAACAAAAGACGACCCTACCCAATCAGGCACAAATTGGCAGTTCGAGTTTAGCCCCGAGTGCTTTTCCGATACCTCAACCGACTATGCCATCAAGGTCTGCGATGCTGTCAGAGAGGCCTGGGAGCCTTCCGTCGAGAACCCAATCATCTTCAACCTCCCCGCCACCGTCGAGATGGCGACTCCCAACGTATATGCCGACCAGATCGAGTACTTTTGCCGCAACATCCCCCAGCGCGAGAAGATCTGCGTTTCTCTGCACCCCCACAACGACAGGGGTACCGCGGTAGCAGCGGCTGAGCTGGCCCAGATGGCCGGTGCTGACAGAGTCGAAGGCTGTCTGTTCGGAAACGGCGAACGTACCGGAAATGTCGACCTTGTCACTCTGGCTCTTAACCTATATACCCAGGGAGTTGCCCCCAACCTGGACTTTTCCGACCTGCACCGCGTCATCGACGTTGTCGAGGAATGCAACAAGATCCCCGTTCACCCCCGCGCTCCCTACGGTGGTTCTTTGGTCGTATGCGCCTTCTCCGGCAGCCACCAAGACGCCATCAAAAAGGGTTTCCAGCTTCGAGAGGCGGAGAGCCTCAAATACGAGGACAGATGGCAGGTCCCCTACCTTCCCTTGGACCCTGCAGATATTGGCCGTACCTACGAGGCCGTCATCCGCGTCAACTCGCAGAGTGGCAAGGGTGGCGCTGCCTGGATCATCCTGCGCAAGCTGGCCCTCGATATCCCTCGCGGTCTACAAGTTGCCTTTTCCTCCATCGTCCAAAAGCAGGCCGACGGCCTTGGCCGCGAGCTTCTGCCCGAGGAAATCACCGACCTCTTCGAGGCGACCTACTTCCTCAACGAGAACCCCCGATTCTCCCTCATCGACTACTCCATCGTTCCTGACCGCTCATCATCTCCAGTGCCGCAAATGCCTGGCAGGACGCAGGATACTAAGAACCTGATGCGTGTCTTTGAGGGTGTAATTGCCGTCGACAACAAGGAGATCAAGCTCCGCGGACGCGGAAACGGTCCCATCTCCAGCATGGCCAACGCTCTCAAGGATATCGGTGTTGACTTGGATATTAACGACTACAAGGAGCACGCCATTGGTGAGGGTCGTGGTGTCAAAGCCGCATCGTACATTGAGTGCAAGATTGGAAACACCAAGCAGACAGTGTGGGGAATCGGCATTCACGAAGATGTGGTCCAGAGTTCTTTGATGGCGCTGTTGAGCGCGGCTAGTAATGTAAGCTTTTGCCCAAATTGGTCGCAGTCTGTCCCACTAACACAACATCCCTGCAGTACATCACGAGCAGACCCGGAAGCCCTGTTTTGAGGCCCCTTCCCATTTCCCCCAAGAAGACGCTGGACCCCAGCAGCGCCAATGGTGCTCCCAGGGTCTCTGCCGCTGCTCCCCAAGAAGGCCAGAGCGTGGTTTCCATCTTGGAGGAAAAGGTGAATGGTAACTAGAGGAGAGGATGAGGCGGTGCATCTTTCTCCTTGTCAGCTAGTCTTGTGTTCTCTGCGGGGAGGACTGTTTTTAAAGTATTTTTATGAGAGAAAAAAGCATCGAAAGGTTAAGGGTGTAAAAGGGTATACTTGGATCATGAGGGAGATGGATGCCTGAAGATCAATTTGGCGGGCATGTCTTTCTATATACCAAAGAAAACAAAGAAAAAAGAGACTTCTCATGAAGAGAGGTTTCAAATATATCAAAAGGGGATCATTAATTGCGTTTAGGGCATAAAAGTTGCATTCTGTTAGGTACGACCAGAACGAGTAAATCACGGGGCTTCTGTTCAGTTGAGTTTGGATCAATCATGGGGCTGCTCAGGTGCGTCATCCACACTAGCTTAGAGCTACCTGGGGATAGCTCTGGGTTGCTCGCTGTCGTGTGAAAGTGACATGAGATGCAACTCGAATAGGAAAAATGAATTGAAAACCCCAAATTCAAATGGCACTTGAGCTGCAATAGGATTATGCCTGTGAGAATTGTCAACTAGATTTTGTAAACATGGAAAAGAAAAGTGTTACTAAAATCCAACTTGGTATTTTGCCGCAGCGGTCCGCAAATCATTTTCTCGTCTGAATTTCAATCGACATGATAAGGATGGTCCTAGCGAACCTCCATACCCATTCCTGTTCGTCATTCGTTTGTGAGAGCCAATGAGGTGTGGAACGCTATCTAGGCACATCTCTCGAGACAACAACTGCCCAAATAAACCTATTGCAACCGGCTTCAGATAGATCATGAGCTGCAGCCCAAACAGAGTATTTCCTTATCTGGCCACGGCATATGCCAAAGAGGAAGCTCGGCTCATTGGGAATAGCCCGGGTCAGGCCGGCTTACCGGCTTCAGCCATGACAGCTCCCGCGGCATCGGCAGCGGGAGCCGAAAAGCGGAGCCCATTGAAACCCGACTGAAAGCGTCGTTATTTCCATCGTACGCCTCGGACCAAAATCCACACACGCCATGTACTTCTAGATAACCTTTTTTTTTTCCTTGCTTGGCCTCTTACGTCGGCTCCGCCGCTGTAGCCACGGGGCCACAGGCACAGCCCGCTGCAACTGCGGCATTTACAAGGACCTAGGCAAGGTCAAAGCTAGAGATAACATGGCTGCCGGCCGTCTTGCTTTTGAACAAGGTCAAGACTATTCCAACCTCTGATAAACAAGGCCAATTAGATAGCAGGCAAAAACAAGTCTCTTGTGTTATTCCTATCAACCGTGTCCAAGCGCGTACCTAGCCCTGTGACGGACGGTTCCCATGTTGTATTGGAATAAAGCTTGACTCCTTGGCAGCCAAGACTGAGGGATGCCGTCGATCTGGTTGGGACGCTGAATGCCCAGGGTGGCTCAGCAATGCCCAGGGTGGCTCAGCAATACCCAAAGGCTCGGATCCCGGGGTTCCGGTCGCGTCGGACCGCAGCGTCGGACCGTCAAGCCTCGCCCCGTTCGGTTGCCTATTCAGCCGACGTCCGTCACACACAACGGACCAACTGCCAGACTGGCCAGTCCCCAAACACTGCAGTTTTTGACCTCCAGTATACAATTCTTGAGGCTCCATTGAAATTCAGTTGCCAGCTTTGTCACTCTGTGTACTGCAAGCTTAGCAACCGCGACATTAGAAAACTACAAGGCCAACATAATGGCATATACGTCGTGGGCGCGCCATGGACTCCGTATGTTCCGGCTCGTCGGCCAGTTATATCTGTGCACTTCGTAGCGTGCACCTCGGATATGGAATCAAACAAAAGGTCATTGTAGGGATGTAGTTGGGGTCTCGATTGTTGTAAGATGAACCGTTGGCCTCTCCAAACTCTCTCCAGTGTCTCTTTATTGGAGTGCGAGTGGGTCGCCAGTAAAAGCTCCTGAACTTGACTTCCTTGGTGCTTTGGTCAGCACCTAACGGCTGACCTGCCTACCACAAAACATGCATGCGCAACACCAATCCAGGTTCTTGACCTCCATTCTTCAGCTCCTCGCAATTTGATTCTTAGCTCTCAACGTTGTACCTCATCGCTAGTATCACAACCACTAATGCTCCAATCGGCCTTTATCTCTACTCTCCGATGAGGCAATTCCGGCCTTCAGGTTAGGCTACCGAAAAGGCGGGCGAGCTTGTTTTAGTGCATGTTGCTCCATTGCAGGCACCAAATGCTCTTTGTTCTTTCAGCTTCCAACACCAAGCGTGCAAACCTCCGGGATCGTGTTTCAAATGCCGAGGCTTGTGTCATTCCCAACAGCACAAACTACCACGGACCACCAAATCCATGTAATTTTTTTGGTTCTATTTAGCTCGTTCGTGTGTATTTATTCATCTTCTCAGCGCGTTTAGAACAGTCTAGATTTTGTCTCTACTCAATTTCCGTCAAGTCCAAAAACTAGCACTCCGGCCTCCTCTAGAGACACAACCTTGATCCGGAACCATGAAATACGACCATCATTTTAGTAATGTCCGCCTCACCCAGGCAGCCGAATCAGATGCTGCCGTATGTGCTCAAAACTTGACCAATTGGTCCGAGGCCGTTGAAGAGATTCGCACATGGCCCGAGTACAAACCTCAGCCGTTGCACTCTCTTCCGAATCTTGCCCAGCAGATCGGTATCAAAAGCTTGTTCATCAAGGACGAGAGCAATAGGTTCGGCACAAATCTTGGTTCTTTCAAAGCACTCGGAGCACCTTATGCCGTCTACAGAATCCTCGCCAATGAGGTGTTCAAACAGACTGGAGTACATCCCACGTCCTCGGAGCTTCGCTCAGGAAACTATGGCGACATTACACAGCGTGTCACAGTGTGCGTCGCCACAGATGGAAACCAAGGCAGAGGCCTTGCCTATGGAGCCAAGGTCTTTGGCTGCCGATGTGTCGATTACATTCACAACCATGTGAGTGCCGGGCGCGCCGAGATGATGAAGAATCTGGGTGCCATTGTGATTCGAATCGATGGCGAATACGAGGCATCCGTCGAGAGAGCAAAGGAAGATGCTCGCATGAACGGCTGGCATTTTGTCAGCAGCACATCTTGGACTGATTTCGATCACGGCATTCCCCAGGACGTCATGAATGCTTACATGGTTGTCACGGAAGAGACCCTGAGCCAAATCCCGGCAGTGGATCAAGTTACGCATGTCTTGGTTTGCGGGGGCGTGGGAAGCATCGCTGCTGCCATATTCCTTGGCTTCGTGACCGCATTTCGCGAAATCAGAGGATCTGAAAATGTCAACTGCACAACATTGCCCCGTTTTATTGTGGTTGAGCCATCGGAAGCAGATTGTCTGCTCCAGAGTGCAAAACAGGGGTCCATGTGTCAATCAACAGGCAGTCTTCGCACTTTGATGGCTGGACTTGCATGTCGCGGACCTTCGCCTGCAGCGTGGAAAGTCTTGAACTGGTTGGCGAGCGACTTCATCGCTGTTCCAGACTCGATGGCGACCTGGGGCATGAAGGAGCTAGCCACGAGCCCAGCAGGAGACATACCAGTTGTCTGCGGGGAATCCTCAGCTGCAGCCATGGGCGTCATGCTTGGTGCCGGCCAGGATGCGGAATTGCATGAGAAGCTGGGGCTAGATAGTAAAAGCCAGGTTGTTCTCTTCGGTCTGGAGGGGGCAACAGATCCGGCCATCTATGAACACCTGGTCGGCGTGTCCCCTAAGGCCGTCTTTAAGTTGCAAAAGAGTTTTTTGGGCAGAAAAGGTGCTCAGGTTTAAGTCACAGAACAAATAAAGGAACTTCTATTCCGGATTATATTCATCATGATTGGTAGATGTGCGAGAAATGCCCTGAGTGAGTCGTAATATCTATGCCTACCAGTCTTTCGTTACCCACTCCGCTACAAACCAAAAGAGATTGTAAGTGGAAAGTCAACCGAGATGGAACCCAATTGTGCTAATTCTCGGTGGATGACCAAAACCCCGGAAAAAGACGATAAGATACCGCGGAGAGCTGGCTCATCCCCCAGCCTTACATAATCATCTCGGAGTCAGACATCTCCCATCTTCCATGAGCACTAGCAATGAGGCTATAACTACTTTCAGTTGGGATTTTTGAATCCAAATTTGTCTTTCAGCACAGAGTGTTCTTGGGCCATATCACCGGGCTCCCTTTCGCCGCCATCATGACTCCTCTAAAATTGGCCACCCCTCAGTGGTGCAAGTTTCTTTCCCAATCCAGAAAGCTGCGTGGCCACTTTGCTTGCCATTCTTTGCTCCATCATTTTACAAAATGTATGTCCTCTTCAGCACGATACGCATGCCTCCAATGCATTTTCCTTACTCGTTGCACATTACTTTAGCTAGTCCACACCAATGTGTCACCAATGCACGCCTTCGTCTGATGCCGCTCGGAGGATCCATCACGCATGGGATTGGATCCTCCCACGGCAACGGCTACAGAGATGGGCTTCGCACACTCCTCTTATCTGCTGGATACCAAGTTACCATGGTCGGATCCCGTCAAGCCGGCACCATGGAGGACAATCTCCATGAAGGTTGGCGGGGATTTCGAATCGATCAAATCAGCCAAAGAGCCAAGAAATCAGTTTCGACATTTCAACCCAATTTATTCACCATCAACGCAGGTTCCAATGATTGCATCCAAGATTTTGAACTGCATCATGTCAGCTCACGCATCGAGTTCCTGCTCGAACAATTGTGGAACACATGTCCTGATTCCACCATTATCCTGTCCACGCTGCTCATTTCTGCAAACGCTGCAACGGAATCACGAATTTTGAGTGTCAACGACCGCATCAGGGAAGTTGTGCAAACGAATAGTGAGCAAGGGAGAAAAGTCGTTCTCGCGAATATGCGAGAGGCAAAAGCCCCAGGACTTGAAGATCTCGTGGATGGCATACATCCCAATGACCGGGGATACACCAAAATGGCCAACATATTTTACGATAGCATCCAAGAGGCTGCATCGAAGGGATTTCTATCTTGACAGAAACTGGGCAAGATTTTATTCTGAAAGAATTGGCAATTCGACCAGTATTTTGTCGACTTACCCTAGAGAGCTCGCGCTTGCTTTTCGTGGCTGAATCAGCTCTGCCAATCAAGGCTTTCGAACTACAGTGGCCCCACTCTTCGGCAACCCAGCATAATTTCCGCAACTGGAGCACGAGCGATCCGGACGCTTGTCCAAGCGCCGTGATTGGCTTACCTACGATGACTAAGAAGGATGTGGCGCGATTGTGGCGCAGGAAATGGACCGAGGTGTCCAGGATGTCCTCGTAACAGCGCTGATGGTTATTCTAGAGCCTCCCAAAATGAGTTGCTACCGGTAGCATCGGCCGTTTTGGATGTAATTTTAGTTGGGGTAATATGTTCCCGTACCTCCACGGGGCCATCTCTGATCTAGGCATGGGCACTGGGCAAATTTATCCGAGCAACAAAAAGCTAGCAACTTGATTGCAATTCATGTCTTGTCGACAATATTTCCGAAATGGTAGATAAATAAATCTCAATTAAAATACCTGAAAAAATGGTATATCTATATCTATGCGCTTCAAATTGGTATCAACTGATACAACACTGGTATCTAAGTACTTGTAAATCTATCAATGTCATTAACCGTTCCGAGTTTTGATATTAGTATATGCTTGTTATTTCTGTAGGCTGGCTCATTTCCACACTGTCTTGGGTTTTGAGGTCCCTCCGTGAGTGTCTCTTGGACCCCAACTCACTTGAACGAGACTCTACGTCTTGTTCTGCTGGCGATGGTTGCCGACGAATCTTTTTGCTGAGCCTTGAATTTGAGAAAATGGAAACGGTCCATACAGCCAGAGGCTTAAAGAATGGCAAGCAGGCGCATGAAAGCGCCGAGGTAAGCTCGGCGAGCGACCAGAGAGCTGCAGTGACATTCCACCACGTCATGTCATCCCGAAGGTTAAGCCACTGCATGCGAACAATGGAGATTGCAATAGATCTGTAGTTTGTCAGAAAACAAAGCCGAAAAAGGGGATTCAAATTCCCAACATACAAGAAGCCGAGCCCAAAAATGCCGAGGAGGTAGACTTTTTGGGTGCGAGGTAGACGAAGTTGCCACAGGTCGGGCAGTGGTAGTATCAGGATGCCAAGGTCTGTGACAATGTGAAATATTCCTCCGATAATCCACCAGGTCTTTTGGTCCTTGATGCAGGTCCCCTTGACGGATGGATCCCAAAGAGCATTGGTGGGAATGCACTGTAAAAATGCCGACAGTATTTGAGATGTACTCGAGAGAACAATAAAGATGATTAACGCGAGGGTGAATTTTCGCATTCCAGACACGGATAAAAGGCGATAGTAGTGAAGAACAAATGTCATCTTGATGAAGAAGAGGGCTCCCAGGTAAAGAACAACGGACACCCAGAAACACTAGAGTGCCATGTTAGCGACACGACCGGACATTGATGAAGGGCGAAGACGTCTTACCCTTTGGTAAAGCATGAGAGATTGGTCAGATAATGTCCATTGGTGTTTTCCCAGACCATATTTCGTCACTGTGGCATGTTAGCGTTGAAGAACAAAGACTTGCTGGTGTAGAAACATACTTGACGCTATCGCGACGCCGCAGCCCACAAGGCACATCTGTGCACAAAAGTCTTAGCCACACATCTCCTCACGATGGCCTCCCATCCAAACTTACCCATGATGCTATGGCGAAGATATCATCCAAGGTAAATTGCTTGACGAGTCTACGGCTCACGAGGCGCATGCCCACCATCAAGGTGGCGATGGCGAGCTGGATGACGACGCCCCCGATGGCATACTCTGAGCGGGACTCGTGTTGCCCCATGATCTATCTATCTGTCCGCGATGGGGCAGGCAGCCGTGGAAGGGAGCGGTAGATGGAGAGGCCAGGCCAGAGTCGCCTCCAGCATTGCGGTTGCGTTCGCAGCGAGGACGCGGCCGTGGGTGGGGGCACGGGGCAAGATATCTGGAATCGAATCCATGGCAAAGCCCGCATAAAGCTTCATGCCCACCCTTCATCACTCAAATGGCGCCGTGGCGGCTACAATATGCACAGGGCTGCTCACGGCGGAGGCTAGCCAGCGGTCCACCGGAATGCTAGACCGGGCTATCCCTGTTGGAGACGGAGCTACCATTCCAGCTGCGTCATGTCAGACAGCCAGACTGCCAGACCGGGCGCCTAGATTTGGTGCGCCGTGGACCAAACAAAGCCACGTCGGCTTCTAGATCCGGACCTCGCTTGGGGGGATGCGGCCTGGGCTTTGTTTCGCGTGCGGCCTGGCCTGCGGGGTAGCATGTTTTGACACTCAGACGCCATTTCTGCAATGGTCCATGATTTTCATATTTGACTTTGGCTATTGCATCTCTTTGAATGTCCGAAGGGAGCAGTGAGGTACCTACTCCACAAAAGACTACATCATGAGTAGTGATTTGCAAAGCCTGGGACACATTATTGGACTAAAGTTAGCGTGGTACCTCACTGCTCCCTTCGGACATTCAAAGAGATCTCAAATGCTGCGGAGCTAGAGCCGCTTGATCCACGCGGGATGCATGGGGACCCTTGGTTCCACCTCCTGTCCAGTCCAAGCATGCCTGTGTCTACTCCGTAGACTAACCGCCACGGCACTGACGGATGGCTCGACTGGAAACATATCTCGCCTTATTGACGTGGCCCGAGAGCTTAGTCTAGAGGAGGGGGCGCAATCAGGTCTGTCACCTTCTGAGACAGGCACTACCGACGAGCGAATGGCTGACAGGTTGGCCATTGCCGTAGATCTGGCTCGGCTGGGGCGAATGTGCCGAAACCAGCGTTTTGGTGACATCTTGGCGACATGTCTGATCATTCCGTGGTCCCAGACGACTGGACCAAGAGCCAACCAACGGTTCGCAGAGACACCATTTGCCACTTTTGCACGAGAAATGTCTCGCATCTCCCAATGCCCGATGCGCAAGGCGCCGTCTGGACATCCGCCTCAGCCGTTTAGCCATGAATTTATCCCAGATGCCGCGTGAGAGTGGATTCTCGCCCTCTCGGGGTCGGGCACTAGCGCTGGAAAAGAAGGCTGAAGACAGTGGTGGTCGACTCGCAAAGTTCCATCCATCCACCCAGGCCAATTGCACGTCAGGGCAGATCTCTCAACCGTCCCTCGGCGCCCGCCAGCCTCGTGTGACCAAGGGCCCTCAATGCGAAGCGAGTCTTCAGCAAGTTTGAGGCGAGCGCCCAAATCGGTTGTCCCTGCGCCGAGCTAGCCCGGGGGACACGGGATCATCAGGGGTATTTTGTGCAACCAGCATGGGCTGAACCGTGGCTATGAATCGTGCAGGGCGCGAATCCACGCGCTAGATCTAGGAGGCCAAAGCACTCCTTCGGCACGCTCAGGACAGCTGCTCGAGGCGCCATAGTGCAGCTCATTTGGCCCAATACCTTTCGGGGGATGCAACGTTGTGTTTCTCCTTTTTCTATCTTTTTAAGGCCTTCCCAATTACGACAGCTTGGATCGTCCCATCCAACTACATACCATGACGTAAAATAAGATGGGGATTTTCTCAACACCAACATAAAAATGTCACCCACCGTCTTAAAACTTTCTTGCAGAGACAAATATTTCGCTTGTTCGTGGGACTCGTTGGGCATCGACCCAGGCAATGCCCAAACCTGGCTGCCGAATTTGGCAATCACGTAATTTCGGCATTTTACCTACCAACAAGCAAACCCAAGACTCTGTTGAATCAAATGTCTTCTAGCTTCCAGATTTGAATTGTCAAGGTAGTGACAAGAGGTTGGAGTGGAGTCGCAGCAGGTTTTAACAATGCCAGTATTTGTACCTAAACTGGATATTCATCTCCCCAAGGGCCGGTTTGTATGACTGGCGGTGCCTGCATTAATCAGATACTCTTGAATGTATACTCTGAGCCCATACGATTGGGTGGCTGACACGTAGTATGCTGGTAAATGCGACCTCGAAGTGACGGTTTGAAATGGAGACTCATGCATCCATCGTGACTTTGAAAGAAAAGGCCAGAAGGTTTCGCGGAAATTCATAGATTTAATGTATGAAAAAAAGTGGCAATCAGCTCATACTGTATACATAAATTTCATGACTGATGGTGATACCGACACCATGGACATAATCACATTAAAGTACTACAACCCAAAGTACCCCCCTAGTAGCTACTGTACTTTTTAATAAGATCGGCTGCATATTCAGCAACGGCATACACAGTAGCCTGTGTGTGAGCAGCCGGCAGCAACGGCATCACACTTGCATCCACCACCCACAATCCCTCGACGCCGTACACTCGGAGCTTGCTATCCACGACGCCTCCATGCTCTCGAGGCATCATGGCGGCTGTTCCAATGGGGTGGTCAAAGCTTGGGCTGAGGACTGATTCCCGCATGGCCTTCTCAATCTGCGCGTCAGACTGGACCGCCGGGCCTGGAATGAGCTCGACGGGCTTCAGCCAAGCCATACTGTCTGATTCCATCATCTCTCGGGCCTTGCGGAAAGCGCTAATGGCCATGAGCATGTCGATGGTGTTGGAGGCCGAGTTGAAGTCAATGACGGGGACCACGGACGGGTCGGGATTCGTGCTGTTGATCAGAATGGTGCCTCTGGAGAGCGGCTTCTGGATAGCGACCTGCATAGCAGAAGCTCCGCCAAACGCAAACTCGGCAACGGCAGCGTCGGGACTGAGAAGCTGAGAGGTCATGACGGCGCGCTGGCTGAGGAAGCCCTTGACAAGAGCTGGATACTCTGCGTACAAGGCAGGCAAGTGAGACAGAGCGTCTTGGCTTTCGAGGGAGTTGACAACGGATTTAAACTTGGGGTCGATGCCCTGGAGAGAGGTGAAGGAGACGTGGTTTCCCCATGCGTGGGTGAATGGTCCAGTCTTTTTGGTTTCGTATTCCTTCCAGGCCTTGTTGTAGAAGTCTGCGTCGTTCATCAAGTCGGGGTTGATTTTGGTGTCATTGTCATCTGTGGAAAGGTTAGCTCTGCACATCACATGTCACCGCCGATTACGCACACTTGTAAATGATAAGGAATGACGGGTGGTCTTGGAAGTTGGCGCCCACGCCGGGAGCGTCCACGACGACCTTGATGCCGAAGGATTTCAGGAGCTTGGCTGGGCCAACGCCGCTGATTTGCAAAATGCGAGGCGTGTTTACCGCTCCGGCGGCCATGATGACGTGCTTGGCCGTGATCACCTTTGACTTTTTGCTGTTGTCGCGGCTGGTCAGCTTGACGCCGGTGGCCTTGTTGCCTTTGAACTGAATAGCTGAGCCGTAGTGGCGGATGAGAAGATGGAGGTTGGAGCGATGGCTCGCGGGCTCGTAGTATGCCGTCTCCGATGTTGATCGAGTTCCGTCCTTGCCGCCCGAGTTCTGCGGCAGCCAGGCAAGGCCGACGTTTGTGCCATTGGCGCCGTCAACCAGCACGCGAGCCTTGAGCTCCTTGGTCCAGGTCTCGACCATGGGGACTGTGGGTGTCAAAAGTAAGCAGCTGGTCGTGTTTGTTTGGTCACAGAAGCCAGTTCATAATCCCAACTCACCTGCCTCCGGCCACTGCCATGATGGATAGCCGATCTGGACGGGCCCGTCGCCGTAAGCCTCGGAGTCCCATTTGTAGTTGTAGCGCTTGATGTACTCCTTTGCCGGGGGCTGAAAATGCGTCGACTTGCGGAAATACTTGTACAGCACGTCCCATCCCCAGCCAGAATTGCCCAGCTCCTCCCATCCGTCGTAATCCACCGATGAGCCGCGGTCGTAGGCCATGCCGTTGATGCATGAGCCGCCGCCCACGGCTTTTCCGATGCGCAAATTGCTGACGCGGTTGTTGAGGTGCACCTGCGGCACAGACTTCATGTCGTACAGACGCGGAGTTTGGTCCAGGGTGGTGAAGTACGGCACCGTGGTGTTTTTGGTGCGCGCAAACTCGCCGTACTCGACAACCAGGATTTTTTCTGTCACAAGTTTAAGCATGCGTATTTCACCATGGCAGTGGAGCAGAATTGATCGCACTCTTGGGGTCTTCGCTCAGCCGGCTCGCGACGACAAGACCACTGGTCCCGCCGCCCACGACGATGTAATCATACTCGCTGCTGATGGAATCGAGATCCTGCTTGACCTGAGAATCTGCCTTGTCGAGACAGAGCGCTTGCCCAATGACAAGGCTCGACAGCGCGAAGCCTTTCAACAGCATCTTGAAGGTGGCGTCCGCGACAATGGACAGGCACGGCAAACGGCGCTGGAAGTCGTCGCTGGGGCAATATAAGCATATACACAAGCCTAAGCTAACGCACGAGAAGGAAGAAGGGCTAGTTTTATATATGTTATTTCCCGCCGCACAAAGACGCACAGAACCCCGCGCAGGCCGATGCTGCCGCCCCCTCCTTCTTAACGCTTGGGTCGTATGCTACGCTACTGTGCTGTACCTGTACACGGCCTGCGAGACATGTACTCGCATCTGCGGGGATTCTGCTCTGGTTGAGGCTGCCCCGCACTCGCTCGATGCGATGTGATTCGGCTCGCAGCCCGTTCCTGGCTCGGATTGACCGCCAATTACGGCTGATGCGCTCCGGCGGCCGCCACATGGATGGAAAAGGAAGCTATCGGCCCCAGCGTGGAGATGGACCGACCGTGCGATCCTGCGCGGCAGGCCTCGGCTCCAACCGCAGCCTTATAAAAGGGTCACCTGGTGTATCATGACATCGTTGATGTATGGTTTGCTGCATTTGGATAGAATATATCTTCACGAGACCGACAATCTTTGGCCCTTGCCGGCTTGGCCCAGCCTCAAGTCGACACATCATATTACAGTGGCTTTAGTGTGGGGATGGGCTCTGGCACGGGCTTTCAGCTGAATGCCCGCACTAACGACATTTGGTAAGCGAAGTCTTTGTAGAGAAGGCAGTAAAAAAAACCGTTACCTTCTAGCAAGGGTACGCCCTGTTGTTTATCCTTCGAGAAGGAGGGATACTGCCTGACAATGTATTTTTTGATTCTTGTAGGGCTGCAATCGGGTCACAGACTCACAGACAACGTGTCTGGCAGACTGGAGAGCACAACATGCAAAGCATTTCCATTTGTCCAAATTTCCATTTCGAAAAATGGCTTTGGCACTTGGGACAAGATGGTGTGGCCAAGACGCTACTGTGTTTGGTAATGTGGCTGCTGATGCTCCCGGCTTATTAGGCAAGTATCATCATTGTCCAACCATGTGGGGCGTGATGGAGCTATACGATGATGCTGACCGAAGGCGATGATCTCCAAGTGTATTTGACAATTGCTTCTTTCCCAGGGATCCTATCATGAGCAACCTCGAACGGAATTTCCAGGGCTTCCCAGGACCCAGACTTTTAGACACGGGATCGACACCTTTGCTCCAAAAATACCAAATCTGCATCACGCTAGTCCGGGAGCTCTCGTCTCGTGCAGCTATGACTAAAACCAACAGGCGCAGGATATTTCTCAGCCCAGCGTTGATGAAAGTAATGGGTGGTGCGGAAAACAGATCCTACCTCGGGGAAACCGGAATCAGCACCCAGTGCGCATGTATAATTGCATATATTCATGAAATTTCCATTCCCTTGATGCACACAGTATCGGAGCAGCAGCAGATGCAGAATAGTGAGAGCAATGGGCCGATGGCCGACGCTGCCGAGAGGCATCCTATAGCATGCTTCAGCTGCCGAGAGACCAGACAGCGATGCTATAGAAAATGCCGTGGTAAGTGCATGTTGTATACAGTGTCGTATTGTGATGCGTTTGGTCTCACATGTATAGTTCTCGTTGCATTTCTCGAGAGCAAGCGTGCCGTTATCCGTCTGACTCCAATCATGGCCATAAGCAAGGTAGTGCGAAGCGCGCCACTATTTTCTCGTGCTTCAATCCAATAAAACTGGTTAGATTGGGAAATGCAGTCACACATCAATGAAAGCACTGTCCGTGATCAGGTTATTGCGGCCCTTCTTCAGACCCATCTCGCTAGGAAATGCGCCACCATCGTCACCAGCTCACTTGGGCCCGCTGCCTGGGGGCGTTGTTTTCTCGACCACTTGTCCGTAACTAAAAGCTAATCTGAGGAGATGAACACAGAAAAAAAACTCCACAAAGATTAAGCCTGTCATAGACCCAAAGAAATTCAGGAGGCCAAGGCCGTATTTGAGTACCAGTAGCAACGGAGGAACTTTGCAAGGTGGGTATTTAGATTCAGGCAACACTTCGTGGAACCGATACCGATCGCATTGATTGTCCAATCTCAATTTATTCTCTTTTTTATCTCGCCTAGAAAGAGACAAAGACGGCACGTTGTGCGAATTCCAAGGTGATGGTGCTACGACTTGATTTCATATCATTGGTTGCGACTTCTTTCGAACCATGCTGAATAGGGATTATGAATATAAAATGCAGCATTGTGTTGGAATAAAATCTAACATGCTCTTATACTATCCTAATTTCTTGCGATGCAATCAGAACTCAAACGAACAACGTAGCAACACTAAGCGTGTCGCAATGACTATTTGTGAGAGCACATAATCTTTCAGTCGTCTGATTGAGGTTGAGATAGCTCTCTTTCGGCCTTGGTGCCCTTCCAATCCAGCATCCGACATGCCACTGGTAGCAAAGCAGCCACAATCATTGCCGTGCCCAAGAACCCTGCCGTCACTCCAAATCCAATAGGATATTCTGGTGCATCGCTGGTCTTCCAGATTCTGCTTCCATATACACTAGAGAAGTTTCCAAAGGCATTGACCAAGGCAAGCACAATGGCTCGCTTCTCGGGGGGCAGACTAAGAGTGCCGCTTGTCCAAGAGAGGATCAATGGCAGTGCAGTGTAAATACCAGCAGCAACAAAGCAAATCATGACGTACCGCACCATGGCTGTTTTTACGGCAGCACAGACAACGCTGCAAGCAAATCCAACGGCCAATGCTGCTGTAATGTGCCACCGTCGCTCAGCGTTGCGATCCGAAGACCAGGCGGTAATGTTCAGGCAGACGGATGCAACGGCGTAGATCGGAACAGTCATGTACTGTGCCTTGGTGGTTTCATAACCCAATGATACAGTAATGGTGGGGATAAAGTAGGAAATGGTGCCGGCGCCCACGTCGAGCATGAAAAGCACAAGGAACAGGTACGTGCGTGGGTCAGCGACAGCAGCAATGAACGCATCCTTGTGACCGAGACGTCGCACTGTACTGCCACCCATACCAATTCCATCGTGGATGATTCTGATCTTTGCCAGCTGTCTCTCAGAGGCGCTGAGACGCTTCGACGTCTCTGGGTAGTCGAGGAGAATAAAGTAGGCACAGATGGCGACGCCAACGGTAGCAACACCTTCAACAATAAACAGCCAGCGCCAACCAGCAATCCCATGGGCATCGTGTAGATTATTGGTAATTGCTCCGGCAAGGATACCTCCGAAGGCACCAGACAGAACGGCAGCAGTATAAAAGATGGAAAATCGTTTACCTGCAAGAGTCAAAATCAGCATTTGAATTTCACGAGGTTGGTTGACGCTATACAACATACCGAGCTCGGCTCGAGTGTACCAACAACTCAGGAGGTAGAGTACACCAGGAAAGAAACCGGCTTCGATACACCCAAGGACAAAGCGAAATCCCAACAATGCCCCATACGACTTTGAGACAGCCATAATGGCGCTTAGAGCCCCCCAGATCAACATGATGGTAGGCAGAAATATCGAAGGCCGGCTGCGAGATAGAACCATGTTGGAAGGAACTTCGCAAATGAGGTAACCAAAGAAGAAGATGGAAAGTACCCAGGCGTAATCGTCATCGGACAGGTTCAGATCGGTTTGCATGCCCGCAATTTTGGCATTTCCCTATTATGTGTCGTTAGATGCTAGGCTCAAGCGGGCCAGAATAGGAATGCCACACTTACAATGTTGGTCCTGTCGACATAGTTCAAAATATACATGATCCACAAAGTCGGCATCAGAAAAAGGTCAATCTTTCTGACGAGCTTCTTTTCTTCCACGGTATTAGGAACATAGTTCCGAAGGGCCTCTGTGATCTCGTTTTCTGGTCCGAGGTCAACATCACGATGCTCCTTCTCCTTCAACTCGATGGAATCCTTCTTCTCGAGCTCCATGATGGCTGCTATAGAATAGTCAAGCGCTCGAGGAGGAATATACCGAGAGACGGTCAGAATAACAAGGAAGAAGGAATCAAGCGGAATTATCAATGGGGGATTCGGTGTATATATCGCCCGAATGATATGTCTATGCTCTCCAAAATGCATCCGTTGTGCTGACGACGGGTCCGCTTCCCCACACTGTTTGCGGGGAATGAAACGCTAGACTATCTTCCCAAGGGAAAATCCGCAGGGTGCCATGGCGGTGTGCCTTCTAGACCATATTTGGCAATGCTGGGGTCCCTGCGGCCAGGGGGCTTCCAGGTATGTGAAGCAAAGATTGACACGCGATTGCCCACATCGTCTACCTGGCCGAATCAGGTATGCTGTATTAGCTCACATGAGCTGCTGCTGAGAAGGCTGCAACCTCGGTAGCTCGGCCTCTAGAATTGAGTCCCCGCTTTGCTTAGCCCTGTAGATTACCTCTTCGTCTTAGTCGTGAGGAACTTGATCTGAGGCCGATACCACTCAATAATCTCAAGGTTGGAAGTCGCTGTCCATGTAAAAAAGCCGACCAATGCTTCGCGGGCTTGCTGAAATGGGACACAATAATGTAAATGGAATTTCTTTACATTGACTGCCAACAGTTCCATCTTCTTCCTATCGCCATTATTGGCTGTTATTTTGCCTCTCGGCGGAGATAATTAAGCACAATGCTTATCTTTTCCCCGCGATATCTCCACTTGCATTGGCCCACCCCCGCAAATTGTGAAGTAATCCCCAACCTGGTCTGTATCCTTTTATCGTATCATGCAGCTGGTATTGGTGGAATCTCCGTGGCTTGGCGGATCTGGACTTTGGAACGCCTTTACAATGTGACGCTCTTTCCCCAACACTCCAAGCTTGGTTTGCATGACAGAATATCACAGGCTTCTTTCTATTCCCTTCTCTGCCCTTTCACAACTTCGTCAGTCCTGTCATTTTGTAGCACAAGCTAGAGCGATAAAATCAAGGCACCCTTTCCTACCAAACTACCAATGCTACAGCGCCCATCCTTTTCCCCATTCACTCACTGATGTCCTCCGCGCCACATCACCCTTGTCTAGCGCCTTCTGAGAAGGCCTCTGCAGAATGGCCAAGATAAATCCAATCTACGCCTCGCAATAGAGTCCACTCCACATTGTGCACTAGTGCTTCCTGTCGCTTTCTCTTGCCTCAGACGCGAAAATTTAATACCGCATACGTAGAGCATTTCTTGGTGAAATCTGATTTCTCGTTAGGTTGTGCTCAGGACCGTCTCAGATGATCGTGTAAAAGGATTCAACATCGGCCAGTTTGACAGATATAAAACAGAAATGTGCAATTTCTTTTGGCAGAAAATGTGGCTTTATTCATTAAAAAAATGGCCATTGCCTTCTTCAGCATTACAGACCGGTGCTTCCAAACCGATTCTCGACTGACTTCCCCGCACGAGCCAGACCGTGAATGCGGGGTTGGGGCTTCTTCATTATTCTGGGGTATTTGTTTGATGGCAGGACTCGCTACGCTGGGCTTTAAAGAGCTTGGCTAAGCGCCCAAGATAGCCTTGGCAGCAAGGAATAAAAAGCTTACCCAACAAACTCCGACAATCGGACACAAGAAACCCACCATGGGCCAATTCGATCAGTGAAGTCAATGCTTGGCAAAGGTCAAGCGGTGTAGGAGTTAGCACGGGAGACCCTAGTATCTATCCTTCTGTTGTATTTACTTTACTGGCCAAATGTATCAGGCCGACTAGCACAAGGGAAATACACTGCTAATGGGCATCCGATGTAAATATATACGATTTTTAAATCAAGAATTGTATATTCTTCACATCCTCATGGCGAAAAATACCCCTCCTTTGGAACCACCCTATTTTGCTTCTGAGCCGGTTAGGATGGCCGCGAACATGCTTGGGAAACTGATCGCTTAGGGTCCTTCCATCAAATGAAATGGAATAGATGTTTGAAAATAAAATCGAAATGTGGTTTTTGAGGTGGAAGTAGTTGGCAGGCCATACAGTCATTATCTTTCGAGATTTGTAGCGCATCCGTTCCGTATTCCAAAGCCGTCAGTTCAAACACAACAGTCCATACAGGTCTCATGAGAACACAGGGTTGCGTCTGTTCCTGATGCACGGAATTATATTGTTCCACGCATGTTACAGTGCAAAGAATTTAGGCATGCTCAATCAGGCTAGGCGTTTATTTTTAGTATACGCTCTCTGTCGGCGTTTTGTTCAATCGCCGAAGACGTCGAGTCCACCAAGTGCTTTTTGCCATTTCAATCCCATCTGCACTCGACGTCAGCCCTCTAATTGCAGATAGCCACTCGATAACTCCCCGTGGGCTCTTATTTCTACAATGCCGACCGAAGAGAACCTCATCCCCGGCCCGGGTCCACCCCCGACCGCATTCAAGGTGAAGCCTATCGCGTTCGAATCCCCGGTTGTCGCATATACCTACTTCATCCAGGTAACTGACTCAAGTTGAAGATGCCGTAAATGCCATGCGAGAAAGGTTAAATGTCCTGGTGGAAGGCCCTGTCAAGCTTGCTTGCAACTCAATTGCGAGGACGAATGTGTTTATCCCAAACGTGACCGACAGATCAAAATTAGCCAGAGGTACCATTGGTCTTCGCCATCTGCTGCCCACCTGCTGATTTTCGCCAAGCTATGTTGAGGATCTATTACGAGAAAACAGACAACTTCGATCTCGAATCCAGCATCATCGGACGGAAGCTAGGTCAGACGAGACAGCTTCCGTCTACGAAGGCGCGTCAACAACCAAGTCCGCCGACGAACCAGACCACAATCCACTAGTCGAAGACAATCCATGGTTTGTACCGCTGCAATCATTCAAAGTTCCTATCCTCATAGGTGAGGTTGCAGATGCAGTATTCGCCACCCGGTTCCGCCAAGTCATGACGAATTCCAGCTTGAACCACATCGCCCGTACAAGCTATCCCGGAGTGGATGATATAACGGGATTGTCCAATTTGGCCTGTCCACGACCTAGTCCAGCTCAGGCTCGTTTTCTCGTTAGAACTGCTCTTACAAACATGGACGGCTGTTACCATATAGTTCGAAAAAGCAACGTATATTCGATTCTTGAGCGATTCCTGCACACACCAGCTGGTCTGGACATCCTTTCAGAATGCAAAATTCTAGCACTCTTTGCTTTAGGAGAACTATATTCCAGTCGTTCCGGTAATCTCAACCGAACTGTGCCTGGGCTTCTATATTTTAGCCACGCGAACAAGGTGTCCGGCAGGCTGCTCGAGAGGCCTTGCGTGGATTGCATTGAGGTTTCTTTGCTGCTAGTCAGTTATCTCACTGGAGTGAAGCAAGATATAACGGCTAACAATTACACTGTGCAGTGTTTGTATTCATTATGCGTCAATAGGCGACACTCGGCATATTTACTCGCAAGTTCCGCTGTTCGTCAAAGTGTCATTATGGGGTTGCACTTTAACCTACCAACGTCTCAGCTTGCCGACGACACCACCAGAGAACACCTAAGAAGGGTTTGGTGGACGTCTTATATTCTTGATCACGCGTGCGCAGCCATCAGCAGTCAAATGACATCAGTAGCTGATGATGAAATATTTGTTGACCATCCCTCCCGGTATCCCATCACGAGCAACGCTACAGAACAACAGGATTTCCTTAACGCGAAGCTCATTAGTGCCAGGATTCGATTGACTAAACTTTCAAAATCGATCACAAAATCTCTGTATGGTAGGGGGAAACAGGATGTGCCATTCTTACAACGCGTCCAATCTGCGTTGAGAGATTTGAAAGCATGGCTTCAATCCGTACCACATCATCTGAGCATGGATCCTTCTGCCTTGGACACCAAGTCATCAAATGTCACATCTCTGCATTTGTTTTTCAATCAAGTACGGTCAAGACCAGCTTCTTGCACAGCAAACCTAACTCTTCTTAGTGCATGATACTGACGACTCGGCCCGTTCTTCTACACCTGTTGCTCCTGCGTAAGCGATCAACAGAGCCACCACCAGAAAAGACAAAATACCACGGATCTGAAAGTATGCACACGCTCGCCGAGGCTTGCATTCGATGCGCACGTCATTCGTACTCGGTTATTACCGAGTCCTGGATTGAAGGGTCGTTCAAAACCTTTGACTACTTCAACACGCGGTATCTGTTTTCTTGCGCAACGATACTGGCAATTTCCAGCTTATTTGGGGGCTCCGACAGCATGAAAGACAAGTGGGATTTCGAGCTGGCTGGTCAGCTTTTGGCGGAGCTGAAAGATTCTGGAAGTTTCAGTGCCGAAGAACTGTGTCGGCACGTTGAATCGATGAAAGCAGATGTTGAAAAGGAGCATACCGAAAGCGAGATATCGGATGGCCCGGAATGTGAGAACCTCGCAGGACTTGGAATGGCGAATACACTCGGAAGCTCAGCCGGAATCGGAGACACGCCCGATTCGACACATTACATCACCGCAAGCATGACTCTCTCTGAGCCTTCGATTGAGGCCTTTCTGCTTCAGAGTGAAACAAACTTGGGATACATGGACAGTATGCTGGAGGAGACGCCGTCGGACGGGTTGTACTGGAGCAACTTGGATGTGTAGGCTACTCTGAGGGAAAGAGATGGTCTTCCCGATGAAACCGCCGATCTAACGTTGAACCCTTCGTTTGAAAAGTTGGCAGGAATTTATTTTTAGGTGATTAGTTTGCTTGGCAGGCGTGGCATTTCGTTGCCCTTCATTGTCCAGAGGCGCAATGAAACACACTATTGCAGCATCACTCCGATCGCCCGTAAAAGAAACGACTAGAAGCCGGCGATCGGGTCAATCATAACAAATGACGGAGATTGGCGTTCATGGTGGACTACAATGTCCGTGGTTTACGGTGCTGATATCTAACTTGGCGGTGGCTCAGCCGTAGCGCACACCAATCAAATGGATGGCAATACGGAAAAGTGCCGTGTCAAACCCAAAGTCTCTGCGCAGTGATACCCGAGAGGGCCGTGCTGAGTTTGCGGTGCTAGTTATTAATGCCCATCTCCTCCCTGTGCAGGAACGGAGACATTAGCTGGTTTGGTGTAATTTGGGCTGGCTTCGTTGTTACTCTATCTTTACCGCGTATAGATAGCTTTGTTTGTCTCTGTCGCTCTTCTTTTCTCTCTCCAGAGGTCGAGCTGTTCGTTCACACTACTAATCGGACATTTGTACAAGAAAACCGAAACCGAGACAACACGTCATTGTCATCATCCCGGCACGTTTGACGCATCTGACCTTTCAGCCCCCACCTTTGTACATCTGCAGACAAAGTCATAACGTGTTTGGATTCATGATTGATTGACCAACAGACAGGCTGGGAGGCTACAATCTGATTGCTACGTTCCCAGCATCCGATCGAGATTGCTCCATTCCCTGTGAGAGTGGGCCGAGATCTTGCAATCAGCGCCCCTCAGCTTGGTTGAGCGAGATTGGGTCGGGAATTCGGGCTGTGTCGCTTTGCCGAAATCAGATGGCCCATGGTTCTTCGTCTCACCCTGTCCCAAGTGCCAATCCGAGCCCTCCAATGAAGATCGAATCCGACCCTCCCCACAAGGGAACCCAGTCGTATTTCTCGCACTCTCAACGCGTAAACGAAAGCGAAAGCGAGGCCTCCGGCGGAGACTTTTCATCCTTGGCACTACTTGGGACAATGAAAGCCCCCCCCGACTCTTCAATCTTTCCCTTCAATACGACGACGCTACCACTTGCTCGCTTTCTTGGCTCGCTTTCTTCGCCCTCTGGAACCCAAAAAATGGGAACCCTATCAAAGCGTCTCGGCCACAAAAAGTCCCGAAATGGCTGTCTCCGTTGCAAGGCACGCCATGTCAAGGTGAGAAACGCGCGGTCCAAGCCTGCTCGCTAAGTAAAGAAAAAAACTACAGTGCGGCTGACGCCATGACGCCCGCAACTCATAGTGCGATGAACAGCGCCCATGTACGGCCTGTGTGCGCTTCGGCATCGTGTGCAGCTTGACGCTGCCGCCCGACCAACAGCCTGTAAACACGCGAAGGACACCATCAGCCGCGTCCAACACGACAAGTTCCAAGAATAACAATGCGGGCCTGAGCCCATCGTCGGACCTTCATGGACGGAGCCAAGAGCCCATCACGCCACAGGAGGATTCCATGGCCACAACGCCGGGACAATCCATCGTAGCACCACCAACTCTGGGAGCACCTTCGCCGTCAACGTCAGTGAGCTGGCCGGGTGAACAGCCCTACAACTATTTCTCTGCAAACTGGATGCAGAGCTTGCGCTTGGTTCACCATTACAGCACTGTTGTATGCTTCACCATCAGCCACAATAGTTTTACCGAAAACCTCTGGAAGACGACGGTCCCGCAGACTGCCTTTGCTCACGTACGAAGCACAGTAACCCCCCTTCCTTTGGAAATACAAACACTAAAAAATTATGCAGGAATTTTTGATGCATGGGCTGTTGGCTGTTTCGGCTTTAAACTACGCCCACTCCAATCCCGACGAAAGGGACGAATACATTCTCATCTCAACACACTACCAGAACCTAGCTTTGCAATACTTTACCACCAAGCTGGGCAACATTAACGAAGAGAATTTTGAGCCCGTCTTCTTTCTAGCAACCTTCATCTTCGTCTGGAACCTGTGCTCCTTCTCCGATTGCCACCACAGTGCCAAACCGGTCACGACAGCCGAGATCGCACAGTCATTCAGGCTCCTCCACGGCATCAAGAGCATTTGCGACTCCAGGCCGAGAGGATGGATTGAGGCCGGGCCTCTAGCACCGCTGTTTCAGCAGTGGGACCACACATTAAAAGTAGAGAAAACGGGTGCCTTCCAAATACAAATGAACAAATTATACGACCTGGCACGCGATCTTAACCCATCGTTCAACGTCATCAACACCCAGTCATCATGCATACTCGCCATAGAGAGCCTGAGAACAACGTACACGGCATGTTGGGACGAGAAATCAGAGCAGCGGACGCAGCGCATCTGGTTTTGGCCAATCACACTGACTCAAGTCTTCATCGACTTGATAAGCACAAATCACCCAGTGGCCCTAATCATCCTGGGTCATTACGCGGCGCTGTCAAGAACATTTGAGAAGTGGAATTGGATTAATGTTGGATGGAGCGCCAAGGCCATGGAGGCCGTCGAAGCAGCCCTGGATAAAGAATGGCACGACTGGATTGCGTGGCCCCTCAAATCAATACGGGAATCCATTGATGTTTATGAAATGGAATCATGATGTGTAATTAAGTAGTGAATATTATAAAGATGTCTAATATGACGTTGTATCCGGTGGCGGAAAAGTGCTGATGCTCCAGTAAAACGAGCCACATTCTGAAAAATGCCAAAACCCAAAAGCATAGCGCCCCTACTCCTAACAGTTGCTGCAATGTCCCGACGGCGAGGGGATGATAAAATCCAAAAGTATTGATGCTTAAGAATATATATCGAATGCACCAATTTCTAAATCTCTTAGAGATCGGTAATCTCATACTTCTTGCGCAACGTCTCGCCGTAGCGTCGGATAAGAAACGGCACAGGGATGAGTGCCACGGCAATTAATCCGAGCATGGTGTTTCCCCACCCCAAGCCAAGCTTGTTGTACATTCTCAATCCGCAAAGAGGCAGCAGCGCCCCCGCGATGGAGCGGAAAATGGTGTTTGCTGCCAGGGCCGACGCAGCATAGCGTTCATAGGCGTCCACAAGGTAGACGCAGATGGACATGAAGCAGAGAAGGTTGCCTAAATTTTAAAAACAATTAGTCACAAAAGGAATGATAAAAAAAGGTCTGGGGATTAAAAGCATACCAATTCCAATGATGCACAAGCCAATAATGGGGCCCATCCAGTGTGTTTGGTAATCAGCTGTCCATCCGTAGATGAAGAAGCCAACGGGGAAAATGACAGCACCTATCGGGAGCAGCTTGAGGCGGATTTCGGGCTTGATGTCGTCCTTGTTCTCGCAATTCTTGACTTCCCTTCCGCTGTCCCAGGCGAACGCCGTCATTCCGGCAATACATCCGATTCCAAGGCCGAGATAGACAAGACCCACGCTCTTGGTAGTAAAGCCGTATTGGTCTTCAAAGACGTAGGTCATGGAGGTGAATAGGAGATACAGATAGCCGTAGACCAGAGCAAGGTATACAGCAAAGATGGAGCAGATGGGCGAGAAGAAGAGTAGTCTCGTTGGGCGAACGATGGACCGTTTCAAAAGATCTGCATCGGATAATCCAGTGTCCAGCTTGGAACGGAGCTGCATGTTTCCAGTCTCCTTGCGCAGTCGTCTTGCTTTACGCTCCAGGATGACGGGCGCATAGCTTTCGCGCATGAATACGAACATGGAGGCGATGATGGCACCACTGACGATGGCAATGACCCAAAAGTCCCAGCGCCAACCCTTGGCTTCAGTGAGAAAACCCCCGGCTACAGGACCAATAATGGGACCAAGGAGAGGGCCTATACTCAACAGGGCCATGACGGCGGCGCGGTCTTCGGGAGGGAACATGTCGGCGATGCTGCCGCCACCGTTGGTCATCGGTGCGGCTCCAAAGGTGCCTGCGAGGAAGCGGAAAGCAATGAGCGACTCGAGAGACGGTGCAACGGCACAGCCAATGGTGAAGGCAATGAACAGGACGTTACAAAAATGGTAGACGGGAAGTCGGCCAACCATTTCGGAAAGGGGCGCCAGGATCATAGGACCAAAGGCGAAGCCAAGCACGTAGACAGACACGACAAATGCAGCGAGCTCTGTGCTGCTGCTGCCAAAGTCTACCATTAGTTTTGGAACGCCTGGGGCGAAGATGGATGATGCAAGAGGCTCGATAAAGGTGAGCAGGCTGATTAAAATGCAGTTGCTGTATTTTCGAAACTTGGTCCAGTTCATTGGGTTCTCGGGGTCGTCGTCGCCATCCCACCAGACAATGTTCTCATCCGCAGGTCCATCCTTGTAGTCTTTTTTCTCGACTGGCGAACCTCGCTTTTCCGATTCTGATGCTGGCGCTGGAATAGAGACCGAAGAGCTCGCTGTTTGGCTGGTGCTGGAGTGTTGCACCTTGCCACTCTCCAAATCCACGTTTGTCTCTGAAAGGGAACCCGACTTTGGATTTGTTTCCGTCCGTTGATCATCCGCAACTGGCGTGGCTTTGGATTAGTTAGACATTTGCATTATCAGGGTGGTAGACTAGTGGGATGGCGAGAACTTGCCATCGCGAGACATGTCGACCGAATTTCGACTCATGGCTCAAGCTAAGCATACAAAAAGACAACAATCAAACTTGAGAAAACACAGCACATGAAAACAAAGCGCAATGGGGGGATATGGAACGAGTCGTGGGATATCGGGTGGTGCGACCAATTTAAATTAGGACCTCATATGCGCAACAACATGACCACCACAACTGAATACGACGTATTTGATCTCGCGAAGTGCAATGCGAAGGCGAGAGCGGGTTGCATCCTCGCCTAAGTGCCAAGAACCCCGGTCCACCAATGACAAGGCGTTGACGGCTGGAGCTAAGCAGGGGTTAGGGATGTGAATGTGACGCCAACTCGCACGTCGTTTATCGGATTCGTCTTCAAACCGCCTTTTTCGGTGTAGTTTACGAGCGACTTCAGCCAAAACAAGTCATGCGTCTTGACAACCAACTTGGTCAGTGGCCCGAAACAGAAAGTCATGCCTGTCAATTTGCAGACGCATATCCTGGTGATCTCGATGCCGTTCAAGTCATTTCCATCCGTGGCTGGGGTTAAAGCCTAGGTCACGGCAGCTTTGTCCGGAAACAGGTACGATAAAAGAAACCGAATCGGATTTTATTCAACTAGGGTGGCAAAGACTCGAGAATATCAGCCCATGTACTCGGTGCTACTGAACTTTGAAATTCAGTCGAGGAAATGACTATGGGTTATAATGTCTCGCCATCTTGCGCCTCATCTTTCGGTGCGTGGAGCATGAATAGGCTTGAGCTACCGAACAACACTCTAGTTTTTTTTGTTGAGGACAGCCATAAGAATCAATTTCTCTAGTTCAATTGAATACACTGACTTCTCCGAGTGTCTGCCAGTCAGGGCGTCAAAGGGTCAGCTACGACGTGTCGTTGAAGTGCTAGGGCTCGGGGATGTCTCGTATGGAGGAATCACAAAGTCACGTTGCATTCACTAAACCAAGAACCTAATTAGTGGGCGCCCTGTGGCCACCCATGTTCATGAAGAATGACACCCGTTGTCAAGTGGGAGGTGGGCACTGAGCCGGTGGAGCCCATGTCTGTTTGATCCCTGGCTCTCCGCGAGAGGCCATGCGAACGAGTTGTTGATACGGGGAAGGTAATGTGATTGAATTTCGAGTTGAAGCTGTCTAGAAGTGTGATACGAAATTGTATAACTCATAAAGGTTTCTGCAAGTTCTAATTGCTGCTTGAAAACAGCGACACAAACCACAGCCTGTTTGCTATTCTCTCTCGCCCACGAAAACACTATCATCAATTTTTACTCATCATCTCGGTTCATTTCTGGGCTGTAGATTGATCGGTTTCGGTTATATGCAAAGGTGGGTGCAAAAGTCCCAATGTGGGTATCTTGACTACCAGAGTCATGATAACTCAAAATCGACACCGCCGTGGCAGAGGCTGCCTTGATGCGGCAAGATCGGCGGCCAACGACCAGATTTCCAACCCAATTCTCGCGTCTTCGTGGAGTTTATCTAATCACTTTGCTGCGGTTCCTCATTTGCTCCCCATACTTAAACAAGAGCCAGGGTATAGGAAGGAGTGCGACAGCTATGAAGCCAAATATGCTGCCTGCCCAGTTCACCCCGAGCTTCTCAAACATCTGAGCGCTAAACAATGGAAATACAGCACTAACTGCATATCTAAGCATCCCATTGGCCCCAACCGCTGCGAAAACCTATTAGTCAACACGTCGTCCAAAAGCTGAGGGTAACAAACCTGATGCGGCTGCGCCCGGTCCATAAAATCGGATCAAGTAGGTAAGAACGGAGAGCTGAATTATACGTCAGTGTAGCTCATTCTATTTCTATTCCCAGACTTACAACAAGGGCGAAAGACCCAAGCCCTATCAAGATTCCAGCAGGAACCAATCTCTTCCAGTCACCGCCTTGGTGAGTCTCCCAAGCATACCTTCGTCACGATGTCAGTGCTAAACCCCAGATGATAAATCTCCATTACCAACCAGAATAAGCCGCTCGGAAGAAACACGCTTCCAAAAATTGCCCCATACAGTTTATCTTCCACCGTAGGCAGACCAGGAGGCTCTCTTCTACTCGCCCGCACTCTCACGACGGTGTCAATGGCCATGTATAGCGCTGCTGCGAGCAGGTTGCCAATTACGACGCTTGTGAGGCTCAGTCCGACTTCGCGCAGGTTGAACCCGTAGAAGCGCCGAAGCACATACGATGTACTTGAAAAATAGCTAAAAACCATCGAGTATGCAAAAGTGCTGTAGATTGTGAGCGACGAGACCACAACCTCAGTCAAGAGCATTCTTGTTGGTCGCAGCACAGCAACTTTTGCTGTTTGTAGAATTTGTCTCAAGGTGATGGGGCCTTGCTCGCGCAGAATCCACATTCTCGATGTCTCCTTCATCACAAGGCATCCCACCCAGGCGGGCGCCCCCAAGATCAGCAAGAAGTACTGCGTCCATCTCCAATCACTGTTCCGATCCTCGAGAACATATGCACCAGCCAGCGGTCCGAGACTCGGCCCCAGAAATGACATGAGAATCGAGACAATGGACACGTAGGATCCCATCTGATCGCGTTCTTGGTCCCACACATCTGCTATAATGCCTGCACCAACGGCAAGACCAGCCGATCCTAAAGAACCGGCCAGAAGTCGGCAGGCCAGAAGCGTCGCAAAGTTGTTGGCGGTAGCACAACCGGCGAGAAAGGCCATCAGGCAAGTGCTCGTAGTAACCAATACCCACTTTCTGCCCCAAACCTCTGAGAACGGGGCAATTAGCAATGGGCCGATGGCAAGGCCAAGCGTATACAAAGTTAATGGGAGCACTGAGGCCGTTCTTGACACGCCGAATTCTTTCATGATAAGCTCCGTGGCTGGGACCGTTGCTGATGTAGCGACAGTGCTATTGGGACAGATCAGTAAACCCATTCACAGCGTCAATATCGACTGATAAGGGCGAGGCTCACATTTCAAAGCCCAAAATATTTGGAATTACCGTGTGAAATATTCTCAAAGTAATCGACCAATTCCGAGGGTTTCTCTTGTCATCTGGGCCGTCATATCCATCGTGTTGGTCGTCAGCTGCAGCATGCTCGGTGCGCAATACGCCTGCACAATGGAACACGGACTCCAAATTCCCACAATAGCCCAATGTTTTACCTTCCATGGCAGCCTTCTCTTCAATATCTCTAGGCATGTCCAATTTGGATTGAAGAATGAAACAATGTTTCTCGAGAATAGGTTTGAGAGTATTGTCAAGTACAACCTTCAATTCGTCTCCCCTCGAGGCTTTTTGATAGGGAAACGGTAACGAAGCAGCCAAGACACGGCAACTTGCTGTTCAGCATCTAGATTGGTAGGTGTAGCAGGCTAGCGTCCCATGCCGAGGCATGTGTGGCCCGATCTACAAGGAACTGCTCTGATCACAAATCAAACATGGATTACAAATTACATATTGATTACAATTTAGGCCTGTACTTCAATTCTTGGGTACTCCATGTCCCGCGTCCGCACGTCTTCAATTTTGACCCCATGTATGGTCGAACTGGTTCTACAAGAACAGAGTCTTTCATTGTGAGCTCTCCAAGCCATCGACCATTATTTACTTTTTCAACGTAGACTCAATCCACAGATACTTCTCTTTGCCATGAGAATTCTGCCAACAGCTGAACCCGTGCCCGGCAGTCAAGATAGCCCACGGTTAGGTCAATCACGGCTCCAACCGCCGACCCTTCACTTCCCCTGCAGTCAGCATTTAACCCGTCAAAAACAATGTCCTCTCATTCAAACTTGGACATTCCCCACTTGAGATGCGAAAGTCTGCAGGGACTCTTAGGAACATGCCTGTACTCTTGGTGAATCTTACCAGACCAACAGAGCGAACCTCGTGGTTATGGGATGTTCAACGCGTCCTGTCATGGTTCTCCGACTGGCTGTAGCCCCTCATCATGTTCTATGTGCCGAGGTACGGATCTTTTACCCGTCTAGCGAATGACGTGCTCACTGGCCAGACCTTGGACAAGGAACTTTGACAGGCCAATCAGCGGAATACGTGCATACACCAATTAAGAAATATGAACTAGAGAAATTCAGCATTAGTGTCATCAATATCTCACCCAGGACGGCAGGGTAGGTTTCCGGCACGGAGTCCGTGTGTGTGTTTGACCGAGGCCAACCCCAAACCATGACATACATCCTTCGCCCATACCACAAGGCTCAGAGTGAACCGTTGTTTCCATTCCTCTAGAACCCTTGTTATATATTTATATTTATTGCTTTTCTTCTCAGATATGACTGGACTATAAAAGCCGAGCTATGTACCTTGTGTGTCAGATATTGGAGTCTAGGGTGAGAAGGATTGGCAATTGTGAATGTATCGAGACCCTCGGTCCAGGGTGTCAATTAGGTTGAAATCTCAATGCCACCTCTAGTGCGAGATCGCAGATCCAACTAACCCGGTGTGGATTAGTTGGTGAGTAAATGGCCTCGAAATACCGGACTTCCGGGACAACAGATATCCCAGCGGAGCAAACGTAGCTTATTTTAACCATGTTGGACAGCGCATTGCAAATGCTGCAATGTGACCTTTCTTCGCCCATTGCTACCCCGGATAAACTGGACTCAAAGGAACAGGCCTATTTTCCTTGCAGGCGGTGAGTCGACATGACTAGCACCGTGGTTGATGGCTCTGTTGGCCAGGTTGAGGACTCCACTTTGGCACGACTGAGATGGGATGATGGAGGGTCAAAGCGGCTCGAGACCGAAAAAACAAAAAACTGGCCAAATTCGGAGTTATCGCGGGAATGACGCGTGCTTGGCGCATTTATTGCGGCTCAGATGCCACAGGCCTCCAAGTCCTCCATCATCGCCTGGAACGCGTCAATTGGCCATGGTCTGATGCAGCGACAAGTGCGTCTTGACGAGTTAATAGGAGCAAAACACATTAATTGACTGTGGGCATTTGGGTTTGGTCAATCCGCCTTGAGCAAGACGGAATGCGGTGCGCAATGTTGCGGCCATTTTGAAGCTGCAAGGTCGCCATGCTGGATGGGACTAAACCAAACGGTTTGGGCTGATGGCTCGCTCATCTTCATGTTGGACAAGATCTTGGCGAGCTTGGCTACGGCGTCTGCCTCGTCTCATTGGCTGGATCGAAACTTTGTCTTAGTTCTCGCCGGCAACGCGGCACATGGCACCTCACGTGAAATTGCTGACGGGCGCGTCCGGCAAATACGGCTGAGGGAGCCCAAATCCACCATCTTCTGATCGAGAGCTTCACTGACCGTTTCGACGCCGTGTCCTGGCCATCCAGCGGGCTGCCCATTTTCCACCATGTCGCCGGCCTCTGACAAAGAAGACGAGAAGGTCGAGGGAGAGAGGATGCGGGACAAGGTGGGGGACTTCCTGTACGCGCCATTTTTCCCCACCTATCATCCGCCAGCTGGCCTTCGTATCCAGCGTTGAGCCAACTGGAGTCACGGCCTGTGCATCCCTTTAGTAACCGCTGCATAATAGGAAGAAGAACCTCAACAAGGGCGAGCTGGCCCTGAAGCACGCCGCAGGCCTCGGACATGTGCCCAACGCCGTCCCATTGGCCCCTCCGGCCATGGACGGGCCGCCCCGAGACGTAGAAGTAGGGTGGCATCCGGTCGGAGGCTTCGCCGGCAAGTGGTTTGCCGAGCAGACGGGCCTGGGAAAGTTGATCACCGAGAAGATCAACAGGTATCCCGATCCCACCCAGCACTGGGCCGTTCTCGTGGGCGACTATGCCCACCAGCTGTGGATGGTCAGTCTTGAGCTTGAGCTCTGGCAACTTGCGCGTCATCTTGCTAACTTGCAGCCTCTGCTGAAAGGATGAGAATTTTGACGTCATCTACACAAACGCAAGGATCGAGAGAGACGAGTGGCACACTTTTAAGGTGGGAGAAACGCACTTCAACGACGATGCTACGCGACGAGCCGGTGAGTTGATGGGATTAGTTGCCGTGCCCAGTACTGCGCGCCTAACGATGCGCAGGAGAGTCTGTGATTCAAAAGATTCGAGAAACGCAGCCGGGATACAACCTCATTACAAATAATTGCCAAACCTATGTACTGAAGCTCCTGGATGCCATCAAAGTCGGAGTTCGCAAAGAATTCGCCACCACTCTGGCTGTCTATGACAGGCTCACCGGCCACGGCAAGGTCAAGGATCTGTTTGTGAACCCGGCAGCGGAAGGCCAAGATCCTCAACAGCTAGCACTCCCAGCGCCCGAGGGATCTGAAGGACCACCGGCACTACCGCCTCGCACAGACACGGTGTCGCTTGCAGCGCAGGTAATGAATGACAATACCAATCAACTGGATGCGAATGAAGAAATGGAAAAGCATAGAGGAATTGGAAATGACGAAAAGAAGAAGAAGAAGAAGTCGGGTTTCTTTTCTCGCATGATTCCTGGGCACAAGGATTGATTGGCGACGTTTGGTTCAATAGCATGGGTTTGAGATGTAGCGGGATTCCTTGTTGAACAACTAAATAAAACCTACACTAGTAACGACTGAATGTGAAAGTTTCTATAGATATGGGTGTAGGAAGTAGATTTACCACCTGCACGGGGGTCGAGATGGTCGTTGTCTAAACCACACTGCAGCATTTTCAGCCCTCTCAATCCGCTTTCTTTTGCCTTCTACCTGGCAGAAAACATTTATCCCTGGTGGCACAAAGCATATTAGACATGATTCTAAGCGGTAGCGTAGAGATTAAATGTTAAATATCACGTCTGCCCGCAGCCGAATTCCTGGATGCTAAGATCTGACCCGAGACATCCTTTTCAGAAGACGTCCATCTGAAAACTGTGATTGACCAGGATATACGCAACAATTCAATCACTATAACAACAGTTTTTGATCTGATTTAGCCAAGAGTAAAATGTAGAGCGGTGGTACTCCTAGATTAATTCCTCATCAAGTGGGATGCTGTTAGAATGGGGACATCGGGCACGAAAGTCATTGCATATTCTATCGATGAGAGTCTTTACAAAGGATATGGATTGGGTAGCCAAATGATTTCTGAGAATGAGAAACTGGACTTTGTGGCTATGTCAAATGGAAGAAATGTGGAAAATTATCAAATATCTCAGTATCTGAATGTCTTACCTGGGACTTTTCGCTGATATCAGATACTCCCTACAAGATTGATTTCTGAGGATTATAGTTTCACACGCATATTTTCTCTGATTAAGCCGATGAGAACTTTATGGTATGGTGGTAAATAATATGAAAGCCAGTGCAGGTAAAAATATCGCGCATGGCACTCACGATTGGTAGCGATTAACGAGACGAATGAGATGGGATGTGGAGACGCGGAAGGAACACGTTTTAATGAAGAAAATGTGATAGGTCATCGGTCGAGTTGAGTTGATTGAGGGTGTGGGATTAAGAGACTTGTTGTCGCCTTTGGACTGGGTTGCAACGCCCTTGTTGATCCACCAGCTGCAGGCCTTGAATATCTTTGGCATTAATGCCAACTCAGCTACTGAGAAACCATTCGCCTCGATGCTCATTCACCGTAAATCTGTCCCCAATCCATCCCGTCACTCCACTAGACCATGTGTCGAGAACCGGCCCATGTGGGCCCAGCATGGCTAGCACATGCAGCAATCTTCCACTTTAAGGGATAGGCTAACTTCCCGTCCATAGCTGAGCCGTGCCGTCCGCAGCTAAACCATGCCGATGCCAAATCATGTCTTAGGGCCCAACCCCTCCTCCACTGTAGCAAGCTATAAGAAGCAGACTAGAGACAACCGTCAGGCCCGAGATGTCTGAATAGACAAGGATTGGATTAAAGGGTAGACTGCTCATTGCTTATTTATTTATTTTTAGCTACGTCATACGCATTATACTACGGCAGCAAGTCTCGTTACGCTCGAGCGTTATATACTCTTTATTTCAACTCCCCTTACCATCTAATACAGTATGACTATTTTGGAGGAGCTCCCGAACCATGCCGTCTTTGACTATGTTATTGTCGGAGGTGGAACGGCGGGCTGCGTTATCGCGAGCCGACTGGCTGAAGGCCTTCCACATGCCAAGATTCTCATGATCGAAGGCGGCGGTAGCGATCTTGGCAATGAGACGATTCTCAATCTCCGAGGGCTCATGGATTTATGGGGCCATGAAGGCTTAGACTACGGTTACCCGACAGTGCCTCAGCCGTTTGGTGCGCTTTTTCGACGAGACCCAGACCAAGACGGTTAATTTGCTAACCAATTGACAGGAAATAGCAACATTATTCATTCGCGAGCAAAGATGTTTGGTGGCTATTCCAGTCATAATGCCGTGATATCTTTCCTGCCATTCGAACTTGATCTGCAAAGATGGCAAAAGCTGGGCGCAAAGGGTTGGACACACGAGGACATGCTGCGTCTGTACCGCAAGCTTCGCAACAACATTATTCCAGTGGACGAGCGCCATCGCGGCACTGTGGTCAAGGACTGGGTCAAGACGTGCTCCAAGGTTTTCCAAGTTTCCGTTGTTAAAAACATGAAGCAGGAAATTTCACAGCGCGGCAAGCTTTCTCAGGGAACTGGCTTTCTCAACCTGGCATACAATCCCGAGATCGGCCACCGAGAGAGCGCGAGTGTTGCTTACATCCACCCAATTCTCCGAGGCGAGGAGGAGAGACCGAATTTAACCATTCTGCAAAACACATGGGTCTCTCAAATACTCTTTGAAGGAGATACTGCGGTCGGTGTCAAGGTTAAGAGCAGCAGTGTAGATGCAACGTACGAGATTCGGGCCAAATCCGAAGTTGTTCTGTGTGCTGGAGCCATCGACACACCGCGTCTGATGCTTCTCTCTGGTCTGGGCCCACGCGAACACCTTGAATCAGTTGGTATTCCTCTGAAGAAAGATATCCCTGGCGTGGGAGAGAACCTTCAGGACCACGTCGACTCCCTGTGTATGTGGGAGCTAGAGGAAGAAATCCCGAGTGCTCAGAGCATCACAGGAGGAGAAGCGGTGCTATTCCTCAGACGAGAGGCACCCAACGCCCAAGGAGATGATGACGATGAGATGGACATCATGTTCCACATTTTCACACATCCGTTTGACATATACACAAAGCCATTGGGTTACGACACGGCCAAGAACGCATTTTGCATCATCCCATACATTGCACGACCGGCATCAGTCGGCCGCGTCTATCTCACCTCTGCCGACCCAGCGGAGAAGCCTGCTCTCGACTTTCAATACTTTAGCGACGAAAAGGGATACGACAAGGACACTCTTCTGTTTGCGGTTAAAATGGCGAGGAAAATTGCCCACCAAGAGCCATTCAAGAGCCACATCAAACGAGAGCTTGCGCCGGGTGACAAGGTTGTTACAGATGATGATGTTGATGCATACGCGCGCAGCGTATCGAATACCGTGTACCACCCATGTGGCACGGCAAAGATGGGAGACGTTGAGCATGACAATCTGGCTGTGGTCGACCCAACACTCAAGGTTCGTGGCATCAAGGGACTGCGTGTGGCAGACGCGAGTATTTTCCCATGCATGACGTCAATAAACCCTATGATCACCGTGTTATGCATTGGAGAGCGAGCGGCAGAGCTCATAATCGCGGACGCTGAAAGATGTGCGACTAAAGCATCGCTGTAGTGCTACCAGAATTACCTGCTCGGTCATTGTCTAGCGGCTCTGGCAGAAGTCGAGGAACGAAGAGTATTCTCGCCGGCGAGCATTACGAAGGGAATTATCAAGAAGAATGCAAGGCCATAGAAACAACCCAATTAATATACCGAATGATGCTCTTGTTCAACTTGTCACTGCATGAGTACGTCACGCTTATGAACGTGGTTGTACTCGACAGGAATTACTGGTCCAGTTTTCTCATATGGTAACCCATAAATCACTGAGATTCGACAAGCCAACTCAGTGGGCCACGAATGGCGAATCGGGCTGGTGAAATGAATTGCTGACTGAGCGGAACCTTCGAGCACGGAGCTGTTGACCCACGCGATGCCTCAGCACATCACACCATGGTCCCATTTCAAAGACACTTAATATTCAACAGGAATAAGATTTTTCGGGATTCAAGCCTTAATTAGACTTATTTATTCTAGACTATCGGGATCTTTGTACGTCCCGAAACCTAGAGTTGTGCTTGATGAGCGTACCACCATTCCGACAGCATTCGGGAACTCGGTCGGTTGGAAATGACCCACATCAAGCACGGCGCACCAACAATCTTTTGCCATTATTGCCATGTCAAATTATTGGTCGCCTTTATGTCTTCTAATCTTGTCACCAGGCTGGAGCGAGAGCAGACCACTGGGCTGATTGGCGCTTAGACCCACGGTCCTTGCCGTCCGAGATGCATCTGGGAAGTAAACTGCGATTAGCTAAGCGGATATTTGGGCCAAAGCATCTCATTTTATATCAAAAGACCACGCCCAGAGCCTCAAGATGATAAAAGGGGTGTTGGATTCCTGTAAACCTTTCATCCTCATCTCTCATCTTCATCACTCGCTCCGCCCTCGCTCTCGTTCTCGCTCGCAATAAACTCAACAAGATGAAATCCCTCGCTCTCCTTTCCCTGGCCTGCACCTCGAGTGCTTACGTTTTCAAGGCAGAAATGGAATCCAACTTTGAAAACGTATATTCACTTTGGCGTATAATGACGTATCATGTACTAATCGCGCCCAGACTCACATCCCGTCCCTCGTCAACTACACCGAGTCTCAGTATGAGAGAGGCCCCGGGTCTTCCTATTGGCTGAGCTCCTTCATTACTGGCAAGAACCGCAACCAGTATCTGGCCATCTCTCACCTCCTCTGGTCGGAGACGCCAGCTCCTGTTTGTCGGTCATCTGTTTTGGACCTACAGACGCTTGACTACTGGGTTGATCTCTCCTATTGTACATTTCAGGGAAATTCCACCTACACTGCTGATGGGCTCTTCCTTGCCGACTTTGACACGTACGCATTCGGCGCCACGTCTGAGGATGCTGTCGCAAACCAGTACGCATATGCCCGCCCCACCAACAAGTCGTTTGAATTCGATCTGCAGTGGAATACTTCCTCCAAGGTTCTTCCCAACGGCGGAGGTGGAAAGATCAACTTTGGCTTCCCCGTCTCCAATACCACGCAGTGGAGTGTCCCTGCTAGCAAGACTGAGGGCAGTCTGACCCTCAACGGCACCACGATTGACATTGATACCGACAACTCCTTCACCTGGTACGACCGCCAGCTGTCCTACGGCACGCCCAAGAACTGGACCTGGTTCGAGCTTCACTTCCCCAGCTCTTCAATCAAGGCCAGCATCTGGGCCTGGGACTTGGGCAGCCCCAGCAACACGGTCAACCAGTTTGCCACAGTCCGGGTTGGAGAGTCGGTCCAACTCCTTGCCTTTGAGCTGAAGCCCGATGCCGAAAACACCTGGACCTCCCCCAACTCCAATATCACCTACCCGCTCAAGTGGACGCTTGAGTTTGAGAATGGCGACTCCCTTGTTGCCGAGTCGGTCCGCCCCGACCAGGAAATGTACGGATCCCGCACCCTGGTTGACACTGCTTATGAGGGTTTCATCACTGTCTCTGGCAATTTCCTTGGTCAAGAGATTGGCTACGGCGTCGTCGAGCTGGTCAGCGTCAGAGATGAGTAGAGGCGTTGCTTCTCCAGGCGGAATTCCAAATTCCATTTTCAGAATCATTTCAGACGTATTTTTAATCTTCTTTCTTGCACCAAGTGGGCGGCTCGCGCTCCTTTACTTGGTGATTTCCAGCTGTACCGCAAGGAACCTCGCCATGTATAAGATTGAACTAAAATGTTGGGAAAAGTGTAGGAACTACAATCACCGCAGATTTGTACCTCATCCACTCAGCAATTTACATAACAATTATTTAAATCCTTGTAGAAATAAAATAAAAAGGGTTAGAGATCGAATTTTATAGATTTCTTCATTCAGCTATTCAATTACGTCACAACTGCAAGTATTTGGTTTCATCTATGGCGAATATCACACAAGCAGATATATAGTCCCAATATATTGTTTTCATTTTCGATTACTATTAATAGACTATCCAGGTTTCTACGACACCTTCGTACAAGAGCGTTCGTACCCTGGCAGTTTTCAACTGTTGAAAATGCTATTGCCGGCCTCTGAGTATCATAGACGTGTGTGGAATACCAAGGATTGAAACAACCCTCACTTCTTCAAAACCAGCCCCCAAATAAAGCGACCGACCACTCGTCGTTGCAATCAAATAGCAGTCTCTGCCATCCTTTGCTGCTTCCTTCATGCCCCAGTCCAGGAGGCATCTGCCAATACCCTTTCGTTGATGTGCTGGGTCAACAGCGAGATAGTCCAAGTCTGCACAAAGGCGTCAGACATTTTTTTTTAGAAGAGGTCGCGGATTCACTTACGCCAAACGTCCCTTGTTCCGCGCTCTCCGTACGTCTGCTTCACATCATCGGCTACGATAAAACGCATCCTGTCGTATGCTTCATTGTCGAGTCCGTCAACGTACTTAGGAGCACTCTTTGCATCCTCGACGGCTTCGACTGTGGCTGGACGCTCCCAAAGCGCAAAGCCGACAACTTGCCCATCTGCTGAATCATCAACTGCCACGGTCAAAGCCGTCCTGTCGGAATCCATGGTAGACGACTTTCGTGCAGCACGCCATGAATGCGCAGCCTCTCCATAGGCCAGGCCGGGCGGGTTGAGGTGAGCAGGAAACAGTTGACCCGTTAGTCCATCTTTCAGGGGATGGAATGCATCTGTCGCTATTCGCGCAATGGTGGGGAGGTCATCGCGAGTCGCGTCCCGTAAATGAATCGTCATTCTTCCAAACCTACAAATCAAGTTCCATACAGTCCATCAATCAACAGAGGGTTAAAGTAAATATGAGCTATGATCAGAAGCTCCTTGACTAGCGAATTCACAGCGAGAAATACGAGAACTAACCTCCACGTTTCCTTGATCGGTAATAGAGTGATGCTCGCATTGTTGAATGGCGCAAAAATGCAATAAAGGAGCCGGTGGAGCTTGCCTAATATGGTTAGGCACTTTGATTTTGTGCCCAGTATGGCAAGCTCGTTAAGTAGATGTGCTTAATATGCAATACGAGAATCTCCGGCCTTATTGAAGTGGTTCCGAGCCAAACTCTTAGACTAACTTACATGGAATTGGTTCCCTGTCTTGATTCTACTAAAGTTGCGGAGCTTCTTGTTTGTAATGGAAACTATCTTGATTTGGATCCGAATCATTCATAGGTGATTTTGAGTGAGTTCTTGCATGGCCGCGAGCGGCCTCCCGTCATCCGGGTAATGTAGTAGTGTCAATTTGATTTCATTTTCCCCAGCAAAACTTTGACGAAATCCAGGATTTGCATGTATTTCTTCCAATGTCGACTAATACGAATTCGGCATGTTGCTCAGTTGAAATAGTTGAAGTCACATCGATTGAAAAATATACGAAATTGATCGTGACTCATCCTGTCGTTCGGACATCGGCACGACCCCCACTGCGGAATGGCGGCCGCTTGTACCAGGATTGGCCGAGACACGCGAATTGGCGAATCGGGACTCACGATGGATACCCCAGGCTCATCATCGCAAGGGCGGGAGATGCACAGGCCCTTTTGGAAATCACTGTATGAATCATAAGGGAATGGTATTTAAATGATCAAGCTCGCCAAGCTAGATAAAAATACAATTGAGCAGGCTACTCTCAACCCAACCCCCGCCCATCATCACCATTCTGCGTGTTTCTCTTCAAAACACCGACATCATAGTGTGCTACATCTGGCACCAATGGACAATGATAAGGTCGAGGCCGCCGGTAGCTCTGAGGAGCACCAGACGACAGCCTCGGAGATTGATGACCCTCAAGCATTCCCAGATGGCGGGCTTGAGGCTTGGTCTGTTGTTTTAGGGGCCTTTTGCGGGCTTTTCATCAGCTTTGGGTGGATCAACTGTAAGCGAGGGATATGAAATGACTAACCCGACGCGTTCTAACCACGACCATATAGGTATCGGTGTGTTTCAGGCCTATTACGAGACCCATCAACTCAGCTCAATGTCGCCAAGCACAATATCATGGATCCCCTCCGTCTCCATGTTTGTGATATTCCTAATGGTTGGTTGCCGGAGCAAGATTCGAAGGTGGTCTAAGCTAATAAGTCACCAGGGTCCATTTGTTGGAAAGGCGTTTGACCATTGGGGCCCGCGCCACCTCTTGCTTGCTGGAACAATGCTGCACGTCTTCGGCCTCATGATGGCATCCGTTTCATCAGAATTCTACCAATTCATGCTTTCCCAGGCCATATGCAGCCCCCTTGGTGCTAGCATGGTTCTGTACCCGTCATTTAGCTGCGTCACGACATGGTTCAAAGCCAAGCGTGCGCTCGCAATGGGGATAGTGGCCTCTGGCTCAAGCTTGGGCGGAGTTGTGCTGCCCATCATTGTCGATCATGCCATTGCCCATGTTGGGTTTGCGTGGACTATGAGGATATGTGCATTCGTCATGTTGGGCATGCTCATTGTAACAAACCTCACTGTTCGTTCGAGGCTAATTCCTCAGCCAAAGACTTTCGGAGTCATGGCCTTTTTGAAGCCGTTTCAGGATCCCCCATTCTTGTTAACAGCGTTGGCTGTCTTTTTCTATTCCATGGGACTTTTTATTCCCATTACCTTCATGGTGACTTACGGCACTCATATTGGCATGTCGGCATCCATGGCTAATTACTTAGTCCCAATCTTTAATGGAGCAAGGTATTCTTAACAGCTGGCTATTTATTAACGATGACAAGATGTGCTAATTTGATTATGAACAGTGGAGTCGGGCGCATCCTACCGGGTTACATCGCCGACAGGGTAGGGAATTTCAACGTCTCGGTTTCTGCTGCTTGCCTTTCAACTATTCTTGTTCTCGCTCTCTGGCTGCCGGGGAATACAAATGTGACGGCAATTGTGTTTGCGGCGCTATTCGGCTTGTCTTCTGGGTCCTATACTTCCATGAGTCCTGTCCTTCTGGCTCAAATATCCGATATTGGAGACATCGGACTGCGCTCAGGAGCCATCTACGCTTGTACTTCGGTTGCCGCTCTCACAGGGAGCCCAATTGGAGGTGCTCTGATAGAAGCAGCCGGGGGAGGTTACTGGAAACTTCAAATATTTACCGGAATCATGCTTGCCACAGGTACCATCTTCTATTTGGCGACCAAGGTATATCTGTCTGGAGGGAAGCTGTGGGACAAGGTGTGACTTTTTGATCTACTCAACGCGTACAAAATCACTCATGTCGGATTTCACCCATTTCTCAATTCAATTGTATTGAGTGAAATACGATGTGACGCAGCAGCATCTGATAAAAAAGCCAAACCAATAATCAACATGATTTGACCTTCCTTTATTCCCTATGATTCACCACTGTACGCCGTTTAGATTTGGTCCAACGCAGACACGACCGTTTTTTAATTGTTTGGTATGGATCAAGCCAAAAGTTGATTCCAAATCCAGGCTCTGGCTTTTTTGCCACATTTAGTTTGTCACGATGGGACCTGGGCTGAAGCCGGTGGTGGCTGGGAGGCAAGGCGCTTGATTCCCAATCAGGCTTCATTCGGCAGAGTCCAAACCCGCGCCTCCAGACCCCTCCAGTCTAGATTCTTCTTCTACGCACCACCGGGCTACCGGTAAAATATTTGCAGTCATCATAGCCCAAGCTGACAAACTAAAAAAGTCTCCCGAAACGTGACGGAGCGGTCCCATGACCAAAGGCTCGCTCGGTAATAAGCTTTGGCTGATGCCTTTTACAATCCAGTGACGCTCCAGACATGTCTTTGAGAGTTTCTAGCTACCCCGATACGGTTCGTCGTATGCCCATTCCCACGTGGTAGTTATGGGCACAATTGCCACGGCTTGCCAATAGTTGTTCCATTTGATACACTGTACCAAGGTGTATTTCTGGACAACGCCATTCGCTTCACAACGGTATCTGCTTTTTGCAAAGATAAAGGCCCCTAAATCAACCAAGACGCAGCAGATGGACATCTGACAGCTGGAATAAGCTCGAATTGAGCCTGTAGTTGACTTACTTTGACCTACAAAGCGAGACTCTGCTTCTGCTCTCCACATGGTGACCTTGAAAGTTTTTGCCTACATCACATCACCATCATAGGGTCTGGAATGAATCTTGGTTTATGTGGCGCTGGGCCAGGAATGATGTCTTAACCGCATCGATTGCCGCCTAGGCCCATTTCAACCACCCGTCAGCCTCCCAAACCTAAAGCAGCGCCTCGTCGGCTGTACGAACGAACTGTATAAATGGTATCCCACCCCCTCCCGTTACCAAGCAGCAGTCTCCCAATCCAGCAGCTTTCCCCTTCGAAATCCAGACGCCTCGTCGCGAACACTAGCACCCAACATCTCGATGGATTCCGCCCCGCGAACGAGTTAGAGAACCGGAACGGCGGGAGACTTAACAGAAGCAAACAACGACCAAGTTGCCAATATCAGCAGAGTGCGAAACGGGAAGGAAAAATGGACTTTTCAGCATTACTCAGGCGGGATAAGCTGGAGGAGGTTTCACCGGGGCCCGTTCCAGTTCTGGTAAGATTCGAGTCATGGCGCGGCGTCGCGCAGTCGCACATCCTGGACACGCAGCATTAAACGTCTTTTCACCAGGTCACCAGCTGGGTTTTATTTGCCCTGGCCTTTTCAGTCATCGTGGCCCGGCTCTACCTTCGCCTCGGGATCCAACAGCGGGGATTGATGTGCGGCGACTTCCTCATATGCATGGCACTCATCTGCGCCCTGGCCACGAACATCATGGACACGCTGCTGGCAGATCTGGGAGCGTTGGACAAGCAGGTCATGATGACGCTCTCGGGGTACAGCAGAGACCGGCGCAACATATCGACCATCATCAAGGTGAGTGCGCGAAGCAGGCGGGAAGGGACCGTTGAGGAGCTCGCATCTCATCATCACGCCCAGAGCTTGGCTAACGATTCGGCTTTGGGCAGATCTTTTGGGGCGCCAATTTCCCGCTCTGGACAACTTTTTACCTGTGCAAAATGGCCTTGGTCATTGCCTACTACAACCTCTTCATAACTCTTGTGAACAAGCTCAAGTACTTCCTCTGGGGAACCATTGCTTACATCATACTGGCTTACCTACTGAGCATCTTGTTCTTGCTCTGCATTTGCGAGCCAGAATCAAGCTGGTGAGCGCCGCCACAAGTCCCCCGTTTTTTTAAATCCTTGGTGCTCTCGCTAACAGTTCCAACCAGGCGTCTCGACCTGGGTGATTCATGCACCATCAGCTTTGGAGAAAACATTTTCGTAACGACGTGGGCTCTCCATTTCTTTGGCGACGTTTTGGGTAAGCTAAGCCGCACATGACAAATTGCACTTGTTGCGACAAGCGCAGAGGATAACGAATAGCAGTGTTTTCACTCCCCTGGCTGATTCTACCCAAAATCCCCCTCAAGACGTCCATGAGGATCGGGCTGTACTGCACCTTCCTCCTTGGCGGCATCAGCATGATCTTCTGCATTATTAGGCTCGCGACTCTAGAGACATCCGAGGTGGGAGACAATGTTTCCATGAGTCTAATGGGTGAGTGGGAAATCAGTCAACATTGTGGCCACCGAAGGATGGGCCGGGAGGCTGACTTGTTTGTACTAGTGCTATGGAACGGTCTCGAATGCAACATGGTCGTCATCATTGCCTGCCTGCCCTCTCTACGCCCGTACTTTGGCGACCGAGAAGCCAGCAGGAACTTATCTAGGTCACGAAAGAGCTTCACCCGAACGTCCCTGTCGAAGCCCTGGCGAGGAAACGCAATCGTCGAGACGCGAGACAAGCTGCAAGGCCGGCCATCTGCGAACCCGGAGCGATCGCCAACGTTGAATGCATCAGAAGACAACATGTCGCAGAATGGCAGGACGAGGAGTAATAGCGACGAGGGACTGGTGACGAATGAGTCGGCCATGGTCTAATGACGGATCGGGCGGACAAGTACCGCCGTGCGCGGGGTGGCAAAAAATGCTTAATACGGAGAGCAAGCACAAATCTGGGGGTATTTTCTAATTCTGGCAACATAACAAGGGAGTATATTATTGTCCGTGCATGAGGTCAAGGTTGATACAAGCTGTGGTTGGGTTTTTCATTGTTGCAGCATTCAAATACTCTGGACTTTATTTTTTCTTTACAGCAAGGCGGTATTAGTCAAAGCAGTCACATAAGATTAACATATACGACATTCTACTTTCATCCTGACGTCTGTTTTGTTTGCGTGGCATGTTTGTCTGGGTGGTAGTAAATTGGATTGACTCATTTGGCGAGACCAGCACAACACCAACATCTGCTGGCCTTGGCATCAAATAGGAGAATAGATCAATGTTTTCAACGAATGTTATTTTATTTCTATTTCTATCATGCTGTTCTTCATCAGCAGGCTAGCCCCTGCGCTTCCTCTAAATCTTGGTGAAGCGGAGGTAGGGCTTGACTTCGCGGACATTGCCAAACTTCTTCTTGGCATCCTCGGTCGAGACAGCGGGAGGCACAATGACGTCCTCGCCGGCCTGCCAGTTGATGGGGGTGACGACACCCTTCTTGTCGCCCGTCTGCAGCGAGTCGATGACGCGGAGAACCTCGGCCGAGTTGCGGCCGGTGGAGGCAGGGTACATCATGGTGAGGCGGATCTTCTTGGCGGGGTCGATGATGAAGACGGAGCGGATGGTGAAGGGGATGCCCTTCTCCTTGATGTTGTCGAGGTCGCGCTGGTCAACCATGTCGTAGAGGAAGGCGACTTTGCGGTCGGCGTCGGCGATGATGGGGAACTGCACGCTGGTGTTGCCAACCTCGTTGATGTCGTCGACCCACTTGCCGTGGGAGCTCAGGTCGTTGGCGCTCTGCGGCAATTGTCAGCGTTACGAGTCGTAGCACGGAGGTGGTCCAGTTACCAGGCCAATCATCTTGACGCCGCGCTTGTCGAACTCGCCCTGCAGCTTGGCAAAGGCGCCCAGCTCGGTGGTGCACACGGGGGTGAAGTCGGCCGGGTGGGAGAAGAGGATGGCCCAGCTGTCGCCGATGAACTCGTGGAAGTCGATCTCGCCGTGCGTCGTCAGGGCCTTGAAGTTGGGAGCTAGCCGCTGCTGTCAGTCACTCGCACCAATCGACATCGTGGGCCCGCGGGAAGCGCACCGGTTGCTCCCAGCCGCAGGCGAGGCTGCTCCTGGGCCGTCGCGAGGAAGCGGCGCGTGAGGGAGGCTGCGGTAGGCGTCTTGGCCCAATTGGCCGCCCGCGGCATGGCGCCGAGGGTCCGGAAGCTGCGCGAGAAGAGGGAGGCCATAGTTGCTGTGGTGGTCGAGTTGCGAGGGATGGAGCTGGAGAGATGGAGCTGAGCTGAGCTGCAGCTCGACAATCTGTGAGGGGGAGGGGCTGTGGATGGCGTCAGTGGAGCTTCGGGCTCCATTCTTTTTGCTCGTCGCCGAGGGTAACCTTGCTCGGCCAGCTACCCTGCATCCGGCATCAACAAGTTCTTGGCCGACGAAGCCATCATTGTGTACAATGGCCTTGTTCAAGCTGGTTGCATTGACATGCCGCGTAGCTTAGTTTGCCGAGAACAGCTCTCTAGTGGATATGTTCTGAAATGATAAGGCGGGTCAAGAATGGATGCAATGCTTGTTGAAGTGGTCAATTAGATAAATCATCCAACACTTCATAATTCTACTTGGGTATCAATTATGCCATCGCGCAATCAAGACTTGCGGAGTTTCCTTGGCTGCACCTTTTGAATCCGCATCAATTGCCGCATCCCGTATCGCCCAATCAATGCCGTGCCCACCAAACATGATGCTGAGAGCACACCAAACGCCCACGGGCTGTCTTCAAAGTAGTTGATCACATTCATGCCATACAAACCCGCCAACAGAGTAGACGATGCCAAACCAAGCATGGCAATCTCAATCTTTGCTTCCAACACCATGATCTGATTTCGCCGGACATTGAGGATGGACTGGATGGTTTCTTCGGTTTGCTTAATGTTCCTCATTAAACTTGTCGTCTTTTGCACTACGGCATCGCTGGCTTTGTAGTATGCTTCCAGCAAGTACTCGACATCTTGATGATCCTGCGGCGCGTGACGTTTGCCTGCTTTCCGATCGCTGAGATGCAAATCGGCCATGTCTTGGTCTTCATTCAATACCTCTTGTATCGCACCTCGGACGTGTCGGGCATCTTCTTCAACATCGGCGAGATTCCGCAAGAGCTCAAACATCGATCGCAGTTCAGAGTGGATGCTGCTATCGTCCTTGTCGAGGTTTTCAAGCGCTTCCGAGGCGTGCTGCTTGGTCAAGACATATTCCGCTTCCAGTGCTGATGTGACGGATGCAAGTGCAGCCTCCAGCACACGCAGCTCGAAGGGAATATTGGCTGATGGGCCAGCGCCGTGAATTCCATGCATCTTCTCCTCGAGTTTATGTCGGAACACGCGGGAGACGACGTCGCGTTCAACTTCACCTTCGACGCCCACCGTGTCTTCGAGATTCACCAACAAGACACGATGGGACTGTACCAGGAGTCTTAGACTAAACATGTGTATGAGGACGGTGTTTTCCCGAATCAAAATATGCGGGAATCCCTCAGAGGGTAGATCAAAGGTGCGCAGATCTCGCGCCGTCAAATTATATTGCTTGGCAACATCGTGCTTGGTGAGCCTATCCGTAACGGGCTCAGTGCCATCCGATTTGTATACTGTAAACTGCACCTGAGCGTTTCCATTTACTGGGGCTCTTGATAGATCCAGCGACATTTTGTAGATTTCATCCGCATTTACATCTGCAAAGCTCGAGGTGGACAAGGTGAAGTTGGCTCGAAACATGGGCAAGCCGCCATGGCTGAGAGTATGCCGGGCATTCCGGACCGCGCATCGTTTAGGCGATATAGCAGTGAAGTATGGTTTTGGCGAGCATTTAAATGGGCATACCCGAGGCCTGTTCAGATGCAATATCCTAGGCAGATGTTTGGCCCTAGATAGGTGGAAATATGAGGGAGGCATGTTGATCGTTGGTGGCCGGAGTTGAGGCTGTTGATGGATATATATGTACGAGACATTCAACCGTGATTCTTAAGAGATGAAAGAATGTCCTGCAATATCCTCAAGAGAAGAGAGAATAAAAGTACTATTGCCAAACCAACCAGATCAGCCGAATATATAAAGTCCGATAACGACGAAGATGCAGATGAGTGATGAGGATTGGCTGGTAGAGAGTGGGTCAACCTGGGCACCCAAAATGCCGGATACGAGGTGCAAAATGGACGGAGGCGCTGGAAAGAATGGCCCGACAAGTGTGGAGATGGAAATTCGGACTGTGGTTGAATATGCCGCGCAGCCACAAAATGCCGGGACTTTGCATCACCAAATGGAATCGTGTCCACGTCGATGCGACGTCATGGGAACACACTCGTCCATCTCATACATCTCCGCGCGCTAGCCTCGGCTTCGGATTTACCCACGCACCGCCCCGCCACACTCTTTCGTGTACCAGATTGAAAGGATCGTGACCGACAAAAATGTGTGTGTTGAATGATAACTGGGCATAAAAAATGAGGAAAACATGTGACTAGAACCTGCTAATAATCAATCCCTTACACTATATCAGCATCACTTACATCCCACGATACACGCGATACCCTCACCACGCCCATTCCAACGCGTCGGTACCGCGGTGCTCCGTCAAACGGGAAAACACGGGAAACCAAGTGAAGCACCAAAACATGATAAACGTCATCCTTGACGGCCCGCGGGCTATCGATATTATGGAACCCGTTGGTTTCCATCTTGACCGCGATGCAATAGAGAGACCCGTGTTGTGGAATGACGCCCAAGTCCAACGTGGCCCATCCTGCACACTCGGGCTCTGTATATCGCCCTCGGAACTGCGCTTCGATCGGGATCCCCATCATGTTCCTCTCACGTGTTGATCCTCCATTCTGTCTGCAGTTTGAATGCCCCCAGAACGAAAGCTTGAAGAAAGATTTGTACGGGTGATTGAAGTCGTCCCTCGCGCAAAACTCCAGGCTGCTAGAGTCAAGCAGTGTCATTGGGCCCCTGAGGCGCAAGGCTCCTGTTGGTTGCAGACACCAATTCTCTAGTACGTCGGAAAGAGATGTCCCATTGGGTTTGCGCGGTGGACCGGAAAGCTGAAAAAACACCGGACCTTCGAGGCTTGCCCACGTCCACGACGGAAGATGAGATCGCTCAGTGGCGACTTTGCATTCCCGGCCATCCCGAACTCTCCACAGTACCGAGCCTGGAAGATCGGCTGTCCACATTCCGGCAAAATAATCATCCTCTCTCTTCATTCGAAGCAGGTTGACTAGTCCTTGAATGGCCACCAGCCTATCTGATTCAAAAGTCAAGTCCATCTGGGTATACTGGCGCACCAAGTCTTCCCAGTTTTCAAGCGAGGGCCTTTTCAGCTGCTGCGGGTGCCCTTGCTCATCGACGCACGTCGTTCTACATGACCATATTATTGAATCCTTGAGGAATATCAGGGTACGCCGAGATAATGCCCGCTCTTGCATCACCCACGCTCGCTTGAACAGCGGCGAAGACTCCACTGTTGTTTTCTCTCCTTGCCTGTCTATAGGCCAGGAGGAAACCGAGAGTGATCCTGCAAGCCTCTCATCCGTAAAAAATGGCAAAACTATGTCCCTGTTCCGGCGGGGGGCAACATGGGTAGTCTTGGAACTTTCCGACGTAGAGCCATCGGCTTCTTCTCGTTGCGCTTGTTGGGCAGGCTCAACCGAAAAACTAGTATAATCTGAGAAGACCCCTTCTGTGCTATCTCGCGCATGAGCAGCTGAAATATTGAGGATGCAATCCTCATAGACTGATCCCATCCTCTCGCTTTCGCACTGCCAGTCAGTCTTGTCGTCTTGAATGATGCACAGCGAATCTATCCAAAGATAGCGGACACCTAGTGCTCTGGTGAGAACAACAGCGTCTTTGAAACTCTTTGGGAGCATATCAAAGTCGATTTTATCGCGATGCTTGTGGATGTTCCCTCTTGTAGTGGTTAATGGTTGGCTTTCTGGCTTTCCCCAGCAATGGCTCAAGGCAACCCATGTGCCGCGCTGGCCATTCGTTTCGACCAAACGCAGGCTACATTTTCCGTCTGCCAAAGAGGTTTCGATAACGCGAGTGGGAAGGATGTTATCAGAGGTATAATCGCGCCAGGCATCGTACAGCGGTTGATCGCAAATCGCATGCGTGGCGCAGCAATACTTGAACTGCATCTTACACAGAGAAATGACTTGTTCAAGGGCGGCATCGGAAACTTGATGTTTTTTCCAGAGAGTTTCGTCAAGTGATTTGTGGCAATCTGGAAGCTGTTAGTTTTCTTCTACATGAGCCTTAGAGGGAATTATACATACCTTCAGGAGCATATATTTGAAGTGAGACAGGCACACGACTTGTTGCGTAGCAGGTCTTCAAATACCCATCCAACGTTTGAGGCCTAGAAAGGTTTCTTGTGACGGCCACGTGCAGAGACGTCAATCTGTGCTCTGCCATATCCGAGCTTGCGCCAGTGGCAGGGATGTCGACTGTTGTCCAGCTTGGGAAAATGTCGGCGGCAAAAGCGTCATCCAGGGGTTGGTCATCGGCTTCCCGCACATATTTGTGTTGCAATAACCAACATAGGGGGCACTCGGAATTTTTTGAATCACGAACTTCTGTGAACGGGCGACCGTGGCGGATGCACCTTTGTGATGATTCATGGCTGTACCCGGCGGAAATGACGGCGGACAGCTCTTTGGAAAAGGTGACGCAGGCTTTGCAAAGCGACATGGTACTCGGGTTATCGTGTATGCATCAAAAGTAGAAACAAAGTCAGGGTATTCCTCCGAGGCATGATGTTTTGTGCATTTCCGACAGCAGTATTGAGGGACTTGGGGCTATCGACGCAAGGCAGATTTAGGAATCATCACACGTGCACGCTAACTAAAACCAGTAGACAATATTTTGACACCGAATAGGACTCTGTCCCATATCCAGGCAAAAATGACTCAGCCAAAAAAAAGCAAATCCTCCAACACTTTTCGTATCACGAGCGTTACAAGATAACCTCTTATCCCAGCGCTGTTTATTACCGGGTATCTCGAGATGCCGCCTGGAATGAAAGGCCTGGAAAGAAATCATGGGGAGAAAACTGACGGCCCGATACGCAAGAATCGAGGAAAGTCCATTTGAAACATGCTGGTTGGTGATAGAACTGATGGAGAAAAGTGCGCAGTACCACTCAAGGTTCTTCGCCTCCTACCCATCGATCCCGTAGCGAGACAAAGTCTCGCTCTTGTATAGACATTCCGTCGTCGGATGGTTCTCATCAAGGACTGGTTGATCCACAGGATAAGGTGAAAGCTTGCACCGTGTGCTAGGCCCGTCTCGAACAAGGGCAGAGATGATGAAGACTTGGCGACGGCCTGACCAATAATTTCGACTTGACTTGGCAAAGGCAATGACTAGGCGGGTTGCCATTGTAGCATTGATTTGAAATCTCAACTGGTCCGCCCGTCCGTCCGGACGAAATGAGAATATAGACCCGAACGTCCCGGTCACCACTAATGCAACCCACTTACGCACCAACATATCCCCATATGTTAAACTCAAATTACCTTGCTGTGGTCCAACAGCGAGTGGTCCACATCAATGATAAATCCGACACTGAATGAAACTGGTCTTCGGACTTGCCTCACTTGGACGGCACACTCGACCGCGAAATAGGTACGCTACTATGCTGGCTTGTACATAATTCGGTCAATTAGAAATCAACGACTTGATTCATAATTATCCTTGAACAATGATTTGAAATGCTCATGTTAACTCCAAAATACCGTTGATCTGAACTGGAAATGCAAGGCATCCCAGGTGCAATGACCCCATTTCGAATGCGCAAGAGGACCCGCAGGAGCGAAAAGGTAGGCATACGGCAGTAACCTATGTCCACGAAACATGATGCACTTGAAACGAGACAGGAGCTGCATAACTATAAAAGGAGGCCAATTCCACTCACCAAGATCTTCACCCTCATTCCCCTTCACTATTCCAGCTTCTGGCCAATGACAATTCATCATATATACGAGTCATCACTATATAAAAGCAACCCGTTTTTGTCCTACCCAACCACGCAAGAGGACAAAGCGATCCTGGACTGCACAACAGAGACACTCCAACTTTCACGAAAAGCAAAACTTGACAATGCCAAAGGTAGCAAGATTCCACCAGCTGGGCGGACCCGAGGTGTTGCAGATTGAGGAGGCTGCGTTCGAGGATCCGGCAGCCGGCGAACTGCTATTAAAGGTCAGCGCCATCGGGATAAACCGCATGGAAGTCTTCTTCCGCGCAGGGGGCTTCGGCCCACCCAAGGCGCTCCCTGCGACACTCGGGTCGGAATGCTCTGGCACGGTTCTGGCTATCGGTGAGGGCGTCACCGGGTTCGCCATCGGAGACCGCGTGGCTACCATTCCTGGCTTCAGCAGTGTTCCGGGCTTTGCCACCGAAATGAAAGGTCACGAATGCGCCGTGTACGGCGAGCAGGCTTACGTGCCGGCCAACATGGCGGTCAAGATGCCCGACGACATGTCGTTTGTTGATGGCGCTGCCATCTGGATGCAGTACAGCACAGCCTGGAACAGCATGGTCGAAAATGCCCAGCTGCAACAGGGCGAATACGTGCTTCTGACGGCGGCCACGTCTTCAGTCGGGATTGCGGCGGCCCAGATTGCCAAGATGCAGGGCGCCATCCCCATCTGTACGACCCGCAGCCAGTCCAAGGCGGCGGCGCTCAAGTCGCTCGGCATCCAACATGTCATCGTGACGGACGAGCAAGACATGGCGACCGAAGTGGCACGCATCACTGACGGCGTGGGCTGCCGCGTTATTTACGACCCAATTGCTGGGGGAGGCATCAGCAAACTGCTTGATGCGGTGGCAGTAAACGGCATCATCCTCCTCTACGGCGTTCTGGACCAGTCTTCGGCCACGCTTGACACAATCAAGGGATTGGCCAAATTTGTGACCATCAAGTTTTCAGCCGTGTTTCAGACGCTGCTGAATGCAGAGAAACGCGCCAGGATGGCCGAGTTCGTATTGGACGGCATCGCCAACGGCGCGCTGAAGCCCGTTGTCGACAAGACGTTTTCCTTCAAGGACATTGCTGAAGCCCACCGCTACATTGAGAGTAACCAGCATGTCGGAAAAGTCGTCGTGACGGTCGATTAATGTAACCGAATTGGAGAGAGGCATTGGAAGGAGGCGGGAAAGCAGGCTAATACGCCAGGAATGGAAGACAAGTGTGATACTTTGACGCTGTGTGTAGACAGCCCTTTTTGCAGTAGATGAATATTTGATTTACACGAAAGAATACAACCTAACTAGGATGGCCATTGTGCCAAGTTTGAGTATCGCACAGTTTTGAAGAAGAAGAAAATATTGTAGCAATGGTGGACAGGATGATGGTGGGTGGCTCTGAGGCAAATGCCATACCTCGACGAGGCGGAAATCGGGACACTATTGACTAGCCCGCTGCAAGAGGGCGACAATACACATGACGCATGCCCAGCCGTGCTCAACAAGAATGACATCACGACGACCACAGTGGCCAAGGCAATTAGAGGACGGCAGGGGCGCCGTCTGTCAAGGCAACGTCGTGTGCTCTGGCTTGTCGTCGTGCGGTCGGAGTATTCCACCCGCAAGCCATGATGGCGAGGCGCTACAAGGGTGCTACCGACTTGGCTGAAATCCCCGATGCAGTGGCTGTTTTGCGGGGAGACGGCAGCGCACAAAGGCCTAATTTTAGAACCTGAGCCCGAACTGCTTTGGCACCAAGACATTCCAAGGGAGAAGACCAGTCAGGTGGTGATGGCTCAGCCCCCTTTGGACGGTGTCCGGCGTCGGATTCCCCGTAGTCTGGCCCTAATCCCTTCGCTAAATGATTCTTCAGGTCGAGAACAGACTATTCTCGTATTGACCAGCGCCACAGGCCGTGGCTACGTGCCCATCGCCAATCACACGCAGGCTAGCAGATGCCCGACTGTCTCGCGCCCAGCCACGGTATCCACATCGCCTTACTAGACCACCACGCCTAAGAGCTTGGACATGCCAACCATCACCTCTTTGGGTAGCTTTGGTGTAAAATTAAAATCTGTATATAAAGAATAGGAACGAACGTCCTTGTAGAAATTGTTGAATCCATCATCACAATCAGCATTCACAGCCTCATCTCACAAAACCTCTTCATTTTCCTTCTCGAGTCTTCTCATCCCTTCAAACCGCTACCATGCAGATCAAGTCTCTCCTCCTTGCCCCCCTCATGGCCACTGGCCTTGTTGCGGCAGCTCCCTCGAAGAGCGCACCTTTTGAGGTCGTTGCCATCGGACAGGGAACCGGCGTCCACCTGAATGCCCTCCAGGCCGGCCGCAGCAGCTTCTTCCTCAAGCTTCCCAACGAAAAGGCCGTGTGCGACGCCACCTCGGACAACACGGCCACTCTGCAGCTGGTCGGCGACGAGCTGTTCCTCTACAAGTCTGGAACTCCCACGCAGCGCGCCTTTGTCGACCGCTCTGGAATGGGCCAAGGCGTCTTCCAGTACGCCGACGCCAGTGCCGGCATTCCCAGAAACGCAGAGACCAAAAGGTGGAAGATCAACAGCAGCGGCAACCTCGTCTTTGACAACAGCAAGGGCTTCATTGCCTGCCCCGGCTCCGTGAGCAACTCGTGGGGCGTCTGGGTCGATGTCGGCAACGACGAGCCCGGCTTCAACAAGGGCTGCAAGCGCTTCAGCGCCTACACCATCAAGAGCGCCAAGCCCAACAGCTGCCAGTATACCAAGCCGCAGTAATTCTGCAGGTTAACGGAATTTTGACCAAGAAATAACGAGAAGCGAAAAGATGCAATAATGTAATGGGTTGTTGTCAGTCGTGGTTAATGGCAGGTGGAAATGTACAACTTAGCGATTTGTTCTAGAGTAATAATGGATAATGGTCAAGCGTTCTGAACCCGTCACGGATTCTTGCAAGGTGACAGGAATTACGCATACCACCACGAATGAATGGCACCTTCATCTGTTCCTGATACCAGCCTCAGAGCTTTTAGTGTGGCGGAGATCTCTGCTGCCAAAAACACAAGCGAACACACTGGGCGGTCTTGGACAAGCTTTTTTTGGGGCACAAAGACTCCTTCAACACACTGCGATATCAGAATGGTGCCGTCGTCCCACCCCACGGCAAGCCTTGTGCTGTCTGGGGAGAAGGCAACCGAAAGCACCTGCGCATCTCGGTTGTCTTGGTTCCTGAGCTGAGCGTGCTCGCGCGGCATCACTCACATCGAAGAGAATTGTCTTTGAGCTAGTTGTATCGCCGACAGGTCGACTAACATCAAATCTGGACTGCTCGCTCCCGTAGGTGATTATGAGCCACTGGCCATTCGGTGAGAACTTGGTGGCCGGGCTACGCCAGTATGGTCGTGCCCACGACACATTTCCCAGGCTTTGGCTAGCTGCCCCAGACCATAACGAGGCCTTTCCATAGGTGCCCTGGGGGCTGCATTGTGCATCTAGGTACCTCATGTCCTCGTCCAGTAGCAATGCGAAAGACGATAGCACCAAGGGCCCATATATCGATGGCAACAGTGTAGGTAACGTCACCGCCATCGTCACCATTATCTTGGGGTAAGAGATACGGGTGCATCTCTGGCGCTAGATAGGCAGGTGTGCCGACGCGATAACTGCACAGTAGCGTATTCTCGGTGTTCTTGCTAGAGCCAAAGTCTGCAATCTTGACCCACCAGTGCGGGCCTTTGTTCTCAACGAGTATATTCTACTCTTGTTAATAAATTTACTTTGCATACAAAGCCGCTGTACCACATACCTGTGGCTTCATGTCCCTGTGGGCAATGTTGTTTCGGTGCATGAAAACAAGGCGCTGTAGAATTTGGAGGGTGATGAGTCTCATTTGACCTTCTGGGAGAGGATTATCAATGTACAGTTCCAAACTCCCCAATGCGAAGTACTCCATAGTTATGAATATGGAGTTGTTATGCTGATACCAGCCTCGAAATTGAACAAAATTATCTCCATACTATTTCTCGATTCAGTGGTTAGCGGCACCAAATATCGCTCCACATTAGTCGGTATTGTCGGCATACTTGCTCATGAGAGAATTTTATCAAGGCCAAGAGTTCTTGAAGCAATTGTTTAGTCGTAATCGAGCATCTATCAGAGTTCCCTACTTGCCCCATCTCCTTCACTGCCCGACACTTGCCGCTTTGAGATTGGTGAAGCCACACCACACCGTATGGGCCATTTCCAAGTCTCTCTTTGCGCTCCCATTCTTCCTCTACGCGGTGGCGCCAGAGGCCCTTGGAGGGATCAGTGATGTAGCCGATTTGCACGGTACGCGTATCGCTTATAATTTTGTTTTCCAGCTCCCAGTCGCGTACTAAGCTGGACACCTTCAGGACACCATCGGAAATTGTGGCAACCGAGGTGTCGGGTTGGAGGAAGGCGGGCATTTCTTTCTCAGTCGACCCATTTGTGAGGACATAGCCATTACTCCGCACCACTGGCCGTATGGTACCCAATCACGATGCATCGAGTGAACTAGCCAATCACCTATCGTGGCAACTCAAGCCGCAATGCGGGAACAGCCAGCGTGATCAGACGAGCACGTCGAATGCACTCTGCGAGGGTCTATATCTTGCCATTCATGTCATTCAAGGACTTTTTGCGTGAACAGCTAGATCATACCCGTTTCCCGTGGGAGATGAATGGCCTTTTGTAAATGAAACTCGGCCTTGTTTGGCCCCTGCAATATTATGTGGTGAAGCAGTCGGGAGAGATGCATAGGTAACGAAAAAAGCCCCAGCTACATGCGTAGCCAGTGACGCAACATCATGGTTACAAATGTGATTTTGAACTTTTCAATTAAAAATATCAACCATGAACTCTCGCAAAGCCGCTCTCTCCTGGTTCCGCCCTTCTCGCTTACCATCTTGCCTAATGCAGCTTATGTAATGCGTGTTGCCCGTGGTGTGCAACCCTGAATTTTCCTAGCCAATACGTGCGTAGCCAACATTTCAGGACTCCTCTTTCTTCCTAAATAGTTGGCTAGATCTTTATACCATGGGCCAATACTGGAAGCTCGTCAATATCGACCAGCGCAGTGTGTTGCGTCACGATAGTGCCCTCAAGCTAGGGGAATTCCTTACGGGCTCTTGGCCCAAACATCTCGTTGGACTTCTCCAACCCGCTGACTGGGCCAATTTCCGCACTCCAGAGGAGCACATTGCTGCTTCCAAGCACAAAAGGTAATCTTGCAAGCTGCCCAACCTCGCCGCCATCATTTTTACTGACACTGTTGTGCGCAGCTCGGGCTCTCGGCTCCTTGCTTTGCCACAGGAAATCATTGATATGATTTTGACCCTCGTATTCGACAACGATGTAGCCGAAGATTTACTCTGCCTCTCAATGACTTGCAGCTACCTTTTCCGTCTACTTGGGCCCTGGCTCCAAGCAACCCTGGCCAAAGACTTTGGGCCCTGGTCTGGCGATCGCCTCGTTTTTGTGGGCAACTGGGCGCAAAGCTATCCTGCCAACATTGCCACGGCCAAGGACAAGCAAAATTGGAATAGTCTCGGAGAAAATCCATTGTACGAACTGCCGACCAAGATTTCGGCGCATGGAAGGAAGATAGAGCCACTTTTCGGGCGCACCCAGCTCCGGGTTGAACTTTGGGGCGGCGGGATTCTCGACCAATTTCAAGACTGCCTCGACCAAAACCCGGAAGCTGTGCAGCTCTTTTACCGCCTAGCCGACTTGTTGATGCAACCATCCAAAATCAAAAAGCCAGAAGACAAGACCCCAGTGCTCCGCAACCTGACCACCAAAGAGTATGTTCGCGAGGCTGCCTTGGCTGACTTCAACCACGCCTACGGTCTAGGCCAGGTTCTTATGGCGTACACACAGTGGACCCAAGATCCAGAAGGTCTTGAGGGACTTCCGCTCCAGGGAGAGTGGGCTGGTCACCGCTTCAATATCGATGATATAGCCAGCGTGGCTGGGGATGATTGGACGGATGTTAGTCGGGGTGCAGTGAATAAATTGGCCACGGTGACGGGGTGCAAAAGGACGCATGGCTAAAGGGCTTAGGGGGCTATTTTTGTGCTCTCGTGACGCTAAAATTGCAGTGACAGCTAATCGTTTACATATTACAATGACAAGTTGCCTAAGCTTATATTAGCTCAGAGGAATTGCTTGGACACGCTCCCAAAATAGACGAACCAACCAGACACCTGTCCGTGCCCTCTGTTCCGCCACAAACAAAATTGCGGTTGACACTGAGGTAGAGGCATTTATGTGCTGCAGGATTTAAGGCTTAGTCACCAGATCTGCCTTGGTCGATTAGAATCGCACATCCAGTGCAAGATCCGAGGATATCACTACTCAACTGCATCGGTCTGGTAATTTAGTGCTGTTAGATGATTGAAATCTCTCCCATCCCCTCTGTTCACTGTTTTCGGAATGTTCCTTAGCGTTAAAGTTGCGTCACGTTACACACGCAAACCTGCATACCAGTGTCTAGTCTACAGATCTTGTTTATAGAATTAAAATATATGATTAAATACAAATTTAGGAATAATCAATCTATGCAATACATGATACAGTCTTTACCACCCGCTGCAATTACTATACAAAAGAAACAAAGAAAAGAGTGACGAAAAGAAAGCTGCAATCTAGATCTGGTCTGATATTATAATTTCGAGTTGATGCCGTTTGAATGAGTCGACACTGGGCTTTGCAAGATAACCCAATCGCTATTCTTCTCATCCTCTGCTTGTCACTCTCAATTAACTCGGTCCTCCACCACATATCGTACATGCGCATCGAATTTATCAAGGACGGGTTTCACTAACCGCTGTTGGAAGTTGATTCCAAGCTCCCCGTGGGGGTTGTATTTTGCGTCGGCTGCTCCTGCTGAGATCGAACCTCTTGCAGGAGCGCCGACATGATGAGGCTGACGTCGCTACCGTTTTTGCAGACGGAAGGGTTGGCCTTGATGACTTTCTTGGTCACAGTTTCTCCCTCGCGCCTCCAAAAGTTTTCTATCATGTCCATTGTTTCCTTGAGGACAGTACCCAGGTACGGGTTCCCCGGTCTAGGTTCCTTGGGGAATAGAATGTCCCAAATCTTGTACCACTGGTCGTTCAAGGCCATGGTCCTGTGCATAGGAAACTTGAGCTGCTGCTGAGCCGCCCTCGAAACCCCCTTTAGATGCAGGGCGACTGGCTGGGCGCGAGGCTTGCAGCTTTTGCGGTTGATGTGCTCGTAGAGCATTGCAGACGTGCAGAATTCAATGTGGCAGCGCTTGCAGTATATCGGGACATGGTAGTGGCGCCGCTGGAGATGCTGTTTAACATCCCTGATGCGCGTCATTTTAAGATTAAGACAGCTCATGTGCCTTATATGGTCAAGACGAAAGAAGGGGCATGCAAATACAACACCTTCGCCTTTGCCTTTGCCATTTGTCCCTTCTTCGCTTGCTTTACTAGTTGCCTCCTCGTTTAAACCTGGCTCATATTTTTCCTCAACAACCGGACTCTGGTCATCGCCACGGGTTTGCTCTTCATTCTTTACTGACGGTTCATTTGAAGCATATTCAATGTCAGCGTTAGAGATGGCTGCATTGTGGAGAGTTTGCGGGGTCAGTTGGTTGAATCCATAGTCAATATGTCCCTGCAAGTCATATGCCTGCGCAAACTCTTGGTTTGGTGTATAATAAATATTTGTGTCCGCATAGAGATGTGAAATTGCTAATAGTTGTGGTGAGTCGAGGGGCTTTCTCGGTGTGAGATTTGGTAATGGAACTGTACCTGGCTGGCAATGCTGGGGAACAAAATTCGCGGTGACGGATGTATCAATGTTGGGCAGCGCAGCCACATCGGTTACAGTGTAGAAGTCGTGGTACGAGAACGATGTCTTTATATCGAGACTCGACCCTTCATCGATGGGATACGACCTCGGGGTTTGGTTCAGATGAGCCCCTACGCCATATGTGTATTGTGGCCACGGCTCCGTCACACTGCTTCCGAGTTCCGCATTTCCCAGTGCCGGATCGACGACAGGGGACTCGCTATACATGCTGATTGTGGTTGGAGCTGGCGACGCATACAAAGCAGCATTTTGGTCCTGTAGCGCCAAAATCTGATGCTGTTGACTTTGGTCTGAAATATGGCTTGGCTGAGTATTCGTCTGTTGACACGAATACGGCACCTTGGGCGAGGTGCGGGGTCTGCGTCGTTGATTCCGGGATGCCGTGCCAGGGGTTCTGGAGATCTTGGGTCTAGCGAGTTGTCAATATCTGGGACTTGGGGAGGTTTCGTGCGGCGACCAGGGGGTGGGATGCATACCCTCTTGCACCTTTTGAACTGGCCTCAGTGCTGGTCATCGTTTGCGCAAACTTGGATGAGGCTGCTTGTAATTTCGGCGAGGAACTTGTTCAACGGGTGATGCAGTGTTTGTGTCAAAACCACAAAAGTGCAACCGACACACGCAGAGACGGAGGCTGCCTGGGGCGAAGCAGAAAGACACTGGTGTGATGACAATAGGAGTGGCGTGTGACTTGGCCTAGTCTGTCGTCCCTTCGTTGGTGGCTGGCGCTGCAAGTAAGTTGGTCACACAAAGCAATCCATCCGATGCCCAGACATTAGCCGTGTTGCCACATGGCCCAACGAACAGAAGGACCTGGCGCATCCATCATGTTGCATTTGAAATGCCAAAGCACTCAAATACTGTCGATTCTGCAGAGCTGGCCGCTGCTGTCCGTCGGGATAGCCGAGTCAGACGGGCTCAAAAGCCAGACAAAACAAACACTCTGCGGATGAGTGAGGCCTCCGGGCTATGCCTTAGTGACGCTCGACTGTTGCCTTTTTACGCTGGCGGTAGCCTTGGAGTGGGCATACTTCCATAGTCATCATGTCTCGGGGCTGTGTTAGCCCAGTCACTGGGATTTATTGGTGCTTGACAAGGCATAGCCACGATGGGTTGGCGAGCGTCTTAGTGGGGTTGCCCTAACAGCGGCAAGGCAGTGCTATTTCCGCCCCGTTGTGACACAATCGTGTGCGCGCCTACCCTGAATCACATGAATAAGCCAGCCTCAATTAACTGGCTGTCGCGCGCGATAAATGAATTATGCTTAATTCAGAGGGGAATTTATGGTAGAAATGGCACTGAAGGTTGTGACGAATAAATTAATTGGCAGATGCCAAATGAAATCACGGCAATAGACTCTAGCTACATTTGGAAACATTTCTTCTCTTCTCAGTGATACTGCTTTTCCCTGTAAACCATCGAAAATCCCATGTCTATTCTATCTCGTCAATTATTTTACGCACATGAAACAATACTAATGTTTGGGACTAGTTTAGAAGGGCGTCGAATATGCAGGGCTTTGTGGTCTTTGATTCATAAGCGGCAGCTCTGGGTAGCGCCTCGCCTACTACCCTACAGACTCTCGGTGACCAAGTCCACAGATGTCAACCAACAGCAACGTTGAGTTTGCCAGCACGAGGGTTATTCCGTCACGAAAACAAGGCTTCCGTTTCAATGGCACCATTACTATGCTCATCAGCGGCGGTGGCTGACTCCGGAGATTCTAAATCCACTTCCTAGGAGTGGCGAACACTCGGTCGGCTACAAGCCTCGTTGCCTTGTCGTGTTGCAGCGAATATGCACCACGGTGCAAATGTGCCCACGTTTGTGTTTGTTGGCCAGCTCTTTATGTAGTCATAATCCGGTGGCTCCCGCTACATTCGATACGTTTTCTTTTCCTTCCCCGACTACTTCACCATCTCAAGCCATCGCAATTGGAGGCCGATCGGGAGCAAAATCGCCACCGACGACGAGCGTGGACGGGTCTGGGCTTGCGCGACAACGCCTCATTTTTCAAGGCCCAGGATTGACTCGAATGCTCACCAGGCGACGTGCCGTCTTCTCCGCTTACGACGCTCACGACAACGCTGTTCGCTGTCTCGTCTTCCTTGCATACGCTCCGTGAGCAGCCACGATAAAAGCAGTTGATCCCGGTTGTTGGTGGTTGGCTGTCGACAGATCAGCACGCGCCCCCTGCCAACCATGCTGCTGCAGGGCCTCGTTAAACCCGAGCCTGTGGCATCGCGCCATGAGCACGAGCCCGCCAAAAGATGCCAAGTTTCAGCTGTCGGCGACGACGTAGGCCCGGTGGCGAGCCCTGTTGAATTTTCAGCCGTGCTTTTCAACGCCAGGGAAACGGATGCTTACACAGGTGTGTTGCCACTTCCAAGATATTTTCCCACCCGAATTCCGCCCTTGGCCGGCCTGGACTGGTCCACGTGCCAAGGATTTCACGTTTTGGCTAATGTTACTCCTGTTTCATCCGCAGACAATCACTTGCCGTCGGAACAATGCGCCGGCAGTGGCACCTCGATGGCGGCGCTTGATCCCTGCCTCATTCGCTCGCTAATGGTCGCGCCGGGCCGTGGTCGCCTCAACGGTGGCGCTGCTGCAGCACCTCTCAACAAGATGCTGCCGCTGCTGATCCTGGTCGCCGTGGCTGGCGCTTGGACAGAGTGCGAACCAACACCCAATCCCGTCTTGGCCTGGGACGGGATCGTCGCTTGTGCCGTCTTCATCGTCTGTTTGGGGCTTGCAGGCAAGCGATCCTGCGATTCCAACAACACCCCTGGCAAGGTGATTTGCAGCGTAGCTCGTCGTATCAACAATAGCGTCTCCAGAAGTAAATCTGACAGCAAAAGCAAAAAGACAAGGCGGAAGCGCGCGCAAAAGTCGTCGGGGTATCCTTCAAGCGACGATAGCGATGGCGGTGGTGACCCCGATGGTGCTGAGCAGGGTAACAGCAAACGGCTGATGGCGTGCCCTTTCTTTAAACTGGATCCAATTCGCCACCACTCGTGCGGCAGCTACGTGCTCAAAAGTTTCTACCGTGTGACGCAGCACATGCGTCGACACCATGCCCAGGGCCAATTTGTCTGTGAGAACTGTCTCCATCGGCTCAGTAGTGACGAGGAGCTTGCCCTGCACACAGCCCGTGGAGGATGCAGACAAGCTTTGGGCCGTGACCGGCTTAACGAGGACGAGTTGGGTAAACTCACTCGCGTCCGGGGCGGGAACGACGAGATGAAATGGTATGCTATCTGGGACAAACTGTTTGAATCACACTCCCGACCGGACTCGCCCTACATTGAGGAGGGAGTGGCAAGATACGGCGAGACCTTGAATCGACTAGTTCAACGGCGATACAACGCCATATACCGCCAGCCTCCATTGATTACATTCTACAACTCTGTAATGCCTTCCGATCCAGACGACTTTTTCACGCAATTCATCTCTCCACTCATCCAACCATCATACAATGACATGGCATCTATTTTTCGGATTCCATTCGGTGATCCGACTCCAGCCTCGGAAAACCCGCAGGTCGCCTCCAGCCTGTACCTCAGTGTGCCAGGACCCAGGAGTGGACCTGAGTCCATCAACTCGTTCACTGACCCCGGCTATGCCTCATCCCACCAGCACGACGAGCAGTTATCTTTTGGAGTTCCGTTTCTTGAACAGGATTTTGGCAATTTGTCCAACAATAATCATGATGTCTTCCCGGAGACGGACCTTGGTGATGACGCGAACGCATTCGGGATGGGAGATGCAGACCAACTGACACGGAGGTTTTTGGAGGATAATCCAGGCCTGTACATTGGGACATATGCGTTTCCAGGGGGGCAGAATAATGGGAATGAACCCCAAGGAGGCGGGTTTGATAATAATGGTAATGATTCCTCTACTTGATGAGTTTGTTTACAGGGGAGCGTTGTCATGCTGAAAATAATTTCATCATTTGTTTTGTAATATATATTCATTAGCGTAGAGTATATAAATCTGCGCTAAATAAAGGTCACGCTTTTGTTATTAGAAGCTTTTCATCAATCGCCAGATAATGCTATCTAGCTAGATTGCAGATCTCCTTTGAATCTGCGGTGGCAACTTGAGGCTGTGGGGCCGCAGCCATGCAGAAAGATCAATACATTAGGCACCAGTCCAGGCACCTGCAGACTTGAAGAGTCATACAAAGCCCATGGAAATCCAGCCTAATACGTTTTCGTATTCGTGCTGACATTTGCTTTCAATCACTGGATCGTAAAGCCTGAGGGGTCATCATCCACCAGCTCTCATTATTGCCCTGCAGTGAGATCCATTAGCATCAACCCCTGTGGAAATGATTCATTTGATCAAATGCAGATCCTGCTTGATTAGAAATGTATCGCTTCTGTGAAGTCGAGCTCTTGGCTCGAGCTAGTTAACTGCTAAGCGCTGGTAAACCAGACATGTAGGAGACCTGGGACCAGAATCTGGATGTGACTAGGTTAGGCCCGGCTGGTATATCCGTTCAAGCCATGAAACTAGCACTGAATAGAGAGGAGATGGACGCGGAAAATCGCTTGTTTAAAGGGGAGAAACAATGAAAACCTTTAATTAATGCGTATGTGTAGTCCACTAAGACCAATCTATTGCACCCACTTGAATTGAGTTGTTGAAAATAGACAACAAAGAAAGATAAAACATGATATAAAAAAAAAAAAAGCAAAGTGAAGAAAAAAGTCTAAACACCCTCCATGGTTCCTTAAAATATGCACCTCTAAGGTCCTTAAAATGTGCAATGATGCAAGTATGCTCTATATCCTCTCTGTGTTTATTTTCGGTCAATTTCCTCCTCGGTTACTTCATGTGAAGCCATCATTTCTTGCAGGCTTCCAAGGGCCAATGAAGAAAACTGTGTTAGTTTGTCTTCATCCTTCACATCCTCGAGGATGAAGCCGCATTTTAGCAAGTACTCTGAAACACACTCCTGGCCGCAATTATTCCAGAATTCACGGACAATCTCCACAGTTGGGTCCACACCGCCTTTTGCGTTGGCTTCGTTAGCCTTGTGTGACGTGGGTTCATGGCTGTCCTGCTCTACTTTAATATGCCCCTTTTCATCTTTGTCATCGTTAATCTTAGCCCGTTTGCGCGGCGTCAAAGCACCTTCCACGTGCAGGTCAAAGGAACTAGAGTGCATCCAATCTTGCATTCTGGTATAACAGAACTGCGTGATGCCTTCTTTGAGGCGTTCGAATTCCTGCTTTGCATCTAGAACCTTGGCCTTGGCGTCACCATCTTCAGAGACGGAAATTGCGTCTTCATCCTTGGCCGCTGGGCTATTACGGGAGTCCAACGCCTCAACCCCATCCTTGGCAGACTTTGGGCTATATATAGATGGCGTGTGGATAGGGGAAACATATTTGGTTAGAGCCTTCTGGCTGTCATCCAAGTGCAGCTTTGGCTTTCCCGATCTGTCCCTTTTTATCCCTGATTTAACAAGAGTTGAGGACTTTGATCGAGGCAAATCTTCCGCCTCACTGTGACTGGGAGATGAGGAGTGGCGTATTTTTGAGGGCGGGTCGGAATTTTCCTCCTTTTCTCGGTCGAACTGTATTTTAATAATGTTTGCGAGCTTAGAGTCGATATTCCGGGATAGATTGATTGTGAATGGAGCGCCAGGGTCGGGAATTTTGACGATGCTAGTTGGGTTGACCCGGAGATAGACGCCGTTCCATTCTCGAAGCCAGATGCCTATGCGCTCGCACTGGCTCGCTTTCTGACCGCGCCGCCCAATTTCCATCAGAATACAAGCGCCGAGTCTAGAAATCCGAGATCGGACCTCTATCCCTCTATTATTTTGTCGAATTAAACCGTCAAATACCCAAGGGATTTGTCTCCCTCGTCCGTTGGCAATGACAAATTGACGGAATTCTGCTGGAGAGCGTGCGAGCACTCCTCTGATTTCTGTTTCATCTTTGCTTCTCCACGCAAATATCGAGCCGTCTATTGTTTCTTTTAGTATTTTGTTTTGCAGACGAGCAAACGCGCGCTCTGCTCCTTCGCCGTATCTGGAGGACATATTCACTCCAGTCAGTCCGACCAAGGAATATGCCACATCCTCCTCCCGGTGGCCTTGGCGCTCTGCTGCCCAAGCTATTCGCAATGCAATTGCGCTGCTCCAAAGTTCGTCGCTGTCCTGCAGGATATTCTTTGGGATGCCGGTGATGTTGCTGATCAGCGGTAATAGTTCCGGAGATGACTTGGACCCAAGGTGCTTCCAGCTTGTGTCGAAAAACTCAACCGACTTTGGCGCAATCAGCTCTTGCAGTGTCCAGGGATTTTTCCAATAAGCTGATTCTTTCCATGTGCTTTCGCTGGGAATCTGCTCATCGCTGGGGAGATCGTCAAGATACGCAAAACATATGGTTGCTTTGCCAAGCCAGTGGAACGATGCGTTTATTGCTTCATCGACATCTGCGGACGATGATTTGTCGACGCATTGTGAGTAATTCCACAGATAATTTATCCCTCGATCATTAGCTTCCTTGCAGGCTCTTATGACCTCATTTGCGATTGGCTCCTTGGTTCCGCATTTGCATATTAGACTAGCACGGTCCACATCGCCATCATCCACCAAGGAAGATGAAAAGATAGCAAACGGTGGCACTTCATTGCCGGTAAACCGGTGAAGTTTGTGTGATTCAGTGTGTAACAAGATCATAGCTCAGGAAAGAGAGTGACGTAAATGAAGTTGCGGTACTAAAGCGAGAGACGGTACGAATTCAGTCTCAAGAAGTAGACTGAACAAATTAATGAGCCGCTCCAACGCTTTTATATAGATTGCCCCCCGGTACATCAGTTGAGCCGCAACAATTGCGCGTTTAGCTTGTAGTCAGTGCGGCTGAGGCAGGGGTTTGTGGCACAAGCACAACTGTGCTGCTGGTCAACGTGATGGCTCAAAGCTGCTGCAACGAAAGTACAACCCTTTTTGCCTAATGAAAAGGTGGTTCGCCTAGTACAAATCCATGCTTTTCAACTGTATTTATGACAGATGATTTGCAGCCTTACTCCTCCAGGGTTGGAGGAGGTGGCCTTCTGATAAACACGGCAACAATGATTTGCCTGGCAAATATATGAGGCTGACCGCACACTCGCGCCCGCCAATGATGAATTCTATAGCCGTGCACCAGAATAAAGCATCAAAATGAAACAGAATTAGAATTATAAATGACGCTTCGGCGGAGTAAAAAGACCAAACACTGATGGAGAATCAACTTTCGAGCGCAACCTACAACATTACGCCGATGCTGACAGGAATTCACTTTTCCCATTGAGGTCAGCCTAGCACAGATGGTTGCCTTGGGTCTTTAGCCAATTACACATTCGAAGTTGCTATTTCAAGAGCGTTAACGCCCGGTCCAGTCATGCCTCTCGGACCAACAAGTAAGGCGCGCTTACAGCTCTGACCAACAGCCAAGCCCATCAGCCCTTGCCATGTCTCTCCTCGCTTTTGGTGACCGAGGACGAGGATGGCGTAGGACTTGAAATAAGCGAGTAGCCAGCATAGCCATGTGTTCGAATGATTTGAGGGGGAAAAAAGCCCCCCTGCTCTTATGGTCTTATCCAGCGTCACAAGTGTGCAGTTGGCCGATGTATCTACATTTGGCAGGGGCTTTGTCGAACGTTGAACATCTCCAACGTACGATGCAACCACGCGTGTCCAAAACTTTTACACCCAGGCGGTCTGTGTTGCGCGAAACTCGTTTGGTACTCGGTGTGGGAATTTCTACCGGATTCGATAGCACGAGGCACAAAGACCAGGCAGATATGCCGACAGGCTTCTGATTTTCGGCATCTTCTGCCCGTGCACGTTTAGGTCATTGGATGTATCAACGACAGGTCGTGACGTGTTGAACTTGATTGCTGGGCGATATTGGACATCATGCATGGCATTAAGCGCCTAAAAGGCAGCATTTGCTGACCGGCCAGTGACCAGCTGCCACATAGTTCGGTTTCATGCCTGGGACACTTGGGCTTTTTTTGTTACACGTCACTCGGACTCCGCGGCTTTCGTCGGGTTACCCTGGCTGGATCGTGGGTAGCAGGTGAAAGCGCACTTTGCAGCTGCGTGAATAAAAATACCCGAGCATGCGTTGGTGACTTTGATGCTCGCATATCTCCGTTTTAATTCGTTCAACATGTCGGATTCAACGTGCTGACTGTGGGGGGTGATGAACAAACGAATCATTTCAAGGGTCCTAGATCATGATGATGCCTAAGTACCCGAATGCGTCATGTCAGGTTGTGTGTGGCTTAGTGCTTTTGGGCGTGTACGTGTCTTGCCTCAGGATAACGGGGCGGAGTCTGTCTTGGTCACAGAGACCTTTGGCAGTTCGGCCTCGATAGCTGAATCACACCGCCCGTCTACATGTCTTGAAATGCGTATTTCGTCACTGGGAAAGATGCGTCATATTCAATGGAGGCTCGTCCAGTGTAGTGTGTACAAAATGAGGAGGAAGAGGCTGGAGAAAGTCTTGGAATGTGGCTCAATGGCCCCAGATTCGTCGACATCTCCTGCAGGATTAGTCAAGACCCTATTTTAGTATTCGTCAATGAATAGTGCGCTTTAGTGCGATCACGTGTGATAAAGTGAACTTGTGGGCGACCATCCTTTATGAAAGATTAGTTTTAGGCGGTGTGGTTTAGCGATCCCGACTAGACGTAGTTGTAATTGAGGGGTTGGCCATGATCTGTGGTTTCAGCTCACCAAAATTGGAGGCCCATAGAGTGTATAACTTGGACTTCTTTCTTCTCGCATATGCAAAAGCCGTGTATCATACTGAGGGAACATCCCCTACATGAGAAAATAAAAACGGCTGAAGTCTATGCCACATTTGCTTACGCTCTTCTTTTGGCGGGCTTGTCAAATACGATGCCACAATCATTCCTAAAGAAAAGTCCCATGCAACAAGGGATGATATGCGGGTTAGGCTTAGAGTATCAATCTTGGTCACAAAGAAGCTAGCTATGGTGTCCCCCGGCCCAATTTCCGAATTTAATTCATCTGCATCCCACACTTCGAGAGCAGCGGGAATTTGTACGTTCAGCACATTTGGTTGGAAGTAGCTAAAGGGTTTAAACTGCGGGAACTGAGCGATCAAAATAGAATTGAGATGAATATGCGCCTTGAAGTGCAGCAAGGCCAGTCTATATTTGTTAGTTATTTTTGGCAAATAAGGAGGGCATGGCTGACGCGCCGTTGAAAAGACTCGCGGATAATGGGGCAACTGTTTTGGGCATTGATTCGTTCCTGGTCGTATACGCCAGAATCCCTGAACAGCTGAAATGCAATGAGGGCTGTGGCGATGCAAAGGGGGAACGCGTCAGCGCCGCGGTAAGTTGCGAGAATAAGCCCTATGACGAGGATTTGGAATGAAGGCAGGAATTCGGCATGTGGCTCAGTCGGTTTGTGGGGATCATCGACAATTTTGAACTGGGAGATTTTATGAGAAAAGAAAATTTAGCGCACACTTGATCACTTACCAGTTGCTGGTAGAGCGCAGTCATCAAAGCATCGTGATGGCTTCGCCTCATCTCCGGCGTTGCCGATGACGCGCTAATGAGCCCCGCAGCGAGAATGGTGCTCAACAATTGAGGCGGTTGCTTCCGCTGAAAGAAGGACCTTTTGTGAAGTAGAGGCCAGTGTGGATGAAAGGTTTCGAAATATTGTTTTTGCAGTTGGTCCCGATTTGGCGCGTCGAGAAGAGATGCCGTGGGGTTTGACGACAGTTTCAACAGCGACAATGTCTTGCTGTGCAGGCTGCTGGGTGTGCGGTCGCGGGCAGATGACTCATTATTATCATCTTCTTGCTGATTGAGCTGCATATTAGGATTCATACTTCCTAGACGAGCTGCCTTCTTCTTTCCGATCGCGGCACTGTTTCCAGGGCTGTGGCTAATCGTTGTATGGCGTCTCAGCAAATCGCTAGATGGGCGAGTCAGTGCTGCATCAACCTCACATTGGTGTGCATTTGGGTGTCTCTACTTCCGATTAAACGTGGCCAGGCATTTCTCGCATGTGAATGGTCGCAGATTGGCGTGGTCTCTCATGTGACGTAGGAGATGCTCCCTGTTCTTGTATGACCGGCCACAGCTGGGGTGGTCACATGAGAAGCGATTCCTGTCTGCGGGCATTGCAAGACAAGACTAGTTATTTGGTAACGGTTGCTTGATTGGATACTTTATGGTCACCGTCTCCCAAGCTTCTCCTCTCTGCAGAGTTTGAGAATGTGGGATGTGGGATGAGTGCACTCCCTCGCATGGAATTTTAAAGCCAAGTTCAAAATCCGTGCGACAAAATGTGGGATGTGGGATGTGGGATTTTGATTGCGGGCCCATCACTAATCTTTGCCCATGCCAAGCAATCTTGTTCCAGGATACTTTGCGAGTTTAAAGTTTAACGTACGCGCAGTATCGTGGAGGCGCTGAAGACATCGTGCACTCCGATGACTTTCCCATCAAAACTTGAGCAAATTGTGATTTATCAGCTTGTCTCCAGAATTTTTGACTCTATTACTACCGAATATGTTGACCAAATCATTGAGTGATGTAACTTTGATCACATCATGCGGATGAAACACCCACCGAAAAGAGGAATACCATTCATCGGCGAATCAGTATAAGACGCCGTCAAATCTCAACAACCATAGTTCAAATCCATCATCCTGGTTAACCATCAAGATTCTTCTTTACTCACTTGAAAATGTCAAACACATCCGATCACGAACTCATCCGCAATGCAATTGCACGATACGCTATCGGCATTGACAACAGGGATTGGTCTCTCTTCGCCAAATCCCTTACACCTGATGCCCAGGTGCACTATAATGAACCCATCGGGACTCTTTTAGGACCTTCTCAGGCCTCTGAAAAGATCAGCATCATCGTTGGGTCCCTTCACACCCAGCATGCCCTCACCACGCAGCTGATCGAAATTACTGGCGACAAAACGGCAAAGGCCATTACATACTGTTTGGCATCTCACTATGGCGTGGGAGCAGACGAGGGAAAGTCGGTGCTCGCATATGGTTCATACACGGATATTTTGATCAAGGATACTTTTGATGGGGTGGAGGAGTGGAGAATCAGCGAAAGAAGAATCGCATTCCAAGCACCTTTGATCGGAGAGAAAGACCTACTTACGATGTAGTTGGGGGATTCGGCCTGTCTTCAGAGGAGTAATAGGGTATTATAATACATTATGCTTCTGGTTTCAGTCAACTCTCTTAGCTTACAGTCATCGTTTCTTTTTGTTGCACTTTATAGGTACAAGGAGTCATGCTTGCATGTTAAAACTCAATGTGAAAACTCTCACTAACGTTACCAATCATTTTTCGACCGCCTCTGCAACATGAAAATAATCAAATTTGGTGATTGTTCACATTAGAAATATCCTTTCACAGCTTTTCGGCTGTTCCGATCCATTCCGCTTCCACAAACCACATGCGAGACTTTTCCGGTTTCCAAATATTGACAATTTTGAATCTTTCATCGGCTCGCTTAAACATTTTCCTCCAATCATCCGGCTCCCTCTCAAGTGCATTCACCGTGACTTGCATCAGCATATCCAGCGTCCTCATAGCCTTTTCTTCCATATACCCCGTTGTTCCAGGCTCCGGGAGGCCTCCGTCGTTGAGGATAATCTTGGCGCCAGGCCGCAGCGCTGGTATCAGAGCCTTGAGGATTTTCACGCAGTACTTATCCGAGAAGCCGTGGAATATCATGCGGAAAAAGTAAGCATCAGCCACCACCGTCTGGGGTGTGAAGAAGTCATGCGTTGTCAGGTGCACCCGCGATGCTAGGACTTCAGGCACGTGGCCAATCGTCTCAGCTGTGCGCATCCCCGCCGTATCCTGAACGACAAAGTTCAGCTTGGGAAATGCCTTTGCGAGTTCAACAGAGACATAGCCACGGTTGCCTCCCATCTGTACAATGCAAGATTAGCAACTGTGTTCAACGACGGAACAAGAAACATGTTGCGGCGGCTGGCTTACGTCTACTACCGTGGCACCATTAGGCAGACGGTCCCATTCATACCCCTCAATAACCCTCTGAATCGAGTATCCCTCTCCAGCCCCATGTGCTTGCATGGCAAGATTGTACCTGTTGGCAAGGGCCTCGTTTTGCTGCACAAAGTCGTACCAGGCGAGGTTTTGACCGTAGGAAATATTCACACTCGTCTCGTTTGGTTCCTCGCTGCCAGGCCATTTCTTCAAAGCGTTGACGACATTGGCCACTGGCAGCCCCAAGTCGCTGCACATGAAACCAACCCAGTTGTTCATGGGGATGCTCTCAGAAATCAGCCTTGACGAGCGCGTGTGCGCAACAAATCCCTTTGTCGGTTCAAAGAAGATTCGATTTGTCATGGCATGACGCACCAAGCGACGGAGATTGACAACCGGAATGTCGAGCCCATCGTTCAGCTTTGCAACCTCGACCGACAAGTCTTCGAATGAAATCATGCCCTCCAATGGAACAGCCTGGGCGACTTTGAAGTCCCAAACGGCTTGAAGGGATAAATTGTTGATACCCTGGTATCATTTTAGCTTCAGGCTCAACCGTGGTTGTCTCTTCATCGAATGGATAGGACGTTCATTTCCTGCCGTGACTAACGAAACATCAGAGAAGTACAACTTACATCCCACGCCAGATATCGCACACTTTCGCTTGGACCAAGGGAAATGTCATGAAGCTCCTTAGTCAGTGAGATGAGATCCAAACGGGCCTTGTATGGTTCCTCATCGTTGGGTTGTATGGGAAACTCTGCGAGCCCGTTGACATCAAACGAGGCTGCTGCAAGGCCCTTGGTGGTAAGAAAGTCGGTCAACAGTTTAGTCTTTTGTGAAATCTCTTGAGCTAAAACTGCCATACGCTCCACAGATTGAGAAGCCATGGCTCTGAGCGTGCGGCTTGTTGAATCGATGTCGAGTTGAAAGAGAAGGAAAACGGATAACGATGAAACTGGTGTACAATTTAAACCCCTCCATCGCAACCGGATAAAACACCGCATTTAATCAATTATGACGGCTAGCTCGCGTTACCTGTCATGTTTACCCGAGGGAGACTGTACGTTTCCATTGCACAGTGACCGCTAGTAACCTTGTAACATCCCACCTGGCTTCACAGGCCGTCTTGGCAGTTACCGATTGGGCTCGATGTCGCGCACTTCCCGATCGCGCATTGGTGGCGCTTCAACGAGCAAGGTATTCATGTAGGTAAGCGCACCAAGGAGCAAGATCAAGGAAGAACGTCATCCCCGAGATAATTGATCCAGCGTGATAATGGTAGAAACGAAGTTGATGGTGACAGAAGTCGCTAAACAATACTGAACTGGACAATTTCAATATCAAGCTCTCTTCAAAGCAAATCACGCCGTCTTTTCCGGATGAGGTTGCTGAAGTAAAAGCAACTGAGCGTAAGCCGCTACTAGCAAATGTGGACCTGCTCCACACAATCAATAGTTTGTGCATGCATGGAGTTCACATGACGTGTTCACGACGTGCTGAGAATTTTTACTCCAATCAGTATCCAAGCCACAGTACGAGTCGAATCAGAAAGAAAGAAACAGCGCGCCCTCTAATGGTGAGGGTCAATCTGAAGCAAGAAAAAAAAAGCTTTTCTCATACCGAAATACTTGTTATGTAGTTGAATGATTACGAAATTACGGAACGAGTCTCAAGATGGCTTGAGGGGTTGACTATCATATTCGATTTTTCTTACATTGCAACCTCCGTGCATCAAATGCCACAAGCAATAGATACCTAATTTTAGGTATTGATATTTAGGATAATTTCCCCTTAATGACACGTATGGGAATCATTATCCCAACTTATTCAACGTGGAATCCACTTGAGACCACTCCTCAGATTGCTTTTGAGCCTTTGGAACATCCACCATGGCGATCAAGACTAGCCCGACTAGACTTAGTCCAAGTGCAAATGGGAATCCCTTCCACGTATTTCCCGTTCGATCGATAATAACGCCAGAAATAATCGGCCCAACCCAGGCGGTGGCTTTACCAAACAACGCCCAGAGTGCAAAGAAGGTAACTTCACGTCGCTTAGGTATAATATCGGACAGCATGGAAGCAGAATACGCATAGAATGGTGCCACAAAAGCACAGTTGAAGACACTGTAGGCCCAAAATTCCCATACATTATGCATTCCGAACTTGGTGGTTCCAATGCCAATTGATCCTGATATTTCAATTCGTCAGCATGCACATCAATTTGGCGCACATTGCTTTCTCAAGAAATTGAAAGAGTCCACTTACCCCAAATGGGAATGAGTAGGTTCAAACTGGCTACCACGAGAAGCATGGGCTTGGTGGGGAATCGCCAATATCGCTGCACAACCCAGAACAGGAAGATTCCAACAAAGTTTGCGATTCCTTGAACTATACTGAGCTCAGTCGATATGATAGTATTGTAGCTAACGACGCTGTTTTGACAAATGCCCGCGACCTGAACGGCCGTGGCATGGCCATCAGACAAGAAGAAATATCCGACCAGGTAAAGCCACGTTTGTCCCAGTCGATTTGAATGGCGAACAATTTGCCAATAGGCCTTGATTCCGACGGATAGATAGGTCTGGCCCTGTGGAAGTGGTTGGGAACGTTTCTTTTCGAGGAAGAACCACGGGCTGCCAAAGAGGATCCAGAATCCGGTGGCAATACCGACGATGACGACAGCCGCTCGAGTATTAGCAGCTGTAGATGAATTAGCGTCTAATGCAAAGGCAGCACCCAGTGCGATGACCAGAACGATCGTATAGCCAATGCTCATCGCTCCAAAGGCAATACTGCTCAGTTTATTTCGCTGGAGAGTTAATTGCGTTTGGCATTCCTCCTGACTGATCTTGCTCTCTCCAAATGCCCTCTGGGCCTCAATAGCTGCTGGAGTGTTGCGAGATAACAATGCCAGGGATGGTTGCCAAAAGGCTTGGCAGAGGTTATAGGAAACAGCTGCAGAGCAGAGATTGAGAAGGTTAGCCAGACTACGTGTACGGAGAAAGAAGCCTTACTTGAGAGAATGTAGATGGCGATTGCGCTCTTGTACTGGTGGCCGTCTTTGAGACCGAGAAAGGCAAACTGAGTAGCCCAGCAGATCAAGGTGCAGATGAGTAGGATCCATCTCTTCCACCGACCGTAATCACCCATTGGTCCCAAAACAAGCAGCAGAATACCGTTGAATGCAAAAATAAGACCGTTGCAAACCAAGACGACAGTATTGATGTTCACATTACTGACGCCGAATCTGACCACGCAGGGGGCCAGCTCGTCGCTACAGCCTTGCGAAGGGTCGTTGCCATTGAATCCAGCCTGGTTAAGGACAGATTGGAAAACTAGTACTGCTTGTTAGAATTTGAAATATTCGTCCGCTTTTTAATATTCGCAAGCGGTGTCAGAATTCAGTACTCACTCAGAGGAGCATAGCTCAGGGTTCCAGCGCTGTTGTTGGCAAAGTAGAACCCCCACCACGACCAAAGCTCCCATTTTCCCGTGGGAGGCTCGTCGCTAAACTGGATAATTGGTTGAGTTTCTTTCACTGCTGACAAAACCCCAATCTCCAGTGTCGCTGCGTCCTTTTCTGACACAATTTCCGGGAATGTGGTGCCTTGGCGCTGTTCTTCTTCAGACAAGGTCTGAGTTTCCAAATCGCCAGGCGAGCTTTTGGTCATTGTGATGAATTAAGCATGGGCCGTATTTCTTCATGGAACTATGTGTTTACAGTATGGAATATATGAATTTTGACGCGATATCAACTGTTGAAAAAAAAAAAAAAAGAGCGAAACTGAAGTCTGGGGAGTTACGAAACTCCAATGGCACGCTGGCAAAGATGAAGACACTGCTACGAATTGACGGGTTCCCGCTATAACTTACAAAGCCGGCTTTGGCAGCCCAGCGACGCAAGGGTACCGTTTTGCGATAAGAGAAGCCAATTGCGACATGCAGTATTTCTCAATGTTACCTTGAAAGATCAGGCACTGATTACCGCAATTCAGGCGGGGCAGTGGATCTGACGCTCTGGTTTGGGCAATACAGCAGGCATCTTTGATCGGCCAACTCCCGGAAATAGCCTCTTCCAAGAGCATCACAGCTGTACCCTGTCATGACGTTCTGCACACATGTGGGCCGCCTTGTGGCGTGATGGATGCTGCTTGGTCCTCAGTGAATTTACCCCTCATCCATCTTCCAGCATCGGGCCAATCATTGCCTTGAAGCGGAAAAGACGCGGGCGGAACGTGCGACCGGCAGCGTTATCAAGGTGGAGAAGTTGGCCGAAGTCGCGCCTCGATCCATCCGTCTCTCAACTTGGATCCTGCTATTGAGACACTGCTCAGTTCAATCAGCCAAGAAGAGCATTGTCACAATGGCTGCCAAAACACCCAGTGATGACCTCCCCGGCCCTGGTCCGTCTCGGGCGCGACGGCAATCACGATGGATGCACTTTTTTCTCGCCTCGGCCCTTATCATCTCTTCCGCACTCTGGCTCACCCGCACGCATCGTCTGCCATTCCCCAGCTTCCGCGCTCGCAAGTCGCACTGTCAGGGCAGCGGACAAATCGATGAGCACCAAGTGCCGCAATGTCCCGCCCAAGTGCAAACCTCCCCATCAGCAAGACCGGATATCACAAAGAAGAATGTCAAGAGCCTGTTCAAGTCGGACAGCTTTCGCAAGCTCAGCGTAGACCGGCTAGCTGGTGCAGTTCAAATCCCAACTCAAACCTTTGAAAAGGAGGGCCCGCTCGGCAATGATTCGTCTTGGGATGCTTTCTACAAATTGGAGAAGTATTTCAAGAAGACATTTCCAAAATTGTATGAACTTGGTTGTTTTCTTCTTCATTCACTTTGCTAATTCTCACAAACAGGCACGAGACGCTGGACCTCGAAGTCGTGAATGAACACGGCCTTTTGTATACCTGGCACGGCAGCAATACGACTCTCAAGCCAATACTGCTGATGGGCCATCAGGACGTGAGATTTCCAACCCAATCCTTCTTACATCCCCACTGACAATGAAAAAAGACTGTCCCGGTTGCCGAAGATACACTCTCAGAATGGACATACCCGCCATTCTCGGGCTATTTTGACGGCACCTACATCAACGGCCGAGGTAGCCATGACTGCAAGAACAACGTTGTCGCCATTCTGTCCAGCATCACGGCCCTTCTGGAGCAAGACTTTGTTCCGCAACGTACTGTCGTCTTGTCTTTCGGCTTTGACGAGGAAGGTGGTAGCAACTACCAGTACGGAGCCGGCAGGCTGTCCAAGCGAGTGATGGAAATATGGGGTCCCGATTCGTTTTCCATCATTGTAGACGAGGGTGCGATTGGCGTTGTCAAGCGGTTTGGTCGCACCTACGCCATCCCTCAGGTTGGCGAGAAGGGTTATATTGACCTGCAGCTTACCGTCCACATCCCTGGAGGCCACAGCAGCATTCCACCTAGCCACACGTCAATCGGTATCTTGGCCGAGGCCGTCACGACTATTGAAGGTGCAGCGGGCTCTAACTTTCCTCTTGAGCTTTCGACCGAAAACCCCTTCTATGCCTTTCTCAAATGCGCGGCGGAAGATCCACTTTCGCAGCTGTCGGATGAGCTCCGCAGCGCCATTACCGACCCAAAGGGCGCTGCTCGTGTTGTCGAGCTGCTGGCCGACGATCCCTCATCCGCCAGCATCCTTCACACGACCCAGGCCGTCACCATCTTCAAGGCTGGCAACAAGTCCAATGCGCTCCCTGCGTTTGCGACAGCGATTGTCAACTACCGCATCTCCGGCTCAGAGAACGCCGCCATAGTGCAGGAAAAGATCATTCAGACACTCAAACCAGTGGTTGAGAAGTTTGGCCTGAATTTCACGGCCGGAGAAAGATATGAGGACGATGAAGTCCCCGAGTTCACATTTGATGTCTCTTGGCAAACACACCTAGATCCTTCTCCCATCTCAACTCAAGATTCGCCGAGCTGGTCCTACTTTTCTGGCGTCATCAAGCACGTGTTTGATGAGTCTGGTCCCGGTGCCGACGTGATTGTGGCCCCAATGCTTGCGGGTGGCAACACAGACACGAGATACTACTGGCCTCTCAGCTCGCAGGTTTACAGGTTCGGTCCACTTCGAGAGTGGCATGATGAAGGCTGGGGTGGTATTCACGATGTTAATGAGCGGGTATGTAAACAGCGTCCAATTTCATGAGAACGGCAACGGCTAACCTTGTTGCAGATTGCATTGGATGCCCATCTCGAATCCATCTTGTTCTACCACGAGTTTATTCGAGTCTTTGATGAGGCTGAGTTGGATGAGTTTTGAATGGAGATGGCTGATATAGCAGCGATGTTGATTTGCTAATTTCATTCCGTCTCAATCTGCCCGTACGGGTTTGGAAGGTAATCTCGGTGAGTGGTTCAGATGGAGGGTCTAAATGCCAAGACATTGAAGTTGTTGCGTGGAAGAGTTGAGCTTGTGGCAGCAACAACCAAGTAATGAAACCAAGTTTTGGCATTCAATTACCTCAAGTTCAATTTAATCAATCTCATCATAACAAGTATGCACAAAGCCGAGGTAGAAGTTGTCTCGGTGGAGTTAAGCCGAGGCTGATCTTTTTCTTTTTGCCTAATCCACTCCAAAACATGAGGCCTCCAAATCCATAAATGCGCGATTCGAGATCCCTGGTGCTGAACAAGTGTTCATGTTAGATCAGTATGTCCAGTTTCAAGCCTTATGTTGCCCTATTTACTCGTGATCTTTTATTTACCGATAAATATCGATGCAGCATGCAAGAGACGGTTCCAAGTGATGCAATCTTCCTACGGCAACACCTGCGACAGCACCTGCAGCCAACTCGGAACGCTCCTAAATCCCGATACCGAGGTGTACATGGTTCCATCCTACAATGTCATGATCGGTTGACAAATTATTTTGCAGGGTTACATTTTCCTCTCACCCCGCATTTTGCCTGCAGCTTCAATTGGCCAAAGCTGAAAATCTTGGTGTCTACATCGTACTGCCATGTTGGCAGGCGTAATCATCGCTTAGAAACGTGCTCTAGGGCTTGATTTCAGCTTTCACTCTTCCATAAGAACCTTCTGCATTGATCCTCTCGAAAGGAGGGACAAACTTGCGGGACGTCCCAGTTTTCTTCGCTTGCTCCTCACTGTCGCCATGGAGTCTTCCTCAACATCGGCCGATTTCTACCCAATTCCTCCAATCCGGAAGCGCAAAGCCGGCTCCGATCAGAATAACCTGGCCGCAAAACCTGCAGAACGCAAAAAAGCTCAGAATAGGGCCGCCCAGAGGAGCTTTCGAGAGAAGCAGCAGGCATATATTGAATACTTGGAGTCATTTGTCAAGACAATTAAATCAAGCCATGAATGCAACGATGCCGGTGACCGATACAACAGACTGCTCCAGCGTCATCTAACACTGCTTGAAGACCATCACCTCCTTCAAGACTTGTGCATTCGGTTACGTCAGAAGCTCCTGGCAATAGCGCAAAACGCCACAGAAGCAGCTGGTGGGTGACCATTATCGGGTTTCAATGATGTACCTTTTGTCAATCGCTAATTGCTATTCAGACGGGGCCAGCTTGGACTCGATATCAAGAGGCCAGCCCACCTGTCAGACCAATTCTGAGTCGCGGCCTTTTGGCAGTGATGAAATGGCATTCCTAGAAGCTGAAGCTACACAAAGCCGGGGTATCCAGCCGAACACCCATAGTCTCAAAGTTCCAGTTCAGCAAAAGTTTCAATCTTCTTTTGTGTCCAGCGCTGAAATCGAAATTTCTGCCTCTTTCCTTGGTATCGATGACTCCACTTTGAACAGCCTTTTACACGATGACGGGCCTCGACCTGCTAGTGGAGAGATACAAGGCCGCGAAATTAGTCCCGTCTTCAGCTTCAACCCTCAAAATCTCAACTCTCCAATCACGATACAATCAAAAACACTCTTCGCGAACAAAGTGGAGTCCACCTGTAAAAAGTACATGACCCAAATTCAACAGGGCCAGAGTGCTCCCCACTCCGACGCAGGGTCAAGTACACAGCCAAACGCAAACCAAAATAAAGATCATGTGCGAAGTATCAAGACTCTAGCCTCTGCAGCTGTACATCTGATAGGGGATTACTCTGGTTTGATGAATTATATTTATGGCTGTGTACGCGATCCTATTCCTGCCCAGCATATGCGCATTTTTTCCACCCTTTAACTGACATCATGTTCAGGACTTTTATAAATACCTCGAGCAGATTCTTCTTTGGCGCCTTTGTAATACACCAGAAAGCCGCGGTGCAATCACTGGCACCTTTCAACCAACCCCTCTTCAATACACATTGATTGACCACCCAGTCATCATCGATTTCATTACCTGGCCGTCTATTCGTGACCAGTTGATCCTTAAAATGCAGAGTGTGGATCTGGATTTACTGTGTCGTGATTTGACTCTCCACACTGTCATTGAAGCTCCAGAGGAAGGTGTTGCTATCCGCATTTACGATTGCATTTCCCAGAGACCATCAAGCGAATGGAATATCAATGGTTTGCCACAGTCGTGCTTGGATAGCGCCAACTGGTCATACGTGGAGCTGGACACTTACTCGCCATATCAAACGAGTACGGATCCAACCGGAGATTTGATCATGCATGAATTAAAGTCCAGGATAAACGCGGCTGGGGTCAACCTCCCAGTCATTTCTCCGGTACCTCCATGGTCAAACCAGATATTATCACAGCAGCCACCAAGTCACCTTGATGGCAAACATTCAAGGAGATCCGATATATACCAATTGCACAAGTGGAAGCTTAGCCAGGAGTTTGCTAAAAAGTGGCCCATCATTGACTGTTCTGCAGGTATGTCCAATCTTTATCATCCTCTGTCACGCAATGAGATTCAGTCTTGCACTTGAACTCCATGCAGTCTAACTCATGTTCCAGTGCTGTCAAAATACCAAACATGCTCCAGTTCAGTCGTAACACCGTCCTTCATTACAGAAAATTGCTGTGCATGAAATTATCTTATTGCGAGGCTATGCAGTGCAGCCAGCATCACATGGTCATGTCAGATAGTCACGCCCAAACGATTCCATGTTTGGCAAAAGATGTAACTAAAGAGAACATATTTTCGCACTTGTACGTAGCCGAGGTCATCTTTTAACAAATAATAAGGCTTCAAATTGTTTTACTGGGCTGCTGGGTTTGGCTCCCATGTTTTTCTGAATTGGAGCTAGCTTAAGTACACATCTACTCGCTTGAGAACGAGATGATTCAATAGGCTCGCTTCTCTACTGCGGTGTGGCAATCCACGCTGTTTTATTGGTTATTCATTTTCACGGCTAAATTTGGTCACGAATCCATCCATAATGCATTCCTGACGGGCTAGCTCTTGTCACCGAGAGCTCCTCGGGTTCCTTATCCGATGTTTATATGAATGCTGGTCTCCTCTCAGGTTAACTTTTAAAGCATTTCTGTAGCCTCTCTAGATTCTATCATATATTGCTCGAAAACATCCTCTTAAATTAGCACTCACACAGGCTTGTAACATAATGTCAATGACAATGCCCGACGTCCTCGGCAGCCAAGATATCCGAGGAAATATTCTCTTGGGGGTATCATTTTTGATCATTAGTGTAATTTTCACCAAGTCCCTCAACCCCACAGATTTTGATCAACTCCTTAGGCGGCTACATACGGTATAATGCGCTCCGTGTACAATTATTTCTTCCATCCCCTTGCCCGCTACCCTGGACCTAAGCTCGCTGCCGTTTCCGAACTGTGGTATGCTAAGCATTGGTAAGATGCAATATACTAAAAAAAATATTTCATATGTTGATCAATTTCAGGCTGTCCAAAAGATGGGCCTTTAAGCTGTTGCAGGTGTCGCAACAATATGGGGATGTTATACGAATTGCACCCAACGAACTTTTCTTTACGAAAATTGAGGCGTTTGAAGATATTTACGGGCATGCTAACAATCAGAAAGGGAGAAAGAGCTTTCTCAAATCGGAGTTTTATGACAATCCGGATGAAATGTCGCCGCTGGGCGCCGAGAGAGACCCAGTGAGACACAGAGCGACACGAAAACAATTGGCCCACTCATTCAGCGAGTCCGCCTTGTCCCAGCAGGTGCCGTACATCATGAAGCATGTGGATTTGTTCATTGCACAGCTCTCAAAACACGGGGCAAACAAGGAGGGAGTTAACGCAGATGAGGTTCGTGTTTGCATGACCCAAAGCTGGCAAAGGCGCAGGCGCTGACACGCCCACAGTGGTTCAATTGGTTGACCTTTGACATTATTGGTGACCTGGCATTTGGGGAATCATTCCACGCATTGGAAACGGGTAAGGTGGTCATGTAGCGTTGCACGCGAATATAACAAGTCTAAAAAGTTGCAGTCAAGTCAAACCCAGCCATTACGGCGCTCTTGAATGTGCTTTTCACGGGTTCAGTTGTCAATATTTTCCGACGCCTACCTGTGCTCTGGCTGGCGGCCCCGTTCATGCTGCCAATATCGGAACTCAAGAAAGAACGAGCAATGCACCAAGAGTACGCTCGAGAATTGATGAAGAGAAGGATCGCTCGAGGCAATGATCGTCCAGACTTTTTCGGTCACCTTTTGAACGAGGACGCGAATCGACCGTCTGAGGAATTTTTGCGGACCAATGCCAGCTCCTTGCTTATCGCAGGCTCCGAAACGACTGCTACCACGCTTGTCGCCATGACGTTTTACCTTTTGGAGAGACCAGAGTGCCTTGGTGCGCTGCAAGAGGAGGTTCGATCGGCCTTCCAAACGCACGAGGAAATTGACGAATCGACAACCAGAGGCTTGCATTATGTCGAGGCAGTCATCAAGGAGGCGCTGAGGATTTTCGTGCCTCTGCCCATCAATGTTCCGCGCGTGAGCCCCGGGGCAATTGTGGACGGGCATTACATCCCCCAAGGAGTGAGTCTTGCCCATGCGGCTTTTCGAATCCGTTGCTGACTTTTTTCTCCTTGGAAAAACGCGTAGACGATTGTGTCGTGTCACCAATACAGCCTCGGGCACAGCAATCGGTACTTTACCGACGCTGAATCATTTTGCCCAGAACGATGGCTCCCGAAGAAGCACGCATTGTACGATGAGCGATACGCGGGTGACAACCTGGAAGCGTCCAAGCCCTTTTTGATTGGGCCGCGCACATGCCTGGGCAAAAACCTCGCGTATCTGGAAATGCGAATTGTCTTGGCGAAATTGGTTTTTGTATTTGACTGGGAGCCCCTCCAAGAGCTCGGTATCGGCAAGGAGGTTGATTGGAGCAGAGACGCTAGGGTGCAATTTTTGTGGGCGAAGCCCGAGATCCGGGTGAGATACGTGCGCCGAGACGGGGTTTGAGCGTTTGAAATTGGAGGAATGGAACAAGTGAGGCTGCCATGGATAAGCATAATTGCAAAGTTGATGTCTTGCGCGCGCGTTCATTGACATGTACGGGAGCAAGGGATGGGAAATACCAGAGGCCAATTTGGGGCAATGAACGAAGCAATTGACAGATTCCCTGTGACGGCGTCATGACATCAATTGTTTCAGCTGCTCGCGGACACAGCACGGAGGCTCCGGCCGACTTGACGCCAGAACCCTGTGAAATCGGCCGTCGGCAATTACGGCGCAAGGATTGCCCCACAAGCCCGCGTACTTTTGCGTCCGTCCATTGGCTTGCAGGCCATAGCGTTGCGTCGCCCTTTTCTCGTGTCCTCGCCGGGAGGCCGCGTAACCTTGGGCGAATTCCGCCGGACTCTCCAAGCCCGCCAGGCCAAAATCTGCCGACGGCGCATATCTCCCTCGATAACTTGCTCGCTCCCCAGGACTCTCGACTATGATGTGAGTTGTGCCGCCCAGCCCTGTGGCAGAAGGGCTGTTGACTAATAACTAGACTAGAGCCACGGGAAATCCACCCCGTGCATGCGACCGCTGCTGGTCCCTGGTAACGTCGCGCCTCCACCTGTCCAATAGGAAATACTAATGCCGGCGTCCAGAAAACCCAATGTGATTTCGCCTCGCCGTGTGCTCGATGCCGGCGCGTCGGCGTGGCATGCACCAACAAGCGGCCTATCAAAGCCAGAGGAAGGCCCCGTAAGCAGGCCGGCCAGTGTAGATCCGATATAGCTGAGATACACCACCCCCGGACCCCATCGCCAGTGCCCCGTCCGAATGTTGTAAGTCGCGTGTTTCCCATCCAGATATATCGCGGCCCGCTCGTGGCGGCTCGATCCGAAACTCGCCTAACCAGACCCGAATGGCTATATAGGCGCACTTGTTTGATGACTATGAAGATCCCCTTCTCGGCCACGATGTGATCATGAGGCTTGTTCGAGAGGTGAGAGGCCTTCCCATGGGGGATGAGATGGCCACCGGCCTCTTGAACAAGTTCCTTACCTATACCCGCTATCAAGGCATCTTTGGCATCTTGCCCGCCACCATCCATGTCGTCTCCAGCCCTGGGAGTGAATGGGAACCCGTTGCCCAGGAAATCCTCAACCCTGACCTTGCACATGCCTTCCTCGCCATCTGCCTGCAAACCCTCCACCACACTCTACCCCCAGAAGCCCAGCATGAGGCCGAAATGGGAAAGGTGGCGCTGAGGATGAGCGCCTTGTCATTGGTGCCGAACCTGACCTGGAAGAGCCGCAAGCTGCGTATAGGCGACGTGTTGCTGCTCTTGTTTTTCAGCCACACCTGGAGTCTGACCAAGAACTTCTCCGACATCTCAGATCGGTGGAATTCTCTTGCAATCGTAATAATGCTAGATATTCTTGACAGCAGAGAAGATAAATCAGAACACCTTCTTGAGTTGGAACGCCGGTAGGTTGGCAATCTGTCAAACGAGAACTTTGAACTAACCACAACAATGCTGTAGGACAGCCAGCGGGTTGATCTTACAAGAGTCGTAAGTCTTGGTGCAAGCCTCATCAGTATCAACCCTAACAGGCAAACATAGTATACTTTCACTCCTCCACCATAGAAAACCTGTCAGTTCAAGTACAAAAGCGAAATTTGCCTCCTTAGGCTGGCCAAAGATGAACGACGTTGAATGGCATTCGGATGAAAATTCGGCAGCGAGTGGGTTTCTGTTTGGAAGGCGGATGGGTTCCTTCTTTCAGCTATTCAACCCCCTAGTTGAGTAAGTAGTAGAACGCTTTCTTCTCGGTGTCTTATCAACTCTTACACCCAGACTAACCCCCTCAGTTGTTTGGAAACTATCCTCCTGGAGCCAGAACCAAATACCCAGGAATGGAGCCGTGCATATTTACAGCTCGAGGACTACTTCTTGTATTTCCCACGAGCACTGCTGCGGTTTGCGGAGCTGCGGTTCGCCTATCAAGCTGAAGCCATGATCTGGGTGCACGGCATGTTTATCATGCTTCGTGAGTATCCACACCAGGCTGTGTCACCACGATGCTAATATTATTCAACAAGACAACAAACCAGATCTAATCAGCATTCTGGTTGACTCGCCAGGGTTATATAACAACCAGTACGGGAATGCACTTGAGCATGCCTTGTTGCTCAGCGAGGTAAGTAGCAGGTGTTGCTGAAACGCACATTCCAGTGCTCACAATCAACCTAGGTTATCCCAACCCTTTTGCGCCTCGACCCAAGACTACAGGCATTATCTTCGGCGACAGTCTATTTCCTATTGCTATCCAGCGTTACGCTTGCTACCGCCCTCCGCCAGTTCTTCGTCGACCAGGATTCAATGAGTGATAGCGATTCAGTCACCGCACCCAAAGTCCTTGTTCTAGCAGCAGAAAGCCACTACCAAGCGCTTCATCACCTCAATCTGGGTGGCGGCAGATTCGAGCTGGATTTGATTCGGGAAGTGAGGCATCTGCTGCAATACTGCCTCACCAAGATTACGTCGGGAGACCAGCAGAAGCTGATATCATGGCATGTGTTGATGCACTATCGGTGGAGGGGTAAAGGGATGGGTGCTATTCCCATGGACCACGAGTTGGCCATGTCTGAGTGGGAATATGACTGGTCACCAAACAGTGCAGTATGGGAGGGCTGCCATGTCGAACTGGAGGATCGGGTATCGTTTATTGAGCGCATCTGTCGAGAAGACTCCAGAGTATGCCAACCTGGGTTTTTTGACCTCAAAGTTTCCCTCCTGTGATGGGAGCTGTCAAGAAGGAAACCACAATGTATAATACGAAAACATTTAATGACGCCGAGCTAGAGCTGGGATGTAGATAAAAATGACATTGATTGATTAAAAAAGCGGAATACAAACTTCTACTTCCTTGCTCAATAGTTCAAGGCTGATGACTGGTTCAGTGCCTGTTTCGGAGTTGGCTTGGTGCCTAGACCAAAGCTTCTTTAGCAGTTCTTCCACGTGCTCGACGTGCTCTGTTCTGAAGTGCTCCCTCATTTGATGCAAAATACCAAGGCACTCTTCCTGAAGAGCAGCAGGCTCTCTCCCCAGCTCATATCCCACAACCACCGTAGGCCAAACCATGGAGTTTGCTATACGGTTCCCCTGGGTTTCCACTAAGCCCATAAGTGCCTGTATCTCTTGGATGATTTCCTTGATGTAGATGGCCGCCTGAGCAACTCTATCAGCTCTCATCGGGGTGTTGACATTGGCCTCGAATCCTCCACGCCACAGGTAAATCAGGGCTGCTTTCCGCAAGACTTCCCAGGCTGTGACTAGGGAAATGGACAAAGGCATTGATAAGCGTGAAGGTAATTTTGGTGATCGCCAAGCGCGTATCACTGCCTCCATTTTCATCGGCCAGCCGAAGGCTTCTGACTTTCCGCTTGGGGTATTGGCATGCCCACTGAACCTACTGTGTTTGTCCTCGTTCTCATCCATCATTTCAACGTTGCTACCCTGCGGCGTTGCCGTGAAGGACTTGGCGTCATCTGTGAGCACAAAGCTATATAGGCGATCAATCATCTCCTGCAGATAAGAAGGGACTGCATTTCCAGAAACTTCAAACTGAACGGCCGTTGAGAGGACAGAGATGATTGTAATCAGGCTTTCTGGGTAGCCCATTGTGATTTCAAGCGAAGACATGGCCAGCTCGGTTGTGCCCAAAAACGATTCCTCTGTTGGTGGATGCATGTCCCACTTGAGCCAAGCACCGTGCGCTCCGTGCAACCTCCCGATAGAGAAGGCAGGGATATCGAAATGGGCAGCCAGAGCGGTGACAAATCTGCCTAAATTCGTGGTAGCAAGCGAGTCGACACCAACCTGCTCAATCAAGGAGATGAGGCCCGTCACGTGCGGCGACCAGTTGCGGTTCTGCTCGGGGAAGCCGAAGAAGGACAAGATGAGCGTGGTGGCCAAGATTTCCTGCGTCTGCTGGCCAGCCGTGTCGCCGGCCTGCATCTGCGGAATCTTGGACCTGAGCCTGGTCAGCGTGTCTTGGTACATTGCCGTTGTCATTGACGACTGCGGCAAATTAGACTTCCCGTCAGGGATCTGAGCAGCTGTATTTAATGGGTCCGGAATGTTGGAGCGCAGGCGGTTGGCTAATAGGAGGAGGGCAATCAACGTCTGATGGCTGTGTTCCGCGACAGGGAGCAGCTCCTCCAGCACGGGGATGCCGGATTCGCCAATGGCCACAAAGGACATGCCGCACCACCGAAGTACTGGGTTGGAAGAGAAAATAGCCAGATGTTAGCTTGACGCCAAGCACTGGGGAATCGACAAGAAGCAAAAACAGCGGGCGGGGTCTTACGCAACCGGAAGTCTTGGTTCTGGAGCCCGTCCAGCGATATCCTCAAGGGTCCCACGGGGTTGGTCAAGGTTGGGCGCATTTTGAAGAGAGGGAAAAAGAGGGCCGTGCTAGATTGCCTCGCCGGTAAAGAATTGAGTCACGATTAGCTTTTGAGCATTCACGATGGAGGCCCCCCGATCTTGTGGAAGTGCTCAAACTTGGGTGCTCAAACTTGGGTTCCTGGAATAAAACCATGGGAAGGATGAGGCAAGTGGAGACGTGTAAAGGGCCGTCGGTCCATTCCTCACCAACCCTGGTCTGTGCCATTGCCGAGTCATGCGAGAGAAACGACGAATCATTGCCTTTAAATATGAGAGTCTAGACGAGTCTGGTTTAGCTTCTTGTGCCTTCTAACCGCTTTTGCCAACGCCTTCGTTCAGCCCACGACGAGATGTTACAACACACGGTATTGCATGTATTTACAGTGAAAACGCAGCAAGATGGATCAATACCGAGGTCATTAGGTTCAACGGGGAAATCAATGCCGTTGAGTAGCCCTGGATGCTGGCGTTTTACCCACATCCAAGCTTCAACCTGGCCCTCAGATATTTTAAAAAAGTTCCAAGGTGGAGTTGGAAAGTCGCCGTCGGTCGATTCTCATAGGGCAAGGCATACAGCATCCCTGTGACGGACAAGGATGTCTTGGCCCACAAACACACAAATCCAATCGACAACGCTGTGTTATGCTGCTCTTTGACGTCCAGGATGACTGATTCAGCCACCCAAGAGGGAAAAGATGTGACAAATTGCGCGTTGAAGGTTTCCCCCGTATTTCGGGTTTACTACCGACTTGGCCCGCATCTTCCCCACAGCCCGCGGCTTCCACGTGCGTTCTGGCGAGTCCCGGATGAGCCCCATTTTCAACGTATGCGCCGCATCGAGTTTACATGAGCTCATTCACCTGCGAAATGGCGGTAGGAACTTTGCATTTTTGTCATGTCGATGCTGGGAGGTGGATCCCATGCTTCACGACGGTCAGCGAGAAGACCTCCCAAGGCATCAAAGTAACAGTTGGTATCATGGCGTGGTCTTTAGGCGCAACTTCTAGCCTCGTCTTCTGTGGATAGAGACCCTACATTCAGGGGTTATCCAATCGTCACCATGAAATTGTCAACAGACGCGACGCCAGATCGTTTATTGGTGGCACACCAATGCCAGAGGCACGCGTACCTATGCCGATCCTAACCCACCTTGTTTCGTTGTAAACGGTGGCGTATTTGACAGGACCTCGGTCCAAGTCTGGCGAAACCCACATGCTTCCAAATTTCAAATGCAGGCCTTCCTATTTGTCATCGCGTATAGGTTTAAAGATGGCCAACAAGGTGTGGCACACGGCTAGCGTTACGCGTAACTACCACCGATCCCCGATGGTCCTGTGCAGCTACCTGCAGGTTTCGGTATTCAAGTGCTACCTAACCCCCTGGACCCTTGCCCTTATCCATGCTGGGGCTCTGGGATCAGCGCAGTACGCATGTTCATGTCAGTTGGGGTTGACATTGCCTCAACTCCTGCCAAACGACTCGTAATTACATGATGGAAGGCAGTGTGCTCCGTAAAATTACGCGTCCTTTGATTGTTGTGATTTGTAGTGGCTGGTAATCCAGTCTTTGGGCCTTGTGGTATCCTGTTATAAGGAGCTTGTGGTTTGGAACAACTTTCCTATCCATCTCATCATCAATCTCATCGACATTGATTAGCTTTTCAGCATTCAGATATCAACCATCCACACACAACATTCACCTCCACTCAGTCACTATGCGCTCTTCCCTTATTTTGCTCGCTGCTACGGCATCGCTTGTTGCCGCTCACCCTGGTGAGCACCACGAGGAGCCTGATCGCCTCCTCCTCGCCCGCCGAGCTCACCAAGCCTCCGCTCGTCGTGGATTGGAGGCCTGCGCCAACAAGCGTTCCTTCCGCGACCTTCAAGACCGTGCCATTGTCCGACGAGCTGACACGCTTTCCCACCACCAAAAGTTCAAGCGCGCGAGCGCCACAGGAGTAGGCCACAACTTGACCGCTTCTCACGCCGGCATCTCCATTGACTCTGATGATTCGACCATCTTCGGAGACAACCACACGTGCATTTTGAACCCCGAGGGTGAGATTGGTCCCTACTATGTCAAGGGCGAACTTGTCCGCGAGAACCTTCGCGAGAGCGAACCCGGTGTTCCCATCGTTGTCGAGGGTCAGTTTATCGATGTGGAGACTTGCGAGCCTGTCACCAACCTGTACTGGGATCTCTGGAACTGCAACTCTACTGGAGTCTACTCTGGAGTGGTTGTCGATGGAAACGGAAACAGCGCCGATGCATCCAACCTCGATGCCACCTTCCTGCGCGGTATCCAAAAGACTGACGATGAGGGAGTTGTCAAGTTCCAAAGTGTCTTCCCCGGTCACTACGACGGCCGAGCAACTCACCACCACATGGTAGGTTTCTCTTCAAACTTTCTACAAAAATACACACTGACCTGGGCTCAAGGTCGTTTGGCTGAACGCTACTATGCTCCCCAACAACACTCTTACCTCCGGCTACGTTCCATACATCGGTCAGCTATTCTGGGACCAGGACCTTGTCAACGAGGTTGAGGCCACATACCCTTACAACACCAACACCATCAGCATCACGCAAAACGCCGATGATCGCGTGGTTGGCAACGAGGTGACAGGCACCGATTCCGACCCCTTCTTCAACTACGCCTACTTGGGCGAGTCTCTGTCTGATGGTATCTTTGGCTGGATTACAATTGGTATCAACACCTCCGCCTCTTATGATGCGACCTACTCTTTCGCGTACGGTGAGAATGGCGGTTCTACTGTTAGCTCCAGCGCCTAAAGCGGGATCGCACTCCATGCCTTTCTTCCTCCGGTTCATGTTGTTTGATCGCGATGATACAAATTATCCCTCAGTGTTTTATAGAGAACAAAATGGAGTGCTTGTTTTGCAAACGTCAGTCAATAGATTATAAATTTTCAACCTTCTTTCTGCAAACTCCCTCGCCCATTGGTAGATTGTAAAATATACATATCGGCTCCATGAAGGTATTGCACATGATATCCCTTTAGGTGCCGTACCTCCCAATATTTACTTGCGCAAAAAAAGTTGTCAACAACCGCGATGCAGCCTTAAATAAATCAAGCAATTATCAACGCTGATCTTATTATACAATTGAGTCTAAAAATACTGCAAACCGAAATTTACATTGTGTGGTTGGTGCAATATTTTGCTTGGTACCTAAATACAGCTATTCGGCACCCAAAGGGATAATGAACCTGGATTGATATATATATATATATGTTATTGCCTCCATCTCAAAGGTTGGATGTGAAGCGAAATATGGAGAAATCAATGTTCGTGTGCTGACTTGGAAAGAAGCACCAAATCGTGCAGTAACGCGCCAGCCAGTCTTTTTTCAATTTCAGCATGCCTAGAACTTTTGATTATTGCGAGTTGGGCTCGCATCCAGAGAGCTAAACGCGGAGGGCTACTCGGGAAGCGCTCGACGGAGCCAAGGCTGGACTTTGTGAGAGATCCAAAGTACCTTGACTAAAGGCAAGCCAACTCTAAGCAGTCAAAGTCTGGCCTGTAAGCTGGCGAGATCAAAATGGTGTGCATTTATATGCCGAGAATAATGGCTCAGTGAAGTATTTATATAAAGATTATGTACCTCCAATACCTTCCTTTTGGACGCTGGCGTGGAAAGATATTCTGCATTTAAACGCTGAAATGGGAGCAGGAAAAAAACAACATCATAACGCTGAATGATTAACAGCCTTCAGCGGGCTTATAGAATTCCCGGGCTCTTCAGCCACTTCAACAAAATTTTCATGAGCAATTGTCTATTCACTGGCTTGGTGATGTAATCATCAATGCCCTTCTCCAAACAACGCTCCCTGTCGCCCTCGAGTGCGTAAGCTGTCATGGCAATGATGGGCAAACTCACCCCCTTGCTTCTCAGCTGAACTGTCGCTTCGTAGCCGTTCATGACAGGCATACTGATATCCATCAGTATCAAGTCAAAGTTTTGGGGTTCGGCCTCTAGTGCAGAGACCGCCTGGGCACCGTCTGAGACGACAGTGATGTCTTTGAATCCAAAGGCTTGGAGCATTGCAACCAGGACCTTTTGATTGATGATGTTGTCCTCCGCCGCGAGAACCCGCGCCTTGGATGCTGTGCGGACCAGCTCGGCGAGTTGCGCTGCAGGTCCGGGGCCTTTCGGTTGCTTGAGTAGCTGCGGCGATGGCCCAGTACCACCGCTCCCCGAGCAGTGGTCTGTGGTTTGCGTTTCCTCAACCTTCTTGAACTTCTTCAGGGTTATCGAGAACCAAAATACGCTGCCCTGCTCTTTCTGGTTGGGCTTATAGCCGATATCTCCACCCATCAGCTCAGCGAGTGACTTTGCAATGGACAGTCCGAGGCCAGTTCCCTGGCGACGTTTCTGGTCTGTTGTGTCGATCTGATTGAACGGAGTAAAGAGTTCAGGGACGACAGCCTCCGACACCCCAGGCCCAGTGTCGGTGACCTCGGTGAGGATGCTGTACGTGGCCGCGTCTTGCGAAAGCAACGACACTGACACCGAGATGGACCCGCGATCAGTAAACTTGGCCGCATTGCCGACAATGTTCTCGGAAATCTGACGGTATCTGATGGCATCCCCTTCAGCCAGCCTTGGTACGTCTGGTCCCAGAATCAGCTTTGCCAAGACTCCCGGCTGGACCGTGTTTTGCACGCTATGCATTATCGACGTCATGACGCCGGCGACATCGACCTGGCCGCTGGTGATGGAAAAGGTGCGCGCCATGAGCTTGGAGTAATCGAGTATATCGTTGATGACTTGCAGCAGAATCTGACCCGAATCCCTGATTATGTGCGCCGTCTCCTGTTGATCCTCGGTGAGGCGGCTGTCGAGGAGGAGAGAGCAGGCCGAGAGCATGCCGTGCATTGGGGTCCGGATCTCGTGGCTGATGTTGGCGAGGAAGTCATTCTTGAGCTTGGCGCTCTCCTCGTACGCATCAATCAGCCTGGTTTCCGCCTCCTTCCGCTCGGTGAGGTTGCGCGTCACCTTGCCGAAACCGACGTGGACGTCGTCCTTGTAAACGGCTGTGATGACGACGTTGGCCCAGAACCTGCTGCCGTCCTTGCGGTACCTCCAGCCCTCATCCTCCACTCTGCCCTCGCGCAGGCAAACCTCGAGCTCTCTCTCGGGCTTCGTGGACAAGAGGTCTTCTTCGCCGTAAAAGATGGAAAAGTGCTTGCCGACAATTTCCTCCTTCCGGTACCCCTTGTGCAGCTCTGCTCCGGTGTTCCACGTCACGACATTTCCACGCGTGTCCAGCAGAAATATGGCATAATCTTTGACAGACTGCACCAGGATGCGAAAGGCATTGTCGATTGGGAGCCAGCTCTGCACCAGCTCACTGTCGGCAACCGTGGTGTGGAGCTCCGCCTTCTCCCACTCAAACATCAGGCAAGTCAGCTCATCGTCATTGTGAATCGGTATGATGCGCGCCGTCCACGACACACCATTGTCATTGTATGCAGCATGGCATACACGGAGGGCTCGAGCAGCAACAGCCGTTTCAATAGCATAGACGAGGGGGATGCGATCAAATCGCTCGGTTGGGGAGCCCTGGTAAAGGGCGACAAGGAGGTCTTGGCCAACAAGATGATCGCGGCTGCGCCCCCACGCTTTCGTCAGGCCGCATGATGCCCTCTGTATGCGAAGCGACGGGGAAACGAGGAGAGTAGGCACGGGCACAAAATCGAGAATGCCGCTCATTTCCGGGGTCGTGGCGCCAAGGACTCCGGTAGACCCATTCATCGGGCGTGGACATGGCGAGTTCTCGGCGGTTCGCATTTTTTTCCCTTTTTTGGTCATGGACAAGGATGGATACCACTCCAGATCCAAGGGAAAGGTTCTCTTCATTGCGTCTAATTCCTCGAGCCTGTTCCCGGGAAACGTCAGAACAGTTTCGTCCATGGACTGTGGGTGTTTATTCTGGTTTCCTTCGCGGGGTGACGGCCATGGCCCCGAATTAAGTAGACGTGGCCAAACCAGATGTGGCGCGCGCGATCAAGACGATCGTTGCCATGTTGCATGCGCGCTTCCTCCATGGTTGCTTTTTCCAAGACGGCATACAAACCGGCGTTACTTTTTCGCAACTGATTCATCCCCTTGAATGTGCAGAAGCAACAGCGATGCAGAGGTACTCCACGAAAACGCATGTCTTGGCTGTAATTCGCAACACTGCGACATCTGACTAGTCAAAGCCTAGCGCGGCACCCCACTGCTAGGCTAAGCGGATCCGCGGGTTGTTGGGAACACCGGCTCCGGTGAGTGATTGGGTTGTCGCGGGGCTGATTGAGATCTGATCCTGAATTCGCCCGATCAACAAAAGCAAGCAAATCCATTTGTGTTGGACACAAAGCCCGTAGTTTTAGCCTGTAAGTTACACTGCAACTGCAACTGATACAGTGGCCCAGGCGCTAGTCTTGAAAGAGCCTTGATCTCCCACACTAAAAAGCCTCGTCGTCATGGATCGATGACTGACCGGTCAAGAGTTTTACATGTTGGCTGGGACCTGATTTTGCCACTTTGTCACAGATTTCATGGGCCGGAAATTGTTATTGGGTCAGTTTTTTTTATTGGAGGAACTAGTTCTGTAATAAAGTGAAAAGGTATAAAATAGTAATATATTTAAAGAGTCATGTACAAATAATATTTGTCTATGTCATAATATTTATAGATGTAAAATCAATATCCATCTCGAATATAACCATCAAAAATTACCAGGCAGCTCTGCCCACGTATTCTCTTTAATCCAAAGGTATAACCGACATGCAATTGTCTTACAAAGACCCTTGACTAAGGTCACAGTCGCCTTCAATTATCGCAACCACTGAATTTGGATCCGAAGCCAAGACTAGAGTTGCCTGGTCATGATAGAGCGTACACATTTGGGAAACGTTGTCATACAAGAAGCTTCCGCACTCATCTGAGTTGTCGCAGGTTAAAACGCAGGCATCAAAGGAGCTAACAACAGTTCCCGGGGAAACTTGGCCTATGGCTGCGGAGCCTACTTTCTGGCCGTACGAGACTCGGAAGGTACATGTCCACCTACCATCTAATCCAAAGAAGATTTTACTTAGTTAGTGGATGCAAAATCGAAGCTTCGGGGCTGGGTGGAGACTTACTACCAGAAGACCTGATCAATTCAGAAGATGGTCCAGGAGGCGCTGCAGCTTCGGTGGTGGAAGTTGGGGGAGTTGTATCAGTGGGAGGAATTATGCTGCTATCTATCGGGGCAGTTGTTGGTTCAGGCGCTGTAGTGGATGATGTATCCTCCGTGAAAGTCGCGGGGATTGTAGCAGTGGGAATCGCGGTGCTATCCACGAGTGTAGTTGGTTCGGGCACTGTCGTAGGCGGTATATTGTCCGTGGAAGCCGCGGTGTCAATGTCGGTGGGAGCGGCTGCGGTGCTATCCATCGAGGTGGTTGATTCGGACACTGCAGTAGACAATGCACTGGTGAATTCCGATGCTGCGCTCGACGTACTTCCGGGCCCAACCTCGAGGGAGCTCGATGCAATGATAAAGCTCGCGTCGGTTGACGCGGCTTGGGACGAGAGGTCTGGCCCTGTTGGCATGCCAGTCAGACTGGTGTCGGTAGCGAAAACCGACGTATCAGCGGAAACACTGGTCAAGCTGTCGGCAGATGAAATGCTTGTTGTTGCTGATGTATTGATAATGGCTGTCGAGGGTGAGGCAGAGGCTGCAGAGGCTGTATATGCACTCGTCGTTTCAGTTGCGGTACTCATACCCCCTAATGTCCTGGAGGACCTGGCCTGGCATGACCTTCTTGCCTGAGCCTGGCCTGCGGTGAAAAGCCAGGCATTGAGGAGGAAGCCTTGAAGAGTGGGCTGGATACGCATGATGGCAACCGAATTACAGGAATAGAGAGGACTGGTACTGGGTGTTGATGGAAGGGGAAGACTGTTTTTGTAAGATGAGGGCAGAAAAAAATGAATCGGGTTTGTCGCGGTGGAGACGTGGCCGGCTGTGGTAAAGGAGGCCAAGTCAATAGTCTGTTACTAGTGCAAATCGTAAGCCACTGTTGGTTGGTAGCATCATGAATGGACCACAGCCTGATGAATTGATTTTTGCTCTAGCGCGAATTCCAAGTCAATAGTTCGTTACTGGTGCAAATTGGAATGCATCTCCTGCTTCCAGAGTCAGTAGTAAACTGCAGCCTGATTAACTGCTTTTGCTTGAGGCCAAATTCTTCTCATGGTTCCATTTTAATCCACCTTTACAGTTTGGTTACGTATGAGTACAATTCCTGATACTATCATAGCTTAATGAATACGAGGTTCATTGATAATTCCAGTCTTTTCGAGCATCCCTTTAACTGTCGCAAGACTCCATCCTGCAATCACGTGACAGGCAACAAATCAAAATACAGGTCAGAACACAGATCAGAACACAGTATCGCATTTTCATTTGATCTATTTCACATATCTTACCGGGGTGCAGTCTCGTGACAGTCAAATGGATAGCCCTCTTTTTTTTTCTGTTTTTTCTTTAAACAAAGTTGGAGATGGTGCGTGAGGGCTGTACTTGCTCTCCTCCCAACACATTGTTTGATATTCAATCATGGTCACCGCTCTGGGATGAACATTATTGTGGTTCCCAGAACCACCCATGTTGCTCTCGTTATTGATTGGGCTGAGGCTAGAATCTGTCCATTTGGCATTTCTCTGTGGGCTGGAGAAGGTTACAGGCATCCTGCGTCCCGTCCGTGATACACCCCAAGACCATGGCTTTTGTGCACTAGTTTATGCATAATACACTCGACACGAACATAATGTGGTTTTAAAATTCTCTTTATATTTCCCTTCGAGTAGACAGCTCTGAAAAGCCCGCTATCTGTTTCTTGAGAAATATGGGATCAGTTGTGACACTTCTCCACGTCAAGAGATGAAAACGTCTAGTAAGCCTCGGAGAAATCTGCTCCAGCCTTCTTGCAGTAATAGTTCCACTCATCGCCACCAATATGAGAAGCACCAGAATTGCAAGCCTGAACGCAGTACTTGGGGTCCTGAGTGTGTCGCACACCCTGCAACTGGTTAACCTCTACTGCTTACGCCGAGTTTGACAGAAGACTACTTACCACACTGCAGTCGGGGCACTTGTCCCACTGCTTGTTTCCGGTGTTGCGGTTTCGGTACATGTCACATGCCTTTTTGGTGGCAGCGGCGTTCTATCAAATGTTAGACAACGATCCTGGGGATGACTATGTGCGTATGCTCACATCGGCATATCCGCGGCTGTCAATGACAGTTCGGCCAAAGAGAACAAGCCCGTCGAGTGTCATGTCACGCTTCTTGGGGCAACTGTTTGGGTTGCCAATGGGCTGAAAGCGACTGGTGCAGACTGCATATTTGTGCAAGTCCGCCATGACGCTGGGGAAAAATTTCCGTCAGTTTAATTCAACAATGGCATTTCCAACATACCCAGCAGTTCCGGCAAGAAGGATGACGAGAGTACACAGCTGAATACTGCAGAACTTAGACCGAAGAAAGGAATAGGGGAAAATATTAATGCAAGGAGAGTGTTTATTGTGGCACTTCACTGCCAGAGTGAGAATGTGGAATGATTGTGAGAGATGGCAAAGGAAGATGTAGAACAGACGAGCTTTTATACCAAGTTATCAAGGCGATTTCTTGGATGCCTCGCTGTCCTCAAATCAAAGAACACAGACTGTCAGCTAGTCTCGGCGTAAATGGAGCAACATGGTGATAGCACGTGTATGAACAATCACCATGGAGAGCAACTTTGGCCGCCTTAATTCTAACGTAGTTACGAATCATATCGAGATCTGAGGCTTGATTTGTTGGCTTGGGGCGCGCATCTGAGGCGAGGCGAAAGAATGACATCATTGCATCCTTGCTTGGAATCTGCCGTAACAACAATTTATTTTCGGTCTCGGCTTCGCAATAGTACAGACTACTCCGCAACAGTCAAGTGAATTTAGCTGAGGCATCCACGTGAATTGAATTTGGGCAGGCTTTCTGCCATTCTTTTCAAAAAAAAAAAAAAAAAAGGTTCTCATTACACAGCACATCAAACCTGCGAGGCTCAGTACCAATAAAAGTCACTCGAGATGCTAAGTGAATAAGCATCAACGCCATTTTGACTTGTAGACAGGGCTGAAAAATACTAATTAGTATGCTAATTTAAATACTAATTTTAATATTAATTCTAATACTAAAAGATTAGTGTTGATATTTTTACAGCCCTGCAGGGTAGAGTAGCTGCCCAAATCCGCTGCAAATCATATCTAAATGCGACTAGGATGTTCATCTCGGTCCTTAGGTCTGATTGGCATTTATTTGAAATATTGACTTTTAGTGTAGCTCTGTTTTTATTTTACGCCACCTTCAATTGCAAATAATGTGAAGTCGATAACTGCCACAGCTGAGCCAGACATTGGGACCCATAACACGTCTGTGAAGCAGTAGAGCAAAATATTCGACATGTCGCACGAAACATCAATCATGAAATTCAAAGAGGCAGCCCGTGATGTAAAGATAGCTTATATATGCTAAAATAATGATATTATATCTCCGGCTCCCGAACCAGTGGCGAAAGTCTGTTTGAACTTCAGACTGGAATCATACGGATATGCTGCCCACAACCAAGAACAAGTGCAAATGTCTTTGATGAGCTGGCGGAAAAGATGTGGAAATATTTGAAATGCTCAGTCTATATGCTTAGCAGCAACCCTCATCACAGGCACAGAGGCCACAGCAGAGATCACATCCAGCCTCTTCACCGCCACGCATGGCCATTTCGGGTTGGGGCTCAGCGCTCTAACATAATCGTCAGTGAGAGAATTCAATGTGAAAGGAAGCTAATGTCGCATCAATACACAGGAACAAGAACTTACTGGCTGCTGAGAAATGATGCCGCTGTTGTCGGCCGTCATGGGGATCTGCTGGGTTGGTTCCATTTGAGCGGGCATTGTGCTGGATCGAGGAAAGTGAGGACGATAAAAATGATGGCGTATTTTGATGTTGAGGATTGGGAGATGAAAACCAACTGTCAGACCGCGTTTTTAATACTCAAATGTTGACGTGGCGGAGTGACCAAAGGTCAATGGAGGCCGCCGAATGACGTATCGCAGTCGTGCCGATGTGCCGCGTCTGCCATAGTGAAGCTCGATGGCACTGAACAAGACAGCTGCGAGGTGCATGGAAAGATCATGGCGCTGAGGCCCAGCGTCAGCAAATGAAATTTCGGTACACGGCGATGGCCCAAGAAATATTGGGCACTGCCGCCAACAAAAGCAACGAGGCCGGCTCGCGGCACGCCGTAATCACGGCACATGCGGCTGATGCGGGCACCAAGCAGTGCCGAACTTCCGGGGTATGGATCCACTATGCCCTTAGCCTGCGTTCCAGATCCTGTTTAGAACCAGCGGAGGGCCGTCGTGATTATATCATTGATTGGGAAAGCTTGCTTTGGGCATTCCCACGTCTCTAAATGTCCTCGATTGCTGCCAGGATGACTGCCCAGATGCCGTGAGGCCTGGTGGCCATGGTCATAACGCTAACTAGCGCACATTAAGCTCTGACTTCCACCAAAATGCCCGAGATGCGATGTCATTCTATGATTATGGGACTTTTGACAAAAAGCAGTTCTACGTGGGGAAGTCATGTGCAGTGCACAAATATCATTTTGAAAATTTGATGCACAAGACTGATCACCTATCCTGGTTCAAATAAAATACATCGAAATGAATTGAAAATGGATTGTATTCATCCTAGATGCCCGCAATTCTGGTCCAAGAACCATGGCGAGATTCCGCCCACATTCCAACATGAGCCTTTCCCATGCAACTACTTTCCTTCAACCTTGGGGCCACCAGGCACCAGGGCTGTGAAGACGTTGAGAGGATCATACTTTGCGCGAATATCCTTGAGCTTTTGCCAGTTGGCCTGGCCATATCCGGGAAAGACTTGGTTGGTCTGGGATTTCTGAGAGGCGCTCAAGAAGACAAAGGGCAAGACGTCGGAGCCAGCAGCCCTAATCTTGGCTCTGATGTCGGCGTTTGCCCTTTCATGAGCCTGAATGGCCGCCTGGTCATCGGCGGCATTGGGCCAGGATGCGCTCTCAACCAACCAGATCTGGGGCTCGTATTGTCCGCTGGTGATGAGGGGGTTGCCGCCATTGTTCTCGCTCTTTTGGAGAACACTGCGGGTGATGGGCATGATGGCCAAGGCGGTGAAGAATCCCTCGACGTTGGCCATGTCTGCAATGCCTTCAAAGTAGGCGTTGATCAGGATGTTGAACGTCTCGGCATCGGCAGGGATGGAAACAGAGTGCCAGAGCTGTCTTCGGCCCGCGTCGCTGCTGTAGTCGACCGAGTTTGACCACTTCCCCATTGTCTGTCGCAGAACCTCTCCTCCAGTCACGGGGAGAACAGGTGCGGTGAAGTTCTTCAAGCCGGGAGATGTAAAGTTCTGCGGGCTGAGCTGGCCATCCTTTCCGCTGTGGAAGACAAATGAATCATACGTCTTGAGTGGGTTGGTAGATGGACTCCAGCGAATTTGACCTTCCACGGCAGCCTTGGGGTCGATATCGGCGTAGTGAGCAAAGTCGACGATGCTGCGCACGTACTGCTCTTGCGAGTCGGTGCCGTAGCTGACAGACCCTATATCCACGGTAGAGACGTCAAGTGTGCGGAGGTCGGCGCGACTCACGTAGCAGAAATTGTTTCCACCGCCGCGCAGAGCCCAGAAGAGGTCGGTATTCTGAGTCAGGCTTGCCTCTACTATGGTGCCGTTTCCGAGGACACACTATTTTGATTCGTCAATATTGGCGCCACAACAGGCCAGGAGATGATGGTGTTTTTCGTACCTGAAACGCCTCCACTTCGGTAGAGATGGTGCCGTGCTCGTACGAGAAGAACCCGAGGCCGCCACCAAGGAGCAGCCCAATAACGCCAACATTACCAAGGCGAATTCCATCCACAGTGCGATTGAACTGATCCAGGAATTCATAAAAGACTGGCCATCTGATGCCCGGGCCCACAGATGCAACCCCGGAATCGGCATAATCCAGGTGCGTCATGTTGCTGCTTGATATCAAGATTCCCTCGGGTCCGATGTTTGCAGCATTGTCAACCGTCATACCGCCGCCTGATCGCACAGCAAACGGCACTTTTAGGCCGCTGAACAACTTGATCGCAGTGGCCGCCATTTCGGGCGTCTCCGGGGCAAAGACGCACGAAGGGCCGAGCCATGCAGTTGATGACCATGAGTCTTCAAGTTATTAGCACACAACTCATCATTATCTCTGTGGTTGTATCCTTACATGTGTTTTCAAAGTCATAACGTGCCGATCCGGGGAATATGGTTGAGTCTGGGAATATTTGGCGTAGGGAATCACAGCCCTTTTGGACCGCTGGTTGAGCATAGGCAAGACCAGCGTAGGCAAGTGAATTGGAAAAGGTTCGAGGCAACATGTTGATTTTGCAGTCAAGTAGAAACGTGGTTGAGAAATTGTTGGCGGTGGTTATGAAGAGTGTAAACGCATGCCATGTCAGTCAGACTTTATACTCCAGCTTCAAATATCCGCTTCCTGTAACTTCTAATTTCCGATTAGTGTATTGCGCGAGACTCCCCTTAACCTTTGGATCTTTGTTCTTGGCAACGTATTTCGGATCTCCCAAAGTCAATGCTAGCCTGGGGCTTGCTCGGCCCCGCAGGAAATATCGGAATGCACGGAGCAGTCATTGGCCGGTGGCAGAGCTTACTTTCATCTCGACTTGCTCACATCACTTGCCAGCTAACAGGAATTCCCAAGTCGTAGTCTCAATTTTGGGACGTCGTTGCAAAATACTCAAATCAGCCTATCCACATCTTTTTGAAAACTGCAACAGCTCATGAGTCCGCACAGAGGTTACTTCAAGGATATTTTCGCAACTATACCCCACATTCATCAATGCGGATCATGAAAGCACCGCAAGGACCCGGAAGCGGAGTATCCAGGATCCTCGGATTATAGTCAGGTCTTGGCAGTGCGCATTGGTCTTTTTGATATTGACTCTCGGATTCAGATTTGCTATGCAAGCACTTGCTCCTGCCAAATTCCAACTCAAAGACGGCGGAGAGACATCTCCGCACCCCGACTGCGGACTTTAGAGAGTCTAACACTTCACGGTCGAAGACAGAAAGAGTGTTAGCGGTGACGAAAATGGTCTCCTTGACGTACGCGCGGCGGCTCCGCACTCCGAAGAGACAGCGTTTGAGGCGGTTGACGCTTGAAATATCGTGAGCTTGACCCGCACCAACAGGGGAGGTGGATTTGTTACTGTCTCAGGGATTCTATGTAGCTACGGATTGATCTTGGCCGTCTCTTGATCAAGACCCGATGAAGCTCTCTACATTGCAAAGTAAGTCGCAATGTACCCCCCGCAGATAAATTCTCTATCCCGCTGCCGATGAGCAGCCCATGTCTGACGTCTTCATCGATGCTAAAGGTGATGAGGCGTCGAGCATGCCCCCATCTTTGACAGTGGACAATTAAATCTTACCTTCGCAGGCCCCTGCGGCCTCATAGCCGTCATTTTCTGAGGATGTCTCATCGTCACCCGTAAACTAAAAGGCAGCTAGAGTTGTGGCAGTTGGGATACAGTTCAATTGTTACTTGAGCTCCTGGTTACCTGAAATGAGGATGCTAACGTATACATAATCTAATATAATAAATTCACTAATAATTTCTACTCGAAATTTATTGTATAATCTTTGCACCAGCACAGTAGCGCGTAAATTAATAGGTGGCACGTGTTGGAGCTTGTCTCCAAATCTTCCACCTTCTCGTTTCAAGATAAAGTGCATGTGCTTTAAGTCTGCTAATGCACCGATTTCCACCATTCGCGTTTTTAATACCCAATGAGGAAATGTCACTATCACCGAAAGATTGTCGCGCATTTGGCCAACAAATAATAGCGGTAACCGACAGCACTGGGTTTTGTAGCTACAGCTGCACCTTGTCAAAGGATTCACCATCGACATCAAGGAAAGTGCCATTTGAGCGCAATTTGGAGATATTATTACCCAAATTGTAGCCCGAATGCGCAGTTGTATTTTGACAAGGTGTGTCACGGGATTGTTTTCCATGTCAAGACCGAGGCTTCTCCAGGTTAGCCCAGATGAAATAAATACATGTGCAAATCTGCAGCGACCATCACTTCTGTATGAAATTTGGGTAACAATTGAAGCATACATTTATTGATAAGAAGAGGGTGTGAGCAACAAAGGGTCGTGACCTCGGCGAGGCATCCTTTTGCGGACTTAGGTCCGAGGTAACCGCATCTGGTTAGAATGTCACTGTTCCAGCTTGGCATCAGAGTAACAAGAAGGGGAGAGGAATGAGAGTTTTCAAAGCCATGCGTCAGTCCTCAATTTTAACATGTAAAAAGCACATAAATTATGATAATAGTGACTGGCACAGTATTCATCTCGTTTTTGCGCGATCAATGTGCTTCAAATCCCAATACTCTACTCATTTTGTGGTAGTGGGAGTATGCTATATCATCACAACTATTGCCCCGTGTACTAAATAGGCTAATATGATTAGGTTGCTACTTCACTGGCCATTTTCTCGCTATCTTTCTTGGCTTCTTTTAACATACTTCGGCTACTGGCCCGAGGTGATCCACCTGCCAAGTACCTTCTCTATCAGCAAGGGTCTCGTGGCAGTGGGTGTGTGGCTGGTAGTATCAACTCGAGGATAAGCTTCTGTAGACGGCGCACGTGTTGGTATGCATTGCATCTAGCCTATTCTAGCAGTTACTATTCCCTATTTGAATGTCGCTTCGGTTATGCATACGGCCAGCCCTATCAGGCGCCACTTTTCGAGGTGTGCAAACAGGTTTTGTGATCTGTGGTGGTTGCTATTTGGCTATCACATCAATTTATGTCACCCTCGTCGGCCGCTGTACCAGAATCCGGTCTGAATGATACCAATAGAATGCCACTTCAAAGCCCTCTTCACCTCGGGCATGGTGTGAAATGCGTGATAGTCGGTGCAAAAGATTGTAAAATGGGGAGATTGGCCAGATCTGGAACGGAGCCAAGACTCCAGAAGTGACTGGAGCAGAAAATGTCTAAACCATTCTCTCTATATAAGCAGTCCACCCTTTTTGTAATACAAGTATCTATTTTCAGCCTATCACGTTTACGATAAGAGAAGATCGTGATTCAATATGATGAAGTTGACTAAACTGAGTCTCGCTGCTGTTTGCGCACTGCTTCCCTGGGCTCATGGGGCTGCCATTGTGAAGCGCAGCGATGTACCCTCCGAATATTACATCCCCCCATATTACCCTGCACCCTATGGAGGGTGGGTGGATGAGTGGGCTGCAAGCTATGACAAGGCGAAGACCTTGGTAGATTCCATGACGCTGGCCGAGAAGACCAATATCACGGCAGGCAGTGGGATTTATATGGGTAAGTACTGCGTGTGGCACACGGACATTTCTCACACCCTTCTCCAGGTCGATGTGTGGGAAACACCGGCTCGGCACTTCGTGTTGGGTTTCCTCAGCTGTGCCTGAACGACGCTGCCAATGGCGTTCGCCAAACGGACAATGTTACAGTCTTTCCAGACGGCATCACGGTTGGCGCCACGTTCGACAAGAACCTCATGTATGAACGCGGCGTTGCCATTGGAAAAGAAGCCCGCGGAAAGGGTGTGAACATCTGGTTGGGGCCATCTGTTGGTCCCATTGGCCGCAAGCCCAAGGGTGGTCGCAGCTGGGAGGCATTCGGCACAGATCCAGTGCTCCAGGCATATGCAGGAGCGTTGACCATCAAAGGTGTACAAGAGCAGGGTGTGATTGCGACGATCAAGCACCTTGTTGGGAATGAACAAGAGATGTACAGGATGTTCAACCCGTTTCAGCAGGGCTACAGTGCAAATATCGGTGAGTTCAAGAGGTTGCAAATCAGGTGGTGATTTCACCATGTAGCGCGCGGTACAGTGTTCTAATAGGTGTGATCATGCTAGACGATCGGACCATGCACGAAATCTATCTCTGGCCGTTCACTGAAGGCGTCAGAGCGGGAGTGGGCGCTCTCATGACGGCTTACAACGGTGTTGGTTTACTCTCTTTGTACCGTCGGACTTTCATTACATTGTTACTCGGCTAACTACCGTGTAGGTAAATGGTTCTGCCTGCAGTCAGCATCCATATCTGATCAATGGTCTTTTGAAAGATGAGCTTGGCTTCCAAGGTTTTGTCATGTCCGACTGGCTCGCTCACATGTCAGGAGTTCAATCGGCCATTTCCGGCCTAGACATGGACATGCCTGGAGATACTCAAGTACCACTCTTCGGCAACAGCTTTTGGATGTATGAGCTGACACGGGCGACGCTAAATGGATCAGTGCCTATGGACCGTTTAAATGATGCAGCGACTCGCATCGTTGCCGCATGGTATCAGATGGGCCAAAATTCAGGCTTCCCTAAGCCGAACTTTGATACCAATTCAGACATGGCAATAGCGCAATTATACCCAGGCGCGTGGCCATTCAGTCCCTCGGGGCTGGTCAACGAATTTGTGCAGGTGCAGGACGACCATTACAAAATCGCAAGGGAGATCGCCCGAGATGCCGTCACCATGTTGAAGAATGAGGATAACTTACTCCCCATATCCACATCAAGCACGATTAAGATTTTTGGTACCGATGCGCAGACGAATCCTGATGGCCCAAACGCCTGTACAGACCGAAATTGCAATACAGGCACCTTGGGTCAAGGCTGGGGATCTGGTACGGTCGATTATGAGACATTTAACAGCCCATACGATGCCATCACCAAGAGAGCCAGCAACGTGAAGGCCTACTACACGGACAAGTTTCCCTTGAGTGGTACCCAGCCAGATGATGACATTGCTATTGTATTTCTTTCCTCCGATGCCGGGGAGAATACTTATACCGTCGAAGGCAATCACGGCGATCGTGACGCGGACGGGTTGTACGCCTGGCATGGCGGCGACCAACTGGTCAAAGATGCTGCAAGCGTATATTCCAACGTCATCGTAGTTATTCACACCGTGGGCCCTCTCATCTTAGAAAATTGGATCGATCTTCCATCAGTCAAGGCTGTCCTTGTCGCTCATCTTCCTGGACAAGAGGCTGGGGAATCCCTTGCTGACATTCTCTTTGGGAATACATCTCCAAGCGGGCATTTACCCTATTCCATCATCAAGAGTGAAGACGACTACCCCGACAGCGTCATGGTCCTTATTGACTATGCTGTGGGTAACCAGGCTCAAGATACGTACTCTGAAGGGGTTTACATCGATTATCGCTGGCTAAACAAGGAAAAGATCGAGCCGCGGTATGCATTTGGTCACGGTCTAAGCTACACCACTTTTAGTTTTTCCAAAGCAACCATCACCAAGGGTACACAGATGAGCAAATATCCTCCCACAAGACCTGCCAAAGGCACGGTACTCGACTACGCCCAAGACATTCCCTCCTACACAGAGGCCATCATGCCCTCGGGATTCAGTACAATCTGGCGTTACATTTACAGTTGGCTTTCAGAGTCGGACGCCAAATCCGCTGCTTCATCGACAGGCACCTACCCGTACCCGACCGGGTACTCTACAATCCAAACATCAGGTGTTCGAAGTGGAGGCGGCCAAGGTGGCAATCCAGCCCTTTGGGATACCGCTTACACTGTCTCGGTGACTGTGACCAACACGGGCAGCAAGTATTCTGGCAAGGCCTCTGTGCAATTGTACCTTGAATTTCCCGAAGATTCCGATGTGGACACGCCCATCATCCAACTCAGAGACTTTGAGAAAACCAGTGAACTCGCACCCGGAGCTAGCGAGACAGTCAAGCTGGTTTTGACGAGGAAAGATGTCAGTATCTGGGACGTGACGGCGCAGGATTGGAGGGTACCTGTTGTAGATGGAAAGTACAAAGTCTGGATTGGAGACGCCAGTGATGATTTGTCACTTGTGTGTTATGGGGATAGCCTGAAGTGCGAGGATGGTGTGGCTGGGCCCGTTTGATTACGGGAATGGATAAGAGAAGCATTGGCCAGCAATTCTCTTTTTTAGCCTAAATAAATATCCAGTCATGTTTTCAGTGCTTTATGGCATTTTGTGTCCTTTTTCTACCGCACATCAGAAACAAAAACCACCTCTCCTCTTCAACTTCGCTAGTTGAAATGCCGCTACTACGTGATAAGCGAGATTATTTTAGTGTCTCCACAGGCCCTCCTGTTGACAAAAGGTTGGCTGATGGCTACTGTGCGGGGAAATGACGCTGACGTGAGATTCTGCCTCTAGCAACATTATTTGGAGAACAATATGCACTTGGCACCTTTCACAGCCCGATTTACAACCACCCACCGCGTTCGGTACCTCGTCTTTGCATTCTACGGTGTCTCAAAGTGACATGGAAACTTTAGGCCGATGGGTTGGGACGCTTTTTGGTGCGTCCCAATCTTCAGCGGTTGACGGCGACGAAGTGTACCCGTTGCATTTCCTTGACAACTTGGCGACAGGGAGGGTCATCATTTTGTGCCAAACGTTGCGCTTCAATGAGGTGCTAGATGCTCAAAAGCTGCATCATGGCCTTGTCAAACTGATCCAGCATGGCGATTGGAGAAAGCTTGGAGGTAGATTACGAACACAGGTAAGATCAGCTTCACATTATCATACTTCCCCAGTAGCTAACACGCCATGATCCCAGCCCAATGGTTGCCTTGAGGTCCATGTACCAAGACAATTTACTCCAGAGCGTCCAGCGATCCATTTTACCGAAGAGGCTTTCGACGTCGCCATCGAGGAGCACCACCTTGCAAAACAACTACCCGAGGCAACAAATGTTCCATCGTTGCAGTCTGGACCAACTGAATTTAGGCAATTCAGTGGTGGTACGAACTCGCCAACGTCCATGCAAGATTATCTTAGTAGCGATCGTCCCATACTCAGTCTTCATGTCATCACATTCACAAATTCAACTCTTGTTTCTCTCATCTGGCCGCATACAATCGCCGGAGCTCTGGGTTTGAAAGAGATCTTCTCGGCGTGGTCCAAGGCTCTCACAGAGAAAAACGATATTCCATCACTCTTAGGGGCTCGGAAAGATGTTCTCGATGCCATCAAGATTAATGATAGCAACCCAACGTCATACATTCTTGAGCCGCGTGAGATGAAAGGCTGGGGCTTTGCCAAGTTTGCCTTTCGCATGCTTTGGACTGTATTCTGGCGCCCCAAAGTAGAATCTCGAACGCTGTGCCTGCCTCATAAGTTTGTATCCCAATTGAGGGAAAGCATGCTAAACGAACTCAAAGCTGCACAGCCCAATGGCCCTCCATATCTCAGCGAAGGGGACGTATTAACAGCTTGGGCATCGCGATTCGTTGCTCAGTCTCGCGGAGGGACACGCCCAATCATAATATTCAATGCGGTTGACGTTACCAGTCGACTCAAAGCTCCTTGGGAAACCACCGGGGTATACGTGCAGAACCTAGCTGTTGCCATGTACACCCCAGTTGATGTCGAGACTGCCGTGAGGCGGCCAGTCGGGGAGCTTGCTCGTGCAGTTCGCTCGAGTATCCAACAACAAGCTACAAATGAGCAGATTTCTGCCCAAGTACCAGTCTTGAGAGCTCTGGGACATGATAAAATTGAACCCTTATATGGAGACCCTGATTCTCAGCTGATAATCTTTTCTAATTGGACCAAGTTCGATCTTTTCAATGCCATTGACTTCCGCTCAGCTGTTTCCAAGACCCCGTCGCTTGGCAACCCCGATGAGCGCCTTGGAAAACCGGTATACATGCATTGTCTAACATTAGGCGAGAATAGGTTTCAGAGAGATTGTTTTGGCATTACAGGCAAGGATTTGGAGGGAAACTACTGGATCACTGCGTGTCTATATCCTGAGGACTGGAACTCATTTGGAGACTTTATACAGAAAACATGGCAACATGTAAACCACATCACCTGATTGGCCTCATACGACCTTCATGATATGATGCACAAATAAAATTCATCTTAGATTCAATAATGTCAACGTTTTACCAGAGAAGACAAAGTTAAACATTTACCATGATTCATCAACAAACGATTCAATAGCTGCTACACCTATTGCTCATTTCACATATTTAATATTCATACATTGGCCTCATGACTAGATTCTTTCGACTGTTCTCGGGAGGTGCGATCAGCATAGCATTGTGTGCGGACCGTGCTAGCTGTCTTTTGCGACAAGCTAAATGTTCTTTTTGACTTGGAAACAAGCTCCGTAGGGCGCGAGCTGAGGTCTGCGCCTTGCCAAATTCGGAGATAAGGCCGTAGCGACGGTAAGATAGTAACAATCAATCCAGTGTGTGCATCTGCAACCGCAAGAACCTCTGCAAAATAAGGTAAGCCACTCATTCATGAGGAAATGTTGAAAGCAACTTACGGCCAGTAGTTAGAGCTGGGGTTGGCGTAAACACAGCTTGGACCACGAACCATCTAGCAGTCATGACGGACAGATTAATAAAACCGATAGCAAATGTGACGCCCGCACTGATCTTTTGCGCCCTTTTCATGTTCGTTCGACTGATATAGATGAGCGGGAATAGAAAGACTAAGTTTAAGTCAGTGGTGCTCGAGTGTGAGGTTTAGGGATACGGACTGCATATGTCAGTGAAAAAATGTAAAGCCCAGCCAATATTGTCGTTTACAACGTAGCAGTACGCTTCGCAAGGCGCAGTGAGTGACCTTCAATTATCCATCAGTTTGTCCTTGGCGGGTAAGGCTGCGAGACATACCAGTAACAGGGTCTGTGGCACAGGAAAAGGATCATGGACAAGGTGATGAGAAATGAAATAAAGCAAATCACCGCCATGCACCAGAGTATTCTGTTGAGGTTTCGGGACTGCTGGGCAAATATTTCAAAGTAGAGAGCCAGAAGCGCGCCCTTGTTGAAGTATTGTTCCAGATAAAACGGAAAGTACAGGAAATAGAATATCTACCAATTTCAGTCGTCGTCAGTCCATCTCCATCTCGAAAATTAGCTATCCAGGGAGCCGGAATACCTTGTACACATCGATCATTTCCTGATCTGGGGCTGTCCACAAATAAAGCGAGAAATCAATCCATGGCTGGTACACCCCTCGGTGGCTTAGAACGATGTCAACTGCGCCGAGGGAGATGGCGCAGGCAAATGCTGCCAAGATGAACCCGTCACTAAGAAGCAATCCCTTGTCCAGGTGGTAGAGGCGTAAGTTGAGACGAGCAATTATTAGGAGGAAGGCGGTGCTGATCAGCGACCACTCAATTGCCTAACCAAATAATTAGGTATGTGATCAGTATAGCTTTGGAATCAGTGATTGCCTACCATAAGCCCACCACTTGATATGCCTCTCTGCATGTTGACGTCAACTGCGGTGGTCAACAGAGGTGGTCGAGGACCGGTTTTCCACAATGGAAGCGAGTGAATGAAGTTGCGGAAACTCCCCCGTTTCCCCGAGGTGGGTGCTACCAATGTTTAAAGCCGATCCTGTAAAGGCCCTGGTCCAATTCCTTGGCATTCCCCATCATGAGCCTTCACTTGCACGCGTGATGCAAGGTCTCATTCCGTTCCCTTCTAGTCCAGATTGGTTCACACATGATTCATACTTCCTTTCTCGGAACTATATACGAGCCAGTCTCATGAATCGCCTGTTGCCTTACTCTCGAGTGGCGTGTCTCACAAAGTTTGTGGCTTTATATTCCGGCCAAACCTTACGCCTGTAACATTCAGCTGAGCCATTCTCAACGCCACAAGAAGCACCGCGGTGTTGCCTGGTTTCGAATCTTCAGGCCTCTCGTTTACGTCATTTTAGATGGCATGGAGGCTTTTGCACAAAAAACAGCCGAAATGAAGATTGGCAATGGGGTTTGATCCCTCAATCCTTCTATACGAATGGGGACTGCCACGTCCTTGTTTTGTCTGACACGCGGATTCCCTGATTCAGTGCATTCCTCAATGCAGTGTCCCCTTCGCGCAGAGCCATATGGAAACACGCGTCCAACAGCGTCCCCGTTAGATGCATCTACAAAGCGTACTCTGACAAAACGCCACGACGGCTCCCTTCGGCCGCGATCCCCATTCGCCAAGCCCTGATCCACAAGTGACCCGTTTTCAAAGTTTGAGCTAATCTCTATGAGGTACCGTCACTTTGGTTTCAACACTTGGCAAGCCTGTTTGCGGCGTCCGCTCGAAATTGTATGCGTGCCCGTGGGGATACGCCTACTTGGTCTACTCATACAGGAGCCCACCACTATTCCAGGTACATCACTTTGCCTCGAAAGTTACAGATATTTGCTGACCTTTTTCTTTGCTCCGAGTTTCGATGGTCAACCGAGTACCAGGCTCGCTTCTGGTATGATACCTTCAAACTGAACATGGCTTGTCAGCAAGGTTTGCGCGGAAATAACAGAGACAATTAGGTTATGAGGCTTAGCTTCGATCTAAGCTTACATAGCCCCTCGATTATAGTTCGATGGTGGTACGTATTAAATCTGGATGATAAAAGGGCCACCTTCCCAATCTCAGCTAAAGAGAATTACGTAGGTCTTACCGCATACTCGCTGGACCCGGATCCCACCACTGCAATGCACAGCGAAGGATGGATTTCCCGAGTGAAGCCGAGGGCCAAAAATTTGACTTTGGACTTTTGGGCCAACCCTTTTGTGAACACAAGCTGCGAGCACAACTCGATCCACGACATTTCAAATAGCAGCGAGAGGATTTGTGCTGCAAAAGAAACAATAAGCGAGTTCAATTGCTAGGAGCTTAGACTACATAGCCACCAAGGCATCACCACACCAAAAGAAAAGTGATATAATTGAAAAGAACACTCTCGCCCACATTTCTGTGTCCGGCATAATGTTCGGATAACTCTCAAAGGCCAATCTCCTAAGCAGGCGTCAAAGAGCCACCACCACTGAGCGAAATCGTCTCGCTGCTGGAAGAGGACCCAAGACTTCCATAGTACACGGTGTAGCCGTTGCTGTTAATGTTCGAGTAGGTCGAGTCGTCACTCTCCAGCACAGTTACGTATGAGTCTCCTGTAACCTCCCAAGTCGAACTGGAGTCAATAGACAGGGTGACACTCGACGCCGAATCATCGGCGTTGATAGCACCGGATAGTGTGCTGCTATCAGTCAGGTCCAGCTCCAGGGTGCTGACGCTATCGACGTAGACATCGCCAGTAATGTCAGTTCCGGAGAGAGCAATGATTCCACCGCCTCCGTTGCTGCCAGAAGTGCCCCACTCATCCGCCGAGATGTTTGCCAGGATGCCGGAATCGATGGAGACGGTGACACCGGTGAGATAGACGTATGCGTCAGTGTTGCTAGCGAAAACCAGGCCGTATGTGCCTCCCGTCTCGGATACGGAGCCTCCGTTGACGTAGCCATAGGCGCTATTCCTGGTGCTCTCACTGACAGTGCTCATGAACTGGAAAACGCCGTGCTCGATCGGGGCGGCAGATATTTCTGGTGCGTTGAGAGTCCACGAGTTTGCGCCATCAATCACGCAGGCTGGGGACTTGGCTGAGGTGCCCTTGAGATTGTTGACGGTCACATTTCCAGTCGAGTAAACAAGGGCAGACTTGGCGCCGTAAGTGTACACTTCCGCGTTGTCGACCAGAATGGTGCCACCGCCACTGTCAGTGGCAATGGCACTGCTGGAGGTCCCGTATGTGCTTCCAGTGAGATCTTTGGCGTAGATGTATCCACCAGCAGTGTAGATTCCGTGCCCAAACTCGCCGATGCAGTAGAAGTCAAGGTTGTACAAGTAGGCATATGTCCCATCCTCATAGGTGTGAAGGGCGTTGGACCCAAGGTCGTCAGTCTCAATGTAGCAATCAGTCAGATAGACAGTGCCTCCTTCCTGGATGGCAATAGCTGCATTCAGAGCCGACATGGAGCTATCCTCGGTGTTTGAAGTGTTTCCGGACTTGACAAAGGTTACGGCAGAGGCATAAGCAACTCCAGACTCCTCGACCAAGAGGACGCTTTCGTCCGTTGCAGTCGCACTGAGAGTGGTCGACGTGATGGTTGTGGTTGATGCAGAAACCGTGACTGCAGCAGTTGAAACGTAGACGCCTGACGCATCCACCGGACGAAGCACGCCGCATATCAGGCCCACAGACATGAGGCCCATAAAAGGTTTGAGGAGCGCCATGATTGCTTATGATTGGCTTCTGAAAATGTATGGAAGATTCAATGATGGTGACTTGGAAAATGTAGCTCGTTTGTGCCCGTACATGCGTGGCTTTATATCCTCATATCGAAAGTTGTGGCCATGAACACGAGATGTTCAAGTATGTGGAGCCGAAATTGGTACAAGGGTTTGATCCTAATGCAATAGCAATTCGTCAGTCGCAACTTCCATAGGTATGAGAAAGGCTCGGGATGTGGACAAATCTGAAAATGGCCTTTCTCACCCTAGCGTATGGAACCCCAGGTCTTCAATTGGACATCCCATGGTTTACGCATGTTGTTTAACTTTAAACAATGCAAACTTTTAAAATGTAAACCCCAAATATTTCATGGTTTCCTCCCTCTCGGATTCGCATAAATGGGGGACAAGCGCAGTCCAGGTTTCTCAAAATTAGTGTGTGACTGTTGATATATCTCTTGAGAACATTCGCACCCGCTCTTGACGTTACAAATCAAATTACAACAAATTCCATCATGTCTTCTCTCCATCACTATCACCAAAACAAAAATAGTTTCGTCAGATGGCTGCAAGGATGCCAGGTCATGTGGGGGAAACACCTCGGCCGACTCACCGCAACGTCTTGTTCCGAGTGGTACCCTAATTCGGCTCCACACCTTTCCAAACTCATCCAGTTCCCGAAAAAATACTGGGCATGTATGCCCGCATCCCGAAGTAGGAGTTATGCTATCGGTATTTTTCCACAATTTGTAACACCTACATGTGGTTTAAATTTGCCTTGAAAACTACCAAACCGTTGCCGAGTTGTTCCTCCAATCATCTAAAAGGGTCTATACTTTATTGCGTTAAATTCATCAAGCACAATGCCAGGCCGTCGAATTGAAGGCCATCTGCGCACCAGTTGGGTTACATTGGCGAGCCGTAGAGGGCTGACAGAACCTGGGGTTTGCGGGGTAGAGTCGCAAACGAACACGCGTCTCGAGGCCTTTCAACGTCAGTCTTGATTCGCATGACACCAATGTCAATTGTTTTCGTCATGGGAATGCATGGTCTTCTCCAAGCACTCCCCACATCCCGCTTAGCTAGCACCACCAATCCAATTTAATGACGTGTAGACGACGCAGTCATGTTACTAAAACCGAACACAAGCATACAAATAACCGAACTGGTCCACTTTAGTCTTTTCAATGGAACCTGGGCACTGGTAGGCGGGTTGCGCAGCCTCACGCCACCATAGCACCGCTTTTGGAGGAGATTGCCTAATTAGGTAGAGGAGTCCAAAACTGGGAGTCTTCATCAATGGGGTGACAGTCCATACCCCATGCATCTATTTCAAATCCAAAAATATAACGTTATTCATCGTTCGCAACTTGAAGCACAGGGTATGAATGAGTAGATCATTGCAGAGACCAAATGGATCGATCAATACCCACCCAGGCAACTGTCGCCCGTCACACCACAGCGATACTTGTGGTTGGCCTACTAAGGTGGGCAGTAAAACACGTTTAACGTGAAGATATTGGATACGGGATCGTGTGACTCATTCCCATAAGCTGGCTTGGAATTAGACCACTTCGAAAATGTACACAATTTTGATTGAAAGCAAAATCATGAGTTTGCTGCATTTTCTAGATCCATCTTTCATTCACTTAACCTTGGTCTCTGACCTTGGGAACAGAAACTTCAAAGCCGGTCGCATGAAAGTTTTCGCGGCATCTATTTTGATTGGTGACAATGGAAGACAACACAAAAAGGTGGCAGTGTAACGAGTCAGAAAGATTGGTCATTACTATGATTGTTGAATAGTTTCTTCGCATAAGCACCCTTGGCTTCCCTTAAGGTGCCTTTATTTTATCTTGAAATTACATTCTCATAGCCCTTGGCTCAAAACGTCGTCATTCAATCATCTACATATCGGTGCGGTCATTCGCCTCCTTCTTGGGAGGGGGAAGAGTCACAAAAGCATGACATCCAGCGCTCTTGGTCTTGCAAAGCTTGTAATTTGTGAAGTCACAGAAGAAGCCGCATGACTTGCCTCCAATCTGGGAGCACGAAAGGCGCTCGCCCATGTGGAACTCCTAATCACCGGTCAGTATTAAGAAAGAAAAATGAAGTGAGCATCGAAATAGGCTACATACAGCAGCAAAGCATGTGGCAGTCTCGCAATCATCGTCACGGCACGTGCAGGTGACATCGTTGGAGCCCTTAGAGGAGTGGATGTCATCGGGGTTTTCGATCCAGTCGGCCTCGAATGTAGCATCCTCAACGGTGTCGACTGAGCACAGATCCGAGGATCGGCGGACGGGCGAGGATCGAGCCATGGCGAAACCCGCCAAGGCAAGGACCAGGGACTGAGCGACAACGAAGGTCTTCATGATGCCGGATGAAGTCGAGTGGGTGTGTAGGTGGACGTCTGAGGTTGATGATAGTCGGAAGTCGGCAGTCAGACACAGCGCGCCGTCGCCATGGATATTTATATTTTCTCCAGCCATCCAGCCTCTTCCCGCGTCGTGCATTGGTGACCTCGGCGCTATTCCTGCCGTGGCGCTGCGCAGCTGAATTATTGAACTTCTTTGCCGCTTTCGTCCTTGGCGCGCTGCATGCGTGAGACAAGCATATCCCGCTCGCCAACCATTCGCTCGTTTCTCCCTGCTCGACAACACACATGACACCGCCTGTCTTGTATCTGCCGCTTGACTCCCTTTCCTGAACGACCGTGACACAAGGCATCCACCACTGGGATCCGGTGGCGCTCTTCCCTCGCCCATCTCCGCACGATACTTCGATGTCCATGGCTTCAATGGGCTTGCACAAATCAGTGCAGAACGCGTATTCCAGAGAGCAGCTGTCAAGGTGCTACCTTCTTCTACTTGCTATGCAATTGGATCCTATTCAGGCAGTGACGGTTTTTGATTATTGTCCGCCTGGGGCTTTGCTGTTCTAAATCCGGGGATACGAAGGGATGGAAGCGAGCCAGCCAACGTGTGTCAATGCGTTATTCTGGGCCGTCCCGCCACAAACACGGCTGAGCCTTTGGCGGCAGAGCCAATCGCCTTGGTCGTCCGTGGTTGGACAGCAGCTTATCCACATGGGCGAGGTTACTGGCCGCCTAATTCGTTCCAAATACTAAGGCGGAACTTGTGGGCGCTTACAGTCCAGCTCAGTTTCAAACGCATGCAGGGAGCTGATGCTGAATGGAGAGCGACCGTGTGGATGATGTGTCAGGAAATAACACCACGACAACATTGATGAAGATTGGCAAGTTTTGAGCAGTATTTTTTTTCGCGCGCCAACCTTAGAACGTACCAAATATAGAAAACAGGTCCTAACAAGAAAACTAGGACTCGGCAATATCTATGCAGTGTATCCGGCCGGTCGAGCGATTTATTCACCGATGGTATAGGGTATGCTTACTCAGCAAACGCATAACATTTCTGCTCACTGCACAAACGGCATAAATAGTATATACAGCACATAACACAGATGCATAATACACAAACACACAATTGGGTATGCATATAATAATGCATCGATCATTTCATTAAGGCAAGGTTATCCCGATATCGTTCATAAAATGTCTAATTTTATGCCCATCCAACCCCTCTCTGGTGCTGTTATTCCCATCCAAATGTTTGGTTGGAACTATCAAGTATGTTGTACATGTATGATTAATACTTTCATTGATATGATTGATTTCTTTGCTAATGTCATCTTTCAGAAGATCCTCTACTGGTGGCAGATTCTGCCCTTGCAACCTCCTCGACTATGGTCTCAGGCTTTGGGTGTCCAGTGTTCGAGGTCAGAGGCAATTCGTCATCGACATGGTCTCTACCTTTTCTGTAGCCCTTTGAATCCGATTCCACTCTGACTTCAATATCGGTTCTTCTGTGTATGCCGGCTCCGTCCATGCCGTGAACATGCGGCAGATCCTCGTCTGAGTCTCCTGCAACCACTTTTGACAGTTGAGCCAGATGTATATTGTTTCCATGAGCCCATGGGCTCTGGTGGTTGACATGGCTTTTTCTGTGGCCGCTATGGCTGCCAGTTGGTTGGGAGTTCGACTCTTCGGGATAAAATTCGTCCGATGCGCCGCGGCTAGCTAATCGTGTAATGAGTTTGGCCATGGACATTTCAATGTTGAGCTTGACCATGTACGTGACTGGGTGGAACTGGATGAAAACGGATTGATTCGGAAGCCACATGAGTCCAATAAGCATGGCCTTGTCACGTTAGCGAATACGAGAATGACGATGGAGTGTGCCATCTTACATCCATAGCGATAGAGAGTACCATTAACTTCGCGTTGAAGGTTACGAGCGGCTTGTACTTCTTCAAATTGTGCTGCTGAACCAATCGCTTTTCGACCGTTTGCAAAAAGTACCAGTTTAGCGCAGCATCGAGGGCCATGATGAGAAACTTGGACGTCCGGTCCCAGTACTTGTTGATTTCAACGAAGCTAAATGCTGAGTGTTAGTTACAGCCGGGCCAAGTCACCGTTGCTGACACTTACAGGTCGCTGACTGGGGGGTCGCGGTGAGCAGGAATGAAGATGCAAAAGACGGCAACATTGATGCACGTCATGATCGCAGCTGTCCCCCATTTTATCCTGCTGATGGTGCGTCGATGCTCGGCGATAATGGAAATGCGGTTAATGATGATTTGCATCAAGAGCTGTACCTGGAATACCCAGAAAAAGAGAATAAAGAAAAGAGTAGGTACACTAGAGACACAGGTATAAGTGTTGGTCCACAACAAATGGCGAATCATTAGACTCACGAGGAAGGGACAATTTGATCGATCCAGATCCAACCAACAATCATCATTCCAAGGTTGGCAATAATTTCACCCCACAGCATGTAAATGTATGAGCTGCGCAAAGGATTTCGATTTCGTCTCGTCTGCTTGATGGCTTCCCATGTGGTCAGGAAACCAAAGCCAACGGTGAAACCAAAAGCCATGGCGGCGACTTTGAAGTCGCCGACACTCGTAGAAGTCACCATCGTGTTTGTTGTTGATGCTCCTGCTGGAGTCTATTCAGCCCCGTACATGGAGAAAAAAGAAAGCAAGGACGTGGGGAGTTGTACGAGGGCGCAAACACTTAAAAGATGGATCTGGGGTGGCTAACAACATGGGATGAACATGCAGCAAAACCAGGGGGTGAACAGCATATCTGCGCATCACCCTGCGCCATGGACAATGTGGAGGCACTTATGACGCCGTTGCTTCAGAAGCTAGTACATACTGCGGATTCGTGTGTTTCCCGGTCTGTCAACCAAGCGCCTCGGCTCTTACCCATGCGTGCCCGAGTCATTCAGTCGGCGTTCAATCGGTCTTTGATTCAAGGGAGGCACGGAGCTTTCGGCAGCTTCCGTATTTAGTGCACAAGCGATCAGTGAATATGTCATGTCAGACCAACGACAGCTGCCTTTGTTTCAAGTCTAGAGACTGGGCAACGTGGGAAGACGACTGAATCGCTTCACCCAACGCATGCAGATCATAAGTGGAGAGCACGAGGGTACCTGCAGCAAGGCCCGTCAATTGAATCCACGAGAAGCCGCAGAGAGCAAGAGCACCACCATGTCGTTTGTTGGTGCCGATCAATCGGGGATCTTCAAAGTGCGGATCTCATCAAGGTGCGGATCCGACTTTGGTGCATTAGTCGGGCCTACTATCTCCTCGCTATGACGACTTGCCCGCGCACTTGACGCGCCGCCGCACGCCGTTTGTTCGGCAACGTGCTGCCAAGCTAGTACAGCATTGACGCCATTCTCCATCAAGGCATTGGAGCGGGAAGGCGTCGGAATGGTGAGCCCGGGTGCGCAGGCGAGATGGCAATTGCTCTTGAAACCTTCTGCCCCCAGATATTTAGATGGATGTCCCAGGAAGTCGGGTCGGTTCCGCAGTAAAGGGGCCCAGATGCTAGCGCCATCCGGGATCAGACCTTGAGGCCCACCCACGTCGAGGTTGCAAACTCGTGTCGAATCAACACGTGCTGTATTTCTTTATCGCAGAGCTACTAGGTAATTCTGGTGGCCTTGAATAAGATAAAAGGACGACACAGTCCAGCCATTAAACGTGCTAAATGGGCATTCGGCCAGAAGCACGTAGCTTCTTGGGTGAGCTTTCTCGCCCCGCCTAGTGTTCGTGGCTACCGTAGGCCGTAGGTAAAATCCAGTGGCGCTTTCTTAGCTGCGGCTGCTACTGTAACCGAGCATGGAAGCTCCAATTATTTGTCGTATCCTTTTGCTGGTCGGCTTCAGCAAATCCAAGACTTTGGCCAGCTATCCGAGATGAGGTAGCTGAATCGGTGGAAAATTTTAGTGCACATCTTCTTTCATACAGTTTTCATCTTTAGAAGCTTCTTCTTGGCCTAGCTTCAGTTTGTCACCAGTTCCGACATCAATTTGCAACATCTCAGCCGGCACGGAGAAATTCCGCGTCCCACAACCCTTGCTGGCTGTTTGGAGCCGCGTCATCTGGTTGGCTCCGGAAGACGGCCATCGGCTTCCTAGCGGAATATTAAACTTTGGCGGACTGCGAATCTCATCTGCTCGCATCGGGGTTGGAACGGACCCTTTCAAATCCTACTCAATTGATTCATGGCTGACCAACAACCGTGATCAAGAGTCAATTCATTGCGGCGCCTTGCCGTATGAGCTGAAAAAGAATGGTTAGGCTGAACCTGCTGGTAATCTTCACAAAGAATAGGTATCGGATAAAAGGAAGTCGAATTGGGAATTGTTGCTGCAGTGACAGGGGAAGTGATAGGTGGCCAAAATTCCACTGGAGCTGGTGTATTTGGCCAAAAAGGCGACAAAGTCTCGTGATTGGTCATTGTGACACTTTCCAGGCGGATGATTATTTTTGACAAGGGATGGAGGGGCTGAGGCGAGGCATTTGCTAGCTATCACATCTCATAGTTCTTGGCGGGACAAAATTTCCCATGCAATTTTCAGCCGTGTTACTGCTCGTCACATCATTTACGAGAAGTAATCGGGGCCATAGCCTCATAGGGAGTCATGTGGTAGAGCAACTTCTTCTTAAGGTTATATATTGCGTCAGCTGAGGTGCAGCTGGTCACCCTGTGCTTACATCCACGCTTACACCCAGGAAACACCGGCGGCCAATCACGGTGACAGCTGCTTGGCAAACATATCCTTGTTGTGATACAGAAATAATTCGAGCCGCTTCTATCCGTGCCTCGTGTCTTCACATGATGTTCTGTGGATCGCGTCTTACGGTTATGATGTAGTGTCTCGACTGGTTGCTTCCTAGGCTAGCCGCTACAATCCAAGTTGGATGTTGTCGTGAGATTGTATCGTTCTTGAGTGTCCCAATTTGGATATTCTCACGTTATATTACGTTGAAATAAGGAATATATTTGATATAAAAGGGACCTCTTCAACTCCGGTGCGGATGGTGGCATTCAACCCAGCTAATCAATTCTGCTTCAGCATTAAGCTAGAACAACATTCACAACTTGTTCATTCTTCCTTTCAGAAAACTTCAAAACTTTGATAACCTTTTTTCTGCTGCAATCATGCCTCCATCAAAGAGTGGCTTCATGCGCGCTGTTGAGTGGGAGGGTCAGATTGGCCAAATGGCCACCAACATTGTCCCACGGCCCAAGATCATAGAGCCAGAGGACGCGCTCGTGCGCATCACCTCTTCTGCCATTTGTGGCTCGGATCTTCACATCTATCACGGTCTGTTCGGGGACAAGGATGCTCCACATGGCGTGGGCCACGAAGCTGTGGGCATCATTGAAGAAGTTGGTCCCGCCGTCGACTTTTTCAAGCCTGGAGACCGCGTAGTTGTCGTTTGTTTTGCCGAAGACGGCCACCTCGTCACCAAGGCTAGTATGCAGGGGCTGGAAGGCATGGTTGGCTATGGCCTTGGTGAGGAATTTGGCACAGAAGATGGATTGCAAAGTATGCCTGCTTCCCCCGGTTCTATATACCCGCTAACCTTGCTTACAGCCGAATTCGTGCGTGTGCCTTGGGCAGATTCTTCTCTGGCCAAGATTCCAGACGGTCTTGACGACAAAGAATGGCTTCCTCTCTCTGACTGCTTCCCGACTGGATGGACGGCGCTGTCTTCATCTGGATTCGAGGCTGGCGACACAGTGACTGTTTTCGGTGCTGGGGCTGTTGGTCTCATGTGTGCGTATAGCGCCATCATCCGGGGCGCTTCTCTTGTCTACGTGGTTGACCATGTGCCGGCTCGCCTCGCCAAGGCGGCTGCTATTGGTGCCATGCCTATCAACTTTACTCGTGGTGGAAAAGCATCAGAGCAAATCTTGGCTCTGAGGCCCGAGGGAGTGAAGAGGTGTGTTGACTGTGTCGGCGAGGTGTGCGTGAATGATCAGCTCAAGCCGCAGCAAGATTACATCTTGCGCGAGGCTGTTAAGATTACAAGCGCCAACGGTGGTGTCGGAATCGCTGGCGTTTACTTTTCTGCGCTCATCAACAATGGGGAGGGTAGCGACGCCGCAACAAAGCTGGGCCTCAAGGCTGAAATAAGCTTCCCCATTGCCGAGGCCTGGTTCAAAGGTCTTCGCATCCAGGGTGGCATGGTTAATCTCAAGGAGAATGTGACCCACATCAGAGATCTCATCAAGAACGGAAGAGCGCGACCGGGATTCATCTTTTCCAACGAGTACAGCCTCGATGATGCAGCGGTGGCTTATCGCCGCTTCGAGCAGAGGGAAGAAACAAAGGTAGTATTGAAGGGGAATAGAAAGAATGAGGTAGAGACCACACTGGAAATCAGAAGCAATGGCAATGGGACCAATGGGACTCTCAATGGGGCATAGAGAGGCAGCTGATCTGGTGTGTCATAGACATGGATTAGACGGGCTGAGTTGTGATTATTGGGCCATTTGGCCAGTCGAATTAAATATGAGGACAATCTAATAACATATTTATTGAACTTATTACATGTTTAATATTGTTATGGAGCACGGGTTGAGTTCTAATTCACGATTTATCGAAGAGGTGCGAAATCAGAGCCAGTATGGCGAAGGCGCATTTCAGCCCTTCCCCCCTCGGAAAACTGCAATGTATAGGGTGATTGGGCATCCAAACCGTTGTCTCTTGCCCATTTTCGAAGTTCTGGATCTCTCATCTCACTGGCAACCGTGTTGATGTTCATCGTGTGGGGCGAAACCATTTGTGCAATGGCCTGCCATGTTTGACCCAGCACAGAAGTTTGTGTTTGAAGCACAAAAAGGGAGATCGTGATGGTTACCAAGACAAGATGGAGGAAGACGAGAACTAATACCAGTATGAGTCCTCTCCATTTTCTTGGGATTACTTCCTCAGCCGAGTGCACGGTGGTAACTGGATAGGAAACATCGAAATCGTTTTGCCAATCGTAGTATATCATTTGACAAAATTTCGTGAAGAGGCTTTGCACAGCAATGGACGGGTCTTGGGTTGCTTGAATGATATTTTGAAACAGAGACGCGTGTGCTCGATGGGCAACCCAATCTCCTAGCCAATTCAGCATGGCCGCAGGATCATCGGTGACAATTAAGCTCCAGGTAGTTAGAGATCCGCTTGGAGTTTCTCGTATGACATTCCACAAAGCACCGTTCAGCAATATGTCCTGGGATGGCATGGTGACACCGTAGCCTGTGGAGTTGGTTGTCACTTCGAGCTCCAGGATACCGCGAGACTCAAAATCGGAGGTATCAACGTTGATACCGAGTTGGGTTTGGGTCTTTGTAAACTCGTCCTTGTCAGCACGGCGACGCCAAGCCACTTCAGGCTCGGATGAGATGGTGCTGCCATTCATGGTGACGTTGTAAATCTCTGGGGCCACGGTATTAACGTAGCAAACTGTAACACTGAACATTTCAGTACCATTGCTGCTGAAAGCCTTGGTCCATAGCCCATCCATCTTCGTGGTGAGATTTTGTAGTACCTGTGGCACCTTTATTGTCACCTTGCCGCTGTCATCAACCTCTCGGTCATAGGTAATATTGTTCAGGGCCGCGCTAGAATTGAGGAGGACTGTGGTTTGGTAACGCTGGGGCTTCCCGGAGAGAGGATCCGGCTGGTCGGTGGACCCGTAGTTATAGATTGCGTTGCTGCAAATCGAGAGCGGCCACGCTGACATGTCCTTTTCCCAGATCTCATGTAACTTGCATGCGAGAAAGACAATTTCAGATGTAAGATTGAATCCATCAATAGCAACTGAAGCTTGGGAAACCAAATGCAGACCGCCAGGTGACCACTGTGTCATTGTCCAGTTGAGTTGTTCCATTTCCCTGTTGATATATTCGAGCTGAATAGATGAAAACTCTGGAGCACCACACACCGTTCTTAGATTAGTGACGACAGCGGGTCCGGAGTAGTACTCCAGCGATTTTCTAGACTCTGCATCTGCCATTGGGAGGAGCGCCCGATACGTGTCGCCCGTATCGCCACTGGTCGCGACGGCCTTGCCAGTCCTGGATTCTGCGAATCGCCAGTTTTCCATCGGTCTAGATTTCCAGTATGACAAACCGCTGGCTGTATAAACACTATAATTGCTCAATTCAATTGCCATGTTGTTGGTAGTACTTGGAGCAGCAATGTTGCTTGTGTCAAAGTCCGAGAGTAGCACGGTAGATATGAATGTTGAGAGTAATAGGATGATTAGCGCCAATGAAACTATCATCAAGTTTAGGGCTTCATGAAAGCCACCAGTCATGGATCGGCCTAGAGCTGCTGGAAGGATGTCCCACGGACTTGATTGCAGGGCCCTTTCGATGGACAGGACGGCAGCGTCAAGCAAAGACACACCAGATGTCTCGAGCATAATAGCGGCCATTGCCGCTGCAACGATGCCCATATGTAAAACTATGGATGTGCGGATAGCAGCGGAACACAGGGTGACGACTCTCGATGCCCAACCGCCGTAAACGATTCTAGTCCACAGTCTTGGCTCGTTTCGTTGTTGCGCTAGCTCCGCACCTCTCCATAGAAAGATAAGCAGAGCGCACGACACTAGAATCGCTAGAGTACCGACAAGAAACAGGATGAGATTGACAGGGCCGAGTCTCTGACGCCAGCTTCTGCGTGGCTGGTCGGGATCGCGTTGATCAGATGCTGCTTGCGGGGTTTTCTGATCATGGGGCCCCTCCATATCGCAAATACCTTCATATTGAACAGAACTATGAGCGTCTGTTTTCATGTGACGTGAACCTGTGTTTGAACTTGTCGAAGAAGGGATGTCGTTCTCGGAATAGCGAATTGCATCATACTGGGCCATGGTCGGCTGCCGGGCATAGGGTGACCTAGCCGGATGGGCCTGCGCAAGTTTTGATTTAAGCTTAACAGCGAAAAGGTCAGGTCTTGAGTTTACCGGTATGCTGACCGAAATTGGGGGAAACGGTCATATACTTGTTGGTCTAGCGCCAGGCAGAATCTCCATGTCCTGTATTCTGCAGTCACCGCCGTCTGAAACCCCGTCTTGACCTATGTGAAGCGCGTAAGTTAGGGCTGAACTGGGCAATAAAGTGGTTCTTTGGATTATTCTGAATCCTTCGGTTCTTTTAGCCACGGCCCTGATTTCCTAAACGGGGAGGATCCCTGCTTTAAGCTTCATGATTTGCTTGACAGCCATAAAGGCCCCACTGCTTTGGGAGCGCGAGCAAGCTAACTGATAAGCGAATACTACGTCGGGAGGTTGAATATTTTTTGATGTGAGATGTTGCAGCACGGCATCAATCAGGAGCAGCTGCGATAGTATGCTCGCGGCCGGCCCTATGCATAGTTGCCAAACGTGATGGAAGTAAAAAGATGTCAAGGTGTGATACTGTGCCGCTTTTCTAATAATATTGCCTAATAGTAGGATTGAAAAGCTACTCAACGTGATGAGAAAAGCATATCACAAGCAGATACTGATGGTAATATTCCACCACACTGCCCTGTTGTGTTTGTGTTTTAATAAGTGCTATAGTTTATTCTGTCCATACTGTTATGGGGTGTTCGGGCCATGGTTGGTTGAGGTTAAAGGCTTGGCTTTGCACCAGCCTACTCATAGATTGAATGTGATATTGTCGCACCATCAAAGCTTTGAGTACACTGGAATACTTGAAGTGGAATACTTACAGCGCTGCTTGTGACCATCTCATGGCATCGTGGTTATTTTTAGTGAAATCTTCACATGGGATGCATGTATTTGTATTTTAGGATGAAATGGAGACTGCATGCCATTGACCTCTTTCGCCTACTCGCCCGTGTGTGATATTAAATTAGCGCAAGAGGTCACGCGAATTATCAATACTTTCTCGTTGTGTGTGATGTCGATTGATAGTCTAGTTGTTCAGACTTAACTATTAGGACGCGTGATTCTTGCTACGATTGTTTGTTGGCCACTGGGCTAGTAGGTGGGTCAGCAACCGCTGAGTTTGCGACTGCTGTTACGAATGGCAATCGTTATCAACCAGAGCTCTGCTCTGCTTCCCCTGTTTGAAAGGTCGAATTGAAGATGTGCCATGGACTTATTGCGATGTTCAAGTTTCGTCTTTACAGTAGACGTGTTTACAGTAGATTGGGTTGGAAGGTTCGAAGGTTACAGAGGTAAGGAACGCGATCGGTACTGGAATCATTTGGAAGGATTCATCCGAATCCTTGTTTTGAAGTTCGAAATCTGAACCTCGTCTACTTTGATTGTGGAAATAGACCTCTATTGCTCTTTGAAATTCTATTCATGCATTACAAAGGCTCACACTTTCCCGTGGGTGCGGGTAGTGATGGCGAACAAACTAGTTTAACGAATTTGGGAAATATTTAGTGTGATGCAGCCCAGTCGAAGGCCTGCATTGCCCATCCCATTTTTGGCCACCAATCGCTGGGCAGATGTGCCATTATGGAGGCAAATTCACGCTCGGCAGCTCCATCAACCCACCATAGAATGCGGCTCGTCTTGACCATCATGAAGAAATAGCCGGCTATGACGAGTGCTCTGGGATCATTGGCCTCTAGCAGATCCACAAACCGAGGCGAGACAAGGGTGGGGAACCGGAGCAATTTTGGGTAGCCGGGGTTATGGTAGATTGAGACGAGGTGGCCGACGGCCTCGCGATACGCAGCCGCAACGTCTTCGTCTACTGAGCCCTGGGCGTCTAAATCGGCGAGCAAGAAATCAAACATCCCCCAGTCCTGACGCCGCGGGGGAACATACGGGGCTACCAAGAACTGCCTGAGCGTCCGACCCGTCGTGGTGTCCTCTATGCAGGGCCACGCCAAGTGGAAGAACATTTCTGCTCTTTTAAATGGCCGGAACCAATGCACGGGGAGTTTGTGGCCTGTATCCGAGCTGATATATGGTTCGTTGACGCTTGTGTGGAATAATATAAGGGCGCAGCACGCAATAAGCGATGCCGCGTTGGATTCGTTCAAGCCGATCGAGACCTGTTCTGCGTGGGCGCGGATTGCTAGGTCCATATACTTGTGCGAGGCTTGCCATATAGCAGGGTCATTGTCGTTGATGCGTCGCATGTGGAACGCCGAAAAGCCTAGCAGGGCGTTCATGACGGAAGGCGTCGTGATGGCTTCACTGGCGATCCACATTGCCCAAGTCTTTTGATTCGTCAACGACCGCGATGACATGGTTTGGTAGTGATGGAATAGGCGAAGCTCGATGAGGCGGCCGGCCGGGACCCCAATGGATGCGGGGATGAGTTCTGGGGGAGAGGAGATGGACACGGCTGCGGATGAAGTGGATGATTCGGGCGAGTCATTGCTGGAATCGCTTCGAGGCGAGTCACGACGGAGTGGCGGCAGCTTGACCCGTACATTTCGTACCGAGATGGAGGAGGTGCATATCGTGTGGAAGTAGTGACACTCTGAATTCCTCCTGGTGCAATTTCCACATGCCGGTCGTCCTTCGTCGCACTAGCCCACACGTGAGAGGGTTGTCGGAGCATAACTAGGAAATTATGACGCACCTTTATCCTCTTAGCCTTGCAGCTTCGACATCCCGTTCGGGACTTGTGGTGAGGACGTCGCACGCGATCTGTGGCAGCAGCAGCAGCAGCACCGCTAGCAGACGAGCCGCTGCTGGCGGGAGCAGGGGAGGAGGCGTTGGACGCCATGTGGGTGTTTTGCTTCTCAGTTAGAATGGATTCGCTGTCAGACGCGTCTGTCGTGGTTTTCGGGATCCGGGTGCCGAGAAGAAATCAGGTATGGGGATGGATTGTCAGTCTATGTAGATGCAGCGTCCGGCTTGCGGAGCGAAAGACAAGGCAGGTGTCTGGATTAAGCTCCTGGACGAGGGGCTGTAGCGGCGCAGCCCAATAATCAAGGCTGTGCATGGCGCCCTAGCAAACTGCCCGTGTCCAATCACATCGTGGCCTATACGATCTTGGCCTTGAACTCCCCTGATCCCTGCCGTTGTCGTCGATAGCGTCTGCGACCAAAGCACCCACTAGCCATCTTGAGCGATCCGAGAATCCTGGGCAAAACTCTAGCTCACGTGTCAAACGTCTTGGACAAAGTTAAATGGAGACGAAATTGCTTGATAATTGGCTTAATTCTTTATATGCGTATCCTTCAAATGAAATAAAAAAAGACAGCGTCCATAATCCTCATGGCGCTGTAGCCGTTGGTTGCCTCCCCCCCCCCCTTCTCTCCGCACCACACGACTCATTTCCGCTTTTGAGTGTCGGCTAACTCTACAGACTGGTTGGGATCAGACGGGAAGTGAGCCATAATTTCCCATGTGCATCTCGGCATCCGGAGAGGCCTTGGAATCTTGACGCTCGGACGCAATGAACTGAGACGGGTGGTTGACATGGAAGATGGCAGCCACGAGAATCATAAGCGCCGCGTCGAAAACGTAAATGTAAAACTCCTTGGACTGCAGCTCACCGTCTGAGCCCTGGATATACTCAATGACCCGAAAGACGGATCGAACCAGGATCAGCATGCTCGATGCGTACAAGGCCCAAAGTAACCTTTTCCATGGGATGCCGAGATGTAAGCTTTTTGATGTGGGGTTCCTGTTGATCCGATAGTGAAAAATGCACGTCGTCGCCATGAAGAGTCCGAAAAAGACAATCTGGATGAATAAGCCAATAATAATAATTGTCTGTCCGACATCGCGATCGCTCTGAGAATCGGCGCCTGCAAGCTTCGCGCCGCCTTCCCCACATCGTCAGCTCCAGTCAGAGGGTTGCGTCGGATATTCTCACCAATGCCCTGTCCTGCGATGGACAGTATGTCTCCAAGCAGGAAAAACTTTGTGAGCCACCGGAGCTTGATGATGCAATGCCTTTCTCCATCAACAAGGAGAATCAGCCGACCCAGGATCATGTAAATGGAGACGGCAAACAACGCAGGCCCCAGGAGTAAGAGGAGAGATTGCATAATGTATGGTCCCAACTCCCAATTTGGCGTTTGCTTGGCACCGATGGCCCTACCTGCAAAACCGATTGCTTCGACTGTTGACATTGGTAAGCCACTATTTACCAAGCAGGTCCCTGCATCAAGAAGAGGGAGGCTTACCGATGCAGCCTACCACAAAGGCGATAAAGTACCATGTCTTCGTCTTGACCAACTGGTAGATGTGGAGGATGGCTGATGCTACAAACAGGACAACAAAAATTACAGCAGCAGCTAGGGAGGGTTCGTAATGATAGTAATCCTTTGCCATTGCAGCTGTTAAAGGGAGAGTTGGGGCTCGCTAAAATGAATGACTAGGAGTTTGACGGTTGAAATGTGTGGATCTTTAAAGAGCGTCGAAATGGAGTACAGATCAGAAATGTAACGAGGAGAGGTGTCTCATATTTAAATATTCGAGATGGAAAGATGCGTATGCAAGGTACGCGCAGTTATGGACCTGGGGTCTCGAGAAGATGGATAGAATGGCGTGCAGTTTGTCATGGTCTCTCAAGGCTGGCCAATCAAGCTGTGCAATGTACGAATTGCGCTGAAGCGATCTGGTCGAGATCCACTTGCGGCTGCGAAATGTCAAGACCAATGGCACCATCCAGAGTACGAATATCAACTGATCTAACTGGCGAATTCTTTGGCTTGGACGCTGAGTCGGATTTTCAGATTTTGTTTTCATTAATGTGGCATGATTAAGGCCAAAGGTTGACCATGTCGCGGTTTGTAGGTTTGAATCAATTCTTACATGGTTGATCGATCATTGATATCAAGAATATCAACCTCCTTCCCACATCACCACACGAGGGATTATATGTGGACATTAACCTCTAATTTAAAATAAGCCGCCAGGCTAGAACGGACCTGTCTCTAGAAGAACTGCCACCATTCGCATCCGGCCTGCTGTTTACCTCTTGCCTGTTCAGCAGTTTGCAGGCCGGACATGGATCAAGTTTTGATCTCATGCAGGGTTTTAAACGAATAGGCATAGCATGGGTGGTTTATGGATAAATTTAGACCTGATCCGCATCTTCCCGCTCCGTACCTTAACTGGCATAAGATGCGGTGGGTCATCACAAGGGGGCTTTGCAAAGGAACCAGGACGTCCGTGCCTCCAAATTGCACACTTCCTCCCAGGCAGCTGTGACTAGCTTATTAAGGGTAAACGGGCCCCGAATTCGAAACCGAGTGATTCGCAATCGTTCAACAATCCAACTCATTGATGATGTGGACAAGTCTTTGGGCATAAGCTTGATTAGACGTGGTGAAATAATCTCAATTCGTATTGATGACTGGCATTAAACCATTCACAAAAGCGCCATTGGCGGGCGGGGTTTTGATTCTGATCCATAATCCCGGCTTATTTGTGTACAATGGCGCACCATGATGATTCAACACATCGCATTCCTCATCCCTCGAGCGTGAGGGAGCCGCATCGATTCCAGCCACCATCGCCATGCCGACGATTTCCCCAGGTTTCAAGTCGTGAAATGCCGCGGAATTCCATGGCGTGCCTGAATTCGGAAAAATAAAACATGGCTGAGACAAAAACAGTCCAGCCACGGCGGCAGCGTGCGTGGATTCTAACACTTCCCGGCTTGGCCAGTGTGTTGAACGGTACCCGTATGCAACGTGCATTAAAAAGTCAAGCGTCAGACTTGAAGAGGAGAAAAGAAAAGAACAGATAAATTTTTGCGCATGTTGAACGGGAATGTTTGGGCTAATTAGATACTTTTTACTATGAACTCACCATGCCTTCGTTTTCCAAATCACAGTGAAAGCAGCACAAAATCAATCAATCCTCCTGAAATACGGAGCAGATCCAGGATCCACCGCCGCTCACAGCAACAATGCGACCGCTGTTTGCGCGCCAGGTTCCCAGCCCAAGCAGCTTTCCTCCAGCCACATGGTAGGTCCCGACGAGAGGGTAGTGCGTCATCTCTCCCGAGGGCTTCAGAATCATGTCATACAAGCGGGGGGTAATGCGACGCTGGACCACATGTGTTCCCCCCGAAGATATTTCAGCCGTCTTGAGACGCTGCAGAGCAGATAGCCAGTCTTCGTTTGAGAAGTCATCACCAAATACGATGCCAGCGCCCTTACCGCCGCGGACTGGTTTCAGAATGTACCCGTTCTTGAAATCGGGGCAGTTCTTTGAGGATTGAAGAATATCTTCCAGTTCTTGAGAACCGGGCAGGATGGTTTCACCTATTCCTCTCTCGAGAATCTCGGCTTGTGCCGGAGTGATGACTTGGCGCACCACCAACAGCTGGAGCTCCTGCTTCACAATTCCGAGCATTCGCTTGTCATGAACCAGCAGGACTGTTCGCATGTCATTGAAGCAACGCAGGCTAAGTTGGCGCAGCATATCCTGCTCCATTGCGGCCAATTCGCGCTGGTGCAATTCGATGCCGACCTGGTAGATCTCCTCAACAACCTCGCCATCGTCGGTTACGAGCGTGGCAGGCATTGGGAGGGAGGCTGTGTCATCCTTGTTCTTCACAAGACAGCATAGTCGATAGCCAGTCTTGCTGTGGCGGTCACGGAGTAGCCTCAAGTCAGCTGGAGTAATGATGCGTGGCCTCACACCGTATCGGCGCCACACTGCATCGATGAACATGTGGATATCAATACCATGCTCCTCGCCTTTCAAAAGATGCAAGGGGAAGTTTGGTTGGAATAGGCTGAAAAGACCACCAAGAATCTACAAGGTGTGTCAGAATGTGACACGCACGAATTGAGTTCGTCTGGGGGAAAAGTCAGCATTACCTTGGCCGGGTCTGTCGCGCCCACAAGCCCGCTCTCGGCGACCAAGCCATTCAGGGCCTGCTGCCCGTGCGCCTCATGGACAAAGCCGTTGAAGGAGAAGCGGGCATTGATCTCAGTTATGCGGAAGTTTTCCGAGATGGTGACTCCTTGGCTGGTGGTGTGCTCTTCAACAAGAAAGTCTGGTCTCCAAGAACCCATGCAATCCGGGAACTTGCGCAGAGTTCCACGAGCGACTTGAGTTTCCAGCCACTGTGGCGAGAAAGGGTTAGTACTGGAAATGATGATGCAATTCTTTGACCACATGTAGTAAGAAACAAACCTTGAGGAGGTCTTCTTCCTTCCGCTCGAGGGGCATTCTCTCCGGGAAGCGAGCCTCGGAGTCGGTCCACCATCGCTGAACAATGTCAGCAAGGGCAGTGGTCAATGCCTCGTGCAAGTCCTCGAGCTGCTTCTGGTGATGCTGCGCCATCAGAATTGGTCGAGGGCAGCCGGCGGTATAGGATCCATGGTGCCACAAGTCTGCGGGGCATAGGCGCAGAAGGATAGATTCGTGCGTTTCCTGCTCCTTGGCAAAGGTCGGGCTGCCAACGTCATCCCGCGAGATTGGCGCGTAGCTCCGGCCGTGGTTCCTGAGCTGAATCTGTTGAAGCTGAGGGGGGATCATGATGATTGAATGGGCAAAACGAGCTTTGTGTGATGGCAGCACGAACTTACACCCAGCAGGTTTTCTCCCATACTTATTGACTAACAAAGTGGACGCGCAGGCTTCAGGAGAGGGGGGGACCCTCGCGAAAGATCGAAATTCCCTGCATGAGACATTATCCACACGGCACATAGCGGACGCCACCATTTGTCAGTGCATGCTATGTTCATGTCTCATGGTGGGGTAGTGGCAAGCTGAACGCACACGCACAATGCATCCATCCCATCCCTCGACAAAGGTCCAATGAAGACTGCCACTTCGTGAATTTCTCCAGATTCTTGCGCCACGCATACGAAGAGGGTTTCTATGGGGACATGAGCATTCCGCCAATGGCAGCCTCCATCTGCATCTCGGCGCAGAGGCTCCGAGCTAAGCGACGCTTCCAGGATCATGCAATTGCACGCCATCTGCTGGCTTCTTGTTGCCCTTCTCACGAAGTGAAAGCCAAGATGCGACTTCACGCTTCCCCGTGGGGGGGTGCTGTTTGGGGCCACGATAAATGTAAATACACCGCACGCCCTCGACTGCCTTTGCGTTGCCGCGTCGGCTCAATTCTCATTCTCCCTAGTTCGTTTCCTTGGAGCCGCCCGGCGATACAATAGCAGAACCTAAAAGAATCTGCGAACCGACACTAGGCACCGCCTAGAAATTAGATTAATCCTATCTCCTCCATTTGCCCGCCCCCAACACTTCCTGATCGGATAGCTGTGCTTATCTATCAACCTACTTCACCATGCAACGAGCTCTATACCGCGCCGCGGGCGGACGCTCTCATACCATTGCCTGGCCCAGAGCGATAAGGCAATCGTCGCCAGTCGCATATATACCTACCAGTCCTTCCCAGCAGTCAAAAGCAAAAGCCCGCGCTCTCGCCACAGAAGCGTCGTCGAGCATCGTGCCGTGCTTGCATGCTTCTAGCCTGGCTTTTGCCCAGCAGACGAATCATGTCCACGACGTCTGTGAGCTGCTGCGGCGAAGCGGAATTCTCAAAATCAGCCTGCAGTTCCGGGATCGGGACAGCGAGTACCTGGAGCAGCTGATCCGGAGCCTGAACAAGCACCACGGCCACCAGCTGCCCATCTCGCACAGCGCCAAGCGCGGCTGGTTCTGGGACGTGAGGCCGAGCAGCTCCAACTTCCAGGCGGGAAACCAGCACCAGGCGCGCTCCGAGACGATGAACCAGTTCCCCTGGCACACGGACTGCAGCTACGAGGACCCGACGCCTAGGTACTTTGCGCTGCAGGTTCTACAGCACGACCGGTACGGCGGGGGAACTCTGTCCGTCATGAACGTGGAGCGGCTCGCGGAGCAGCTAACGCCGGCGACTCGGGCGGCGCTGAGCCGGTGCCAGTACCGCATCTCGACGCCGCCCGAGTTCGTCAAGGACCCCAGCAAGCAGAACATCCTCGGTAGCATCCTGGGTGGAGACGGCGGGGAGCAGGGCCCGGCCGTGATGCGCTACAGGGAAGACATCCTGACGCCCATCAATACGAGTGCCTTGGACGCCCTAAACGAGCTCAACAAGGCCCTCCGCAGCCCGCAGGTCCAATCCCACGCGACGCTGCACCTGACCTCGAGCGATCTGCCCACGGGCACCATCATCCTGGTCGACAACCGCCGCTGGCTGCACGCTCGGAATAACATCAAAGACCCCGAGCGCCACCTTCGCCGCGTGCGATGGGATGCCATCCCTTTTCAGCAGCACCAGGTGCGCGAATGAGACGGCAAGGTTCCCTACACGTGCGCTTAGGTTTGATTTATGGAGGGAGGCTTTGTCACAAAAAAAAATAAAAGAATTTACTTTTTCCGGGTTTTGCTTTGTCTTAATCCATTTCTTTCCATTTGTCTCTGTGTCCTTTCTTTCATGTGTCTGAGACTTTTGCCCCTTCACGTGTAATTCAGCGTCTGTTTAAAAATGCAATGCCAAGCCAAAAAAGTTTCTGCTGCTGCTGCATATTTCTGCTCCGCTCCCAGCCATGTTTCGGGAAGTGATTGGCAACTAGCAAAAGCCGTGGCTTGCTGACGGCATCGCTTACACGGCCCGTAGGCCCAGTCGTTCTCTCTCTCTCTCTCTCCCTCTCCATCTCGTCTGCTGTATGTATCAGGCAAATCTCAGGATACGTGATTCATGCAGTCGCGGTGCTCGGGCCCCAGCGGTGCAGTGTGAATTGATCGTGTCTTGCATTAGCCACGCATGCCCCAGAGAACCCTTGGCTTGCTCAGATCCCTTCATCCCCTAGCTCTACCGGGCCGCCTTAAACATGGCGGGCCGCCCTGAAAGTTGCACCCAGATGATGATGGACAAACCGTAGTGTGCAGTAGCTGAGCAGACTAGTGGCCCGTGGAAACATGCATAGTCACATGTGCAGATGAGAATACCACCCTTCAGCCAACGACATTAGTCCACATACAACCCATGCGAGCTAACATGTTGCAGTGGGCGAGTGGATTCTCATCCCGCAGCGTAACTTCACCTTGAGACTAAAAATTTGCTCCGCATTCAGCCGCCATCGGTTAATCTTGGCCAATGGGGCATTCCAATCCCCATGCCGCGTCGCATATCTTGTGTCCAGCACTTGGCCTCCGCATCTGGCCCCTCTGTGCACGAGGCTCAATCCAAAGTCTCCCGCATATCTCACATCTTTTAGTCAAAGCCACCACTGACTAGGATTGTTTCAATCAACGCGCCGTTGCCCGGAGGGAGAAAAAAAAGAAAATAACAAACAAAAAGCCCCGCCAACATGAATGTCTCGGATTTCTCCACAAGATGCCTGTGCCGGCAAGCAAATCTCTGCCATGTGAGGGTATAAAGAACCGTTTTGTCAGCTAATTTTGGCAACGCGCTTCCTATCTGCGCCCCAATTGTGCCTTTGTCCAGTGCCTAGAATTTGCCTAATCATAATTGACCCAACACGTTTATTCATTCTGCAATGAACATCGCAATCATGGATACTCAGACAAACTATACCTTGTCAGACGTTCTGGCAGTTGGCAAGCTGCACCCATTTTACGATTCCAACATCCAATACCCTCCGGATGCGGAAGCCATTCGCGTTGCTAGGGAGCAAGCCTCAAAGGAAGATGCGGAGGCCGTGCTGAAAACGCGACCCTTGCTCCGGAAAAAAGATTTGTATGCAGGGATAGGCACCACGCCGGCCAAGCCACCCAAGGTTCCTTATTCGTGTTAATAAACATTTCCAGGTACTCGGCCATCCAGAGGCTTGTGCACGATACTAGCCCGCAGAACACTTACCGCCACGGCGTGTACGTCAGTATCACAGGCGGAGGTAGTGGCTCAGAGCCACTGTTTTTCGCGACAGATGTGTACGAGAACCGCAGGCACCGGGCCTACTTTGGGCGGTGCTTGCGTGACATGGGGCTCATCAAGCCCACCGATTGGATTCTCTCGATCCACAACGCGGGGGAGCTCTACCGGTACGCTAGCGAGGAAATCAAGCTTAGATTACGACCTCTTGATAACATGTCTCGGTAGATCATTGGACCTCACGCTGGAGATTATGGAGAATGCGGGAGCCTCGCTGCTAGCGGGCGGAAGCGCGCTGGAACCTGAAGAGACGGTTCATCTGCTGACGCTCTACCACGTAAACGTCCTGACGGGCGATGCAGCGCACATTGTTCGAACCGTGTGCTACATAGCCAACCTGCCGTTGGAGGAGCGAGAAAAGATCAAGCTCGACAAGCTCATCTACACTTCGGAGAAGCTCACAAAATCGCAGAGGGCGCACATCTACGAAGTCCTCGGCCCCGTCAAGATCTGCTCCATCATCGGAAGCGCAGAGGCCGGCCCGTACGCAGTCTGCAACCCTGACCTCACGGGGCAGAAGAGCGTCGAGGGATGTGAAGAGTTTGTCTTTGACACGCGCCTCACCATTTTCGAGATCCTGCCGCTGTCTGCATCCGACGATGACTCAAAGGCCGACCCTCTGCCTGATGGAGAAGCAGGCATCGTCGCTCAGACAAGTCTCGCGCGGCTGCGGAATCCAGTCATCCGGTACATGACTGGAGACGTTGGATCTCTCCACCCGCTGCCCGAGCGCGCTCGTCCTCTAGTCCCCGAGGAAGCCTGGCCTCATTTGCGTATCCTCCGTCTTCAAGGCCGCGACCGCCGGTTCTGTTTTGAATTCGACGGAAACTACATCGACTTTGACAAGTTGGAAGCCATGATGAACGATGCCGAGTGCGGTATTTTGCAATGGCAAGTTGTCCTGGACAAGCTTCCTCCCGCCCTCGTAGAGTCGGCCGTCGAGGTCCGCGTCCTCTGCTCCCCGCGAAACGCATACCTCGTCTCCACGGACGATTTGGTCGCTCGGATCAGTCATTTCTTTCACGAGTGTCAGGAAAACCGCTACCGATTCAAGATCACGTTTCAAGACGACCTTGGTGGGTTCGAGGTGAGTAAGACGGGGGGCAAGATTATCAGGTATATTGATCGGTTTAACGTTTAATTTTTGATCATGAGAAGCATTTGTGGCAGGAGGTTTTCTATCCTCTTTTCATTCTTCCTTTGCCTCTTATTTTTCGCTTCCTTTGTTCCCCTTTGTTTCTGTTGTATTCTAGATGAAAAAATGAAAGCACGTAAAATGTTATCGAAAATATTTAGAGCAAGGAGATCTTGCTAGTTCCTACATCGTTTCCTCTTTTGTCCATTCTTTTACCTACATGGCTAAATCGCTCACGTCGTCAACATGTTGCAAAGGTCAAGTAAAATGCCAAGTTTGTTTACTAATCAATTCGATTATGTTTCAAACGTATGTTTGACGATATTTACAGACGAAAATAAATCAACACTGGCACCATAAGTCTTTTCAATACCTTAAGAGGTAGTCAGGCAAATCAACAAGTACTATTTCACATTTGTGTCATGTCTGAGCACCATACGTGTAACTACCCTAGACATCACGGATTTATAATCCTCCGAGAGCGAGGTTACTGGGATATCCCTGTGAGGTGTAATTTCTGATAGCCCCACTGGACCATATCAGTCCTCTCCTTCACAGTTTGAGTTTGCCAAGCTCAGAAGGAAACTGTAAAAGAGAAAGGGAATTTTGAGGCTCTGGATCGGATAAAGATTCAAATCGTAATGTAGAATGCATCATGGGCTGCCTACATCAGCAAATCACGTGAGTGTGAAGAGTGTTAAAAGTGGGCTTTACGACGTGCCCATTTTATTTCTAATCTTGGGGCGACCCCGCTTCAATCCTTACGAGCGGAATATCATCACGGACGCTTGGTCTCATCAGTTGTCTTGGGCTGACCACGCATTACAACCATCTACGGATAAAGGTTTATATTCTGCGCATCTCATTGACACCTAGAATCCGTATTATTCCTGGCATCGGGGCATGCCACTCAGAAGCCATTTGATCGTAGGTCGAAGCCTCTATTCTATTCACAGGACAACTCTTCCCATCAACCCTAAGCAGTTGTATTAGGGATGTTAATGACACTGATCACGTGAAAAAGATTTCATACTGGTCAAATAAGTATATCCAAGTCAAACTACGATCCCCAAACAGTGCTCGTTTTGGCATACTCCGATGATGGAGCCAGATAATCTTTGTCATCAATGCGCAGACATAGACCTCGAACGAATTTTTCGCGGTGGCTATGAAACACCCCAAGAAGTTAGAAACCTCGGATTTGTGTCCAAGTCGCAACTCTCGTCTCCCTGTGCTCTGTGTCGTTTGGTTGCGGAAGCAATTTATCGCCCTTTTTGCGATGCCTCGCTGGCTTCCTATCACGATACCTGCGGCCAATGTGACGTGACCGACGTCGACGATGATGTTGAATCTCGGCCCTATTGTCTTTTGGCCGTGCAATCGACTCATGAAACCATAGACCAGAGCATTGGCCATTCAAAAGTCGCGAGATATCGGGATTCTTTCTTGCAAACCGAGCAAATTCGTAAAGGTGTATCCTTCTCGAAGACAAACCCAGAAGAAGACAGGTTATTGGCAAGCACTGAATTGGAAGATGGAGTGTTCATTGCTTTAAAAGTTGGCCAATTGAGACCCGGTTCATCCATGATTGCATATTATGGCAGCATATATTTAGCTTCTGGGAGCATGCCACGCGCCTGTGTGCTGTCACACCCCGACATCGACTGGAATCTGCTACGGGGCTTTTTGGCCCAATGCCAAACGGGCCATACTGAATGTTCTTCAGTCAAAGGAGGTCCCCAAATTCTAAACTTTTTGCTCCTTGACTGCGACAAAAGGCAGTTGGTTCAGGCTGCGGATGGGGATGCGTATGTAGCACTTAGCTACGTCTGGGGGCAACCGGATAGGAATGCAGATACGACAAAATTAGTCGTGGGCTCTAAGCTACCAGAAACGGCTTTGGTGATTGAAGATGCGATGCGGGCTGTGGTTGCATTAGGATATAAATACCTTTGGGTTGATAGGTAAGTGGATTGGCATGAAAAATGGCCCAGGCTGATTCCGATAGATACTGCATCCCACAGCATGAACCAGGAGCTCTCACGGACCATCTTTCTAAAATGCACCTAGTGTATCGACATGCATCCTTTACCATTGTCGCGGCTGCCGGGGTAGATTCTTCCTTTGGACTGCCTGGCGTGTCTGAAACATCTCGTGAAGCCCAGACACATGCGTGGGTTGATGGTCATCTTTTGGCGAGTGCCATTGAGCCGTTTCCACCCAGTTACCAATGTAAATGGGACTCTCGTGCATGGACGTAAGTATATTGCGGGAATCAATTTCAGTTACACATGCTTATGGGGGATAGATACCAAGAGGGCTTTTTTGCAACCCGACAATTAATTTTCGGACGCCACCAAATTTCGTATCATTGTACGACAAGTAAACAATCCGAAATCTTCACATTTCCTGCGTCGCTAAACAAGGACGCTGCTTTGAGCTTGGGAACAGACACTCGTTCGATCTGGGAACATGTTGAACACTTTTCTCGGCGAAGCTTGACGTATGAAAGCGACGCCCTGAATGCTATTAGGGCAACTTTGAACGCGTTCGATGATGCCGCAAAAAGCAGGGTGAAAAGCCTATGGGGGATACCATTTGCCGATGATATCGACCCTCTGGACCATAAAAAACCTTCTACCGCAGCTGGACGAACAGCTAAAACTGGATTACTTTCCAATGCGTCATTTGCTTCTGCTTCAGCAATATTTGGGTACGGCCTTGCTTGGAGGATGTCAGCTGCCACTCCAGACGAACTGAAGACGCTTCGGCGAAGAACAGACTTTCCCAGCTGGTCGTGGGTCAGTTGTATTGGGCACATAACATTTCCAAGGCTGCCTTGGCTAGTTGGTGAGGATGTGAATATGCCCGATCCAGAGCTCGAAGTCGCAGTTGAGAGTCTTGATGGCAGTCTTATCTCGATATCTGCTTACCTGAATGACCACACTGAAGTGGACATATCACAATACTTGCATATAAAAGGCTGGTCTGTTCGCGATGCGCTCACCTTTCATCTAGGCCAAGGCACGGTGTCTCTGAGCCTTGGAGATCCCAAATACGAGCTCACGGGGTCCATTCAATTCGATGCGTTTCCCAACGAGATGACACATGGGGATATTTTTAGCATTTTGTCAGAAAGACGGAATAGCAGGAAGCGTTGGGAAGCAGTCATTGTGTGGTTCTCTCCGAAAGACGACACTGATGCTATAAAACCATTTATAGTCATTATGATACAGGTGGAAGATTCGAAGCATCCTGAGAAGGCCGTGTATGAGCGAATCGGCAGTATACCTTCGTTGCGCCTAGTACGGATGCCTAAAAAGAGACGAGAGAGAAGAGCCAACTCAAAAACGTCGTTACGAAAAGGACCGCGGATGACTGTAAAGTGGGCATCTGATATGATGCCAGACACGGAGTCTATCCCCTACGATGCGTCTCAATATCAAGAGTCAGACATGAAAGCCGCGGACGATGACGTGACTGAAGGAGATGAAGCAAAAAGCAGTGATGATGATTCTATTGGGGGCGAGACAAATTCCGAAGATTCTGATTCATCAGACATGGGCGACTATACTATTAATATGGTATTCGGCCGTTGCAGGGCTAAGAAGTATTTCCCACGAATCCCGATGATGAGACGGGAATTCATTCTTAGGTGATGAAATAGAGAGCAGTTGCTTTTAATTGGCTTCCAATTAAAACACAGGCGTACTTTTGTGCCTAGTACAACTTAATAGGTGTATGATGACGCGTACATGAGGGAAACCTTAGAAGAATGCTCTTTGAGTGACCTGATCCAGGAATATGGTATGTTTGCTCTATGCCTCGATTCTCAAGAGTGGGCTTTAATCCTTTGACTGACTTCCCTCCAAACGCCCTGCACTCCCTTCCAAATTTCATACCGCCCATCGTATAAAGGATAGATTGCCACTGCAACAAAGGCAAAGAATTGCCAGATAATCGCCACCGTTGTCCAGCTCGTGAAGAAGGTCTTGGTAAAGATGTAATTTCTGTACAGTGGCATTGGCCAAAGAATAAAGGTGACGAGGACAATAGCTGCGAACATCAACCAGGCAATACGATACCATTTGTACAAGTTTTGTAGTGTGTTTTGATCGAATGGGTGTTGAATATCGTCGAGGTTGATGTCATCAGAAATTTTCTGGACATTATTGTGAATGCCAGAGCTTGGATCATTGCCGCCCGTCCTTGCCTCACTTTGTTCTAAATCGGCAATCGCATGAGACTTATCGGAAGCTGGGGACTTTCTTTCAGGCCCATCGGAGCTTGATGAAGTATTCCCATCTTTTTCTGCATCGTTTTGAGTTGTTTTTATTGGCTGGGATTCTTCGGCAAGTTCGATAAGGAGGAATCTTCTCCAATCAAACTTGTACGGTTTGTATTGGGAGATTAACACCGAGTAAATGGCGGGCGAAAAGAAAGAACCAATTGCACCGTACAATGCTGGCAAGCTCCCTTCCGTTGTCGTCATGTTGATCTCTCCATACATAGCCTTGGCTGTGCCAAGCCAAATACTTAAGCCGGTGAAGAAGCCTAGTATTGGAGACACAATAGCTGCCAGCCTAGTTTGACCTGACCAGCACAATGTCAAAGCGAGTGGAATAATTCCGGGACATGAGAGAATCGGTCGAAAGTAGCCGATCCAAGTCATGTCTGCCCCGCCATAGTTTAGTGCAAGGGAGACCGCAGTGATGAATATGGCGTGAAGAACAACGGTGATGTGGCTGACGTGAACAAGTCTCTTGTCCGTGGCTTTGGGGTTGATGTATGTCTTGTAGACATCGAATGATAAGATGCTACTGACAGCAATCATGGAGGATGATACCGTGCTTGTCAGCGCCATGAACAAAAGAACAAGAAAGGCAACGACGCCCTGGTCGCCGATAAGAGCCTTGACAGTGTAGGGCATCACAAAGCCCGCATTGACTTGGGCCATGGTGAATTCGGCCGGATAGGTTGGCCAAATCTCTGTATTATGGAGGGCCCTAGCAGTGAGTCCAATCACTGTTCCAAGACCCCATGGGATTCCGAAAATAGCAACAGCCGCTAGGTTGTATCCTGGGACTGTGGCGTTGACCTCGGTAGCAAATGACTTTTGCCAAAATGCAGTGTCCTTTGGGAGGAAATTGTTAGCAACGTAAGGAATTGGAAAAGACGCAAACATACCATCACTACAAGTGCCAGGTTTCCAAATTTAAGAATCAAACCCCAGATGATTGCATTTTTTGACTTCATTGTCAGAAGCGATCCCTTGTAATTTCCATCAATAATGTTTTCAGCAGCTGTCGCCCTGACCTTGTCGTAGAGACCCCCAAGACCTCCAACCGCGTCGTGCGTCAGAATCTGCAATGTGAAATACATGATCAGTATCAGCGCAATAAAGGTGTGCAGGTAATCGGTGATAAATGTGGCTTTCAGCCCACCAACTGCCGTATAGAGCACCACTACAAACCAAGATTAGCTGAGCCGTTGAATTAAAAATGATTGCGAAAGGAAAGACTAACCGCCGAGCGGAATAAGAATAGTCGCGGCAACAAAATGCATTCCGGATATTCCAAATATCAACTGTGACCCGGTAAGGATCATCGATGCACACCCAAAAACGTTATTGGTGATGTTGAGAATAATGAAAACAACATGGCCAATCGAGCCGTAGCGCATTCGGATAATTTCCAACGAAGTATGGGCATATGGAACTCGGATTTTGGCCAGAACACCAAGGGCTGCCATCAACGCAATCTGAAAACAAAGGCCAGTAGCCCACCACTTCTCTCATGTTAACGAAAGATTCCCAAACCATCCTTTAGAAGACATACAAATGGGACTGCGAGGCCAAACTTGTAACACATGGCTGCCGAGAAGACGGTTTCGTTGATCCACATCCAGGATGAAAACACGGCCGACGCTGTTAGGCCAGTGCCGACCGTTCGATTGGCGACCATGAACATTTCGGATGTCCCCGAGTCCTCGGAAAGATAGGCTCTCTGAATCTTGACGGCAGCCAAAATGACTCCGCAAAAGGCAACGCCAAGCCCAATGAGCATGCCATATCCGGTCGCCTCGGGAATCAAGGTAACGCCCGATATTCCAAGCTGCACCGACATTCTGGCGCAGATGTGATTCTCAAACAAGTTGGATCTGTTTGAATCTGGCGAATGAATTCACCATCATTAATATTAGGTTCTTGGCCACGTGTTATAACTACATGGCCTTCCTTGGCACATCACTGTTCTGGTCATTCTTTTCTGATTGAAGGTGTGTGCACCGGAACCCGGCACGCCGAGACCCGTTTATTGTCACATCTTCTATACTCTGTATTGCGTGTTGTGGGTTTGTCGGCTAAGTAGCTCTTGATCAGCACCAACGTGTGCGCGTTGAGAGAGCGTCTCTGCACGTTTCCGGGAATAAGCGGACCAAATTAGCGTTGCAACGTGGGATCAGATCACGAAATAGAGGGATAGCCGCTTGTAATAGGCAGCAACTGATTTAGGGCGTGCTTAAATCTCTTTGAGGACATGCTCTCTCTCACTCACGATGCGGTGAATTTCTATACAACTAGAACCTAGAAGACATCGGAGACGAAAGAAATTTATTTGAGAATCAAAATTAGAAGAATAAACTGTTTTCTTCATCTCTATGGCATTGCTTGACGGTTGTTGACTTGCGATTTGCGACATCGGCGTCCCGCCATGCTATCACGAATATTTTAGGTGTGATGATGCAATTGCGATGATGCAATACACGAATGCTACCTAACAAAATGAAACACCCCCTCTATATTGCGCATTTCACAACTTAACGAGGATGGAGTGTATTCAGTTGTGAAAATGTTCAGATAAATTGAACGAGAACAGACACAAGCATCCAACCAGTCTCACCCGGGTCGATACTAACATCAGTAATCGCGACAGAGAACCGTCAAAATGACCGACGATAATACATCAACTCCTGTGGAGACGGGAAACACCAAAAAGCAGGTTATCCTGAATGCCTTCGTAATGAACACGCCAGGCCATTTGGCCCCTGGACAATGGCGACACCCAAAAAACAAGACGGATCAATACAAGAAGCTGTCATTCTGGACAGAGCTGGCGCAGCTATTAGATAATGCTGGCTTCCATGCTATGTTTATCGCCGACACCCTGGGCCCATACGATGTCTACAAGGGACCAGCAAATGTGGTTCCCGCTCTTAGATCCGGGGCTCAATTTCCGGTAAACGACCCGCTGTACTTGGTCCCGGCCATGGCAGCAGCCACTAAAAACCTCATTTTTGGCGTCACAGCGAGCTTGACCTACGAGAAGCCGTACTCGCTGGCCCGCCGGCTCTCAACTGTCGACCATCTCAGCGAGGGCCGCCTGGCCTGGAACATTGTCACTTCGTATTTGGACAGCGCAGCCCGCAACCATGGATTAGAGGAGCAAATTCCACACGATGAACGATATGCAATTGCGCACGAGTATTTGGAGGTGCTGTACAAGCTATGGGAGGGAAGTTTCCGGGATGATGCCGTAGTCGCAGACCGCGACCGCGGCGTGTACATTGAAGAAGATGGAGTCCGCCAGATCAACCACAAGGGCAAATATTTCCAAGTTCCCGGACCTCACTTTTGCGAGCCTTCTCCGCAGCGAACCCCGTTTTTGTTCCAGGCTGGTGTTTCTGAAGCTGGGAATGGCTTTGGGGGCAAGCATGGCGAGGCTATTTTCGTGGGCGGCCAAACGCCACAGATTGTGAGAGGGACCGTGGACAATATCCGACGTGTTGCTGCGAGCGAAGGAAGAGACCCAAATCACATCAAGGTGATTGTGGGAATTAATGTCATTGTTGCAGCAACTGATGAGGAAGCGCACGCGAAGCGCGAAGCGTATCTTCAATATGCCGATCCAGAAGGCGTTCTTGCATTGTTCGGTGGATGGACTGGCGTTGATCTCTCCACTTATGACGATGATCAAGACTTTCGCTACGCCGACTCTCCCCGTATTCAGTCCCTTCTGCGCCGCTGGTCGGATACAGTTCCCGGAACAGAAAATCTGCCGTGGAACAAGCGCAGAATTGTTGAATATGTGAGTCTTGGGGGCCTGCAGGCGAAAGTGGTCGGTGGACCAAAGACAGCGGCAGATGAGTTGGAGCGATGGGTGCAGGTCGCCGATGTTGATGGCTTCAACCTAGCCCATGTCACAAACCCTGGCACGTTTGAGGATATCATTGAGTACTTGCTGCCAGAGCTGAGAAGCCGGGGCATCTTTAGGTCCGAGGTTCGGAAAGAGGGTGCCACGGCCAGAGATGTGTTCATCGGCTCCGACAGATTGCCAGAAGATCACCCAGGTAGTAAGTATAAATGGAGAGCGGGGGAGAAGGTACCTAAATATCAGCTAGAATCTTAAAATGACAGATTGGAATTTTGCCATCCCCCCAAGAGGGTAGTTGGCGAGAGCTTTGTGGCAGATCTCCTGTTTGTTCATGATCTCAAGAACGGGATTGTCGATACTGTCTGTCGAAATATTTTCTCTATTGTTCATGGTTCATCTTTGGTTGGGGTTTGGTCTCTGAAAATAGCCGGACATATCGCCGATTGGAATATTGAACGGAAACATGCCTTGGCATAACTCGTGCAAAGCAACGTAAAATCCGGTCAGAGCAGTGATGAACGCGAAAGCCCCTGCTATCTTTGTGAGTGTATCGTTTGACGATGCTTTCCCATCCGCCATGGCAAATTGGGCTGCATAATTGAATATGTAACAGAGTTCTAGCCCGGAGTAAATGATGATGTTGGCAATGTTCCTATTTTGAGTCAATGGTTCAACCCTAATGTAACAATCAGCAGTGCTTACGTTGAGAGAGAAGCAACGACAAAGGTGAGGTTGAAAATAGACCACACTGGTTCTTTATCAGCGAACATTTCGTCCTGGAATATGGCCTCCCCATACCAAGGAGGTACAGGCCGAAGGCGTTATAGTACTCGGGCGTCTTCCCTCCATAGGCGTCGATAATGCCCAATGAAGGTATGAGAAGCACGCCATATCCAGCGTAATACAGTCCTCATATGATTGTTAGTCCTCCCGCTGATTCGCGATGGTTGGAGGCGTGTTACCAAACGCGGTGAGCACGGTATAGGCAAATGTATCTCCTCTAGCCATTTCCCACTGGGCAGAAATCACGAGCCCGATTCCCGCCAAGAAGCAGAAATTGGCAATGAAGAAAGTTTGGTTCGAGACTCCCCGAAACCCCATCATGGAAAATGACAAAGTCATTAGCGTTGTTGAAAATGCTCCAAATCCCAGAGGGCTCTATAGGCTGCCGGATCAGTATGCTGTGAGAGGGACAAAGTATAGAGTGAAGTGTTTCTAACTGGGTTTCCTTGGCGACTGGGTATAGGCGTTGGGTTCATTTTGACGTCGATGGTTCCAGTCATGGAGTGCATTGTGCTCACGACTAAATTTCCTACCAAGACCAACACATAGAACCGCTTGTCTTTTTGTACTCTGTTCTTGATCATGTGAGCCAAATTCATCGACGTGGGGCGGAGCAATGCCTACTACATTGCAAATTGACAGTATCACTCGGAGCCGCCGGGATGGCCAGTTCAGTGGCTTAGTGTTGTGATTCCTCATGGTGGTGAGAAAAGCTTGAGCCCGAGAAATTCCGCTGCGGCCCGTCATGTCCGCAAGCGGCGGCATGCGGGCCGCACATTGAGAAGCCACCACCGTTGCGAAGATTTTGAACACAAGTGGCTTCATCCACAGGCGCAAAGGCGTTTCAATGCATCGGAAAATCTATTTTCGACTCCTCCTAGACTGCAATGCTCGGATTCAAAAACCACTTGCTTTGCACTGCTTGTCTGGCTTGTCGTGTATTTTCCATGTCGCCTACGGGGGCCACGACACTGCTACCTTGGCCACCGCTGTGCATGCTCTTCCACGAGCTCTGTCAGAAATTAGCGATTAGGTAAATCTTATTTCATATAGAACCTAAACTGGAAGCGCTGCCTTCGTGGACTGCTAGCGTCTGGCATGGAATTAATATTTGTCAACCGAGAGTCATTTGACCAAATAACTCGGTGCTCCCCACACAGGCGCAGTTGCATGACTTGTGCAATCATAACAGCGTACCATGAATAAATGGCAAGATTGGAATTAATTCAGCTCAGCCCCAATTTCTCTCATTATTTAAATCGCGCCGACTTGAGCTATTGTCGACTCGTAAAGTAGACCTTTATTCTACAACACGAGCTTTTGCCCTGGAACCCTTTACGATCATAGATGTGGGGTTGATGAAATCCTGGTATCAATTATGTTACATTCAAGCCATTATCATCTTGTGATCAACTTCAAAATCGTATCGCGAGCCCTGTTGCGTCGCTTGCCTTCTGTCTTGGGAGATTTGTCCGCATCCTTTGACTGAGTCTCCCCCCACAGCTCGTCTCGTGAGACCTTTGAACTATCCCCTGGCTGTGGATCCGAACACCCCGATACATTCCCAGTGGAAAGCTGTTCCACTTCCAAAACTCTCCGCCTACGGGAGATTGCGTCGTATTCCTCAGAAAGGCTTCCTTTTATTTGCTTCTCGTAGTCATCGCCTTCTTCCACATCTTCAATATGATCAGATTCACCCAGTTCAAGCGATGGTCTGACCCATAGTTCAGGGCGCGTCTCTTTGCGACTAGCGCAAATAAAGTTTCGTGTGCCATCTTCGTCAGATGGGTCGTCAATCGCAAACCAATGCTCATCATTGATTTGAAAATACATCCATTTTATGGTTGGACCCGTAGAATCGTTGACAATGCACAGGCTCCAGCCAGAAAAATGCGGCTTTTCTTTGAATCCATTCCATATCAAGCGAGCGCAAGCATCTTGACCGTTTGCAATCGCCAGATGCAACGCATTGATTTGCAGTCCATCCAAATCTATCGAGTCGATAAAGGCCCAAGGCTTGACCCTCAAGAGTGTCTTGAGACATGCATAGTTCCCAGATAAAATGGCAAAGTGCGCTGGCAGCAGACCCAAGGTTCCAGCACCCAGGGAAGAGTCGGCACCTGCTGCAATCAATGCCTTCAAGCATCCAATCGTGCCCTCACGACACGAAACGTGGATCGGGGCAAGGCCTTCCTGATCCACCGTGTTAGGCTGGGAGCCTGCGGCAATCAGCTTGCTCGTGAGTTGGCCCGTGTAGTCGGAGCATGCAGCGTGCCACAGTGGAGTTCTTCCTTTGTTATCCACGGCGCTGATGTGATTTTCGGTAGATCCGTTCCAAAATCTACCTTGAGGTGATATCATGAAGTCCACGGCAGCAATATTCCCCATGGCAGCAGCTCTATGTAAAGGCGTCTCTCCGAATCGATTTAACAGCCTACCACAAAGCCACTGGAAGTGAGATTTGTCCCAGAACCAAGGGGACTTGGCATACGCTGCGGCGAAATGTAATGGATAATCCTCATTGTTTATTGTTGGCTCGAGGTGTTCCAAGTTGGTGTTGAACAAGATGCTGTCTGGGTCATTGGTGGGGTTATTTGGGTAGAGGTAGCGGAGAAGCAATGCTAGAATATCCGATCTCTCGTGAAGCATTGCCAGATGCAAGGTACTGAGACGTCTGTCAGACTTGCCAATTGGGTCAACCCCAGAATTGATAAGTGTCAGGACAATCTCTGGATTTCCACCGATAACAGCCCAGTGAATCGGCCGCAGCTGGAGAAATGAATCGGATCTTCCATCCAGAATGCGAAATGCATCCAAGAATCCAAATGTCTCGGTTCCTGTGTTGCCATAAAGTACTTGGACGGACCTGTGCGTTTCCGTATCACCCAAGGCTAAGGTATCCAAGCAGTATTTGCTAAGAGTGCTTATGAACGATATTTCTCCATCCCTAGATCCGATGCGTACTTTGGAGCCGAACGATAACCTAGGGAATATGCTGGTTTCAATAGAATCAATTACCACAACATCATCCATTAGCACGCCTAACTCGGAACGATATTTACGCCACAGTCCCTCGGTGCGGGAAAGTTCATAATGTCTGGGTGAACGACCGAATCTGGTCCAATCGATTCTTGTTAGTTCTTGTTCGGATAGTGTTGACAGTGGGATTATCTGACTATAATCATCATGAGATGATTCCGTCATATTGGTATCTTCCTTAGGCTTCTCTGACAACACATGCAACGTAATGTCAACCCCTCTCTTTCGATTTCGTTCCGTCACCACAATCCATGTTGACATGTTGGCACCATGAATGTCTTGGGCGGAAAACTCGTTGAAAGTAAGGTTGCCAGCTTGTGCCTCTCTCATAGCCCAGGAAAAGGAACCCTCGGCATCCAAAAAGGACTCGCGATTCATAATCTGGCACCAACTCCTGCATAGACGCTGGCTTGGAGCATGCATGCCAACAGCGACATCCAAGGTGGCGAGCTTGCTGGGTTCTTTTATCTCGAGACGTAATATGCCACAAGGCAGCCCGAATGCTAAATCCTGAGTCTGGAATGTCTGCGTTTGTTCGATCCAGCCTTTCTTTGGCCACGCATCCTTGATTTTCCAACTGTGTATGGGTTGGTGGGTGTTGTTTTTCACGCCAGTTGGGAGTTGCAGGCGTGAACTTTCTTTGGCAGCCGTTATTCGGATGATGCGAATATCAGATGACGGATCTTGCTTGACGAAAACTCGTTCGTCCGTCCCATCCTCTAGAAGACTGATGTTTGGTGGGATGTAAGTTTTCACATCAGTTCGAACCCGAGCAAACTGATCGCCCATTCCCCATATCCTCTTGAGGTAGATAACGGGCGATTCCCGTTGTCCACCCCGAGTCCTCTCGCAGTTTAAGACCACGCGAAAGTCAGCTTCGTTTGCGAATTTCTCGCCGTCATAAGGTAGTAGAAGAAAGTCAATTCCCAGACCCTTGCTTGTTACTGTTGGAGGCGTACTGTTCAAAGTCAAAGGCATGGTCATTTCGATATCACTATCATCCCAGAACTTGTCTGGGCCGTCCGCAAGCAACCCACTAAACTGGTTACCTTGGCCGACGGTACCGACCTCACCAAGTTCCGCTAGGTCCAGGGCTTCAGAATGCCACGCGAAAAGAGACTGATCCTCTTCTTTGCTGAGGATTGCTTCTTGGAGTCGGATAAATGCTCGTTTCCCTTCCCCATATAGCAGCGGCATGGTGACATCGAAGATTCCCAATAGACAATAAGCAATATCTTCCTCCCGCGTGGTCTGGCGGTCCGCTGCCCAATGCATACGTGAGGCAAGGCTCACTTCTTGAGGACTCATTTCGCCCGTCAATACGTCAAGCTGTACCCCAGTAATCTCATTAAGCAGCCTAGTAAAGGCAATATCTCCGTTTTTAGAGCCCAGGTAGCTCCAATCGCTCGCATAAAACTCGACCCGTCGCGATGCGATGAGTTCTTGGAGAGTCCAGCCGCGCGTGAACCAGCGACTATGGCGAAATGAAGAATTCAGAGCAAATGGATCTTCAGTTTCAGCAGGGGAGACATCTGCCAGATAAGCATAGCAAATATCAGCATCAGCATACCATCGGTACATCGAGTTGATGGCCTCTGATAACTCGGCACTGCTAGTTTTGTCGATGCAACAGGTGTCGATCCAGATGTAATCGTAATTGTTTTGGTGAGCCAGCAAAGTGCTGTTTAGAAGTTTTCTCAAGCCCTCCTCTTTCCTGGCACCGACGCCATCCTTTGGCTGGTCTGCTGTCTGCGCCCACGATGATCCATGGACATTTGGCTTGAGGAGGTCCTGGAGGAGCACTTCCTCGCTGGACCATGTGTGCGACAAGATGGCGTAGGTTGGGATGTCAGCGCCATAAACCTCGATAATATCAACCGTGTCGGTATTGAGGAGTCGCATTTTGCGCACATGCGAGGACTAACCCGCGTGTCAATTGAGATGACACGAATTGAATCCGTAGCTGAGCTGGAGATGTTCAAGCTGAGCGATGGGGCGCAGGACCCATGTGGTGGCGAAGTTGTGGCGTTGTCTCACGTGCCATTAATAGCAACACACGATGAGCACTGGCTGTCCTTGTTGGCAAACTGTTGTCCTGTGACCTAAGGAAAGACAAGCACAGAAGAGGAAACAGATGAATGTTTTGCTGCCAAGACTTTTGTCTCTGCCTTCTGCTTAGGGCTCAATTTGCTGCTGTTCTGTGGCGTTATTCGCATTAAAGAGTACTCCATTTTGATTCATCATTCTGGGCGACGATGTTGAACAGGGCCTATCCCTTTGGGTGCCGTAAGCCTGCATCAAGGTACCTCACTTCAAACACAAGGCAAAGAAGATAAAATTATAAAACCTAATATAAATTTAGATAAATAAAATACGTTAGAATAAGAATCGTATTCTATACCCTAAATTAAAATTATCTAATTCTAAACAAGAGGGTTTTAGCCGGCGACCTACTTTGCTCGGTACTTGAGTGCAGGCTTACGGCACTGAAAGGGATAGTACATAATACTACCGCAATTAGCGGTGGTTCCACCCTTTTGCACAGTGGCACAGTGGCTAAAAGTCTTACAGACGATGCGCCCTACCCTGTACCTGACCAAGAGATGCTTCAATCCAATGTGAGGATGAAATCCCGCTTTTTTATTGATGACTTGGGTGATTATGGAGGAACCGGGAAGTGGGAGTTACAACACAGAATTTTCAAATTTTATAGTCAATTGCAGAAAGATGATTTATGTGGATACACACTATTGCTGGCATTACTCAGAATGTAGGAACGTACATGATCACGAAGATCAAAAGTTTTAACATTTGTCAATCAATCACCACCAACGTTATCGGGCCAATTTTTAAAATCCTCGGAAAAAAAAAAAAAAAAAAAAAAGGAAAAAGGAAAAAGAAAAAGAAGGAAAAAGGAACACGTACACACTACATAAGTCGCGCAGGAACAAAGAAGTGAAACATGGACAGGGTTAGCAATCCTTAACCAACGAAGTGCACTTAAAAATGTGGAATGAATTTTGTCCATTCGACGGTTGTAAATGCTGAATGGGGCAAAAGTCTCAATCCCATCAAGGACTCGACAAGAATATAGGTACGGGCCAAAGTGTAAAAGATTCCCACGAAGAAGATGCTCCAAAATTCCCAACGAAACGGAATTTGCCTCGGCTTATATGAAATACGCTGAGAGTCAAGGTCGATCGAGGTTGCCGTGATCCTGGACATTGAAATGCTTTCGGACGATGGCAATGCGTGACCCGGCACTCTGGTCGGTTCTGTTTGGCGAGGGTAGATGATGCGACGGCGCCAAATCGCCAAGCTCTCCAGTACCCAAAAGAGAAAGGTAGTGCCGGTGAGGGTTACGCACGCGTATCGCCACAACATCTGCTCCCTCGTGGTAGGAAAATCAAAGTTCCACCCAAAATAGTGAATGGAGCTGTAGATCATTGTCAGGACGCAAAGACCACAGTTCTGACCCCAGGTCAGGTCTGGGAGCCGACTATCCCCGAGCCTCGGGATCGGTCTCTCGTAGGGAGGGAAAGGGCCGAATAAGTACGGGTGCACGTTGAGAGCCCAGCTCGGAGTTCCATCATCTATGAAGTCAAGAGGAGTCTGATGCCACTCGTAGCTGTCGTCAAGTCCAGCCTTTGCGAGTAGTTCTTTCATAGTGACTTTGGAGCGAATAGTAATCGGAAGACAAATGTCATGCGGCTTTTGCAGCCAGCAGAGACTGGTCATGATCGCGCAAACCGCAATGGCAACTGTCGACAGCTCTATGCTAGTCAATGCTAGCCCCTGTGCGCATCGACCAATACACTGAATCATTAGGTATCCTGCTTGTAGACACGTAACGAACTTGGTCAGGGTATCTTGCTTGGATCTATCCGAAATTTCTTCGTACGATAGAAGGGGCATTTCGATGCAGCCCATGGATAATAACCAGCGCAATTGTTTAGAATTCACCCTAAATGGAGGGGAGTCTTCAAAATGCAATTCAAATCCTCCCATGTTGGCATAAAAGGCGTGTCGATAGGTCCAGAACGGGTATTGGGGTCGAAGATATTTGACCGACTCACTGGCAGAAGCCAGTTGGCCTATCGCTGCTGTGAGGATGAACTCTGGGCCGGATATGCCGATTCCCATGACTAGAATCTTGCGAGCCTGAGTCTGCCACCACCTTTCATTTCTGGCTGGGTGATTGAGGGAAAGCATGCTGTAGGTGCAGAGAATGGTGGTCATGATGCATGTCAACAGAATGTCCATGGTACCCCGTGTGTCAGGGCCCCAGTTCCAACCCTTGAAAGGTTGGTCCATGGACGGAGGTGCGTTGACTCCCGAGGTCATGTTGGAATAGATTGTCTTTTTGACTGACATATCGAATATACTGTCTGAAAAACACAAAACTGGTCGGGCTCAAGAGATGGTAGTAATGCAGGTTAGGAAGAAGGTCATATATATTAAAGACTAGCCTACCACTGTGAGAGGGTCAGCCTTGGCTGATCGAGTGGTTCACCAATGCCGCTATGATCGTGGCTTTATCCATGGGAATTGCACATTATGTGCATAAGCCCTAAGCACATCCATCCACACTAATAATTATATCAAATAAGAGCTCATATCGTCAAAAACAAAAGGGATGGCATGTGCTACCCCATGGGGTTGTGGAGGTGGCTTAGCCAAGAGCGACAAATCAAAGGATTCCTTTCGTGCCATTCGTGTGGCATGATTAAGGGTGAACGACAGATACCCCGCTACTACTTTCTTGCACCACACCCACATGTACTACATCAGGGTGATAAAACCATAAAAGGTAGATGTATTACTGCGAGTGGATGGTGTTAGGACTACGGAACATGCAGCCATGCTTCAAGATGGGATGTCATTTGTCCACATCGGATTGTTCTAGTCCCATTTGTTAAGCAACGTCCGGATTTAAGAAGCCCAAATGCGTCATTTTAACGATGAGGAAATTTTACGGGGTGGTCAATTAGCGGAGTAGGTGCTTGATCAAAAACACTGACCTCGTAAACATGCCTGATGGTGTGGTGGTCGTTCAGTTATTTGAAACAGATCGGTAACACTTTACCATGTACATATAAGCTCAATGTATGACACTTGATAGTGGTACTGCACGTGTATTAATGTTTAAACATGTTGCTATACACTTTTTCAACATCGACGGCTGACCAGAAGAGCACTTCGCCTTCGGTTCAAACAAAGCCTTGACGTTTTGCATCAACCGGCTGTGAATTATATTAGGATCATTTCCTATCATAATTTGCAGCTTTGACTACTGATTACAGCGTGAGCCAAGTTGGACGAAGGCTCACCTGGGCACAGGACCTCTGAAGTTGATCTATCGCATCGTAGCGGCTGGGCTTGATCCATTCAGCGACCGACTTTAAGGCGTAGGGTGACATTCTGAGTTCTCATGACGTAATGACTCGGTGTGAAAGATTCTTACTGTATACGGCAAGACGTGTCCCACGAATAGTGGTGATCACAATGATTCAAGCTAGCGCTGACCAAAAGTACCTACTACATAGTGTGAGGGAGGCCTACACGTCATCCAGACAGTATATATATGAGTACCATCCGGTCATTTCGTTTTTGATGTGCAAAAACATCTAACCAACACCAGAATGGACCCTAGATGAGCTTTCGATACCTTGGCATGGCTGGAAGAATTGAAACAGAGGAGGGCCATTAGGCTACTTTTTATTCTCTGGGCAGGATTGTAGCGAGTTTAACCCTCAGTGCACCTCTGCTAATAACTATGACTGACTCCGACCACCATGGGCTACTTTGAAGTTCATTCTTTTGCCACACAAATTTGAAGGTTTGGTTGCGCTAGGAGATGGTTGCGTCCTATCATTGAAATAGGGGGCAAAATGAAGCCCTTTTAGCTCTCGAAGCTGCCTTCCTGGTGACCTACTTGCCACGATTGATTGGCTGAGTCAATTGTAAGCCCTGAAATGATTGATCCGAAGCAACTAGACGCGGGGATATTGGCAAGGCGTTTTGCTCGTGTTGTCCAATGACGTCCCGGTTTATCACTTATGCAAGCCACCGGGTTTCCTAACCACAAATTCCGATTAGTTCACATCACATCGAACGTTTTGGTTAATGAGACAGAACAGGTCTGCCTTCCGTGGCCCCAAAACCTCACATTGTGGGTGTTTGGACCTGGCCGTGTGAACTATAGCAACTGCCAGGGTGCCTTTTTTTGTTGCTTGTGCGATCTGCTGGACAATGTTGCAGTAAGGAAAGAATCTAATTCAACTGCGGGAATATTTTATGTTGACAGACGATTCGATCAGCCATTCTTATATATATGACGCAGCGCATGTTTGAGTGGTCAAGTAAATGTTTTCATTGCCTAATATAACAATAGCTACGGCCTGTTTGGTGGTTGCCAGCCACGTGCTACTCTAGGGGTAGTGCAGCCGGTACAACCATGTCCGGCATCATTCCGAACGCACTCATGTCCTTGAACGTTTCAAACAGACTCTCTAGGGTCTCTACGAAACCGCAAAAGCCCAAGCGGTGCGCCTTATTCATGCAGACTGTGCCGTTTGGGAAGTATATAATCTCCATCCCTTTGCTCAAATTTGCGAGCACATCAAAGGCTGAAGACTTCAGTCGCCCGTCTGATCGCTCAACCAACTTGTCCCAAACCTCTTTGTTTTCCTTCTCAGCAAACCAGTCCGAGAGAACAAAGCTAGTTCGAATAGTGGGGACATCGCCATAACCAAGCGGACAGAGCTCGCCTCCGCTTAAAGAGTAAGATTCCTTCAATGATGCATCATCTTGGGGACCCAATGTCCCAGCCTTGACCCCAAACCAACGGGCAAATTCTGGGAAGATGCGATTCCACGCGACAGGCCCTCCGTCCTGGGCATTGAATGCCTGGTTTGCGCAAGCCTCCTCTAAAACGGCCCACTCGCTGAGGTATCCGGTAAGGAGGGCGGTGGAGAAGCACATTTCAGAAAGCCACCCAGACAGATCACCACCAAAAGCTATCGGCTGGTTCTTCTCCGCTTGAATAGCCGCATACACGCCAAACGGGAGGAAGTAGTTCATTGCTGAAAGCGAGGCGGTGCCAATGACACCGACTGGACGGATGACATTCCATGCTGTTTCAGGATGCTCGCTGCAGAAGGCTTTCAAGTCATCTTCCTGGTAATAATAAAAGTTGGGCGCCAGATGAGCGGGCGGTGGATCAGACTCTACAGCAGGCGTTCTAATGCGACCGATATGCATTCCATAGTGCTTGCCACCTGTTTGAAGAAGTATGCGTCGTGGCTTCAAACCTGCCTCGGGCAGAGCTTGGAGGAAGTTTTTGAACATGGGGACATTCGCATCCACAAGCGCGGAAGCCTGAGACAGGCTTAAGCCAGAGACGTCATGGCTGGGCTGGATGTATGTGTAGTAGAACACGTAGTCAACCTTCTGACACTGCTTTTGCAAGATTTCGGCGATTTCGCTAGGCGGAAGGTTGAAGTCGCAAGAAACGTGCTTGACACGATCCCGGACGCTTGGGTCTAAGAGGTCAAGTTGTTCTTGGCATAACGGCTTTCGCGAAAGTGCATAAATTGTGGACCATCGCTGAGGGGAGTTCAGGAGCGCCCGCAATGTATTGAAGCCAGAGATGCCAGTGGCGCCGCAAATGAGGGCTGAAAGCCCTTGGATGGATGGATCAAAGGTTGGAAGGTTGCGATAAATACCAACAGTCTTCAACGGAAAGTTGGAAGAACTTTGAGGCTTTTCTGCCTCCAGAGTCGATATGCTCGACATTGTAGATTATTTGAATGAGTATTGAGCTGGAGTGTTGTGGTAGAGGCAGGAATATTCGGTGATGTTGAATTAGGAATGTTTACACAGAAGGGATATTATCCCATATTTATGTTCGGGTATCAACGATGAAATGCCATATCACATATTTGGTGAGCCATTTAATTCCTGGCATTGAAACAGGAAACGGCAAGTTGCATGGAAGCGATCATCTCGCCGGTGTGGGTTATCAGTGCATAAAGTGGGATTGTCCCAAGCCAAGGACAGGGGAGGGGGATGTGGGATATTTTCTGTTGGAAATGAAAACTGATAGGAAGGCGTTCGCTCGCTCCATTCTCTCAAGTCCGCCCCAGAGCTTACAACGCTAGCTTTACTGAAAGTCCGGGTAGGAGTTGATCGGAACTACGGCACAAAAAAGGATAACTGTGGTGTTGATCAGTTTTATGGTTTCGGGCCGCACCGAAATCAGCCCATTGGCTAAGAATTGCCATAATCACAAAGGTGATAGAACGCCACAGGTCTAGTGACATATGTATAAAGTTTCGCCTTAAAGGCTGACCAGGTGAATGAGGACCTTATGAATGAGGCTGGTTCAGTGTGAATGAGCAATGCCTTGAATCGAATGTCATTTGCGGATAATTAGACTCTCCGAAGTAGAAGGGGTACACCTTCCAATAGCCCCTCAACCTGACGTGCGGTAGATCAACAAATCATGTTTTGCCATGCCACCTGAGTGCATAACATCGGGTCCCACAGTGTCGGAGATAGGTAAAAAACAATCACATAGAGCCGGCAGTCGTGGTATCCGCGTATAGAGCGTTCTCTCTGCTACGAGAATGCTGACGGAATTTGGCAAGGTGGCAAAGGAGAGGCCACCCCGTGCTTAGAAGCAAATATCATGACTCGATGCACCGAGCTCCCCAAGTTCATTTGTGATTTCTCATTAGTCAAGGAATTTGCGAATGATCAATCTGGTCCGGAAATCTCACAAAGTCCGACCAGAAGTGGAGACGAAGGGGTCCTCATGAACGTGCAGAGAACCAACAAAGTGGAGTTTTAGAAATAGGTATGCAGACTAAAAAGCAAAACTGTGGTCCGTTACGGGACCGGATTTCGCGAGATAATCCGGGATTGAGTTGACCCTGAGATAGAAAAGGTGATGTGGCTCCACGAATGCATGCCACAATAACGGCCGATGCCCAATTGCATACAAGCGTGATCGTAAAAACGAATTCGTTGCACAGGGAAAGTAGTGACAAAGCTTTTGTGAGTTGTTGTGATCTTTGGCATAACGGAGACAGCATGTAAAATTGTTGGGCGAGTGTCATGATTAATCGGCAAATTTCCCTTTGATCCGATGTCACCGAGCCGCGGTTTAAGCTTAATAACTGGGCCCTAGTGAAACAGGGAACCTGGTCATATAAGTCTTGACTATGGCCAGTCCCAATTTTGATTTCATAAGGCAGGCGGATGTCCAGACTCTGAAAAGAAGTGGATGAGTTGCAGGAATTGTTGTTGACCAAAAGAAAGCAGAATGTTGCATCGGACGGAGTTGTCACGGCCCCGATGACCCCGGTGCTAATGCAGCTGGACCTATCTGTCTGTGGGGTCATCGAAATTGTCCGAGAAGACTCAGATGTCCCATGACGTGATGCCCAGAAGGCCCGTGGGGGAGGGATTGGCTAGTTATTATATCTAATAAAAGGAATTTTCGAATTGGATCAAGGGAATACGGGCGTTGCTGGGAGTCCGACCCGCGCACCGTGTCACAAGCATCAGCGATTTCATTGACCGAAACACTCTGTGCCAACGATGACGAATGGCACACAAACCTAGACGATTAAGAGCCGGAAATTGCATGATTTACATAAGCGAGTGTGTTTTTCAGTACATTCATCTTTGAGCTTAGAGATAACTGGCAGTGGACAATTGTGTTGACGTATCCACTTCCATTGACTTCAATCTTTCTCCCGGCAATGGCAAATTACCCATTGATGCAAACTGAAAAACGGCGAATGAGGTTTCAATTATAATCTGGCTAGGCCATTCTACAAGGATACAGATATTATGGTGGCCAAAGAATCCCCGAAGCCCCTTGTGGGTCTAAGTCAGCGGGCGCCTGTTAAACCTTTCACGATATACTTTGAAGCCCGCGACGATTAAGTATCAGGTTAGTGGCAAATTTGATTGTTGTAGGACGAAGCATCATAAAAGCAATCATCTTGGTACTTTAACTGCGCATGAGTACAGCGTAACACTGATTTCCCTAGTTGACCACAACGACCATTTTCCCATTCGTAGCTCCAGCTTCCATTGCTCTATGCGCTTCGTGAATGTCACTGAACTGAAACACCTTCCACGGCTTTGCATCGAACCGAGAAGCCGCTATCTTCTGGACAATGTCCTTCAGCGGCACATCTGAGACGGGAAACTCTGGTGTCCCAAAGACAAAGCTACCAAAGAAGCTGAAGTGAACACCGCTGGCCATCTGGAGAAGAGGATTGAATCCAGGCAATGGCCCGGGGCCCTGAATAGGATCTAAACCACCAAGCCAGCCAGCTAAGCAGAGACGACCATGCCGCTTGACGAGTGTCAGGGACTCGACCACAGTGGTATTGCCCACGAGTTCCAAAACGCAGTCGAATTTGTCCAGTTCGCCACCACCCTGTTCTTTGAGTCGCTGCGCAAGTGAGGGCCCCTCAATCATAGTAGCTGCGACGCCAAGATCGCGCAGCATGGGGAATTTCGCTTCGCTGCGCGAGGTGGCGGTGACAACTGCGCCTGCATCCACGGCAAGATTTACGGCGGCTCTACCAAAGGAAGACGTAGCTCCGCGGATGAGAAGTTTTTGTCCTTTGCTGAGAGCCAGGTTTCTGAAGAGACAGGTCCAAGCCGTGGCGTAGCTCTCCGGTAGCGCCGCCAGTTCAGCCCACGAGAGTGGCAGCGGTTCATCCTTGGCGCCTAGCTCAACGACATTGGCGACATTGCTTACTGTGTATTGGGCGTAGGTGCCGGGTATAGTGCGACCCAGACCTCCCATGAGAGCAGCCACTGGTGTACCGACAGGTATTTCACCTCCGGGACAATCCTCGACAATGCCCACACATTCAATGCCGCTGATTGGGACTGATTCGGCCCATTCGCCCCGTCGCATGTGCATCTCGGCGTGATTGATGCCAAACGCCTGGATTTTGATCAACGCGGTGCCCGGAGCAGGGGTCGGCTTTTCAACATCCTGAATGACCAGGTTCTCGACAGGTCCAAATGACGAGATCACAATAGCTTTCATTGTGTGCGACATGAAGCGTTCTTGAAGTCTTTGTTTTTATTGAGACAATGGCCGAGTGATGATGATACGCTATGTAAAGAAGCTGCAATAAAATCCAGGACTATTTGGAGAATTTTCCTACCTTATTATAGGCCCGCAAAGCCATCTATAGCTTGAGAACATATCATTCACATGCGATAAGCAATGGCATTTCGCGCCCTTCCCACATTCTGAGTCACGATGGCGTTAGTAAATCCTACCCAACCCACGTTTTAGTGCCCGCGACCTCCGAATCCAATACCACCGCAAGCGGGGTGGTGGGCTTCCGTGCCGCGAATTGAATCCGATTGTTTAGAATCGTTTGGTGCTCAGATATTTGGCTTGCGGGTACACGACTGATTGAAGCCAGGCGCTAATGTTCGCAAAAGCTGTATACCACCGAGTCCCAGCCATTCCTGGCCTCTTGCTGGAAAGCAGTGCGAGCATCCATCAGCTTGATTCGATGCTCTTCCGCTTCTTTTGAGCTCATCGGGATTGCATCGCCAAATTCTTTCTTCATGATATCCAACAACTCGGCGGGAATTTCTTGCTTCCCATCAACAACTGCTTTAAGATCAACATTGTTGACCACCTGCTTGAGGATATTATCACTGATTGTTCGAGGTGTTTCACCGGCAGCTGCACCAAGAATACCGCTGGATAATCGTTCCATCCACCAACTTTGCTGCTGTGGTGGCACATTCGCCGTGCTGATAATGCGCGTAAGCGGATCAACCAGCCAAAGGGCAATGAATCTACGGTGGCCGGGCTTTGACTTGTCTTGGAGTTGAAATCCGGATACTCGGTGATGAAAGACATTTGGAAAGGCGAGGAGCCTGCCTTTCTTTGTCTCGACGCTGCCATATCGCTGCACACAAGGCCCCCCGGAACCGCTGTCAAGCTTGGCTCCATACACACTTTCCATCCATGTAAAGTCCTGGCTCGCGTTGAACTCATCTTGGTATGAGCTCGTCTGCATTCGGAAATCTAGACGACTGGTGGTGATGTTGTGCGAATCCAGATAGTAAAGAGCAGTGCCTACAATGTGCTCGTTCATTTGACCTTCAACATGCCAATTTCCCTCTGGGAACTCGGGCTTATCTGGTGTGAGCTCGATGGAGGCTATTTTGATAATGACTTGAAGGCCTTGGAACTGTTCGTTAAGGGAAGTACCAGGTCTCACACCGTAATTAAAAGGTTTAAACTCTGGGGCTTTCGGGTGTACTGGTTCTCGGGCCTTTTGCCATTCAATCTCTTGTCGAGTACCGTAGTAATAATTTCCCTGTTCATCAATCTCTTCATATTCCTCTTCCTCCTCACATGCATTGTCGGTCGGAGGCGGTTGATTTGTGCCTAGAATTGACGGGATTTTGAGGGCATCCAGGTGTGGGGTCCAGTTGTCGGGATTTTCATCTCTATTGCAGGGAATATAAACTTAGCTCCACCTGAGTGTGATGATATATTTTTGCTTTGCCTTACCTCGGGTCGTCTGGCATAGGAAAACGCGGTGACGTTCGCCCATTACCAATCAGTTTGTAATTGCGATACTCTGACAAACAGAGATCCCACGCAGGAATGGCCTTATCTATTAGTCTCTCGATGCTTTCGTATATGTCCTTATGTTTGATAGGGTGAATATTGTTGATGTAGCTTGTGAATTTCGCACGACCATCGTCTTGGAACCTTAAATTCGACGGTAACCATTGATATCGAGTGGACCAGAATATTGGGTTGATCCTACTACCGCCCTCCTGATATTCCATATCTCTGTGTTCATCGGGTATCATGCACGCCTCATGTATGATATCACCTTTCCCTGCCCACTTCTGAACGGCATCTTCAAGGCCAACCACCTCATCATATAAGACTCGGAATCTGCCATAGACAAGAGGATACATGGAAGGGTGAACAAGGTCTCGCACCATTTCATTTGTGCGCGGATGCCAATCAGGATCATTTTCTGTCTCCGCCTTGATCTTGACGAATGCACGGTGAAGTGCAAGATGTAATGGTTCTTCAATGAAGGTGTCAGACTTGATCACGGATGCATTTGCATCCAAAGTAGGGATGAGTCCGGCTTTCTTGAAGAGGAGTGCTTTGGCACGTATTTCTTGGATGCACTTGGTTATGATCAGCTCATCGGCCAGCCGTCTTGCTCAAGGGTGACCGAAACTTACATATTCCATGCACCCTTCATCTAGAATTGTTTTGGGTAGTTTCAGATGGGCACTTGGTCCGCCTATAATATCGCGATATAGCTGATCGATGGGCAAATCAAGTGCCTCTTCTGACCACTTTTTTGCAATGTCGTCATTGAATACCTTGACATGGAAATCCGGCTTGTCCATAATGCGGTCCATGACGATCATCATTGCGACCTCTCTTATTAAAAGCATGTCTGACTCGGAGCCCCATGAATTCGTGTGTACACCAATGGGATAAGTGTGCAGATCTTGTCCGATTTTCTCACTGAGTTGCCCATGGTATCGAAGGGGCAATCCGAGCCCGGGATAAGGCATTCCTCTTTTAGAGGACACATGGAAGAGGCGGGGAAAAGCTGGTCCAAATGGGAACAAGATTGAAGACGAGCGAGAAAGGCTTGCTCTCCATAAGGTTCTGTACATGATTAGAGCAGACCCGGAGAAATCTAGGTTCTCGCCGTTTTCTCCGCATGGATGCGAACTGTGAGAACCGAGCGCGCTCGAAACAGGGCGGAATCACGTGATTTCTGTGTCTACAAAACTTGCCGCGTTCGGACGGTGTAGTGTCTGCCTCGGTGAAAAGGCCAATGATGACTGTTACTTTCTAACCAAAGGAAATAAAGCAGGGGTCAACAATGGACTCATTTGAAGGATGTTTAAAAGTGTGCTGAGCAACAACATGTATTTTGATAGACACGCTGCATTTACTCCGTACCCACCTTCACAGGGTCAGGGCGGAGTCTCCGCAACCCGCGGGTTGAGCTTGTTAAATATTCACCCGCTGACGTCCATTGCAACCTGTTGCTAATCAATATCTAGTTAGCGCACGGGTAGCTGCAAACCGAGGGCATGCCAAGGCAGGTGAGCAGGGATTGTGCATACGCGAAGCTCGTATGGCATCAGGATTGGACACGCGCCCGACAACTTACGGCGCATGTCGACACAACCAACAAGAGGGGGCTTTTGGGACATAATTACTCACGTGGCCAAAAGGACGAGGTGGGATAAAATCTCAGCATTCGCTTTCTGGAAAATCCGCTGCTTCCGGAGGATTGAACATTCCTTCCCGGCGCTATCAATCCCAAAATGGATCCTTCAACCGAGACAGCCCAGCGCATTGAAGCGGTAAGAGAATTCAGCCCCATACGCAAATGATGCTACAGGCAACTCCTAGGCCAAACAATATATCCATAATTACCTCAGGCCACATTCTAATTCGCACCAGGACCCCAATCTCGTCGGCGAAAACGATAATGATTCGCTAGCTGACACGGAAAGGTCGGTCGCATTTGCCAGCATCCCCATCAGGCCCTGCCGTCTCGTTGCGTCACTTACAACCTGGCTTCCAGTCTACGCGAGTCGACTGCCTCGCTTTCATCTAGCATATGGGAGTATCGCAACATCCAGGGCAGAACATTTCAGTCTTCCAAAACTACCGAGTATTGGCAAGTAGTATACTTTGACTTGGCCCTAACCTCAGCTTCTAATCCACCACAGGGCCCCGAATGACGAGAAGCACATTGAGGCTTTTGATGTGGCGTATGTCAATAATCTTCTGGTAGACTCAAGACTCGGCTCAACCGGCAATGCTTACGTGACCAACGCAGACACCAATGATGCTTGATGATAAGCTCTACACCGCACCAATCGGAGATAATCCACAGGTGATGCTTCTCAGCCCTTCTTTTTTTTTTCGCCATTTAATACCAATGTAGCGCATCTTGGACGTCGGAACCGGCACGGGCATTTGGGCCATGTGAGTTTAAGTCATGTTGACTATTTGTAATCTTCTTCTAACTATGTTAGTGACATGGCAGACAAATTTCCGTCGGCAGAAGTCATTGGCACCGACATTTCCCCAACACAACCTGCTTGGATTCCGCCAAACCTCAGTTTTCAAATCGATGATGCCCAGCTGGATTGGACCTTTGCGCCCGAATCCTTCGACTTCATCCATGTTCGTTATATGCATGGGGCAATCGACAACTGGCCAAGGCTGTACGAACAGATGTTCCAGTGCCTCAAGCCGGGTGGTTGGTTCCAACATATTGAACCCGATATTGAATTACGATGTGACAATCTCGCCTGCGAGGAGGAGAACAAGTGTGTAGCAGATATCCAGAGTGTGGATGAACTGTTAGGAGCCCCAAAGAGCTAACTGATGATCACAGAACTTTCAGGCAATGGGCCCAGCTGTTTTATGACGCCGGCGACAAATTCGGCCGAACATTCAGGATCACGGCGGATGGAACCATGGAGAAATCAGCCGAAGAAGCCGGCTTTATCAACATCTCAAAGAAAGTATTTACCGTCCCTCACAGCCCTTGGCCAAGAGACAAGCGACTCAAGGAGCTGGGACAATATGTTGGCCTCTACATGGACCTAAGCTTGGATGGCTTTGCATTGTACCCAATTGGCCAGGTACTGGGCTGGACTCTCGAGGAAGTTCAAGTTCTCGTGGCCAAGATGCGAGCAGCTATTCGCAACACGAAGAATCTGACCAACAGCGACATGTATGCTTTTTATTCTCTCTCACAGAATCTCAATCACTGACAGCTACCTACAACAGGCACATTGTTTATGGTCAAAAACCCGACCAGCCCACTCAGTCAGGTTAGGACGTTTGTGTGGTTAGTTATATCGCTGTACGAGACTATGAATGACTCTGGGGGATGCAAATGGATAACTCAACAAGACCAGAAATATGAATCAACAGTTTTCGAGGGAACTATCTGGTAGCTTGATTGAAATCATGTTAGATTGCGGTGCGCGAACAACATATGCATGTCCAGATAGACAATTTATTTTGGCTTTCGATTCTTAGCTTTGAACAGGTCTTTTCACTGAGAGTAATATGAGAGTACTTACTATATAGCCCCAAATATATTAACACAGGCATTCAATCCTTCTCTCTTTTAAGGATATCTTCTGACGAACTCCGCGCTTGTGGATAAGATAAGTGTAAGCATCTGTTGGCTTAAAATTCGAATGTCGGAGGGTTCAAGGAAGCATGGAAGCCTCACAATACACATTAAACATATTATAGGAGAACATGTCGTAGCTGAGCCCTATGTTACCTGAAACGGCATATTATGAATGTTAACGCCGCAAACAGAAGCCTTTTATGTCTGCTATCAAGTTACGATAAATCTAAGCCTCAGCACTTCTTCCAAGATGTCGAGCATCAATGATGATGGAGCCCAGGTAAACGATGAGTGATCAATGTCGACATGTCAATGAGTCGCGATGTCTCTCCTCTGCTTCTCCTCTGCCTCCTTTCTCCATCTTGGAGCCAATTTCCATTGCACTATCACGCAGGCTAGAGCGATAATTTGCGCAGCAGCACAAATTGTAAAAGTCCAGCCGACTCCAACACCATTTATTATGGGCATCACGACGCTTGTTCCACCAGCAGCGAATAGGCATCTGGCCATATTCAGGCTTGCGCTCGCAGCGGCGCTTCGATCGGAAAATATGTCAACCAGGTATGTCATGATGACGGATTGCGTGGAAACGGCCGTCCATCCGGTGATGAATGTCGACACAATCGGCACGGCGATGTGTACCCGGTGGGAATATTGGATTGTCCAGCCAAAAAGCAGATTAGATATGCCTTGCAGCATAGCGAAAACGGGCACCAGGCGAAGTCGTGCCTTTTCAATAGGGAATTCCTGTTCAGAGCTGGTTGTGGTGGGATTAGTCTCCACCGCGGCCTCGGCATTTGTTGAAATTGGACGAGATTCATGCATCAATTTCACCCGCTGGTAATCATGGTCCAGAATCTTACCAGTGATCAATGTCCCAACCATGGAGCCAACGCCATTGGCGATGAAAGTCAGCCCGATTTGGGTTTCATTGAGCCCGTAGCGGCTTTTGAAAAGAGTCGACATGGCCGTAATGCTCATTTGCCAAACAGCATAGTAAATTGCAAGGAAGATAATGATAAAAACAGCGTGCTTGGAGAGTAAAATTCGAATTGGTCCAGTTAGGTCAACACGTTTCTTAGGTGATGGCACGTTGGGTGCAGCTTTTTGTTCCCATTGTATCCTTGTTGTCCTCCGGTAGAGGGCCAAAGGGTATCGGTGCAGCCAGTGGGATGGAGTATGGCCGCCGTTATGAACGATTGATCTCAGAGTTTCCGGTAGCGCAATGACAAGTATGGCAAGGAAGCTGCCACAGTAGATGGCCAAGAACCAGAATATTGATCTCCAACCCAATGCACCAGCGAGCGCGCCACCAATGACTGGCCCAACGGCAACAGGCACCAGTAGACCAGCCTGAAATATCCCCATAAGGCCACCTCTCTCGGCACGGGTTGTAATATCGCCAATCACGCCGGAGCCAATCGAGATGGTACTTGCGCTACCGGCGCTTTGTAGGCATCGCAACACGACCAAGCCCGCATACGTTTTTGCCTCTGCTAAGCCGATGCACGCCGACAGAAATACCAGGAAGGTGAAGCAATATGCAGTTCGACGTCCCTTCACATCTGAAACTGGACCCCAGAAGCTCGGGGCCAAGCCCTGAAAAATAAGATATGATGTGACTGTCAGATTGATGAGTTCGGTGGAAACATTGAGATCCGAAGCGATAGTCGGGATTGCAGGAAAGTAGATGTTGGATGCGAATCCAGAGACTGTAGGAGTGTTAGCTATGGTCACTAATCACATAAAAATGGGACGTTTTACAAGTTGCGGCTGCAGAAACAATGAAGACGATGAAGGCTTTTTGCCGCTTGTCAAAAATGCTGTTGGCTCCTCCATATTGCGGCAATGATGAAGTGAATGGCTGATCGTGCAGATACCCACAAATCTAGTCTTTTCGTCGAAAAGTGAGCTGTGATAATAATCGTATTTTGCTATCGTAAATTAGATCAAGTGCAAATAGAGGATGAAGCCGCATCATATGCGTCGAGGTAAATTCCGTCGCCGGAGTTGAGCGTGGCAATTCCGGAGTTGAGAGCTCAACTCCGGCGCTAGAACCAATCAGCGGCTGCGACACCAAGTTCCCAGGATCCCTGATCAGTGACGCAGACTCCTGCCGCATTTAATTCATCCTTCTCCTACCTGGCACTGGATTGAATCTCTATACTTCAATTTCTGAAGTCAATTTGGCAAGAAAATGTCTTCAACGGAAATCACAACCAGCAACCGTGTTTTGTCATTCGGCAAGCGATATGCAATTCTGAATCTCGATCTCATGGAAATACTTATCCAGGGCATCCGAAACTCCCCCGACGGACGATGCTTCATTTCCAATGTGGATCGGTGGATTTCTGCGGTGCATGGGAAAGAAGAGCGACCGCTTACAATCTTCACAAGCTTATTCTTCTCTGACGCACACGTGGAATTGGCCAATGGCGCGCCCTTCACCAAACTCTTGGAGATGTATGGCGATTTTGGAAAGTCATCGCCCAATGTTCAACTTTATGATGGGTTCAAGCTTGACGACCGTGACATTCTCTTGCAAAAGACGCGATGGTGCGCCAGTGCCGGAAATAGCCTGGAGCAAATTTTGATGGCTCAGCGGATTGACACTGTCGTGATTGTAAGTTTATAGAAAAATATTCAAGATCCGTTAGTAACAGAAGCAAAGTCGGGCCTGAGCCTTTCCGGGGTTGTGATGAGCACTGTCTATCGGCTGTATGATTTGGATTTTCAAATCTACGTCATCTCAGATAATGTCATTGAATTGCCGTTGGAGCATAACCAACAGTTTTCCCGCGTCATGCTCGAGTTACTGCTTCCGAAAATGAACCTCCGAGTCATCTCGCTAGTCGAAGCAATCCAGGCGCTCAATCTATCTCCATAGCATAATTGACTATTATGCAGACCATTGTTTCCTTTCCAATGCGTCTAACCTGGGGGACGCTTCCAAAATGAAATCTCAAACACCATGTGTGCAGCACGTCACCGCGTAAAGCATTGTTCCAAACTCGTCCAAATTTTCAAGCCACCTTTCAACTCTGCATTTCCGCTCGACGACGCTTCTTTCATCCAAGTTATCAGGGACCGGCCAAAGCTCTTCAATACGCAGGCTTCCTCCCGGCCAATCCGCCAGGTGACCGTTATAGCAGACTTCCCAGCTACGTCGAGATTCCGCTCGCCATAATGCTTTGCCCATGGGCGCCGGAAGACCCTCTAGTTCCGTTCCAAGGAAAGCAGGAACTCCGTGGTGCGCAGCGAGGACGCTGTCAAATAGGTACATGGTATACAACGTTCGTCGCTTGGCCTCAGCCGCAATCCAAGCTTCCCAACGGGGGCGGGCGCCGTTTGGTTCTTCTGCACATGCTAATCCTTGTTTCGCACTGCAGCCAGCAATTTCTTGGAGATGCATTGATGCTTCACGAAGGAATGAATCGCCGCCCAGGTCAAGATGAAAATACAGCACCATGCAGTAGACCAAATATGACTGGAAGGTGGTTAGTAGAGCCATTTCATTGCATAAAGTGTGCTGGCCAAATAGCTTGGTCATTTCCTGCCGCAAGATATCTACAGCAATACCAGGACCCGTCGCAGGCCTGTCACAGATACGCAGCAAGCTGATGCAAGTCAGTAATGGCATGTTTGCTGAATCTATGTGCATCTGCGCAGGATGACAAAACGGAGGAAGACCATGAGAGTGAATGATAGTAGCCGTGTAGGATTTGAGCATCTGAGAGATGAAGGTGGTGATGGGTGCAGGGTAGCTTTTGACAGTTTGTCCCGGTAGCGGGACGTATGTGTTCAGCCATCGATTGGTGACATCCTCGGCTCTGATGGGGCATATGAGCCCGAGAGATGAAAACTCAAGATCTGAATAACCCTCGCGGCTGCTGTTCGCAGATGCAGGCCTCGGATTGTTGGTCGGAGGTAGTTTTGACGATGCAAATGACAAGTCATCCTCAGCTCCCAGGACGCTCGCGATGCTTCCCCTCGATGATCGGCTTGGCTCGGAATTCTGGATATTGTGTTCTGGCCCCATGATCTCATCGATGGAAGGCAAGTTCATGCCGCTGTCTTGTCTTGCCGTATCTTCATACCCTGCTGCTCCGGGGTAAACACAAAGAAAGCCACGGCGGGCGCAACGACCACATCCGGGCGTCTCACGATCACATTTCGCCTTGGCCGCAGAACATTGTTGACAAACTTTCTGGCGCGAGGAACTGTATCTGGGCATCTCTATGCCGTCTGGAAAGACAAAATAACGGTCGAGCTAATCGGCATCCATGTGCGTCGGCAAGCATGCCTCCGGCTACTACCCCTCTTACGCGAATCTGGCACTACGTCTTGATTGGCCGTATTGAAATTAAGATGGGTGTATTATGTAATAATTGGGACATCGTTGGGAACTTAGAATTATTTCAACGGCAAAGCTTTTTGAACGCGTGTGAGCTATGTTGGCTCAAGGGCTTTTTCAAGGACGTTCACGATAAATTGATTTACTCAGAGGACAGCATCATGATTCAAAATAGCAAATAACGCAACCTGCTGAGGGCTCTTGCCCTAGGTTTTCGTGGTTACACACACGTTACCGAAAATGGAAAATGGAAAATTCTCCTCTTATGGCTGATTGTAGACCAGTGAGCAGCTATTCTCGCGCTTTCTAATGCTAGCCAAAATCTGAATGACACCTCTGAAGTTCATGAACTCGGTTTAATCTTTTAAAATAATGCAAGCACATGGTTCCCATGTCTGCATGGACAAGGCACGTGAATAGACATCCCCCTCAAAAAGAAGTGCGCCATCAGCGTTTTGTGTCGTTGGAGCTGTGATGAACGGCTCTCAATATGGCTCATGCGAGGAACTGGGAATCAGACATGGAGCTAAAGAAAGTTCGTATCTTGGACCCACTCGTATGTCCGCTCTAAGAGACACTGCAGTGTCGAGCGCGAGCGGACTGCAATGAGGGGACAATGGTATGCCAGTGCTGTCATTGCCACGTTTGCCTGGTGATTGGCCAACCATTTCAACAATACGTTCATGTTGTATAAAAGAAGAACTATTCATGTCATAAAATAAATACAGGAATAGTATTTTATCTCTAGAATAAATTTAGGATTCTTATTTAGGGGAGACACACTATGTTAGTGTGGCGTTGGCACAATTGTGTCCAATGACTTTAGTTGGAGCAGCCAATGCAGCGCTGGAAAGGAAAGGGCTGTGGATTCCCATCAAATCGGCAGCATGCGAATTTCGTACTTGCTCTCTCTAGCTAGTTGCCTGTTTTCTGGGCAGACTGAAATATTACACGACCGGCCGCGTGCTTTTGGGATACCTTTGGGCACATATGTGTCACCCGTAGCTCATTGTATACCTCCTGCACGATTGACCCCAGATCTTAGACATTGGGCAAACGCTTACATCACATCTTGTGATGAGTAAATACGCCTGAATATTGTCGCAATAATGCAAGCTCAAGGAACTATAGTTTCCATGGCGGGCTGGCTGAGGATTGATTGGTATGCTGCCCAGCACTTGGCAGCACCTTGGTTTCTTATTTCTTATCAGTCTTGACACTGATTTGTGAGCACTCAAGTCAACCGCGACTCGCGCAGTGCTTATCGACGTTTGAGCGAATTTACGGACCCATCTGATACGCAAGCTCAACCGAGGCGCATACTGTTAGAGGCTAGGCTGACCCAGGGCCCACGCGACAAGCCCGAGCTGGGTTAAAAACAAATATTCCAGGAATTCTGGACCATAAATCAGCACATCATCAGAACAATGCAGGATGAGGATTCATCCGAGAGGGGTGAAGGCGAAAGATATCGCAGGGTGGCTTGCGCTAGGGGTAATCAATTCAATATTTCTAAGCATCGCTCAATAGTTTGTCGATAGTAGGTTGAATAATGAGACATTTTGTATGAACTCAGCATAGTGTTATGCAGAGTATTGGCTATTGGCATTGCAGTGGCTGGCGCAAACCTGTCGAGGCCTCCTTCGGCCGAGCTGAGATATATGTCTTGGTCCAATAGCTAAGTTGGCCTGCAGGCACAGCCCGCCCCAGCCAGCCATGTTCTACTAGATAGGGAAACGCTAGGGTCAAAACTCCACGGCCCGCATATTTAGCGTGCCCATGGCTCTGCGTTCAATCCGCGATTTGTCTGTCAATAAATACATGTGACAGACACATGTAGAATGAAGTATGCCGATGACAAGTCTCGTGGATATTCAGGCCTAGAAAACCCCATTCAAGCAAAGCACTGTTTACGGCTTTTTCTTCTTTTATACGCTCAATAGGATATCCAGAACACTTCAAAATGCCGATCCAGGTTCACAGCTACGAAGTCCCCCCCACCGGGCCAAACAAGTATGTTTTTGACGAAGAGAGTGAGTGGCTACAACGCGACGGCGGTTCGTCTAATATTGTCCTTTGGAAAGATGGGAAACTTAACCCTTTTGCCATTGAGGACACATCGGGTGTCACCTTTTATGTCAATATCCCCCTCGCTGCTGACAAGTGGGGGTCTTCTTCGATAAAGCCATTCGAGGCGACCGCATCGGCCGGTTTGATTTTCAATGGCTCCGTGTCTGTAGGCGTTCCCGTCGACGGATCCTCTGACAGGATTCAATTCAGTATAAATGTGAAACCAGCCGAGAAGAACCGTCAATCGCCCTGGTCCATCAATCAAAGCATCGCGTGGGAAATAACTCGCGATGGCGGTGATACGATAATCACTGAGCCAGCGCCGGTCGAGATCTATTGTCTGTACGGACCACAGCCCGCGTATATCCAAAAGGATGGCGTTCCACTCACGCTTCTGCGAATGTTTATGCCACCTTCGATAACTGCGGGTTTGCACACGGACAAAGATTGGATCGCTTGGGTGGCGGGTGTGTGCTTCGGCTCACGAAACTCTTCTGGCGGTCCCAGTGTGGAGCAAGATACCACAAACCACTGGATGCGATACAATATTTGGGGAGGATCACCTTCCTTTACCTACGAAAACGGCAAAGAGTTCAATCTTTCTTCCTGGACTGACTGTTACGAAACGTTTACCGAGGATCCCACTTCTCTGACCCTAGTCAACTGTTTCGATCAGGCTGGAATTGTTGAAATTGCTCTGAGCCTTGGTCTTTTGAATACTCGCCTCAAATGGGAGTTTCAAGCACCTTTTGGCTTCATCAACGAACCGCTCATTGGATGGGGGAGTACAAATAGCCCATTTTTTGAGGGAGACAATCTGAACAAAATCATCGACCAAGCAATGGACCCCAAGAAAACCCCCTTTCGAACACACGTTTTCATCTCCATCTCTGCTACAGAAAATTACGATGATGGCAATGCACTTATAGTGGATGCTTGTGCAGGGCCTGTGGGTGGCAATCTTACGAAAGCGGAATATCTCGACCGTAATAGGTCTTTGGATGGGATTGCTCTGTTGTACCAAGCTGGCATCGAGAAAAGGGAACCTTATCATGTCGACGGTATAAGTCAGACATTTGGAAAGAAGGAGCCTTCTAACATAACGAGCCAAATCACTGAGCAATATCCAGGTTCTACCGTGGAAATTAGCCAAGCTCTTGACAACATCAAGTCGGAGTTTTTGACTGCGCCAACAGTCTCTCCGGGTTTCGATCCCAAGGCAGCGATTGATGCACTTTTTACTTCCATCTCGCAGATTCAAGCCAACCAGCCTGAGAGCCAGGGAGGGAAGCTCGTTCCACTCCTGCGAGATGTAATCCCAGCAGCAAATGCCTGCGTCACTACAAAGGAAGATCCTATCCTTAAATGTGTCATGACGGAGCGCAAGCTGGCAGCTAGGATTCCCGATGGCGACCCGACATATCTTTGTGTTAGAATTGGGCAATTTTCAGGTGGTGTTGATGATGCCGTGGACGGGCTCGAGACACGACTGGGCTTTTTCGTGCGGCCATCAGAATGGATATCATCGTCGCGGATCAATGTCAAGCAAGAGTTGGCAGGCAAGCAGCCCAACGCTCATCCGATCAAGGTCTTTGGCCATATTCATCTAAGCGTCTTTGTTTATAAAAATCTCCTGGTTGAGATTGCGGGGAATGCTCTAATGGCCTATATTTCGGGCTGGACCAAATCGATGCATGAGTACTTGATGGATCACTAGAGATGGGGCTGTGGCATTTGAACGAGCGTTCCTCTGTTGGAGGATGGGAAAGATGAGACAAACTGCGAGGGACGCGGGAGCAGTGCTGTTGGTGAATTGTCCGTGGGTTGGGTGGGTGTCACGTTTTTGGTGCAGTGTAATTCAAGGAAGCACGTCTGAAGAGACCCAATTGGAAATATACGAGACAATTCATATGGGGGTAAGCCCACGCTTGGCGTGGCGAAGACTTTGATCTCTCCTAGACCTGATTCAAATGCATCGATTTTCCGGGCATCCTTGGCAGGGTTGTAATAGATACTAATTCTAATTATTATGCACTAGTCTTTTAGTATTTTAGCTAGTAGATACTGGTTAGTATTTCTTAAAACTTTGATGCTTGGTACCTAATCGAGCAAGCCTAAAGTGCTTGAAGGCTTCACCGCATGCAGGAGTAGGTGACAAGACGTGGTACCCTGCTACTGAGAGCGAAAAGGTTGGATGCACGGCTGATCGGAAGAAGATATTTCAGCCACCGGATGTAACACCGGCAGCAGCCAAGGTGGCAACTGACGTGGCATTGCGACCAACGTGTCCCTGTCAAAGCACCTTTGGCTGACGATGGTGCGGACCATGTTTCAACGATTCTTGCTACCTGCGGTAAATCACTAGGTCAACGAGGCAGTACTAAAACACTGGCGGAGAGCGGGATTGACAGCTGATGGCTTTCTGTACCGCTAAACATGCAGCAGTGATTCGCCGGCATTGTGCTCACTAATCTGCGTGTAAACTAGTCAGAATTTCTGAAGGCGTGCATCATTGATACCTATCCAGGCTATGACTATGGAGTGGTAGACTTCGCGATGGGCACGACATGAGTTGTACCGCCGTGGATTGGATCTAGACCTCAATTCAGAAGTCGCAAGCGAGGATAAACACAGGGTTGAAAATGTCATGCTGCTCATGTTTTGAGCCAACTAGATGGCGACGCCTGGCGCGCTATGCAACAGGAAAGCGTCCAAAGATGCCTACGCAGAGCCTGCAGGTGTGGAGCAGATACGAGTCACGATGCACTGCTTGTGCAAGGGGAGAATTTCGCTTGACAATCGTTCAAGCATAAAAATGTGCTCGACGTTGGGTTTACATAAAAGCCTACCGATAATAAAACAAAGAGCAAAATACCCAAAGAAAAACCTCCACTGTATATGTGAAACTCACAGACCAAGACTCCACCGTGTATGGGATGTAAACGAGCTACCATGACATCTGAGGTATATGTGTTGGTTCGCTTCTCCAACGAACAACTCATCATGCTGCTCAGAGATCAACAATGCAGACTGTGATACACTGGAGCCCCGCAAAGAAACGTGTCAACATTGGAGTATTTCCTACACTGATGTTGTGCTCTGAGTAACGAGAGACAAGTAACGGGTATAGATGCCGCACCACGTCCGGTGCAACCCCGGATATTTCCTAGCGGCCTTGGGGATATCCACGCCGCTCATGTGACATAGCCACGGACTTGACGGTCTGTCGTGCTCATAAGTATTTGCGTCAAATTTTCATGGCAACTACTTGACTTCGCTGTGGCGGCCACGTTTCGCGAATAAATGCTCCACATATTTTGTCCACATCTTTACCTAGACTGTTGAACACTACCCAAAATCAAAATGAATGAGGCAGAATACGACAGCATTGGCTCGCAGTATGATATTATCAAAGAAGCCCCCTTCAATACTGTGGAGAGGACCAATTTTCGCAAACACGTCGAGCATTTTCTTCAGAAACCCGGCTGCACAGTCATCGACCTGGCTTGCGGTATGGGATTTTACTCTGAACGCATGCTGGAATGGGGAGCAAGGTCCTTGACGGGCGTTGACATCTCATCCACCATGGCGAATGGCGCAAGAGCACGCCTCTCCCAAACCCGCCATGCTCAACAGGCAAAGTTCATTGTCGGCGATGCGACTGAGCCTACTTCATACAAAGATCCTGGTTCAAGTGGATTTGATGTTGCTGTTGGTGTTTGGCTCATTGTCTATGCCAGCAACATGCACAGTCTTACAGGCATGTTCCGATGCATTTCAACAAATCTCAAGGACGATGGGGTTTTTGTTGGAATTTGCTACCATCCCACAGATGACCTTGGCACACGGGCTGAAGCAATGAATGGCATCAGACTCTTGCTTGAGAAAACCAGGGTTGTCGCAGAGTACCGAGAAAAGCTCGCAAATGAGCTAGGGTATGCTCTTCGGGTGTTTGGGATTCCACCACCGGGATCGCCCGAGTCGCAGGGTGTTGACTTTAGCGCCTACCATCTCAAGAAGAGTGTCATCGAAGAATCTGCGCGCGCTGGTGGGATGCACGGGACAATTGAATGGCGGCCGATGGACTTTCTGGGAGAGGAGTGGAGGAAGGAGATCGGACTGCAAGCAGATGATGAGGGATGGGCAAAGCTCCAAGACAATCCGTATTTTAGCATTCTGGTGATTTGGAAAAAATAGCTCAGGGGGGAAAGGTACGCCACACAATGATAATTGAGACTGGGATTAATGGCCGTCGCTCACCTCAATGTCTCACCCCATCGCGTGCATTCAGTCCAAGGATATCTGAATAGTTGATGAGCGATCAGCAATTGAAAACACCTCCATCATAGACATGAACTCTAGCTGACTCTGGACTGAATGGGACGGCTCGGCTCGGATTAATCTTCGGCAGCCACCAAAGCAGCGCTAATTAGGCAGAGGGCTGGCTGACTGCCTTTGCTTAGCAGAGATTGACGGCGGTGATATTTCATCTGCAAAAAAGGACAACAAGGGCAATTCATAGATATTGATTGAAAAAAATGGCTGGGCGAAGAATTTCCGACGTTGCTGATGGCCCCTCAACAAGTGAGTAGAATTGCATCGGCCGGACGCGACATTGTTGTTTACATGTGATAGAAAAAGCAAAGCATCGCGACAGCGGACGCGACGAGTCGAATCAATCAGCACTCTTGGCTAGATGGTGCGACATCAACGAAGACGGCGCCTATGGATGGGATGAAACCAAAATCAGATGTTTCGCATCGCCTAGCGAGCAAGACGATGACGCCTGGATGCAGCATGTGCTGCAAGGCGAAATTCTGGACGCCCAGGTGTATCCGCTCATCTTCGACGCCCCCCAGCCCGACAAGGCACCAGATGTTGTCAAATTGCGAACACTTCCTTTTTTCAGCAAGCTTTTGGCTGGTCCAGGTGGCAAGAATGCTTTATTTCGGGCATTCTCGCATTCACAAAAGCGCATCATTGCCGTCGGTTTACGCGACCTCTTCATTGCTGCATCGACCGGTCTACTGGACGAGCATGACAAACAGACACTGCAAAAGATGATAGACATCTTTGATGAAGATATTGATTCCTCACATGTCGCGGGAGTGGCCATTTCGTTTCACCCATCCAAAGACTTTCGAATCTTGAAGTTTGTTGAGGATCTGGAGGAAAAGGTGGATGGCGACAAGTCGCGTCTCTACGCTCAGGTCATGGACACGCCAAAATTGTCTGCCGTGTTTGTCAACCCAAAAGACCTTTCCTATCACAACTTCGAAAATATCGTTCCTCTAGATAAATGGTTCCAGGTCAAAACAGCAGAGCGAGACGCGCGAGAGCTGGAGCTTTCCTTGGATCATCCAGCCAAGTCAAAAGCCGACCACGAGGTCTTTACTTGTAAACTGCTCGGAAATGCCGCCGTCTACTTGAAGGATTTGTCCATGCTAGACCTGTATGTGCCTCCCCTCAACAACAACACACGAGGAGGCGAGCGGTTTATTTTTCATTCGTCCTCGCTCAGCAAGGCTTTGACCAAAGCAGTTGCATCGAGTGGGCTGCTTGATGAAATTGCCAGTGGCCGGCTGAAATCAAGCTTCCAATTCGTCAATTACGTCTTTCGATGCAACAAATTCGCACCAGGTGATGGTGACTTCCAGAGCCATTTAGACACGCCGTACTATGACAGCGGTCGCTCCCAGATTTCCAAATACACTTTGCTCATCTACTTGAATGGGGGCCGCAGCAATCCAACGTTGCGTCTCAAGGAGGTATCGATAGACGAAGTCGAGGATATGACCTGTGTCATTTTCGATCAGCGGTACGAGCATGAAGGGCGGCCATTTTTGGAGGGAATGAAGGCGTTTATCCGAACGGAGCTTGTTTTCACAGACAACGATCTGCAGCATGACAGCAGGATTTCTGCGCTGTTCAGCGAAGCCTGCTACATGACTGGTCAAAGTATGCTTGACAAGAGCCTTGCTTCTCATGCCCACGGTTGCTTTGAGCGTGCCAATTCGCTGCATTGGGCACTTGAAACGACCGCGCCTCAACCATCAGTGTACCTGCATAAGCAATTCCACGGCTTCAACTTTTTAACAAATGGCTACAATTATTGGTTTCAAAAGACAGGCGCCGTTGAAATCAAGACCTGCGCATTGGTGGCTTCGATTGACTACCTAAATTGCAAAATAGGCAGCGATGCATTCAGGTCATTGGCGAGATCCACGACGGTCCGGAATGAATTCGCCAGTGCAGAAGATATTTGGTCATTCTTGGCACACCACGCGCCAAGGTCAACGAAGGGCCTCAGAAAGCTCATGGACAATGATGTGGAGTCTCTTCTAAAGAAAAGTTCAGATAAGCCTTTTGTCGGGTGCATGGAGGATTGGGATGGTGACGAGGAGGACCTCCCGGAGTTTGAAGAGGACGGAGATGGGTGTTGCCCCACGCATTCTTTTCCCATGTTTAACCCTTGGAAAAGCAACGATGTCATGCGCTGCTACAATATATGTTGCGACTATACACGCAAAATATTGTTCGAGGCACCTCTGCTCGTCCTGAGTGAGGAAATCGTCGTCAACGAGGAGAATATTGTGGTGGCCGGTGACAAGGTGTTTATCCTGCAGCAAGGAGGCGGAAAGGCCTTGCCTCCTATCAACTTTGCAGCGTGTTGGTCTGGCGAGCCTCCCGAGGAATTTGTTGTCGTTGGAAAGGAAGTCCCCGCCCCTAAGCTGCTTTTGCCACCCATTACTCTGCAGGAATTCCCGTCCGGGTTCCAGCTATCCCTCGACTTCTTCCGCAACGACTGGATGGTGCAAGTCGACGATTCCCACTCCATAGCCATCCCAGATATTGTCGAGAGACCGGACGGCGAAGAGGAATTCGGTGTGAGGGTTCCCGACGTAAATCCGATCTTGGAAGGGATATCTGATAATCAGGCTGCATAAGTGCTTTGTGCATGGCACAGAGGAAAAGCAAGGAGTGTAACAGCGAATCAATTGGACCAAACTCGTCGTCAGCACATCAGCCCACCCAAGAAGCAGAAAAAGCAACTTGGCTTGCCCCGCGTATATAATCCCCGCACATTTTGCGCATCACTAGTAACACATCATCTTCTTCGCCCTTCTTCATCTTTCCATCGCTCATCATCACTCACCATGTCTCTCCTCCAGCTTCCGGGGGAGATCATCCATGATATTTGCCTTGCCTTGTACAAGACCGGCACAGATGTAGACGTGTATGAGAGATTGCGTGACTACAAACATGTCCTGTCGACGCTGAGCAAAGTGTGTCGACGACTTCACGAGGCTGTAGCGCCCCTTTTGTACAATGGCTTGGTGCTCGAGGTTGATCAGGACGTGCGCTTCCTCTTGCTCCTTCGCACCCTCATTGAGAACCCAGAGCTGGCCGGTCATGTCAAGAAGGCATACTTGGACACGGCTGTCTGCTTCCCCCACGCGCGGATGCCTCTCATCAAGGAGATGACGGCTCCTCTCCGGATTCATTCGCTGGGGCCTTGTGATGTAAAACGCCTAGCACCGGACCGCATTAATGACGAGGGCCCCGGTTTCGAAATACAGAATTTGGACCGAAAGGTGTTTGTCATGGACCTGCTCCTCAGCGCCGCCAAAGACCTGCAGGCGCTTTCCATAAATATTACCAGTGAAGTCAGATACGGGTCTCCTCTGCTTCCGCCCGCGCATCTGCCGGCTCTGCACACGCTGCGCTTCTTTGGTGGGGACACTGGATTCGGTTTCAGGCTTTGCAATGTCGAACCTATTTTTGACAAGACACCAAGCCTCAAGAGCCTGAGCATCAACATGTGCAGTCGGTCCCACGCCAACCTGCCTCTGCACAACATCACATCGCTAGCCTTTAACGACTCTCTTGCCAACGTGTCCGAGATGAGGCACCTGCTGAAGACGTGCAAGATGCTCACCTCCTTCAGCTACTCGTTCCGCCAGGTTGAGAGGATACGCAGAAAATTGCTGCGCCATCATGTCCAGGTAGTATACCCGGGTGACTTGGTCCAAGAGCTTTCTCATTGCAAGTCCACATTGACCAGCCTGGCCCTCTGGGTAGATGGCTCCACCGAGTGGGTTTGCGAGAATTGCTATGGTGACTTTGTTCCCATCAGCACCGTGGCGCAATTTTCGGCCTTGACCTATTTGAGATTGAGTGGGTGCTGCCTTGTCGAAAACGGAGGAGGCTATGGAACAGGTGCGTCTCGTGTGCGAGCAAACTTCCTCCCAGAGTCCATCGAGGCCGTGCTGTTGGACAATCACACTCCCGATTCAATCCGGCCAGCCGAGAAAATTGAACGCCAGAGCCGTTCCATGCCGAGGCTCAAGTATTTCCATTCTGGTTTGCCTGCGCAACAGGAACCGTAAATCAGATGGATGCTTTGCTCCCTGGCCCCGACCGGCGGTCTGTCCATTGAGGCTAGTACGACTTCGAGTCTCGCTAGCAAATAGCTAATATAGTTGATGAAAGTCAAGCAGGCGTCTGCTTCGCTAAGGAGTTATAAACTCAATTTTTCTAAGCCAAAGCAGACACCCTGGGGTCAAAAATATAGATGTTTTGGGAAAACCCCCGGGCTAGGCGGATCCCTATGCATTCACTCTATGAAATCCAAACCAGCTACTCATAGAGTTTTTGTTTAATCATGTCATTTCCATCGTTTCTTATTTAGTGTTTCATTTGAAGATAGTGGCTTTAACTATAATCTCAATTAAGCAACAATATGTGAGTGTGAAATAAAAATGCAAAGAGTAGATGCCTATGTAGGATAAGAGAAACCAACGCCGGGTGAAAATTGTAAAACACTTCAACCAGCTCAGCAGAGGCAGAAAAACATGCGTAATCAGCATATGGATCAACTCTGTTCATCAAAGATCTATGGAGAATTTGTAAACACGAATTCGTGCCTGCTGTTCAAATCCTATTACACTTTGCCCTTATAGAAGATGTCCTTTTGTTATTCTCACATGGCACAGCCCGAAAAGTACGCGAAATGACACTTTCCGTTTAGAGAAGTGCAAATCTTGCCGGTTTAGGATGCTCTAATCTCATGGATGGAGACGGAGGGCTAGGGTCTAGATATGTGTTGGGTGGTGTTGAGAGAGGTGTCGCAGTTTGCGGCAAAAGACAAACGTCCCTTGCAGGACGAGATAACACCCATTTTAACCATCGTGACAAGAGGAGACTTTGAACCTCTTGGTACAGCTTGTCTTGGATTTCGACTGATGAATCATTACAGGCTTGAAAACATAACCCCGCCTGTTGTTAATTTCAAGCGGCAGTTCCCAAACCTAAACCTTGGGAGCTCGGGCGTTTGTTTGGGATAAATGCAATGCCGGGAAAGAGTCGGTGACATTGCCGAAACCGAGAGCGAGCCTGCGACCCGCAGCGTCCATGTTCAGTTTCCGGGGGTTCTCACCGGAAATAACTCGAGCAAGAAGTGTTCGCTTGATTTATTGAAAATCTTCAGGTGTCTTGTTCTCTACTCATATTTCTCTTCCTAGCCCTGTGCACCACCCTGTAGCCAAGATCAACACCATGGCATCACGGCTTGTTTTCTAATGTACTTAGTTGTGTTGGGCCCGTGATGAGAAAGTGCATTGTACATTGGAGTTGAATTTTAAGGGAAACTGAATGGCCAGCAGATTGCTGTATCAACAAGGGGATAGTTCGGGCCAGTTCATTCTTCCACTTCACGACCATGGCTGCTGAGAGGATGCATCGAGTTATTCCCGGAGACTGCCTGGAAGTTTGGGCGCCAAGTGTCTCCAACCCCGACGGCTTTCCTGACCATCTCCCGTCCCCGTCCCACCACCATCGAGCGCGACTAAATGCTGCGGCTGCCAATCGGACAAGCCGGAAGCCCGCCCTCTTGTTGGCCTCAGCGGGAACTAACTCTCAGGGGCACAATAGGCAGGGCACTGCTGAGGTCTTCTCGGCTACGTCAGGGGCCCTTGCGCTCTCCGCCTTGTTGGTCATGTAGACTGTCGATCACAGAACGAAAAGTGTCTAAGCGAGGTGGAAACCGGCGCCACGATCGTATCGCTCCGATCGTATCGCCCCGTTCAGCATCAAATCTTATTGGGGGCGAGGTGCCGGTGCCCCACTCCCGCCACCTTGACAGCTCAATAAACTTTGGATTTAGATTACACTACGCGGATAGATCGGAGCTGATACGGGGGGGATGAGGTAGGATCAACGAAACATCGTACTTTTCATCCGTCTGCTCATCTTCAAGTGAGCTACCAGCCTCTCTTTGAAGCTTGGTGATCAGTTTGGCCCCCCTACGGGCTGCTCGACACTGGAAAGTGCCCAACCCCATTGATGCTATGCTCAGCGGCTGGTGAGATTTTGTAACGCCTAGAGTATTCCGTAATTGATTAACCATGTAGAGCAACAGGATCCAAGTCCTGGCATCGCATATTACCATGGTGGCACACGACACATGTCTAAGGAAATCAATTGCCCCATATTACGGATCAAGAGGCCAGCCTCGAACCCATATTTGATACAACGGTCAAGCCTCAACCGTCATTTCCCCACAGGTGCCAAGGAGATAGTTGTTAAATGCATTGAATCTGAGCTATGGAATCCGAACCCGGAGGCGCATCGGCCAGTTGACAATTGTACCCGAGTGGAATTGATCAGCATGCCGCAGCGCACGGACCGATGGCACTGTCTACGAGAACGTACATGACACCGCTTACTAACAACGTAGTTGGCGACTTTGTCCAAAAAAGAAAAGTTCCAATTTCCAATACTAGCAGGAGGAATATGGCCTTGGCAATTTAAAGTTCGGTTTCTGATTGAAGGCGTGGACATGATCAAATCAATGAGCATGGTCACTTCACCGCTTCTCCAGCAAAGAACTTCCTATCAGTAGAACCATGAACAAGTTCAATGATCGAGAGCGAATACTGGCCAAGCACAATCAGTACCGGAAACTTGGAGTGTCTCCATCAAACATGCCCGTATAGATAGATGTGACGCCTTGAGAGGAGAGGCAAAATGATGTGTGCTCTTCCACAACCTAGTATATTGGATCAATGCTTCACGATTCCGGACCCGAAACCATAATCGAACAAAGGCACTGGTGGCGGAAGGTCAGTGCAGGCGCAGTACGGACGACTCGGCCTGTCAGGAGGACGTGGCAGCGGTGAGGTACGGTGGGCATCTTGACAAGTCTATCAGTGGAGAAGAACTGAGAAGTCCGTGTGCCCAAGGCCTTGAGTGTTGGATCTTACTACGAAAGGAAAAGTATTTAAAGACCGACATGTTCCTCCCCAAGTTGGTATTATTCTTCCATCAGCACATCCAATCAACCCAGTCACCACATCACCACACTCCCAAGCCTCATTCAGAACTTGACATTCTTCTTCTCTTCAAAATGCACGCCCAGACCCTCCTCGTCTCTGCTTTTGCTCTTTTCCAGGGCGCCTTTGCTCAGTCCGCCCAGGTTTGCGGTGACGCCAACCTCGGTGGTGGCTGTGTCAACATCCCCGGCGATGGTGCCTGCCGTAAGTCCGATCCCCAGTATTGTACGGTGAAGTTACTGACAAGCAACAGACAACTTGAACAAGGCCGACTGGGCCAGCTCCTACCGCACCAACGGACTGAGCTGCACCTTCTATGAGTACGCCGAGCCTTGAACCTACAACATGAACTTTTCTGACTCCTTGATAGCAACAACAACTGCTTCGCCGCCGTCATTGGCCCCGTCAACGGCGAGGACGGAAACCTCCGCAACGGCGAGTTCAACGACCAGATCAACTCTGTCAAGTGCACCTAAACACGCTTGCCACGCCATTTTGAGTGGTTGAGGGGTCAGCTCCAGACTCCCATTTCACTTTCTCAATTTCGCGCGCTTTTCTTTGTTATTAGAATAGGGGAAGAGAAATTCACTTCGCAATGGTCATCAAGTCAATCCAAGGCAACGCTTGAACCCTGAATCTTGTAATTAGAAAGGTCGATTCTTTAATTCGAATAAAATGCTGGTGGAATTTCCACTTGAGCGAAAGCTCAATTGCACTCATTCTGTTTTTGGTTTTAAAGCCATGTCTGAGCTGTGATCTGTCAGTGCTTGTCTCGGTTACGTGTAGATTTGCTGGTGGCCCTCACTAAATTTATATTACAGCTAGCCTAACGAGCTGTGATAAGTAGTCGATCTTATATGACGTGAGACCTTTTAAAATTCTTTGGGTGATTCTCTCATATTCCGAATGTTCTCCACGTTGACGGATGGTGTGGGATAGTACTAGGGTTTCACAAAGTGCTTCAAGTCGAATACAAATGATTTTTTATGTAGTCAGTGGAACGAACCATGTTTGGAACTCGATCAATGATACCTTAAGTAGACACTAAAATATTTACGTGGATAAACCTATATCAAGATGCGAAACATCTCATTGATTCACTACCCGCAACGTACTAGAGCCGTAGTTATGCGCAACTAGTGACGGTGACTGGCGTGAACCCTTTGGGGTAACAATTTAAGAGTATAAGCTCCTGGTCTTTACGAAGCTTAATTCATTAAACCTCTGTTAATCTTAGAGTCCCAAGACTTAAGACCTGAGACTCAGAAGATAGTTACGCATTTGTTGCTTTGTCCCCCTTCGTTGCCTGTTTAGCGTGAAGACACATCCTGGAGTTCCCCTGTAGGGTAGCTCTATTGGCGTTGGCGCGATTTTCCTCCGCCAAACGCCAAAGAATTTCCAAGGTAGGTGAATTAGTGGAGAACCTATGTTGTCCTAAGACGGAGATACTATGATTAACTTTTGTTTGGATCATTAGCACTTAAAATAAGGTATCGTGGCAACATGTCCGTCCAACTCATGATGAGTGATAGACGTCTTTCTCACCTTTTTGATCAACATATCAGTAGACGTTATTACGTAATTAAGAATCCTGCGTCGGCTCTTTCTGCGTCAGCTTTTTCTGCGTCAGTTTTAATTGCACCGAGTTTACCGTTTAATATGTAGGTTAGATTGGAGATCCTAACTTTAACAACCGTCAGGGGTTCCGAGTCTAGAGCTGATGCAAAAGCTTATGACATGCATGCCTACCCGAGTGACTCTAAACCTGACCTCATGATGATTACTCTCTTTTGTTTCCGGTCCTGCATCCAATCGACCTCATATTCTTCCACTGCGCTCGGGAAAGCATTTGAAAGACATTTCCCTTCCCGGGACTTGTTGAACAATGTAATGGGAACAATGCACTCTCAGCGACTATGTTCAATTTCACTTTTCTATACCCTATTTCTTCTAACCACGCCTTGGACATATACTTTTAGAGCTTTTGTACAATGTTTCCCCCTCGTACACCCACCAAGAACCGTAAACGAGCGAGATGACAGCCTTTACCCATTACACACCACCGGGCGCATACTGCCTGATAGCCTTGGCCATGGGCGTGAAGTCGGTGACCGTGAGCTCTTTCTCGGACGTCTTCCAGCCCAGGGCCCAGGGAAGCTTCTCCTCCACGAAGCTAGCGTTGATCCAATCCCTTCTTGCCTTACCATCCTCCACGCTCCCGCCAAGTGCGGCCAGCAAACCATTCATCTGGTCAAACGTGGCCTGGATATCAGCGGCACTGAGACTAAACTCAGGGTTTGCCTTCCTTGCATCCTCCAACCTTGCAGCTCCCGCCTCAGCAGCCTGCTTCCAGGTAACGTACTCATCCGGCAGCCTTGCCATTACTGAGTCCCAGATGGTCCTGTTGAAGTTCAGGTTATCACCGAACGCCAAGTCGCCACGGCTCAAGCTTCCATCGTGGTCGAGCGGCTTTCGAACAAGGTCGTCAAGGTGGAACGTGTCGTTCGCGCCTGTGGTGGAATAATTCAGGGCCGAAGGGACGGGGCCCGCTGAGATGGTGCGGGAAAAGTTGAAGGCCTGCATCTGCGCGACGGTGGCGCTTTCGCCCGAGATGAAGGAGCCGTTGCGGTTGATGTAGCCGTGGTTCGCAAGGATATTGAGCGCCGGGCAGGGAGATCGACGGTCCGAGGGGCCTGGGGCAATGTAAGGGTGCTCTGGATCCTCAAGCTGGGCATCCGCAGAGGCCGCAAAGAGGGCCAAGCAGGCCGACGAGATGAATCCGACACGCATCGTGACTTGATACGGGACGGGTTGGTTTGTGGGATATCGGATGAAAGGCGTTTCAAGTCCCAATCGAAGCAATCTTACTTTGCCAGTACAATGCAATGGGCGATGTAATGGGCTATGTAATGGGCAGATGACTTGCGAGTCCCAATGTTGCGTGATTTGAGAGATTGCAAGCACTCACACGGACACGCAGGCCATTATATAAATGCCAGTTGAATGGCAGTGTCCTTATTTATGATTACGCCCGATTGCTAATTTAAGAATACCATGATCCTAACCGCGGGCTAAATTAACTGCTATGGCATTGGCCAGTGTCTTGATTTGGGTTTAGTCAAGCTTTTTTTCTCGGGACACCGGCACATGTCAAACTTTTGAACGTTTTGGTTCTTCGTCAACAATCAATCAACCTACAGTGGCAGCTCACGACATACGCACAAGGAATTATGGATGGCGTCGCATTGCCTTTATCCACTGATCACCCGAATATTCTTCTTGAGTAGGCCACACTGCCGATCTCTTGGAGGATCAAGTGTTTGAAATGGGGAAAAGCCAACTGGTGCAATTCCGCCCGGTCAGGCTGGTGAACCTTATTCGTAGCATCGTCTCAGCTTTATTACAGCGTCGCTTAGACCACCAACCGGATAAACCATAGTGCCGTTAGTTTGCGGAATCGAAGTATTGTAAGTGAGGTCTCATTCAGTTGAAGGCTGTCCTGACTTCAAAAAAGAGTGCTGCTGCTTGGTGCCAATGCGCTGCATTGGCCAAGCTGGACGGTGGAGTGGAGTTGGGCGACAAGACGCAAGATGTGAGAGAAGTCCAAAAAACACGGATAAAACAATCAAAATTCCCCGGCTGTTACCGACCCGAGTATTAATTCACCGTTTCTCAGCTTAACCATGGGGATAGGGGAGCAGACGACAGGGGATCCTTGAAGAGAGATGGATACGCTGACCTAGACAATTATTTCCGGTAGCCTGCCTCGGCATCCAAAAGTCTAGTGTTCTTTTGCCTAAACATGCACAGCCTACAATTATGGGGAAATACCATACAGGGTAAGGTTCTTACAGCAACCAATTGGCAATCTTGTAGAGATGACAGCATATTTCGACCAATAATATTCATAAGTGAAAGTGGTGTCATGAGCCGGCTATAAATTCTATGTCAAGTTCAGGAGAAGAGTGTAAAATTCGCTGATCTGATCAGCCACCAAATTGTGTTCCCGTCACCCACGAGCCAGGTTTACAATCCTAGCCATCTTTGCAACATCATCGCTAATAATCTGATCCAACAAGCCTTCCCGGTCCCGGCTGACGACTTGTGATTCCACATCCACGCCATAAGATTTCAGTTTTTCGAGTTTCTCGGGGCGGTGTCCGGCAATACGAACAGTATCCCAGTATGTTTTCAATGGGTTCATTTTTATGGGTACCAAGTAGAAAATGTGACGAGTGATGGGATGCGTCATGAGCGTCTATAAAGGAGCAAGTGTCACATACTGGTTAATATATAGCCTGTACTCATGAGGATTCACTGTGAGTGTCACGGTTGCTCTGCTCGTCTTGGGGAAGATACTTCACAACCTGAGGCACGCGGTGGCATCTCAATACATGAAGGCTTCGCTTACGGCGGACTTTGTCGGCAAAGGTGGATCCCTCAAGTTCATTAGTTCAGGAAATAAAAAGGCAGCGTCGGGCTCGGAATGATAAGAAGCACGTGTGTATCACTTGGGGTCATGACCAGCAAATCAAGTAGACCAATGACTGGCAGAGGTGCGATGCTACTCACGCGAGCCAATGCTGAGATGCAAAGTCACACATATGACCATGCACTGAAACAGCCCTGATTTTAACCAAGACCAGCCCGCGTAAGCGATACGAGCAACAAGTGCGCGGGCATGTTCCCCATAAAGAGCACTACGAGCCCCACAAACGCCCTGAGTTTTGTCAACAGGGGCAACTAACTACATCGAGATCCGAGGCCTTCGCCATCGTCTCGACACTCGTCACATGTCGTTGTCTTTGCCATCGGCATCAATATGACAGAGCCTCTTGACATCGCAGCGCTTATCAACCTCCCCGTGCGGGCGGGCGAAACAGGCCCAGACTCCCCATCACTTACAGCTGCAACAGTGCCTGCGATTCCTCAACACCTGAATTGACACCGCCGACGTCTACACCTTCTCCTGGTGATGGTGGAGAGGCCTTGACTTCACAACTCAGAGGACTTGGGCGTCAAAAGAGAAACACCGGTTATTTTCGCGTTGGTACCGGATGTTTTGTCTGCCGAGTTAGAAAAGTGAAGTGCGATGAACAGCACCCCAGTTGCCAAAATTGCACCAGATTGAAAAAGACATGCAAATACCAAACCGCAGATGGCTGGCTGCCAACCACTGTAAATACCGATTCGGAACACCAAAATGGCTCACAAGCTCTGTTTGGACCAAGTACAGGCCCTCTCGTCTCTCTACCGGACACGGAAGCTGAACAGGCCGCCTCCCTGGTTCATGAGCGCCCGCTTCCTTCCAGAGCCCAGCTGGCGCTTTCGGAGCCACAAGTACTTCTAGTGATGCAGGGCTGCCAAATTTCTACTTTAGTTTACGAACCAGCTTGCAACCTCCCGTTCAGCCCAACGTTCTGCCCAATGCGTGGCCCCGTCTCCAGCCTGAGGTTTGGTCCAACCCTCAGGATATTCATACCTCATGCGAAGGAGATATGAGGAGTGCAGGGTCTCCTTCTTCTCGACATGAAAGGACTTCACAGATCATACGTTTGACAGTCGATATTGTCACACTCACAGGTGGTCTCGGCAGCCTCTGCCGACAACAGCAACGTAGGCAAGATGCCCGGACTAGCCCGCATCAGGATTTAGGTAAAGATAAGATAGTCACTGCCGCGGTCGGCCCCAAAACACCATACTAAACAACACACACTGCCGATCCCTCTATCTGTTATCTACGGGGCCCTGCTAAGCCGGGCAACTGAACATCAGAACTTGGTCAAGATCATCACGGTTATCAACAGGCCCAACCACGCCGCAGGTCGCAGCCTTCGGCTGCAGCCTGCAGCAGCTAGCAACAGTAGATATAAAAGACCTAGCTAGATCCCTTCAATTGACAAGACAAGAGCTCCAATGTACTCAGGGTCCTCGTAGCTAGTGACAGATATAGACAAGCTTGCGGCTATCGAAGAGCCCATGCAATTCTCCTTTTCTTACTTCATTCACGAGGTCGATTGCCCTTTCATTTCACCCTTTGACAATATGAATTGGAAAAGGATAAAGAGTCGCATTGTGAGCCTGGCCAAAGCCGAGGTAGTTCTCAACGCCTGGCTATTAGACGAGCATCAATTCAACATATGCCTGCGAATTAGCGCCTGGCTGCAGTTCCTGGATACAGCTTCCAAGCGCGGGTTGTTAGCGTCTCTTGCCTGAGCCTATTTTCAGGCTCCTCTTTGACAACATCGCAGTACCCAATCTTTTAGCACTAGACCATGACGTATCATCTCCCGAAGATGTTATATATGGACCAAGAGGAAGCAGCAGAAATATTGTCCGGCTTAAAGGGAAATCTGTACTCTCTTTGGGAGTTCCGACCAGGCCCTTTACGATTGCAACCTGACACAATTCGCCAAAAACCTTTCGCCTAAAATTACAGAACCGCTTCTTGGGCTTGTTGGTGTTTGCTTGGCCAGTTATTTTGTCGAAATTATTGTCATTGGCCGCATCTTCTCCGATCCTCTGTTTGCCTCGCCGGAGGCCCAACAAGCCACGCATAACTAAACTAAAGATTTGAACTTTACTTTAGAAATATAGGAATTAGTAAAACCTTATTAATATATTTAAAATTTAGAAAGTAATTTTACTAATATCAATTACTTATTAAACAAACATACTAGTCCATGTTTCATCATCTTGAATTTCGAATCTACCACATACCGCACTGAGAAGTGATATTAAACTCTGACAATCAATAACTTCATTTTGAACAATTGATTCAATATAACAATCCCTACCCTCCAGACGTTGTAACTGCCTTAGTGCGCTGGAAAATATTTCATTTCTTTCATTCCTTCGTCCAACTTGGAACGAGGAATGATGGGCTTCTTGGCCGGTTGTCTGCTTTAGCAGACAACGTACAATTCTACAATATGATTAACTTAGATTGCCCATAAGATACAAATACTTACTCTGATACTGATACAATCTCTCTTTGAAGCGATTTCCAATTCAAGTACTGTATTTTACTGTCGATATTTGTAAGACCTTTGGCGATTATTAATTCGCGTTTGTTCCACTGCCTCATCCTTTGGACTATTGACATCTGAGCAAGTGATATAAACATCCCTGCTAAGCATATCTCTTCAACGTATAATGATTCTAGCTGATCATTGATATGAGAGTCGAAATATCCATCTCCGGCTTGATTCTCAAATTCGTGTGTGTGATATATACGGTTCATCAGTGAATAGCAGGCTTCAGCAATATCTTGGTTGGAGCGAATGCTGGTGATAAGCCAAATTCCTCGTGCATATACACCCGCAATCATTGCAATAACAAATGTCAAGATGCCAATAACACTGGCTGTTATAGAAAGTGGACTATCATCGGCCATGTTATAAAGCTTAAAGGTTGGAGAAAATAATTAAGAAAGCTTAGTATATGTGATGGTTAGACCTGAACCTGCAAGGTAAACTAAGGGGTTTATATTATGGGTTAGATTAGGTAGGCTGAATTTAAATAATAGAGGAAGTTATTATTTGTAGGTAATAGGTTAATTAATTAAATATATTAATTAAAGGTAATTAAGTTATATTAAAAGCTAGGTTATGCCCTAGGTAATAGTAATTTCTAGGATTTAAATATTTTATTTTTTAGGATAAGATTAGGGTAAGAAAATAAGGGCTTTTAGCTAAGGTAATTATAATAATTATTATAATTATAATAATATTAATTATTTTAGGCTATAATTAATAGCCCTAGGCTAAGGTTTTACTAGGCCTTTTTTTTATTAATTAGTAGTTAGGTAATCTATAGAATAATTAGTTAAGTAGAGATTTAGATTATAATATAATATTTCCCCTTTAAGGATCTTATTTCTAAGACTAAGGTAATTATTAATTTTTATATACTTATAAATATATAGTCTATTTCTTTTTTTTTTTTTTAGCTTTCTTTATTAATTATAATATTTAATATTACTTTTTTTTATTATATTAAATTAATAAAAAATATTATTAATTTAAGTAATCCAATAATATTATATTTATATTATTTCTTTAAGAATTTAGAATATATTATATATTTAGAATAATTATTCTATTATAGTAAATATATAAGTATTAATTATCCTTATAAGCCTATTTATATCTTAATTATTACTTATATATAGCTTTTTTATATTATATTTAGTATTTCTTTATAGATTAATTAAAGTTTTTTAGTAGATTATTTAAATATAAAGTTTAATTAATTAAATAGAGCTAAAGAAAAGGCTAAAAAAGAGTTATTAGTTATTTAAGTAAAAATAAGTAAATTAATTAGGTATTTAATTTATCTTAGGAAGTAAAAATAATTATTAAAGATAAAAGATTTAGTAATAATTAATTATACTTTAAATAAATTAAATACTAAGGAGCAAAAAGTATTATATTTAGCTATTAATATTAACCTAAATATTATATTTATTACTTTAATTAATATTTCTTTTAAAGAAATTTCTTTAATTTCTTTAAGTAATATATAAGATTTTTAGGTAATTTTTAGGTTTTTTTTTTTTATTTTTTTTATTTTATATAATAATAAATTTAGCTATTAATTAATCTTTTTTTTAGGATTTTTTTAATAATATACTTTTTTTATAATTTAATAGTTAATTAAATATTTAATTTTATGTTTATTATAATAATATTAGTAATAGATTTTAGTAAGAAAATATAAAAGACTAAATAAATCTTAATATCTTTGGGTAAGTTAAATTTATAATTATTTTTTAAGATTTTTCTTTTAATAGAAAATAATTTAATATATTTAAAATTAAATTTTTTATTTTATTATTTTATAATAATATTTTTTATTATTAATAAAATTATATTTTCCTTTTAAAAGAATAATTTCTTTATTCTTTTTTGGTTATAATACTTTTTTATTTATATATAAATAAACTTAAGTTTTATTTTTATTTTAGTATATAATTATTTTATTTAGTTAGATTAGAGTATTATCTTTATAGCTAGTAATCCCTCTAATTAAGCTTAAAATATATTAAAATTAAAATTAAAGTTAATAATTATAGGGATAATTTTAATATTTTCTTAGTATAAGATATTAAGAATAAATTATATAATAGAAAATCTTTTTATTTAGTTTATTTACTTATAATTAATATAATATTATAAATAATACTTAATCTCTTAGTTTTACCTTTTAATTTATTTATTTACTTAGGTATAGAAGGCTATACTAAGCTTATATTTTAATTCTATAAGAATTATTAGTTTTATTTAAAACTTTAATATAAATAATTATCCTTAGTTAAAGATAATTTTTATTAGTATATTATATATAGTAATTATATATTTAAAGAAAAAGTATATAAATTGCTTTTTATTTATAGTCTTTTTATAAGAAATATAATAAGTGAATTTTATAAATTAATTAATAATAATAAAAATAAAGTTATAGTATTTATTAGTAATAGGATTTATAAAGAGTAAAAGATTAATAATAAAATCTATTATAATAAACTCTTAAGATTATAATATTATAGGAATAGATTATAGTTTTTTATATGGCTTATACTATAGGGCTTTAGTTTATTTATAAAATAAATATTATTTTATAATAGCTTTTATTTTTTCTCTTATATAACTAAAAGAAAAGATCTATTTAACTTATTAAAGGGTTTTATTAACTCCCTTATATTTATAGAGCAAGTATTTATAGATCTCTTATAGTAGATTATCTTATTATTCCTTAGGAACTTATAATTACCTAGTATATTTATCTTTTAGTAATATCTTATTATATTTTTTAATTTTTTGGAATATTAAGCTACCTTAATTTATAGGAAATCTAAAATAAATATTAGCTTTTACTTATAGCTTACTTTAAATAATAATAATAATTTTCTTTATTTTAATTATTATATTACTAATAGATATTTACTTAAGATTATTATTAGATATATATTAAAGTAATTTTTCTATAGTAATTATCTTTTTAGTATAATAATTAATATATTAATTTATTATATTAGTATAAGTATTTTTAGTATTTTTAATATAAATAATATAATAATTAAATTTAGAGAGATATTTAATATAATATAGCTAGTATTTATTAAGCTTTTATATAATAGTAAAGTAAATAATATTCTTATAGTTTATAAATATTATAATTTTATATTAATTTCCAAGGAAATATTATTAAAATTTCTTAAATACCTTAATAATAGCAAAGAATTCTTTATTATAAATAGGGTAATTAAATTCTATTCCTTATAGCTTATATAAATAAAATATAATTAGATATAATCTTTCTTTATTATCCCTTTACTTAATCTAGGATTTAATTATAAAATTAAAGGAATTTATTTTTAGTTTAATAGGCTAATTAAAATTAAATATTATAAATATAAGGTTTATAATAATTATATTCCTTAATTAATTAAATACTTTTTATACTTTTAATTTCTAAATAAAAGATATTTTTTTCTTAGTAAAGGTAATAAATAATTTTATAATCTATCTAAAATTCTTAATAAACTTTTAATAGTAATTAATAAATCTAAGAAAAAATTATATTTTTATAAGGTTCTAGGGCTATAGCTAGTCTTTAATTATAGTAATTTTCTTTAGGTCTATATAAATCTTATTATATAAGATAATATATTCTAGAAATTCTATTTTTATAGTATAAAATATACTTTTTTTAGGTTTAATTAATAGATTAATATCTTAGAATACTTTTAAAATTTAATAAATATATTATTTATATTTTTCTTTATTTTTTAAGAAAATAAGTATATTATTTAGATAGTAGATAATGGAGATATCTAAGTATTTATATAATATATTATTAATTATTCTTTAAAAGAATATAGGTATATTAGTAAGTCTAAAGGATATAATTAAATACTTAAATAATTTAAATTTAATTCTAAAGATAATTTTTTATTTATTTTCTTTTTTGATCTTAATTAGATTATAGGCTTCCTTTAAATTAAATATAGTAAATACCTTTATTCTATATAGCCTATTTTTTATTTTCTTAATAAGGGATAGGGATATATAGTTTTTAATAGTAATATTATTAAGCTATTAATAATCTATATAAAGATAAAGTTTTTTATTCTTCTTTAGGATAAATATTATTAGGTAATTAATTTTGGAATTTAAGATTTATATATATTATTTTTATAGTATATCTTTAATATATTTCTTTAAGATATTAAGTTTTACTTAATTAAGATTATAAATTAAAAAGAAATAGGTATTTATTTTTTTCTTTAATATGATTTTATAATCCTATTAATTGGGTTTTGGTAATTTTATTATAAGTTTTTTTATAAATAATTACTTATAAATATAATACTTATAAGGTATGTTCTTTAGTTAATTATTAGTAAAATCTTCCTTTATTTTCTTAAGGTTTTAATTAAGTTTTTAGAATTATATATGGAAATAGGTAATTATTCTTTATTATTATTTCTTTTAATTAATATAATATTTATATTATATTTTTTTTAATAGTAAAGTATTTATTATATTATTATTTAATACCTTTATTAAATTAGGGCTAGAGATTAGAAATCTTAAATTATTATTTATATTATTAGCTATATTATACTTAGGAAGTATTTATACTTAGCTAGTATATTAGTTAATATATGGGTTATAGTAATATAATTATAGGTATTTTAGGATTAAATTATATATTTTAGTATTAATAATATTAAAGGAAATATCTTAGTTTTTTTTATTAATAAAGACTTTAAGGTAATTAATTTCTTAAATAATAATTTTATTATTATAGTAAAAGGTAGTTTCTTTTAGATTAGAGATAATATAGGAATTTGTTTTTTTTCTTTATAGTAGCTAAAGTTAATTTATAATTTATAAATAAATATAATTTATTTTAGCTTTATTATTAATTATTATAATATATTATTTTCCTTTAATATATACTTTTAATTTAAGTTATTATAGCTTTTTATTATCTATAATATAAAGAGATTTTATAGAAAGTTTTTTTGGTAATTCTAGAGATAGCTATATCTATTACTTTAGTATAGGAAGTATTATTAGTTTTTTAAATTATTATTTTCTTAGTAAATATTATATTATTTTTTAATCTTTTTATAATAATAGATTAGATAATCCTTGTAGTAATAGTAATAAAGGCTATTATATTGCTTATAATAATCTTTTAGTAATTTCCTAGGCTAATTTTTAATAATAATAATATTTTCTTTTTATTTAATTATTTAATAATATAGGTAATAATTATAATAGAAAATATTATAAATTAGGATATTATTTTATAATAAAAAATAATTATTAATTATTTTATTTAGTTTATAATAAAAATAATAATAAAAGAAGTAATAGATTTATAGAATATTTTGGTAGTAATAGTAATTTTAGTAAAAGTAGGAGTAATTGCTAGGTATTATTGGGTTTTATATAAGATCCTTATTATATTTAATTTTCTTATTTTTAAGTATTAATATTTTTATTTTTTTAGGAATATAGGTTCTTTTCTTTAATTTTTTTAGATAAGTTAATTTATATATAGCTATTGATAGGGTTTTAGGAGGCTTGGGTAAGTTTACTATTATAATTATTTATAGCTACTTGGTAGGGATAAATTAAGAATAAATGTGGATTTTCTTATTAAGCCTAAGTAAATAATACTTTTTTTAATTAGGTAATTTCTTGGTTTAATTATAAGATTAGGTAGTTATTATATAAATTCCTATTTTAGTAGTTTGCTTTTTCTTATTTAATAGCTCTTTGGTTTAGCTATGGGATTAGATTATTATTATAAGGATTCTTTCTTTAATAGGTTAGTCTTTTTCCTTGGATATAGGGCTTTATATTATAATATTATTTATAATATAAATAGTAATCTAGGATTCTTTGTTTTATAATTATATAAAATTTAATTATTAATTGCCTTTGGGTATTAGCTTAAATCTTTAGTTTATATTTAGTTATTAGTATTAAAAGGATAAATATTTTTTCTTATTATAGTTTTAGTAGGTTATTTTAGAGAAGTTTTATTATTAGATATTTCTTAATTTTATAGGTTTTAAGGTAATTCTATAAGATATAGGGGGTATTTATCTTTAATTTAAATAAATATGGGATTATAATTATTAGTTTTTATTTTTAGTATTAGGATTTGATTTCTTTTGCTAGAAGAACTATTAATTATTGATTTTAATAGTTATTTTAATATATTTTACTAAGGTACTTAGTTAATTATTCTTATAGAATTCTTTTTGGATAGTTTTTTTTAGTTTATTAAAGAATAAGGATATAAATATATTTTATTTTTATAATGGTCAGACCTGAACCTATAAGGTAAACCAAGGGGTTTATATTGCAGGTCAGATTAAGTAGGCTAAATCTAAGCAATAGGGGAAATTATTATTTATAGGTAATAAATTAATTAATTAGGTATATTAATTAAAGATAATTAAATTATATTAAAAGCTAGGTTATACCCTAGGTAATAATAACCCCTAGGATTTAAATACTCTATTTCTTAGGGCAAGATTAGGGCAAGAAAATAAGGGCTTTTAGCTAGGGTAATTATAGTAATTACTATAATTATAATAGTATTAATTACTTTGGGCTATAGCTAATAGCCTTAGGCTAAGGTTCTACTAGGCTTCTTTTTTATTAGTTAATAGTTAGGTAGTTTATAAGGTAATTAATTAAGTAGAGATTTGGGTTATAATATAATATTTTTCCTTTAAGGGTCTTATTCCTAAGACTAAGGTGATTATTAACTTTTATATACTTATGGGTATATAGCCTATTTCTTTTCTTTCTTTCCTAGCTTCCTTTGCTAATTACAATATCTAGTACTATTTTCCTTTACTATGCTAAGTTAGTAAAAAGTATTATTAATCTAGGTAATTTAGTAATACTATACTTATATTATTCCTCTAAAAATTTAGAATATATTATATATTTAGAATAGTTATCCTATTATAGCAAGTATATAAGTATTGGTTATTCTTATAAGCCTATCTATATTTTAATTGTTATTTATATATAGCTTTTTTATATTATATTTAGTATTTTTTTATAAACTAATTAGAGTTTTTTAGTAGATTATTTAAATATAAAGTCTAATTAGTTAAATAGGGCTAAAGAAAAGGCTAAAAAGGAATTATTGGCTATTTAAGCAAAAATAAGTAAATTAATTAAGTACTTAATTTATTTTAGAAAGTAGAAATAGTTATTAAGGATAAGGGGTTTAGTAATAGTTGGTTATGCTTTGGATAAGCTAGATGCTAAGGAGTGGGAGATATTATATTTAGCTATTAGTATTAACCTAAATATTATATTTATTACTTTAATTAATATTCTTTCTAAAGAAATTCCTTTAATTTCTTTAAGTAATATATAAGGTTTTTAGGTAATTCCTAGATTTCCTTTTTCTATTCTTTTTATTTTATATAGTAATAGACTTAACTATTAATTAATCTTTTTTCTAGGATTTCTTTAATAATATATTCCTCCTATAGCTTAATAGCTAGTTAAATATTTAATCTTATGCTTATTATAATAGTATTAATAATAGATTCTAGTAAGGAAATATAAAAGATTAGATAAATCTTAATATCTTTGGGTAAATTAAGTTTATAGTTATTTTCTAAGATTTTCTTTTTAATAGGAAATAATCTAATATATTTAAGATTAAGTTTTTTACTTTATTATTTTATAGTAATATTTTTTATTATTAATAGAACTATATCTCTTTCCTAAAAGAATAGTCCCTTTATTCTTTTTTGGTTATAATACTTTTTTATTTATATATAAATAAACTTAAGTTTTATCTTTATTTTAGTATATAATTATTTTATTTGATTAGACTAAAATATTATCTTTATAGCTAATAATTTCTTTAATTAAGCTTAAAATATATTAAGATTAAAATCAAAATTAGTAATTATAGGGATAATCTTAATATTTTCTTAGTATAAGGTATTAAGGGTAAATTATATAATAGAAAGCCTTTCTATTTAGTCTATTTACTTATAATTAATATAATATTATAAATAATACTTAATCTCTTAGTTTTACCTTTTAGTTTATTTATTTACTTAGGTATAAAAGGCTATATTAAGCTTATATCTTAATTCCATAAGAGCTATTAGTTCTATCTAGAACTTTAATATAAATAGTTGCCCTTAGTTAAAGATAATCTTTATTGGTATATTATATATAGTAACTATATATTTAAAGAAAAGGTATATAAATTATTCTTTATTTATGGCCTTTTTATAAGGAATATAGTAAATAAATTTTATAAATTAATTAATAATAATAAAAATAGAGTTATAGTATTTACTAGTAGTAGAATCTATAAAAAGTAGAAAATTAGTAATAAAGTCTATTATAATAAACTTTTAAGGTTATAATACTATAGGGATAGATTATAGCTTCTTATATAGCTTATACTATAGGGCTTTGGTTTATTTATAGAGTAAATATTGCTTTATAATAACTTCTACCTTTTTTCTTATATAACTAAAGAAAAAGGTCTATTTAACTTATTAAAGGATTTTATTAATTCCTTTATATTTATAGAGTAAGTATTTATAGATCTCTTATAATAGATTATTTTATTATTTCTTAGAAACTTATAATTACTTAGTATATTTATTTTTTAGTAATATCTTATTATATTTCTTAATTTTCTAAAATACTAAGCTATTTTAATCTATAGGGAACCTAAAATAAATACCAGCTTTTGCTTATAGCTTACTTTAAATAGCAATAATAATCTTTTTTATCTTAATTATTATATCACTAATAGGTACTTACTTAAGATTATTATTAGATATATACTAAAGTAACTTTTTTATAGTAATTATCTTTTTAATATAATAATTAATATATTAATTAATTATATTAATATAAATATTTTTAATATCTTTAATATAAATAATATAATAATTAAATTTAAAAAAATATTTAGTATAGTATAATTAATATTTATTAAATTTTTATATAATAATAAAGTAAATAATATTTTTATAATTTATAAATACTATAATTTTATATTAATTTCTAAAAAAATATTATTGGAATTTCTTAAATACCTTAATAATAGTAAGGAATTCTTTATTATAAATAGGGTAATTAAGTTTTGCTTTTTATAGCTTATATAAATAGAATATAATTGGATATAATCTCCCTTTATTATTCCTTTGCCTAATCTAGGATCTAATTATAAAATTAAAGGAGTTTATTTTTAGTTTAATAGGCTAATTAGAATTAAATATTATAAGTATAAAGTCTATAGTAATTATATTTCTTAATTAATTAAATATTTTTTATACTTTTAATTCCTAAATAAAAGATATTTTTTTTTTAGTAAAGGTAATAAATAATCTTATAATCTATTTAAAATTCTTAATAAACTTTTAATAGTAATTAATAAATCTAAGAAAAGATTATATTTTTATAAGATTTTAGGGCTATAGCTAATCTTTAATTATAATAATCTTCTTTAGGTCTATATAAATCTTATTATATAAGATAATATATCCTAGAAATTCCACTTTTATAGTATAAAATATATTCTTCTTAGGTTTAATTAATAAATTAATATCTTAAAGTACTTTTAAAATCTAATAAATATATTATTTATATTTTTTTTTATTTTTTAAAAAGATAAGTATATTATTTAAATAATAAATAATAAAGATATTTAAGTATTTATATAATATATTATTAATTATTCTTTGGAAGGATATAGGTATATTAATAAGTTTAAAGGGTATAATTAAATACTTAAATAACTTAAATTTAATTTTAAAAATAGTTTTCTATTTATCTCCTTTTTTAATTTTAATTAAATTATAAGCTTTCTTTAGATTAAATATAGTAAATATTTTTATTTTATATAGCCTATCTTTTATCTCCTTAATAAAGGGCAAGGATATATAATCTTTAATAGTAATATTATTAAACTATTAATAGTCCATATAAAAGCAAAGTTTTCTATTCTTCTTTGGAATAAATATTATTAAATAATTAGCTTTAGAATTTAAGATTTATATATATTCTTTTTATAGTATATCTTTAATATACTTCTTTAAAGTATTAAATTTTATTTAATTAAGATTATAAATTAAAAAAAAATAAGTATTTCTTTCTTTCTTTAATATAATTTTATAATCCCATTAACTAAATTTTAATAATCCTATTATAAGTTCTTCTATAAATAATTACTTATAAATATAATACTTATAAGATATATTCTTTAGTTAATTATTAATAAAATCCTTTTTTATTTTTTTAAGATCTTAATTAAGTTTTTAGAATTATATATAAAGATAGGTAATTATTCTTTACTATTATCTCTTTTAACTAGCACAATATTTATACCATATTTCTTTTAATAGTAAAGTATTTATTATATTATTATTTAATACCTTTGCTAAATTAGGGCTAAAAATTAAAGATCTTAAATTATTATTTATATTACTAGCTATATTATACTTAGAAAGTATTTATACTTAGCTAATATACTAATTAATATATAGATTATAGTAATATAACTATAAATACCCTAGGACTAAATTATATATTTTAATATTAATAATATTAAAGAAAATACCTTAGTTTTTCTTATTAATAAAGACTTTAAGGTAATTAATCTCTTAGGTAATAACTCTATTATTATAGTAAAAGGCAGTTTTTTCTAGATTAAAGATAATATAGGAATCTACTTTCTTTCTCTATAATAGCTAAAGTTAATTTATAACTTATAAATAAATATAATTTATTTTGGCTTTATTATCAACTATTATAATATATTACTTCCCTTTAATATATACTTTTAATTTAAGCTATTATAGCTTTTTATTATTTATAATATAAAAAAACTTTATAGGAAATTCTTTTAGTAATTTTAAAAATAGCTATATCTATTACTCTAGTATAGGGAGTACTATTAATTTTCCAAATTATTACTTTCTTAGTAAATATTATATTATTCTTTAATCTTTTTATAGTAATAGATTAAATAATCCTTATAATAATAGTAATAAAGGCTATTATATTATTTATAGTAATCTTTTAGTAATTTTCTAGACTAGCTTTTAATAATAATAATATTTCCTTTTTATTTAATTACTTAATAATATAGATAATAATTATAATAAGGAATATTATAAATTAGGATATTATCTTATAATAAAAAGTAATTATTAATTATTTTATTTAGTTTATAATAAGGATAATAATAAAAGAAATAATAGATCCATAGAATATCCTAGTAATAATAATAACTTTAGTAAAGATAAAAGTAATTACTAGATATTATTAGGTCTTATATAAAGTCCTTATTATATTTAACTTTCCTATTCTTAAGTACTAATATTTTTATCTTTTTAAAAATATAAATTCTCCTCTTTAATCTTTTTAAATAAGCTAACTTATATATAGCTATTAGTAGGATTTTAGGAGGCTTAGATAAATCTATTATTATAATTATTTATAACTACTTAGTAAGAATAAATTAAAAATAAATATAAATTTTCTTATTAAGCCTAAGCAAGCAATACTTCCTTTGATTAGGTAATTCCCTAGTCTAACTATAAGATTAAATAATTATTATATAAATTCCTATTTTAGTAATTTACTTTCTCCTATCTAGTAGCTCTTTAGTTTAGCTATAGAATTAGATTACCACTATAAAAATCCTTTCTTTAATAGATTAATCTTTTTCCTTGGATATAGGGCTCTATATTATAATATTATCTATAATATAGATAGTAATCTAGGGTTTCTTGTTCTATAATTATATAAAGTTTAATTATTAGCTGCCTTTAAATATTGGCTTAAATCTTTAGTTTATATTTGGCTATTAGTATTAAAAAAATAAATATTCTTTTTTATTATAATTCTAATAGATTATTCTAGAAAAGTTTTATTATTAAGTATTTCCTAATTCTATAGGTCCTAAGGTAGTTTTATAAGATATAGGGGGTATTTGTCTTTAATCTAAAAGAATATGGGATTATAGTTATTGGTTCTTATTTCTAGTATTAGGATTTGATTTTTTTTGCTAGAAAAACTATTGATTATTAATTTTAATAATTATCTTAATATATTTTATTAAGGTACTTAGTCAATTATCTTTATAGAGTTCTTCTTAGATAGTTCTTTTTAGTTTATTAAAAAATAGGGATATAAATATATCCTATCCCTAAGGGAGCTTAGTAGCTAGCTAGGTAAATAGGGTACTATAATTAGATATAGAGTCTATTTATTAAAAGACTTTAATTTATTATTTTACCTTAGCTTTCTTATTAATAGTACTAAAAGCTTATTTAATCTTAGTTTTAAACTATAAGTAATTACTATAAATAGCTATAGTATATTCTTTATATTTAGTTATTTTATTATTTTAGTTATTTATTATTAGTTTAAATTAAATCTTAGTATTTCCAAAAAAATACTCTATAATATACTTTATCTTAGGTTCCTTTATACTAAATAATAAAGGAAAATTAAGAAAATAATTCTTTATCTTAGTAAAAAAGATTAATAGCTTATAAGAGTCTCTATTGAACTTATTAAATAATAAAGACCTAAGAATCTTTTCTAGGTTTTTAATATAAGGGAAAAGGGTACTAGGATTTATTTATAATTATAAAGGGTCCTTTGGTAAAGGATTTCCTATAGGAGTCTTCCTTTTCTAGCTTTAGGGCTATAAAAAGTCCTATTAAGCCTTAGGTATATTAAGAAGCTTTTAGAGTATTTTCTATATTTAGGCAAGGTATTTATTACTTTCCCTAGTATATTAATAGTTTTCTTTATTATAGTACTAGAAGTTAATAGTAAGCTATTATATAACCTTCTAAAATTAAAGATTTTCCTTTTAAATTACCTTTAGCTATTTATCTTTATCTTTATTAGAAAACTTAATTTTTTTTATACTTTTATTATTTATAGGAACTTTAAAAGTAATAGCTTTTTTTTCTTTAATATTAAAAGTACTTTTAGAGATTAATTAGAATATTATTATAATAAATATTATTTAGAATTAATATAGATAATCCTCTAAATAAGAGCTTTTAATATATAATAATTAAACCTAAACTTATAAAATAAATTAAGGGATTTATATTATAGATTGGATTAAGTAAGCTAAATCTAAATAATAAAGGAAATTATTATTTATAAATAATAAATTAATTAATTAAATATATTAATTAAAGGTAATTAAATTATATTAAAAGCTAGATTATATTCTAGGTAATAGTAATTCCTAGGATTTAAATATTCTATTCCTTAGGGCAAGATTAGGGCAAGAAAGTAAGGGCTTTTGGCTAGGGTAATTATAGTAATTACTATAATTATAATAATATTAATTACTTTGGGCTATAGCTAGTAGCCCTAGGCCAAGGTTTTACTAGGCCTCTTTCCTATTGGTCAATAGCCAGGTAGTCTATAGGGTAACTAGTCAAGTGGAGGTTTGGGTTATAACAATTTTTAAGAGAGCTTAGTAGCTAACTAAGTGAATAAGGTACTATAGTTAAATATAGAGCCTATTTATTAAAGGACTTTAATTTATTATTTTATCTTAGCTTTTTTATTAATAGTACTAAAAGCTTATTTAATCTTAATTTTAAATTATAAGTAATTACTATAAATAGCTATAATATATTTTTTATATTTAGTTATTTTATTATTTTAATTATTTATTATTAATTTAAATTAAGTTTTAGTATTTTTAAAGAGATGTTCTATAGTATACTTTACTTTAGGTTTTTTTATATTAAATAATAAGAAAAAGTTAAGGAAGTAGTTTTTTATTTTAGTAAAGAAGATTAGTAGCTTATAAGAGTTTTTATTAAATTTATTAGGTAGTAAAGGCCTAAGGATTTTTTTTAGGTTCTTAGTATAAGGGAAAAGAATATTAGAATTTATTTATAATTATAAAGGGTCCTTTAGTAAAGGGTTTTTTATAAAAGTCTTTTTTTTTTGGCTTTGGGGCTATAAAAAGTCTTATTAGGCCTTAGGTATATTAAAAAGCTTTTAAAGTATTTTTTATATTTAGATAAGGTATTTATTATTTTTTTTAGTATATTAATAGTTTTTTTTATTATAGTATTAGGAATTAATAATAAATTATTATATAATTTTTTAAAATTAAAGATTCTCTTTTTAGATTATCTTTAATTATTTATTTTTATTTTTATTAAAAAACTTAATTTTTTTTATATTTTTATTATTTATAGAAATTTTAAAAATAATAATTTTTTTTTTTTTAATATTAAAAGTACTTTTAAAAATTAATTAAAATATTATTATAATAAATATTACTTAAAATTAATATAAATAATCCTTTAAATAAAAACTTTTAATATATAATAATTAAATCTAAATTTATAAAGTAAATTAAAGGATTTATATTATAAATTAAATTAAATAAGCTAAATTTAAATAATAAAAGAAATTATTATTTATAAATAATAAATTAATTAATTAAATATATTAATTAAAAATAATTAAATTATATTAAAAACTAAATTATATCCTAAGTAATAATAATTCCTAAAATTTAAATATTTTATTTCTTAAGGCAAGATTAAGGCAAGAAAGTAAAGGCTTTTAGCTAGGGTAATTATAGTAATTACTATAATTATAATAATATTAATCACTCCGGGCTATAGCCAGTAGCCCTAGGCCAAGGTTCTACCGGGCCTCTTTCCTATTAGTCGGCAGCCGGGTAGTCTATAGGGTAATTAGTCAAGTGGAGGTTCGGGTTATAATAGTATGAAGGTTGTGAGTTGGAGCTTTATTTATATCTAAAACTATGGCGGCCTAACTGGGTACCAAGCTTATGCATAAGCTGATGTAATAATATGGCTTAGGCCAGTGTGCTAGCGTTAGTAAAGTGGATACACATCCGTTGAGGTTACCAAGGGGAATACTTGTGAAAGTGGTTATTCTTTCACCATTCTCTAAGTACCAATATATTGTGGGGCAAGCCCATTGCCGGCCCTGTAGGGGACCTTTTGCTGAAACCGTGACTGCTCTTTTTACCCCGCTCCTTAGCCACTTCCGTATGGTTTCCAAAGTTAGCAGGCGATACTAAGCCTAAACTAGCTTTGGATATATCACATGACTTCCATTCTATCAGAACGAGGCTCGTTATCCATTTCCGGACTATGCCCTGGTATACACAATGCCCCAGGTTTAATACCCTTTACTGGTTAGGCGCTCTGTTTTCTAAGGTTAGAGGTATTATTTAAATATATTTTTAAGCTATTTTAAATTTAACCATAGATTAATATTAATAATTAGTTTTCTTTATCTATCTTAAGTGAAAATTGCCTGAACCCGTAGTAACAGCTCATATTAACTGTGATATTGAGTCAAGCCGTGTCTAGAATATGGAGGTTAAATCATGTGATCAACCGCCATCCGCACTGAAACTCGCTGTCATAAGAACCGATTCCACATGCAATCTGGTCTGTTACTATTCAATGAGGAGGTTTCAATTGCACACTGCCTTTTTCGGGGCGTGCCAGAAAATCATCTAACTTGGACATTTCAACGAGACTGCCGTTGGTGATCCGGAATGGGTTCAGTGTTCTGACTCTTGAAACCACTGTCCTTGGCAAGGCCTAAGAGGTAGTGGTTGATCACGCACGTCTACGTTTGGTTTGATCTAAAAGAATTTATTTATTAGCGCTCGGATTGCTATGCGGGTTTGAATACCACGGGTTATATCAAGAAGATCAAATTTGTGTGACATTGAGTGGACCAGCTGCATGGTTCAACGTGCTTACAGTCGCAGGCCAGGGCTGATGATTAGGGTGCTGACAACTCAACTCACGGTTAGACTTTGGTCTTTTCTTTTTTGGCGGTGAGATATTACAGACCCAAAAGGCTAAAATATCAAGAAAGCCGAGGTTGGAGGATTGCCTCTGGGATTTGTTGCGTTTGTGCCGGGACATATTTGCTATGCTGACGCGGTCTTGAGAAAAAAGATTTCAAGGCAGCAAAATGAGTAGAATTTTGAGGCCGTGGCTCGCTCTTTATATGTTTAGTACCTAGGCTCATAGACCACGAACATCAATAAATCAATGGTCGTTCCTGTGATGAAGTGCTGCTCGTGTGAGCGATCAACAGTTAATACTCTCATATTGATCAACCGGTCACAAATCAACAGCGCCGCCGTGCTATGGCTGTACGCTATCCCCAACAGGTAGTGGTGGCTCGTTGTCATGATTTTCCCTGAGACTCAGCGCATGCCATTGGCCTTCAAAATCTCCCCTGCAACCCAAAGAACGATTAACGACGCAGTCTGCCCTAAAATCAAGCTTCTGTTTGAAGTGGTCTAAGCTTAGATCCCGGCACTGAAACACATACAATCCTCGATCAGCATCACGGGCAGACCTTCACTGAAGCTGTTACTCTTATCTTTGTCACTGTGCCTGGCCATCTTTCTCGATCTCCCATGATATAGCGTATATTATTGGTGAACTTCACCGACACCAACAACCCGCAATCACTATCAGCACTCTCCAATCATCCTTGCGCTTGATCCTGTACCACACTCGCCGTTCGATTCACCCTTCACTTTCTTAGTCAGTTATCTAATCATCAAGTAAGGCATTCAGTGTGCATTAATATCAATTTATTTCGGATTGCTTGCACTTGACAGCTATCACAATGCGTTGTGGTTGCCGGTTAATGATGCAACTAAAAACGGACTTTGTCTATTTTTAGGGCCATGTGGGCTCCTACAATTAAAAATATTAGACCATAATCATGATGATTCTCATTAATGGATATTGTCATAAAAGCTAATATTCAAACACTGGCACAAAAGCTATCAAGCTCTAGCGATTCGGGAACAGTGAAAACGGGTTGATTATTCCCGCTCGCCTTTATGCTCAGCCAAAAATAGATTGATTCTCTATGTGATAGTAATAACCCACCGCACATTGGCCTGTTGAAGACCAACTGTGTCACACTTCATTAGCCCTGTTGCCCCAATGAAGTCCTGGCCCGGGTTTGGCGTTGCGAACATCGCAACTGAGGCGCTAATGAGATCTGAAATGTCCTCGTTCCCAACCTTAACCACCAGAATATTTGATGTGTCGACTTGGAACGCACAACTCTGAAACTTTGCAATTGTCTTCACTCCTTCGGCAAAAGTAATAGTGAAAGAGGCACCATTCTTGATATTCTCAACAATCTGCAAGCAATCGGATACCTTTGGTGACCCTGGCGAAGACGCGTTTTCAATCGTTGAATCACCGCAGTCATTTACTCTCTTAGCAAGACGATTTTCATGATGGTGAGGGCTACCTTGCACATATTGCAAGGCAGTAGAGAAAAGAAGCAAAGAGGTGACGGAAAACAGCATTTCCTGCTCGAAAAGGTCAGTGATTGAGAACAAGCAGGTAGCCTCATACTTAGGAAGTAAGAATTACAGAAGGACGGTGGTTTTGGTTACGATATTTATTGGTTGAATACAGTGAAAACAGATGGGAAAGGTCAATTGTTGTCCAATGAAGTACAGTTTGGAATTCGCCATTTTATAAAAACCAGAACCGTAGATTTTATTATTTTGGCTACTTTGCATATGCGTCTCCAAAGTCTTATCTATAAGCTTACCAAAGATACGGGGGCACCTTTTCAGACAGGGCCTTTGGAACAATTGCCTTGCTTCTATTCAAGCGTCACCAAGGATTCCATTGTCTCGTTCAACTGGATTCGCCTTGCTGGATTGCGTGTTAGATACCACCTCAAAATTGAAAAATCAGCATGCTAGAATAGAATTTTCAAAAGCGGATCATAATACTTCATGCTTCTGCATGGTTCTGACATCATATGGGGGCTGCATCCCAAGCTAGTCACCTCGCCCCCACGCCACCTGACACTTCATTCCTTGCGATCTGCTCCCATACGCGTCAACTCCAATCTGTTTCGTCGGATATCACCAAATCAATAATAGATTTCTTGCTGGATCGTACAATCCTTCATTTACTAAGCTCCTTTGGATCAGCATTCATTTTTAGAAATAGGATTCTGCCTTTAGCCAAGTTCAGCGTGCTTGTCGCATACTTTTAGATGTTGAATCCTGCTTAGGATTGGCACCATTCTCATGTCTTACAGTGCGAGGGATCCTACGTTAACTAAGCTTACATATCTTTTGTTGGACATTTAGTCACGTCCCAGACAAGCAGGCGTAATCCCATCGCCACTAGCCGTTTGGGCGTGTGATCCTGTTTTTACTAATCTTCAAGCAATTTTATCGCGTTGGACTTGATCATTTAGTATGCTGGGAGAATATTGTGACATAAATTTTCATTGTGAACCAGAATACCTTTCATAGTGGCCTTAGTATCGCTGCTATTTTTGAAAGCATCTGACATTATAAAGAATGCAATCCTCAAGAAAGCAGATTTACCTTTCCTCAATCTCCAGTATCCATTTCAACATCCAACGTTTCCAAAAATCTTTTGACTCTTTGAAATTGGTAAATAATGTTCAAATCATCACATGGATTTACAATTTCTAATTGATGCCAATAGAAATGCTCTTTCCAGCTGCTAAGCTAGCCATTACGTTGGCCTATATCCATGCTGGAGTCCATGGCGCACCCACTTCAAGCAAGATCACAGCGAGAAGTGATTCTTGTGCCACATCTACATTTGAAAATCAATCTTCTGCAGGATCACCTAAAGTGAAAGATTGCTTGGCACTAGTAGACTCAATCAAGTTCGCGGAAAGTGAAACCCCAACAACTTTTGGTATTGGGTTTCAAACCATCTTCGAGAACGGGAGCTGCAAATTTGGAATCCAAACAACTATCAGTCTTACTGTTAACGTGGGCAATGATGATATAGTAGACATCATCAGGACCCCCATCGCCATGTTCGCTACTCCCAACCCGGGTCAAGACTTTGTTGGAGCCAAGGGATCTATGGACTGTCAGGTGTTGGGAGAGCCTGGTAACACTGGTTCAGTTCAATGGTCTCTTTTCTGAATGAAGTTTTCATTGTATCCAGCAAGTAGATTGAGTGCCTTGAGGTAGCTTAGCATAGTATTTGATGCATATCCACATGAACTGCATCCTCTTCACAGTCGCTGATTAAAATATGACGTCGAACCTGATCGCTTCATCTTCATTGGGTTCCTATTGTACTGAAAAGTGACATTAATGCGCCGCTATCACACTGGGCATGCGGACATTACAATACGAGAGGTATCAGCGTCGGAACCCAACAAAGGATACATACAGAAATACAACTATTCAGTGCCAATGTTCATTACGTGTCTATAAGGGCATGACCAGTTCGGTAAAGTCTCAGGGCCTGCACAAAGAAATGCAATTGTTCAGTGCAATTGTTCAGTGCAACACTTCATTAAGGCTGTATGAAAGCATAATCAGTGCTATGAATAACCTAAAACTGGCACCCAGATTCAAAAGCCTTTGGAGGTAAACAATTCACCACAGAGTCACCTCGTTCTGGTGGCTGTCGAAAGGCTGAGCAGAAGTCTCATTGTACGTATTCTCACTAAGTCGTGTGAAGCATTATGCTGTGCTCGACACCAAAAGTGCTCTCATTAACAAACTATCTATCAAATAAATCGACCAATCTCAAGCTTGCGCGAAATAGTACGAATTTTCATTGCGCCACCAGCTTTTTAACTGGCGGCACGAATGACAATGCGATGGCAAATAATGCAATGCGTGATGGATGGGAGGCGTGTAATCTTCTCCACTACAAAAATAACAAAGACGAAATCTGCTCAGCTATCAGCACAACAAAAACAACGTCGTTCTACGCCTATCCAAACTCGGAAAAAGTTTCCCAACGCTCAAAGGTTGTAGACGAGCACAAAAGCTCGGTTCTTCGCTCAAACGCAGGGCGGACAGTATTATTCGCAAGAGCACCGCTTTGCAGTACATCCAAATCCGCAACAATAATATCAACTAGGGATACACAACGTGGTGAGGTATTAGATTTATGAACGAGCCGACAGGAAGTCTCCAACCTGAGATGGTTGCAAATAAGGTGCGCAGATTTATGCACTCTTTCCACACTCGTCCTCTGTCAGTCATCACTAATTTTCAAACATAGAGAAAACAGCAAGGCGTCTCTCGTCAGGGCTATGACGAGCATATTCCTAACGTTCTAAAAGGCTCAGATGTGCTAGCCAAACCGGACAGTCAACCATCAAGGAAGCGACGCACCCTGAGCTTTTTCAAATGTGAACATTGCAGAAACGATAAGAAGGGAAGTTGATGCCATGAAATTCACGCATCGTGCTCAAACTAACAAATTCTAAGCTCAACAGTGCCTGCCAGTCGACCGCACGCCTCCCCAGAAATGTCAACGTTGCGAAGAACAAGGATACAATTGTTCCGATCCCATCAGAATAGATCCATACAGAAAAGGGGTCGATCAGAACGACGGGCCCTTTGCATCAACAGAATTCGGACCTGGTTACCTTCTTGACATATCCCAGGAAAACCATCCTTCTTTCCCACCCCCGAAATCAGTGACAATGGGAATGACGTCGAAAACAACACAGGAACCGGGATTGCAGTCATCGGGTCTGAATGTGCTGTCTGCAAATTCCGTTTTTAGTTACGGACCCCCTCAATCAGAGCAATTTGCTTTCCATCCAGTAGAACCACTGAATCTGGATGCAGAGATGAGATCGACACCCAAGCTCCGCACAATACCCCCTGATACGATCATGGACTTTATCAATAGACCTCTACCATCTATTGAGGATCAAGCGGTCCCTCTCCCAATTTCCAGTCCAATCCCATCAAATAGTCTTCTCGATTCACCTTCCGCCGCTGCTGAGCCGCCAGAAATCATGGATGCTACAAGTTCAATCACTGGGAAAATCCAAGCTCACAATCCAAGCCCGGGCGGTGGCACCAGATCCGGTCTTGAAAATTTGTTGAAGTCCATTAAGCCAAGCGAAACCGAAAGCCCCCTCGCCTGTCCTTTCTGGAAGGCCAATGCTGCAAAATATCGCGATTGTTACACCAAGAGATTACCGTCAATAAGCCGCATTAAACAACACCTGCACAGGTCACACATGTCTGAGCATCATTGTCCACGTTGCTTGGAGACATTTCCAAGCTTTGAAACCCTCGAAAATCATGTGCGAGCAAAAGAACCGTGTAGACTACGCCATTCCGACCCTTGGGATAGACCAATATCAGTGCTTCAAGCCCGAGAGATTCGGAAAAAGGCACATCGGGGCACGTCTCAGAAAGATGAATGGCTCCGAATTTGGCGCATTCTGTTCCCGGATATTCCCCCTCCAGAATCGCCCTATCTGGAACTAGATCTATCACATGAACTCGCTGAGTTTCATGAATTTTGCAACATGCGAGCATCGGCAACAGCACTCCAAGAAATTAAAGCAGTCGTGGGCCCATCTGGTTTTGCCTCCCATCAGGTTGATCTTGTTCAATCAGTTCTAGATCGAGTACTTGATTCTCTTTTCATACAATGGTCAACGAAAAATGGGATCATGCCTCGCGATGCATCTGACAGACACACTGCTGTTTCCAGCGAAATTAGGCCTGGGGCCAAAAACTAGCAGTTCTAGCAACATTGATCATCCCATTGGCTCAGATTCGGTCAGTTGCGAGAGATCGGACGATACAGGGTCATATATAAAAGCAGCTAGGCAATGGTCCCAGTATAGCAGGAATTGGAATCTTTACACACCAATACACATTTCTGCAGTGCTTGTTTGTGTTTTTTGGTAGCTAAGAATGTGAGAACAAGCAAATCAATCACAATAATTCTAGCAGGGAAAACCCAACCGATAGGCTCAATCGGCTGGGCCACGTGGCATGCAGTGTTCAACAACAGGCTTAGTCACGTAGGTCTCTTCACTCTGATCAAAAGCCAAATCCCTTTGTAACCTAAATTTTGCGCTTGTGAATTAGAGATCTTATCAATCCTTCAACACTCGAGATTGAGAACCGGGAAGAGCAATGAGCTAGATAAAATTGATCCACGAAGCATAAGTGCGTGAAATATAATCGTGTGTGACAATCAGGGATAATCCTTTCATCCTCCCATCATCCCATTTCTCTTGCCCGGTAGAAAAGCCCAGATTTCCCATCACGAATCTCCTCGTTTTCGTCCGCCCCAGTAGGTGGTTTTTCTAGTGTTCATATACCAGTCTTCTTCCTTCTTATTCTTAAAATCCATTCGACTAAGCAGCGTAACTTTCAGCATTTGCCTCTCTTTGGTCACAGCACGCATTGCTTTCATGAACTTCCTGTCATACAATTCATGATGTCCGTCAAGTATCAACGTCTTCAGGCCAGGAACCCACTGTGGGTTCTCGCGCAGTGCATCCATTGCTTTTTCAGAGACGTCGTCAATACTCGAAGCCAAAGGAGTAAGTTCCATCGATGTTAAGTTGGGGCAGTTCTCGAAAAATGCAATCAAGGTCTCGTCAGCAACTACCCCGAGACCTTGAAGCTGGATTACTTTCAAATTGGGGCATGCTTTCGCGAAGCGGATAATGGCTTCGGTGGTTACCGATCTGGCGTCGTTGTGTGCAGTATAGCTAACGTCTTTGTATTCAAAGATGAAGTGGGTGAGCTCTTTGCAAACTTGACTTTGGATTCCCAGCGCCAAAATATCGTCAAAGTGATCACTTGAGATATTCAAATCAATGTCAGCAACATCAAAGTATGACAGGAGGCTTGCTTACTCTGTCAGGACAAATTTGTAGCCAAAAGTGATGGTTCTAGTAGATGTTCCAATTATCTTACGATAGCGGTCGTCCCAGTCATTCTTGCTGCTCAGAAAGTCTGCCCGTCTTAGACCTTTGGAGATGGCCACCGGCAATCTTTTCCTCACAGGGGGCACTTCAGGGGGGTCTTGAGGAGCAGAACTTTGGGACGCAAGGCCGCCTTGGCTAGTAATTGATCCCGATGGCTTCGTTTTCGGGGGATTGACAGCAGGGATTTGAGCAGCGCAACTGGATCCATGCTTGTCTTGGGAAATTGCAGCTTGTGGCTGTTTCTGTACTGGAGCGAAGTATGAAGTGATCTTGCCTGTTTTGACTGCTGACATGGCGGCAATTAACGGCGGATTAGTCGAGATAGTGCCGTATGATGATGAAGCGAGTTTTATGCAAGTTAGCTCAGCGAAGCGAGATGACGTCGAACGCGTTGAAACAGCTCAACGCGTTCTCAAGGTCGAATCGGGAAAATGTCGGTTAGCATGTGGTTAGGAGGATATTTGTCTATAGGGTAGCACGACCTGCGCAGGTTGTTTCTAAGAGTGATGGTTGCGTTCCCTACATTGCGGAGGGAATATGTAAAACTATATTGCGATAAATTTCTCGTTATTATTGAATAAATTTTCTTGTGAAATGGAATGTGCTGTTGGCGTTGAACACCCCTGATCTAGATAAATGTGGAGAATTCTCTTCCGAGTGTCGCCTCAGATCACTCGTGCGTCACAATGTCCACTGCTAATATAGTGCATAGTCCCAGGAGACAGATAGGAGAAATAAGAACAGACCAATTAATTAGTGATCCAGACTCTGCAATTTGCACTCGTTCCAAAGGTAACGACTTTTATCAAGAAAACCCATTGCATCTCGAGCTAATTTGATCGCTATTCAATTTTTCACGTCGCCAATTATGATGCCTAAAAAAGTTGATTGCGACGATGAAATTTAGATGGGTTGGTGATACAGACCAAGTGGCCGCGCCATCCACATGCCCTGCTTGAACTTCTTGAAGTCATCTAGTAGCTAAATTCGGAAGAACATTGCACATGTGAATAGTTACTAGACTTCAAACACGGTAGTCCCTGTGGGCTTTTGCATCAATGTTTCACCTCGACTTGACGAGAGCAAATCGAGCATCTGTCATTCTCTGGGCTGATATTGATGTTTCTTCAAATTCTGCGACCGAAAATTCTATAGTTTCAATGTACATGCTAGAAATTCTATTAGACCAGTCAACATTCTTTTGCTGCTGGGACTCCTGGCCAACAGAAGAGGCTGATCTGACTCTCGCATGGCACAATGCTGACTTATGTCAGATTTGACACGACGCATTGTAAAGACCACAATGATCAGACATTTAGGCACGCTAGGGGCAAATTTACCTTGTGACAACTGTCTGTGGAGTAGAGCATGTGGCAACTGCTCGGGTAGGTCTTCCCTGTCAGGCCGACGACGGAGTCTCTTCAACTCAGTTGCCCCACGGACCAACCGGGTTGGTTTCCGCGATGGAGAGGCATGGGTGAATGTACTGACGCGTGCTATCTACGACAAGGTCATCTTTTCTTGGGAAATCCCCATGGCTTGTTCAAGCGAGCGTCGCTCCCCCAAGGCTGCGAATCATGTGTTCCCTGACTCACCATGGCTCGCATCTTCGTACGATAACGAGATTTTGTTTCTCATTTTGCCAGTCGTTCCCGTCTACTTGCATGATTAAGTGCACCATGCACTTCTCTTTTTAGTTTTAGCGTCTTCCTGGCAGCGGTTGTGGGTCAACTATCCCCAGAATCCCAGGCCCCCACCTATCCCACCGGTGATGGTTACATGTCGTGCTTTCATCCCGACCATGCGGTAACATTCATTTGCGCTCTCAACGATGCCAAATTTGCAGATTTTAATTTTAGAATGCTATTACACATCTTTTTGAGTAACTTGCTTGTTTTGCCATCAAAGCCTGGGGCTTTGTACGCATTTCCGGCTGAAACTGGAACGAAGGTGCAATATCCCGTGAGGATCACGCAAGAGTCCAGGACACGGACAAGATAGTTATTATGGGGATGCTCGAAACTAAATCACTTGCTAATGGGCCTAAACCCCAGTCTATTGACAGACATGGTTTCGTCAGCACTGCAACGCAACGGGTCCAGATAAACAAGGGCCACCCGACGATGCGGAACTAGCAGACTGACGCAATTGCTAGGTGTCATGAGAACATGACCTTACCTCTGTGCGCGCCGGATTTGTTAAAACCGCAATTCTTCCGGCCGGCCAAGACAAAAGGCGAAACCTTGGGAACCTGCAAGTCTTCTGCAGCTCGCTGATCAGCGCCTCGAATTGCTTTCGTCTCCAATGGCAGTCACCAAAAGCTCCGACGAGGAGGCGCGCGCCGCCGACAACGCGCACGCCATTGATTATGAGTCCAACTCAAACAGCTCCCAAGACGACATTGTCGTAAAGCCCACCAAGACGTGGAAGGGCTATCTCTGGGACACGTGGGAACTGCCGCCCGACCAGCGATGGATGCTCTTCAAGGTGGATGCGTTTGTCCTCACATTCGCGTCCATTGGCTATTTCTTGAAGAACATTGACCAGACCAACGTCAACAATGCCTATCTTAGTGGTATGCAAGAGGACCTCGAGATGTATGGCAATCAGCTTGTGACGAGTATGTCATTGTTCCAAAAACTACCATGTCCCCGATTTATGCGACAACAAACTAACGGCAATGCCATAGGTACATCCATTTGGACTGTGGGATACGTCATTGGTCAGATCCCATCCAATCTTCTGCTCACCCGACTCTCGCCGCGATGGGTTATTCCTTCGCTCGAGGTCGGATGGGGTATTGCCACCATCTGCACCTCTGCGGTGCCGTCGTACAAGGCGCTCTATGCGCTTAGATTTCTTGTTGGATTGTTCGAGTATGTGACTTTGTAGCCGTGGCCTAACAAAGCATAAATACTGACTGCCCTGTAGATCAGGTTTCTATCCCGGTATCCACTACATGCTGGGATCGTGGTACACGCCAAGAGAAATCGGAAAGCGCGCCATGGTTTTTTGGTTGGCTGGCTCGATTGGCACGATGTTTAGCGGCTTCTTGCAGGCTGCCGCATACGAGAATCTGAATGGCGTGCATGGGCGCGCGGGATGTGAGTGGCACCAGAACAGCACCATTCTTGCATGAGCCTTCTTGGCAGCACTGCTAACGCATTCTTAGGGAGATGGCTCTTTATCATTGACGGCATCATCACTCTTCCCCTCGCATTTGCAGGCTACATATTTTTCCCCAACCTGCCGCAGGACGGCAAAAGAACGTGGTGGACAACTGAAAAGGAGCACCAGATGTCAGTTGAGAGGATGCATGCCGTTGGTCGTGCTGGTAAACAGCCCTGGACAAAAGAAAAAGTCAAGAGGATTCTGCTCAGCTGGCACACTTACCTGCTTCGTATGTATTTCGTTACACCAGAATTACTCTTGGGACTAACCGCAGCATAGCGCTTCTATACGTCCTCTGGAACAATGCTTGGCCACAAGCTGCAATGGGCTATTGGCTGAAGAGCTTCAATGCCGATCCTGCGCCTCTTCCTGGGACCACATTTTCAGTTCCCCAAATCAATAACTGTAATTTCATCCTCAGAAACAATTATCAAGAAGTTGCTAATGACAATTGCAGTGCCTCTTCCAACAACCGGAATTTTTGTCGTCGTTGCATTGGGCTGGGGTTGGCTTTCTGATGGACCCTTGAAGGGTTCCCGTTGGCCGTTTGTCTATGCTGGCGCTGTTATCACTGTATGTCAGCTAGAGCATTATTTTTCATCACTTTGGGAGAAACAGGTGCTAATGGAATGCGAACGGTCTAGATCGTCTTCAACACTCTTCTGCTTGAATTACCTCTGTACTCTGGCATCAAAAGCCGCATGGCTGTGTACTGGCTCAGCAATATTGGCGTAAGTCCGTATCGCCATGAACCATTTTCCATGCTAATAAAAAATAGCTCGGCGCGGGACCTCTTATTTTGAGTTGGATCAACGAAATTTGCACGGATGACACGGAAAAGCGAGCCTTGCTCGTCGGCATGGCAAATGATTTTGCCTACGTTGTGCAGGCGGTTGTAAGTCACCCCGCTCGGCAATTGAAGATTCCGAGTTTTGACCAATATTAGGCCCCCAACTTTGTTTGGAAGACTACAGAATTCCCTGCGGCTAGAAAGGGATATATTTGGTGCAATGTTCTTCATGCTCTCTCCAGTAAGTCTGTTAGGATCTCCGCGACTTCACATTTTCTAACCATGTGCAGTTATCTTGACTCTCTCAATTCAGTTCTTACTCAGAAGAGACAGAAAACGGGCGGCGTTGGCGGAAGAAAATTCATCACACAATCTTGACGATTCTGAACTAGAGGCTGATATCCAGGCCGAGGCGATCCATGCGGGTCCGAAAAAGACAGAGACTTTGGGTTAGGATCAACGTAAGAGTTTAGCCAATTTAGCTTTCAATCAGAACCTCATTATATCTCAGCTGATGACGAAGATCTTCCCGTAGAGATTGAACTGGCGTCTCGTCTTTTGATGTTTCATGTCCAAGAGCCTTTGGCCACGGTTTGAACTAAAAATAGAAGCCTAGGCATCATATGCAAAACATTTGTCTTTTTGCCAACACGTACGATAATAACAAATTTCAGATTACATTTCATTTTGAGGCTGAGATTAGAGCAGAACCAAAACGTAAGACATCCGAGCATTATTATCTTATAGATAGGATACTAGTTTCATACAAAAGACCAAGCAATAGTGACTTAGTGTACAAGAGCGGTGTTAACATGTACCAAGACAGCTTAAGGTTGCCAAATATGTACAGTGAAGCAAGGCAACCTCAATAGGGAGGAGCACCAATGTAAACAGTCAGACTTCCAACATTTCCAGACGATACAGTACCAGAGGCGTTCTCACTCCCGTCAGGGTTCACGTCATCGTACGCAAAAGCATAACCCTTGCCATCAACTTCGTAGTCATGGACGATGCGGCTGTAATGATTGGTGGGACTGACGGCGTAGTAGCTGTCGCTACCCAGGCTTGGCTGCACGTTGCCGCCGCTAAGGAGAAGCGTGGATCGGACAAATGCAGCACAGAGGCGCGGAACCACAGCCCTGTGGATGGCATTGTCGGTACCCTCAATAGCAAAGGGTCCGCTGTTGCAGCCCCAGATGTCCTTGGCCGAGGGCTTAGCGTAGGAGCGGTTGTCGCCATTGCAGTTGAGAACATCTCCAGAAACCTGGCAGCTGACGTCTCCGGCATCCGTCTGTGTGTTGATCGTCAGCACCTGGGTGCTGTAAGTAGTCCAAACTTGATCGACGTAGCTGGTCCAGTAGTTGTCGAATGCAGCCGAGTTGAGATCATAGTAATCATTAGGGGACAGAACCCTCACAGGTGTTCCATCAGACTTGGCAATGCACATGGAGCTCCATGGGTATCCATCAGAGTTTTGCGTCACCAAGTCGTTGCAAATCTTGCTCACGCTACCCTCCTGCAAACCATAGGCGCTCTGGGTACTACCATCAGTGACGGAGAGCAACATGCCAAGAATCATGCCCACAAAATCGACATAGCTGATGTTGGCGTATAGAACGCTGTTGGTGTAGGTGAATTCAACGAACCCCCAGTTGAGAGCGGCGCTAGCATCTTGGAGATTGGTCACAGAGGGTTGTACCAATCCATCGCCGCTGCCGATATTAACCATGTAAAAGGTGAGCTCGCCTTCGACAAAGTAGACGCGGCCAGAGCTGATCTCAATTGGAAGAGTGAGCTCAAGAGTCCCCCCCTTGGACGTGATTGGGATGGCAATGTCCTGGGTAATTTCAACCGGGATTGTAGACCCGCCTGAGGTCGGGTAAACGAGAGAGCCATCAGCTGCAATGAAGACAACAGCGCCCGTAGAGTCCAAGCCCGAAATATAAGCATTGACCGAGCCTCCGCTAAAGTTGTTGACAAATTTCAAAGGGAGAGAAGCAGCAGTTGCTCTTTTGGTCATGATCCGTGTGCCATTTCGATGGTAGGTGCCGTTGAGGGTGTTGTCCTCGGTGACTTCGACCTCTTGCACGCCACCGGGATGTACTTTAGTGAACCCCTTGGACGTCAGAGACTCTCTCTTGGCAAATAGGTTTCTTGGATGACAGGACGCCACGCCGATTAGGGCGGCCAAAAAAAAGAACGGACGCATTTTTAGTGCAGAATGAATGAATGAGTGAATGAATGAATGGACTGTTCAAAGAACGACTCCTCAACAAAAGACAAACAAAAACGATGATAATGGATAAGATTGGATGATTGGAAATTAGCGGAAATTAAGCAGAATAATATAGCTTTCAGTTCATCACCAAATCTTCGGTAAGCCAACAAAGCAACTCCGGCTAAAGACCAATCTATAAACCTGTAACAAGGCAAGGTTCAGGTGACGATTTCCATTAGCATCATCGCGCGTGATGAATAGCCAGCCTTTCCCATTCTCTTACATTCCATCTGATGAGCAGGATCAACCGATGGCGAGGTCTAACGACGCTTGAATGGCTTTGTCGACTTCATTGGCCAAGCTGTCTTGGAGGCCCTGCCCCGGTTGTGGGGGCGGCCATTGAGCCGGATCCTTGCATCATGGTGTGCTCTGCAACGGGATTGGTCCTTTTGCACCATCTCCGTCCCTCTCCCTTGTGTTTGCCGGTCCGCACTTTAGAACAAAGGCCCTTCTGTTAGTCCATTGGCCGCCGCGCTACGGAGATCCCTGTCGAGCACGGAATGGGATGAGTACGCCCAAGCTTTTTTTGCCTCCGCGATCGAGTAGGCCCGACCGGCACTAGGCTCAGAGCCCGGTTTCAAAAAGCAACCTTCTCGTTTTGGGATATTCCCCCAGCTGGAGGAATCGAGCTTCTGTTTCAATCGCTTAGTGTGAATTGCCTGCATATCGGGTGACAGGGTGGTGGCGACTGGCAGCCGTCATTGGTCCAGGTGCGATCTGTCTCAATTAGCCTTCATCTGTTAGCGCCCATCTGTCTCTTCATCCCTTCTTTCTGGAAAGGGGCGCACATTGACAAGTGTCCACAGGTCATTTACCGAGACCCAATGCGCCGTTGCATACCCGACCGTTTTCATTGTTCCGTCCCATGACGTGCATATTGGAGGATCTCGATGCCGGGCTGGAATGTAGGGTCTAACAGAAGCCTAGAAAACTGGGACCAAAAGTGGCTGTGTCTTTGGACCTGACAAGCGTAAAACGGCCCAAATTCTTGACAATGGCGCTGAAAGGAGCGGCATCCTAGCGGTTTGCCTTTATGCACCCACTCTTCACAAGGCTGAGCGAGGTTGGACAAAGTTGTTTCAGATGGACCTGAAACTCCACGTAATCCTACAGCGCGCAGATGAGTCTTTTTTGATACATTTTAGCCTCGAAGCATCACCGTGACCATATTAGCATGTGAAGGAGCCGATGATCAAATGACGCGCGCTCCCATGGCACGGCGACGGCTCGCTCTGTTCAATGATCCGTCTACGTTGACATGATTTTTCCTCAATGCATTGCGGCGCTGTAAACGGACATGATGAGATGGAGAAAATGCAATGCCGTGGCCTTGCGCAGCGGACTGCTGTCACAGGACTCCCCAGAACTCGGCAACTAGTTTTCAGACTCACACCGCATTTTTCACTGCAATAACCACCTATTGGTCCCAAATGAGTTGGTTCTATGTAATTCGACTGGTCCAATCTAAATCATATCCAAATTAACATGGAAATCGTTGATGGAAATGACATCAATTAAATACCCGACGAACCAATATTGGAACGAAAGAAGTACCCCGAAGCGCCGGCCAACAATCCACATCAATTCGCATCAGTTGTGCGAGTTCATCAGGGAGGCGTGCTTTCTGAAGCATCATATGCACACTTATGGGAATCACCTCCCAAACCCATTGATATGAAGTTGGATTTTGCCGCTGTTGGTGTTGCGGGTCTTGATGTAGGCGAGATCAGGCCGAGATTGGCCCGTGTAGTTCACCATGAGCCACCTTCCGCTATCCTCTGGAACGAAGCCTGTACTGACGTCAAGTAGGCGATTTCTCCATTTGACTTTCCAGACAAAGTATGGACTTCTGTCATTCCCGTGCCCGTATTTCTTGTCTTGATGTAGTACAAGTCGGCAAAGGTCCCCTCTCCTTGGGTCGCAAAACACCAGGTTCCATTGTCCTTAAGAGCAAAGTCGGTTTTAATGTGATCAGAAATTGACTGGTAGTTGCTGGCTCTTGAGATGATGTAATATTCCGTCATGTCCGAACCAGTCTTTCGCGTCTTAACGTAGACGAGGTCCCCGTTGAAGGACATGGTCCAAATGCCATTGCCTTCTTGTCCAATGCAAGTACCGATATGAAGGGCAAACTTTTGATAGTTGGACTCGGCAGTGGCGACGTGAACCTCGACTTTTCCAGTGCCAGTGTGCTTTGTTTTAAGGTAGACCAAATCAGCCTTTCCATTTCCTGTCCAGTCTCGCATCAGCCAGGTCCCGTCATTTTCAGCGTCAAATTCGCTCGCAACGTGCACAAAGTGGTCTTGAAAGCCAGATTCATTGCTCGCTCCATGAACCTCAACTTTTCCACAGCCAGTATGCTTGTTTTTTATGTAAACCAAATCTTGCGATCCGTTACCAGTCAAATCGGCAAACGTCCAAACACCATCCTCCTCGAGGTTGAAGACAGTATCATCGAAAAATACCTTCTTTCGATAGGCCGTCTCACTGGGGAGTTGATTCAGACGCTCCTGTAGTTCCTCAATGGAATCGTATTTCCGGAGGCCTTCCATAAGCGAGCCCACAACAGTCTTGACTCCCAGAAAGACAGCATTCTCATTTTTTATGATGGCGCCCATGATTTCTTCGGTTTCATTTTTATGTTGTGCTGCTAGCTTCACCATTTGAGGAGCCGAAGCAAGGGTACCGTGGACATATGTTGCGAAATCCTGTGAAGCCCATTCGTGAAGCACTAGGTTTGGAAATGCTCCAAAAGCAGCATCAAACACTTTCAGAGGCCTGCTTGATATAATAGCTTTAGCATTGCGTGTTTTCGCAAAGGCCTCAAAGAGAGCTGTGAATTCATTCATATCACCATCCCCTATTTCAAACTCATCCAGCCCGTCAATTAGGAGAGCCATCTTCATGGGCTTATCTGTTTGCTTTTTCAGGGTTCTAAAAGCGCGCTTGAGTTGAATGGCCGTTGGAAAATTTTCCCAGCTGACTTGAGACTGATATCTGTCCTCAAATAGTATCTTGCCCAGCTCTGGGTCCCATTCAAGTGCTTGAAGGATTATCGATCTGAATAGGCCCAGCTGAGACCTCGCCAACAAGGACCCAGCGCCCCAGGCGTAGAAAGATGCAACTAGCAACGGTTGTCCATCTGCCCAGGATGAAAGTGCATCCTTGGTTCGAGGGTCCTCACTCAGAAACTTCATGAGGGTTGACTTTCCAGAGCCGGCCTTGCCGCTGATCCAATACAGGGCGGCCTCATCAGCTCTCAGCCAGTCGGCTAGGGGTTCGTACATGCTACCATTCTCAGGGGAGCCGTAAATCCATTCAAATGTGTTTCTGTAATGGGCATCAATGCTGTCATAGCGGTCGTCCTTGTCTTCAAAGTACAGACACTCCTTGATCCTCTCCACAATTGAATCTTGGTGACCCTTTGACTCTTCGTATTTTGAATTGTAAATCTTGTTGAGGATTTGCTTCATCTCAGCAAGAGCTGCGACTAGCTCATCGTGCTGAATTTCGCTGTTGATCAAGTTCAAGCGATGTACCTTCTGAATCTCGTCTTTGACAATATTGCCCAAGTCTTGTTTGCTATCCAGGACAATCTCAACAATGGATCGAGTGCGGTCATCCAGCGCCTTCAAAGACGCCGTGTTGGCAAGAGCACTCTTGTTCTCTTCGTGCCTAAGAATTGAAACAGCACGATCGAGCTCTTGCCGCATCTCTTCCAACCGAACTTTGCTTTCTTCAATTTCTCCATGCTCCCACATGGACTTTATGGTAACACGAAAGCGACGGCCAAACGATGCACCTTGGCCTGCGTGGAAGTCTTGTAACTGATGTAAAAGCATGGTTGCCGTCTCGGTTACTTGAACCGCAAGTTTCTGGACCACCTAAAACTCTTAGCCACGGCTTGCGATATTCTGTGCGATACAGAAAGGGCTCACCATGAGCGCATCGCGGTGGGAAGGTGTTGATGCACTGTCCGTGCAGTGCCATTTTTGCACAACGTCGCAAAACGACCTAAGGCCTTTTGCGAGAGCCTCGAGGTTGGCAACGGATGAAACTGTGCCAGCATCCTTAACTTCGCCGAGGACTTCGTAGAGGGTTTTTGAAAAGTCAATAACGGCAAATATGTTCACGGCCAGGCCCAAGGCACTGAGGGGGTCCATGTTGGGCCTAGGACAAGGAATACACACAGGATTCAGTTGATGATGTAGTATTTCCCAATTGTCAGCCTGGAATATGTTGAGTGCATTATTTGCATCACGTGATGAGGGTCGCAATGGAGATCAATTTAGCCAGATTTGTATCAAGATGGTGCCGCCGACGCAAGTTTGACTCCAGCATGCCAATCTTCGTACGCTGAGCAATTGTCCACCAATGCAATGGGCGGTCAGTCGCGTACATGTGATGCTGTCGTTTTTATCCCCAAAGTACTATAAAGCCATGTTAGGACAAAAACAATAGACACAAAGTTGTTGATTTGACGAAGCGGTGATTGTTGGCAAAACAGCTTTTGATAGCGAGCGCTGCAAGTCATTTGAGGAACCCCACCTAACAAACGGAGACGAAACCATTTCAATAACGTCCAAAAATATATAGAGGAAAATTAAATTCCTTTATGGAGTTTTTATCCAATCCCAGCCCATTTATGTATGTTCTTTTGCTTGCTAGGGTACGGAACAGTATCCCTATGGTACTAAGGCTGATGAGGCCATCTCCACATAGGCCCACAAAGAGTACCGAACAGCACCAAAAACCACCCAATCGCAAGGTGGCTGGAATTTGTATGTTTTTTGTTCATGAGGACTGTGCCTTTACCACAAATTAGCAAGTTTGCGATGGCGCATGCTGCACAGTGGAATCTTAGCTCGTCCAGAGCGGGCTGCAGCTAATTTACTTCCAACTCCAAAAGATGCAGTTTCAACTTCACATTTTCAATATCCTAGATTCCGATTCGCGTTTCAGGGACCCCATGCTGCCTATGCATGGAGATGATTAAAAATATCTATGCGATTGACAACAGGCGTCTTAGTTTTCGAGTGTTGGTCAAGGGCAATTTTATATTCTTGCCCTTTGGACGGCAGTCTAATCCATTCAATGAGCGTTAGGCCCGAATTCATCCCATATAATGTTTGCTTAGAAGAATTAAAAATCGAATAATCAACATCGCAAACCTTGCTCGACCTACGTTGTCAATTTGGTGTGGCATTACGTATCACGTTGCAATTTTTACAAGAAACACATTAAGTTTTGACAAAAGTCATAATTCCGGACACTATGAGTAGTTCCGATGACGTAATTGTAATCAAATTCCAGGACCTGAGTCTTGTTTAGGTCATGATCGTGACATGTTCGTTTGAAAAACCATAAGTATGCGGCTAATATTACATAAAGACATTTTTGTTTGGCTCTACGCTTAGAGCTTGCTGGGCTTGATGAGGTGGACGTTGACAGGCGAAATAGCCTTGCCAGAGTCGGCAAAGGAAATAATGTTCTGCATGCCCAGACGCTCGAAACCAATGTGAGAGTCGAGGGATGCGCCGGCGTTGTGGGAGAGAAGCTCGACGTTCTTCATCTTGACGAGCTCGGGGCTGATGTGAGGCTCGTTCTGGAAAACGTCAAGACCGGCAGCAGACAGGTGGCCGCTCTTGAGGGCCTCGACCAGGTCAGCCTCGTCGATGAGCTTGCCGCGGGCAATGTTGACCAGGCGGGCGCCCTTCTTCATCTTGGCCAGGCCGGCCTTGCTGAGGAGCGTCTCGCCGGCAAAGGGGGTGGCGACGAGGACGCAGTCGGCCTCGGCCAGGAGCGTGTCGGCGCTCTTGTGGAAGACGGCGCCGAGCGACTGCTCGACGTCGGCCGAGGCCTGGACGACGTCGTTGTACAAGATCTTCATGTCGAGGGCCTTGTAGGCCTTCTCGGCGATGCGGCGGCCAATGCGGCCGAAGCCGATGATGCCGAGGCTGAAGCCGCTGGGGTTGCGCGACACGGGCGCCAGGTTGCGGTTGGCGTCGACAAACTGGTCCTTGTCGCCGGAGCGGGCGGCAATGGCCGACCACGACAGAAGGCGGAATGTCGAGATGATGAGCCAGATGGCGGCGTCGGCCACCGACTCTGTGCACGCAGCGGCGGCGTTGCAGTAGACGATTCCTAAACATACATCAGAACATGATTCAATTTGTCACAGCCAACTGAAACGCACCTCGCTTGGCCAGGGCAACGGTGTCGACCCAGTCGAAGCCAGCGCCGGCACTGGCGTAGATCTTGCACGAGGCGGGCAGCAGCGAGATCAGCTCGTCGTCCCAGTTGCCCATCTCGCCGCCCGTGTTCCAGAAGGGGCGGTAGATGGCGGTGAAGTCGCCAAAGGCCTTTGACTTGAGCGCCTGGATGAACTCGGCGCGCGGCATGCTGTACGAGCGCTTGATGTCGAACTTGGCGGTAAACTCCTTGTACAGGTCATGGTTCCAGCGGATGTCGTCGCCGAGCTGCAGGACGATGGGTTTGGCCATTGTGAATGATTGGGGGCTGTAGTAAAAGAGTAACTGGGCCTCTCGCAGGATGCTTTCACAAACAGAAACTGGACTCGGCCCCTGAGATGAATTAAATACTGGCTTCGACAGGCGATGCAAGCCCCCAGCCCCGAAATAATCGTATGGCAGCGTGCTTTACGGATTATCTGCCGAGTCCCCCGCCACCGCTCCAAGAATCCCGAGGCCTGCGAGTCCGAGAGTGGCCTCTGATTGGCTCCCAACCCTCGCGAGCCCCACCCCCAGCAGTGTGGGGGTGCATGGGACATTCGGGCTTCTGTCCGACTCAATCGAATCAGCGTCAAGATGCAAGAGAAGTCCGGGGCGTAGCGTCGATGCGGCTGTGACCATTCCGATAATTGCCCCAGATGAGGGCGACTCCATGCTTTAAATAGTGTCCAGTTCTGCAGGTGGAGAGACCGGGGGATGGATGGGAGGCGCCATGTGCAGCCTTGGCGGCCTGTCAGTGAGATAACGGCGTGCCTGCTTCTCTCCACAACAAACACCACCTTTATCATAAACCGGGGATGTCATCAAGTTTGATTTTGTAAGGCTTCATCTCTAGCCACCAAGCCTGGTTTCCGATGCGCTGTGTCCAATCTCAAACTCCGCTACCATCATCCCATCCACGGCATCAGCTAAATCCAGCAACATTGAAAATATGCATCCCTGTTCGATATCATATCAAGCTAATTAAACTTCCCTCCCCAGCTCATCAAGCTATTCCTTCTTCTTGACACGCGGGAAACACACCCAGATCAACATATTCACCACAATCAGTGCCAGAATAATAGGCTGAAGCACCGCCACGCCCTTGCTCGCCGCAATCGCACCAATGGCAAAAGGAAATATCGTGCCACCCGTGCCACCAAAAGCCATGCCAAACCCAATGGCGCTGACGTGGATGTGCTTTGGCAGCAGCTTGGCCGTCATCATGACGGCGCCGGGGAAGAGAGGGCCCAGAAAGAAGCCGAGGAACGAAACAGCCACGGCTGACACGTAAAACTGCGGCACGAGCCAGAAGAGCAGCTGCAGGCCGAGACACAAGCCAAGGTAAATGCTGATGCACAAGCGTTCTCCGTAGCGCTCCGTAACGAAGCCCAGGCTGGCGCGTCCAAGGGCCTGGCCGCCCCAAAAACCAGACACGGATGCACCAGAGGCATACGGGGAGGCCTTTCGGACTCGCAACATGAAGGTGACGACCCAGCCACCCAAACCAACTAGCATTATGGTTAGCGAGAGTCTTGAAAAGAAAAAAAAAGTGAAATTCCGTGCATACCTTCAACTCCCATGTACGTAAAGAAGAAAAGCGCAGCAAGCCAGGTGACCTTGGACTTGAGGGCTTCCCTCGTTCCAGCACCCGCAGATTCGTGGGCGTGCTCGGCACGATACATGGCGGCCGTCTTTGGCCAGAACGTGATGACGAGACCCACCAGCTCGAGGGCCGAAATCCCAACCTACAAGCTGTAAGCGTTTTGAAAAAGGAAAAGAGAAGAGAGAAAAGCGAGCAAGACAGACGCACCATGATGTAGTAAAAGTTGTACCAAGGCAGCTCAGACTTGACCACCATGGAGGTGGCAGCCAGAGGGGCAATCAGAGCACCAATAGAATAGCACGAATGCAGAAACCCCTGGATGGTGTTGGCCTTGTCCATTGCACCAATCCAAGCGCAGAAGCATGCATCCGTCAAGCCGTTGCCGAACCCACTCAGCATGTTGCAGACGACAAGGACAGGGTACGGCGGGTGAAGAGACAGAGCAATGTAGGTCGCGAGATGGAAAATAGGCGCCATGATGGCGACGCCGCGCTGGCCGAATTTCTGGTGGATGCGCGCGTTGGTGAAGGCGGCCACCGAGTAGCCGGCAAAGGGCGTGAGGAAAATCAGAGACACAATGGTGTAACTCAGATCGTAGTATTCTTCGAGCTGCACAGATGATGGGAGTCAGTGTCTCCATCACAACCAATAATGTTTCAAAAGCTAAAGAAGGGGCTTTTTTACATATGGAATCAGGGCCTAGAAAAACAAATGTCAGGATTCATCTTTACAGAGAAGCAGCGGGTTGTCATACACCAGTGGCTCCGTCGTTCATGCCGGCAATGATAAAGGACAAAAAGCAAAAGGCGAGCCTCGGCACATTTCCCTTGGGATAGTTCCATCGCTCAATTTCTCCCTGGGCATCCGACGGAGGCTCATTTGGATCCCTGACATTTTCCAGAGACGACTCAAACGTCGCAGACGGCGGCTTGGATTCTTTTGGTTCCTTGTCCTGGCCGATCAAGCCGAGCGGAATTGATTCCTGCACCGGCACAGCCTGTATCGTCGTCGTCGAAGTCGCCATGGTGGTGAGATGACGAGATTACGAAAAAGGAACGAGAAAAATCCCGAGGGCGATTCAGCACTAGGACTCTTTTTTACATGCTACGCCGTCCTGATCCCTCCCACTCTCTCCAGCCCGGTGGGGATGATCGGGGAAGCTCGCCCAAACGACAGGATTAGCCGGGGTATAGCCAACGCTTTACTTGTTGGATTGTGTGCTCTTTGCCTTATCCTTACGTACCCTGCCATCTGGGCCCGAAAAATTCCCCGACGGAATGCGGGCCGAGAATGCTTGATGAAAAGTCTGAGGGCTGTTTCTGTCGAGTGCTGACTAAATGAGTCTGCGTGTCAGATGACGCTGAAGCTTGTGCCCAGCGCGGCGTCTAGATTGATCGGCAAACTCCACCACCACCACACCGCTCCCAGGGAACCATCTGTTGTTGCTGCATGCAGGCAAAGCATCCAGCCTGTTTGATGGCAAGATAACATGGGGCTTCCAATTTCGATATTTGCACTTCATATGCATTGCTCAATTTGTCATCACAGGAGCACAATAGCAGCAACCAGCCATCTCGTCCGCCACTCTTCTGGTGAAAACATGGCGGGGTAAATGTGGCGATGATGGGTTGCACTCAATGCATCACTCAACGTATGAATGAGAAGAAGAGCAATTTATAGACGAACCAGACACATGTGCCATGCAACCGCACCCACAGCTGCATCACTGCGAACCTCGCTCCGTGGGCCGTCATAGCAAATGCGTCTCTCGTGATTGGATCCAGGGTAGCTCGAACCAAGTGCGGCGCTTGACCCAATCTAGCCAACAGTCTCGTTTGTAAAGCCGCGGGGCGTTGGCACCGAGTTCTCAGAGGCCTCGGAGCAGGCGTCAAGAAGCGTGGCACGCAGCGTCTCCTCGTCTCAGGATGGCAGAGAAACAAGATCTGATGCCGGATCGACAGCTGCGGGTTTTGGCACACCACCGCCATCGGGTGCCGAGCCGGATGGGATGCAAACGGCTGCTTCTGCCATTCAACACTACCCTACCATCACCAACATGACCCATGCTCAAACGCTGCATCCTGCCCGGCCCACCCAAAACACACCTGATACCCAGGACTCTCGCTTAGAACCCGCTAAACTCACTGAACGCCAGGCATTCTTATTCATGACATATATACACAAACTAGCGCCCTCGGTAAGTCATGTCTCCAGTTAAAATGGCGGAAGCATAGCTAAAAAACGTCGCCTACTCCAAAGTCTGATGCTTGCGATGAGGCTCGCCATTTTACCCTGGAAGTGCCCCGCCTCGCGCTAACAGACCGGATGATTATGAACGGGGTTCTCGCACTGGCCAGCGCCTACGATGCACAATGCACAGGCGTGACGTCGGACCTGGAGAGTACCTACTACCACAACCAGTGTCTGGAGCTGCTCATAAGTGCCATTGCCAAGCCTTCGGAGACGTGGGACTCGACGCTGCTTGCCGCCGTTGTCATTGCGCGCCTGTACGAAGAGTACGACAACGAGAAAGATGCAAACTACCATCACCTCAGCGGAACCCAGAACCTGCTCAACCACGAGGCCGTGGCCGCCTTCGCCACCCAGGGCGGGCTTGCCGAGGCCGCTAGCTGGGTCCATCTGAGACAGGCAATCTACGTGTACCTGGTGCGCCGGGAGCCCATCGACATCCGCCTCGAAAGCTTTGAGCGGTCCACGGTTTTTCAGCGGACAGATGCTTCGGCTTATGCCAACCGCATCGTCTATCTGTTTGCGAAGCTGATCAAGTCCATGATACCAGTGGACGGGCCCCGGGATGAAACATGTCCACAGCAGGAGCAGTGGAAACACCTTGAAGGGGACATTGCTCGCTGGCATGAGTCGAAGCCTCTTTCATTTGCTCCGATATATAGTAGGGATGCGGATTTGGAACACGGTCAGCCTTTTCCATCCATTTACATAGCAGCCTCCGTACCAGGTAAGCCACTTTACTAGCGAGCGTATTCGAATGTGGCTGTGCAAGCTGACATGTTCAAGTTGTTGCGATGCAGCATTATTATGCCGCCAGAACAGTTATATGCCTGCGCGAGACGAACAAGGGCAGTCCCAACGTCGGATACCAGGCAGCCCGTGGTAGGCGGGATGGAGAAGTATGATGATTCTTTTTATACACAAACATTTTGATGCTAATGCATGTCAGCAACGCATTGCAACATACCTTGGCATCCTCATGGGCCTGGCCCTATGTAATGAACATGCCATTAACGCCTTTTATCTCCCATGCCATATGTTGTCATTATGTACGTTCCCACCACTCCTCACCATCGGGATTTTATCTCATCGTTCTAGGCGGGTATTTCATCCGTAATCCGATAGAAAGGAGTCACACCCTTCAGTATCTCCAAAAGGCCAACATGGTACTGAAATGGAAGACACGATCTTTGGCCGGGATGCTGGAATCACAGTGGAAAGAGATGGATGCATTAGAAAAGAGAAATTAGGCCAAAACCTTTGTTTGCATTCCATCATGTGGCGCTATTTCCCTGTACAAAACTTTGTATTGCCAACGTTAATGTCTATTCGCTTCTATAGCCCATCGCTAAACTCGTAATCCTTGTTCCAACGCTGTTCCGGGTCAGCTTTGTGTCAAATTCTTCATTCAACGCCATGATACTTACCGTATCCCATGGCCGGCTGGAGTTGACAAATCGCAAATCGGTGCCTAGCCGAATGCGGTTTCCAGGATCATGGTTAATTGTGGACGCATGGATCTAACAGCCTGGTCAGAAAAAGCCAGCCTTGAACAGAAATAATGCCCAGGGAAACACCTACCATGTGTGGTGTGTGAATGACAACGTCTCCGGCTTCGTACTCGCTCACGAGCCACTTCTTGCCGTGCTTTCTCCCAAAGTCGGCTGGCCCCTCGGACAGGAAGCCGGTGCTCATCATGTTGGCATTGTAGGCGTTGCGCATCTCCTCGTCGTTCATGCCGGCCGCCTTTGCCTTGCGCGAGAAGTCGTCCTCAATCTCCTGGCCGAGCCTGTCGCCGCCCTGCAGGTAGATGAGCCCGCCGCCCTGCAGGGCCACGTCTCCCATGGGAACCCACGCCGTCATGGCCGTCGGCTCTCCATAGCGCATAAACGACTGGTCGTAGTGCACGCCAATGGCCCGGTTGCCCGGCGTGTTGTTTCTGAGCAGCGTGCGGCGGACTGCAAGCGCCGACTCCCCCCATCCGCTCAGCCGCGCCACAAAGTCCTTGAGAACAGGGTGGTTGCAGAATCCCTGCACGCTGCCGTCTTCAGAACCAATGTACCACGGTTCCGTGTGCGCTTTCAGGGCGGCGTTGACAAAGAGCGCCGCCTTGTCTGTCGACCCCGGCGGCGCATTCTTGACACTTCCAGCTCCAATGCCGGGGTAATCCGATGCCTTGGCTGAATCGTCAAAGATTCCCTCGACTGCCTCTGTGCCAGGCTTGATGACCCCGCTGGGCTCAAGGGACTTGAAGTACGCCTCGCGAGCGGCCAAGACGTCGTCTCGAGGAAGAAGTCCTTTAACAAGAATATATCCCTCTGTGGTATAACGCTTGTACAGCTCCTCCAGAGCTTCATCCGGGTACGAGAGCGTCATCTGCTCCACCTCGTTTGCGGCGAGGGGCCCATCATTGACGTGCAGCTGCACGCCTTGAATGGTTGCTTCTTCGACATGTGGCATTGTGGATGGGCGAGCGAACAATATCAACCAGAAAGCGAGAGTCAGATCGAGTGCCTATGCTGAAAGTAATGGAAAAAATGTTGGGTACTGCATCTCGATTCCTTTTATTTATAGCTTGGTCGTGAGGCTGCTCTAGCGCAATCGAGATGAAATTCCGCGGGCACTTTTTCCCAAAGTAGAAATCCCCACAACCTACCCCACGTTCGCAAGACGAGGCGCAATCATATGAACCTGACGCTGCTTATTCCGTGGACGGCGAAAACCTGATATCCGTATATCCTGGCCGCCCGTGGCAGGGCTTCGGCGAGTCTATTCCCTTTTGGGCTACTCCGTGTTGCTTCGTTGCCACTTGATCCGACCTGCGACGTGTAATATTCAACCCATTGGCATTGATTTGCTAGGCGTTACCGTTAGAGAATTACTAAGCGCATCGACCTTCAAGCGTGGACTGAATTCTCGTCTCTGGTTGGATTCGTATGTTGGTGCTGCCACGATGGCCACATGGCATGAGCATGCCGGAACACATCCGACAGCCCAAGCAGTTGCTCCTGTACATTATCTAGTCCATGCAACGAAACTTGCTAATCCCATGAGAAAATGGACTGATCTATTTCACCTCGGGCCCAATACTTTAGTAAAACCTCCTGGCCAGTACTGCGGAGGTGCAGCTGTTTAGTCGAATTATATGTAGAACCTCGCCGGTGCAATATGATTGCAGTCCTAGTATCAACACGTCGAGCAAGGCTCTCACCGCTGCGACCGCTATGGCATCTGTAAGGTCCCGAACCATCATGGTCGGTAAAACCAGAACTCTCCGTGTATGCGCCACTTGGACTTTTGAGCTAGGCTTATGATTGCCTTCGCACCGTTGCAAGCCAGATCAAGTACACTATTTTCTGAGATGAGAGCTTCACTCGCGTTGCTGCTACACGCTGGCCTGGGGTCCATTGCTGAGGCATACATCCAGGATTGCGACATGACTGCGCCACTCAGCGCGCCCGGGTCACACGAAAGAAACTCGTCACAGACAGGCATTTCTATCATGTAGTACCTCACACTGCCTAGCGGATAAGTCAAGTTGGCATGGATAGCACGCCGTTGGCCAGACTGCAATATACAGCAAGGATGTCTCGCGCCGAGGTCACGTCAGCTGCATTGTTGAAGCCGTGCTTTTCAACACCATGATCAGGATACCATTCATTACACCGTTACCCAGACAAGAAACAAGTTTCGTTCCTTGTGGTTGACAATTGCCACTACAAGTCTGGTTATAAAAAAAAAAGGGTTAGATGTAGGCGCCTGATTTAGGAATTCTCGGCCTGCTGTAGTTCCAATGGTCGATTACAATTCCCGCTGAGTATATAACGTCAGCTTGGTAAAGGCCTTTGCATCCTCAACATGTTTGGTTATGGAAGCCAGCGTATAAGTGGGAAAGAACCGCTTGAGACATTGTACTGGAATTGATGATTCTGGATTTGTCAAGACTGGTTAATTGGCGGCCTATCCAGTATAATATGGTGGATATCAACCCGTCCATGAGCGATTTTGACTCGTTTGCGGCAAATCCCCACATGGCATGTGTGGTGTTGGGAGATGCCAAGTCCGACAATGTGAATTCTACACCAGAGAAGTATCTTTGCTTTTTGACTACACCCCAAAGACAATTAAAAGCAAAAAAGGCAAAAAACGCTAAAAGAGATCTGATCATTTGAATCGCTGATCAAATAAGCTTAATTGCAGCCAAGTCTGTCGCACAAACTTGTAGGTCCGCCCTCACTCACCACTGGCACAGGTAGAGACATTTATTTGGATGACCCAGACTGAAAAGCATCATAAAAATAAACACGAGGGGATAAAGAGGCTGCTAACACCAGACGCGCCAGATTTCCTGCATCAACAGACGGATACAAGAGGCTGCTGAATCATGGCCGCAGGGTTCAGTCCAGTGACAGACAAGGACCGTTGCACCATCCTATCTAGCAGAGGATAGTTCAACATCGCCATCTCCGGTAATACTGAACTAGCTGTTTTAGTGGCTTGCGGTGAGCCATGAAATATCACGGTAAAACTAGCTTGTCCACATCCAGCTCATTTGTGTCGGCCTGTTCCGAGCGTAAGGCTGAACACTCAATTTTACAGCTTCTGGCTCCACCCAGTTTGAAGCTAATTGCTTCTCGTCCCCCAGCTTTTCTCGGGGCGGGGGCGGGCATGTTGGTCGTTGATGTCGGTGCAAAGACTGGCCGGCTTATGTTGGTCCAGCGTCTAGCAAATCACAGCCTACACACGGTATTGAGTCGCCACCGTCAGGTTCAAAATTTGCTTGTAGCAGAGAAGCCATGGAGCAAGATTGAAAGGCCATGATGACGCTGCCGTTTGTATAAATATCGGGGGTTTTAACGTGTGATGGGTACGAGGGATGCTGGTGCTTTTATGCCCGCAGCTGTAGACCTGCCATGCCAATCTTCATCTGAGATGCAATCAATCGAAGCCCGGCGCCCTTCTCCTTCATTCAGTATTGCACCAGGCTCTCTCATGACTTTGTTGGGCGTGATAGCTTCTTGACAAGCCGCTGCTGCAGATCTTTCCCCATTATTTCCACCATTATACCTCGTGAGCAGGAGCTGAGGCCATCAGCCCTGTGACCGGTAGTAATGGTGGCCCACTTGGTTCTCCAGCTGGGCGCTCACCAACCGGTTTTGGACATGGCGCTTCATCCGGAACAAATTAACCAAGGGCTAAAATAAATAAGGCGAATGAGGCGTTGGTGCTATGTCCCGAGTCCCATAAGCATAAATGAATAGGCGCCGCGATTACCCACTCCCTGCTGCACCACGCTGCGTGGCCCAACCAGACGACAAGCATTTACGAGATGGTATCGCTAGTCTTCAGCCCGGCAAAGGCGCCGCCACATGCCTTGCAAGGCAGATTGCCCTTGCGTTGGTAGAAGCTGTTCCTGAGCTCAATTGAAGAAGCTTGCAACACTTGGTATAATAAGCCGAGGGGGGCGCCTAGTCTCGGCTTCGCATCCCAAGGCACACCATCCACCTGCTTGCCCAGCTTGGCTCGTGATTGAAGGCCTCTCTCTCATTGAACGGCGCCCAAGAGCAACTGTTCAGCTCCATTGAACCCCGAGATTCACATGAGAAATGGCTCGATTCACCATCCTCTTTGCCCTAATCGGGGCCAGCGCTGCAAACCTCACGGGCTTCCACGCCCAAAAGGGGGCAAAGGAAGGGGACTTGGCCGCCCACAGCAGACGATTCCTCTCCGTGAGAGACACTTGCACTGTCCTTGAAGACACGTGCGACGGCTACTGCATTCCAAGCTCGGCGCAATGCTGCTTTTCAGGCGACGGATCGTCCTGTGCCGCCGGAAGATACTGTGTCAGTGGCGGATGCTGCCCGACTGGCAAGACTTGCTCGGGCACGGCCAGCGGCTGCGAAACAGGGTACGAGCTATGCGGCGACTCTTGTATGCCCCAAGGAGCTGTTTGCTGCAGCGACGGCTCGACCTACTGCGAGGCAGGAGAGACGTGTACCAACCGCGGAACTTGCACCACTGGGAGCAGCAGCGGTAACGGCAGCGGTAGCGGCAGCAGCAGCAGCAGCGACAGTAGCAGTGGAAGTAGCAGCAGCAATGATGACGACACTTTCTCGTCAGTTTCCGTCACATTACCAACCTCTACCAGCATCTTCTCCAGTGCAGAGACGACTGCCTCCGATCACAAGCTGTGTGCTCGCAAGGGCCGTGGAGGTAGCAGCAGCGACAGCGGCAGCAGCAGCGACAGCGGTGGCAGCAGCAGTAGCAGTGGTAGCAGCAGCAACACCAGCGGCGGTGGTGGTGCTGATGACGGATGTGGTTCCGGAAGCGGTGCCGGGTCTCTTGTTGTCCCAAGCTTGCTGGGTGCTATTGTTCTCGTTGCATTAGTTTTATGAGCTACCCTCCACCACAAGGCAGGTTGGTTAAGAAGAGGCGTTTGGGCCCCTTTTGGGAATATGTTATTTCGGGCTTCATAGGTTGTCGACGTTATGTTTGACACAACCCACCCTGGTATACTCTTGTTTGTTACATTGGACGATGAATTATTGGATATGCTAGAAAGGATACACGAAAGTACAGAGCGCCAAGGCGCAGGAACCTCAATACGTATGCGATTTGTTCTTTCCTATTTTGAGGAAATAGGTTAGGCAGCCGTAATTTCTAAGATGCATACTATGTGGTGCAAATGCGTGAAAACGAAACCCGGGATATATTATCTTGGTCTGAACCGTAACTCCCCAAACGCAGCCATCTTATGGTCGCCATAGTCAAGGCTTTGCAAAAACGCATACCTCTGTTGAATTGTATGAAGATATTGGAGATACTTTGTATGCAAGGCTATTAGGGTATTGTAACCTAGCTACTACGTGAAGCTTATTGTGTTGACTTGGGCCACTTCCTGGACATCAAGGTTACTAATCATACAGAAAGCAGACGGACGGCGCAGCTGGGCACAGTTTGGTTATAATTGGAACCGGTTACAATATCGCAAACACACTTTCAACCGCTTGGCGTAATAGATGTCAATAAGAGGAACCGTGCCTCGACATTGTACATTTGCCATGTGGTTGTACAAGACGGCGTGCCAATGTCTGGGGCAGGAATGGCATTTTATGGAGGCAATCGAAAGAATCACAACGACAATACCTCTCCTTGGAAAAATAGTGTAAAGCCTCTCCAAACACAGAAACGGATTCACAAGTAGGCACCAGCGGTTTAACACAAGGAGCATCCCACCTGTGGCCACTCGGCTTTGGGACATGCACCAGTTTTGACTTTTCATTCCGTCTCACATCTACACTCACTTACCAGTCTCTCACAAGGAAATTCATGTGTATAAACATTTATTGATTCAATTACCACGTCCTCTGGTACAATGCCAGAGTATATCCGTCGTCATCAGAAAAGAGCCCATCTCAAGTTAATGTACAAGATGCAAAGATGCAAAGTGCTCCCCGGAACGCCTTGATGATATCCCCATGTGCCGTTTTCCCAAAACAAAAGCCATCCCCCGAGGGCACCCGTTTTCATTCCCACGGGGGTCAGCGTTTCCAAACTGCCTCAACTGTTGAGGCGCTAAAGCAATGCCCTTTGCTTTCCAAATTCCGCGTCGTCCGTGGTTTTCTTTTTGGCCCAATTTGCAAAGGGGAACCAAACAATGTTGTAAATAAAAAGAAATCATTCTATGCAATGTTTCGCCAAATGATGCCGTAGGTGATGCTGACGTTCCAAATCAGATAGTGCTGGCCCAACAGGCCCATGTAACAAAGAAAAATCGCGCCAGCTTATTTCCGCCTGGAAGCGGCTTGGCCATCCAAATATTAGATGAGGGTATATGCCAATCGACATTTGGATTGGTTTGTTTATGCAGTAGCCAGACGGTTCTGTTTGTTGGTCGACGCGTCTCGCAGAATTAATATGACAAAAGGGAAACCACGCTTAGATTATTGTGCCGCCACTTGACCGGCTTGATCTTGTGGTGTGCTCTCTTCCGGCGTGGCCTCTTGGTGTGTGGTCTCGTGGGGTGCGTTGTCGGTTTTAGTCTCTTCGGATGTTTTGTTCTCTGTAGGTTTCTTTTCGGGTGTAGTGTGTTCGGGGATGTTGTCGATGGGTCCAACCTCTCCGGCTGGTCTGCTTTTATCCACTTGCAATTCTTCCTCCTTGGTAGCGTCTTCCTTATGGCCCTCTTTGTTCTCGCCCTCCTTCTTCTCGTCTTGTTTGTTTTCGGCTGGTGCGTCTAGGAGCATGTCATCATCCTCTTGCTGTTCCTCGTCATCTTCTTCCTCTTCGTCTTCGTCTTCAGAGCGAGCGGGGTTGTAGGCCCAGAGTCGCTTGCGCTCGAGAGCCCACCAGCGAGCAACGGCCTCAGCCTCGACGGCCCACTTCTCTGCCTCTTCGCCGCACTTGGCCAGAACGGAGGAACCCAGGCTTCGCACCGACCACTTGAGGAGGGGCTCGAGCTCGAGAGGGTCGTTCTTGAGGTCGGTGAATCTGTACTCGGACTTCTGGTCGAGGGGCATGACGAGTCTCCAGGGAGCATCGGCAGAGGTGACGGACAGCATGCGTCCACCGGCGTTGATGACGCCAAAGTTCCATGCTCGTCGTCCCTTGTGCGAGGCCTTGTAGGGTCGGATCAGGGACTGGCCTTCGTAGTCCTTGACGAGGTCGGTGGCGGCAAACTTGTCCTTTTCGTTGAGCGAGCCGGTGCTGATGAGAAGGTCGAGAATGGTGGGGACAATGGACAGCGACGTAGCGTTGGCCGTGTACTGCACGCGGGGAATCTTTGGGTGTCGGAAAGAAATGGGCACGCGGAAGTTGCTGATGTGGCCGTTTTCATACGTGCCCGTCACGGAGACGTCTTCCTTGAAGGCCTGCCCGTGGTCACCGACAAAGACGACGAGCGTCTCATCGGCAATGCCGAGATCCTGGAAGGTCTGCATCAGCTGTCCGACCCAGGCGTCGTTCCATCGAACCGTGTTGAGGTACTTGTCAAAGTCCCTGTGCCAGCGGTTGCCGCCCTTGAAGTTGAGGTACTTTGTGCGCTGGAAGTCGATGGGCAGCGACCAGGGGTGGTGGGTGGTGCTGGTGAAGTGGGACATGAACATGCGCTGGTTTCGTCGGAGGCTCTTCTTGACGTAGTCCTCGATGTACTTCTTGATCGAGGTCTCGGGGTAGCCAAAGTAGTTGATCTCCTCCAGGTGCTCGTGGGCCACCTTGGCGGCGCTCTCGAGGCGGTTCTTGGTGAAGATGTGCTTGAAGCCAATCTTCTTGTCAAACTTCTTCTGGCGGTCGTACTCGTCGGTGACGGACTGGAAAAAGGCCGGGTTCCACTGCTGCTCCAGGTAGTCGGGCGACTGCTTGTTCTCCTTCATTTGGTTAAACAGCTCCAGGACCTGGGGGATGCACGGCTGGTAGCTCTGCGTCTCCGACTCCTCAAACTTGTCGACGGGCATGGGCCAGGCACCGCAGTGGATGGCGGCCAGACTCTTGGTCGAGACGGAGCTGGTGGTGAGGCCACCGACAACGTTGATGCCGCCAAATCCGGGAAGCGCCGTGTCGTTCCACTCGGGCGTGGCATCGTCGACGAATTGCGATCCTGTGCTGTTGACCCAGTTTCCGGGCTTGCCGGTAATCTTCTCGGCATTTGGCGAGAGGCGTGCGAGTCGGCTGTTGATGTCGTCTTCATTCGTGTCATCATCCGCGTGCGACTTCATGATGAAATTGTGAATGTCGGAGCCCATCTGGATGGGGAAAAGCTCCTCTCGGAGGCTCTCCATCATGATGATGGCGACGTGCTTAATCTTGACGCTTCCGTCGTTAATCTTACCCTTGAGCTCATCCAGCACGTCCGAGTCGAGGTTGGAAATCTTCATGGGATCGGTGACGGGGTTGTAGAAGATGTCGTTGGGGCCGGAGCCAGGGCATCTGTGCTTGTGCTCGCCCTCGCCCACGGTGCCGTTTGCCGCCAGCTCGTCGTCGTCGGGGAACCACTTGTTGAAACCCGGCGGGGCGGGGTGCGGCAGCCACTCGGGGACGTTGTCTCTGTACTTGCGGCTGATCCAGTTGTTGTTTCCAGGAGCCCATCCTCGCAGGTTCTGGTTGGGATACTCCCACTTGGTCGCATCGATCATGTCGGGGAAGGGCCACCTGTTGCCGTTGAGACGAGCTTGTTCGACACACATGTCGGGCTTGGACTTGAACATCTCCATCATGGCCATGGGCAGGGTCGTGGCCATCATGGTGTACGGGGTCTGAGGGCGCACCACCATGGTGACGCCGAGGAATAACAAGACGGCGGAGATGAAGGCCCAAGACGACGTCTTGCGAAGGAACCTGGTTGTGCGGCCAGAAGCATCCTGGTAGCCCTCGCCATAAACAAGCGACATGGCCTGCTCGGCGTCATCCTCCACATCGGAATCATAGGTGCTGTCGGTGTCGTAAAAGTCCGGGTTCGAGTCTCCGGGCTGCGTGTAGTGGCGGCGTCGGGTTCGGACCTTTGTTCGGCAGGGTGAAAAGGTTCGCCAAGCTCGGGAGGAGTTAGTTGCGGAATGGATAAGCATGACATGCAGGATGACTGATTTACCATAGACGATGGGCGCACCCATGGCGACCAAAACGGAGCCGACAGCCCTATAGAGATACCACTTTGCGAGCCAGGACATGGTCAGAAGCATCATGCCCGATACGACGACGGCGCCGCTGCCGCTGAGCAGCACCTTCATGCCCTCGCGGTCCTTGGCAAATCCCAGCGCGTCGGCCCAGATGATTTCGTTTCCGGTCTCCCACCAGAATCCAAACTGTGATGATGCACCACCGAGCATGATGAATCTGCGGCGGGGGGGTTCGGTCAGTACAAAGTCAAGCACAATGTGCGAGGGTGCCAGGCCGAGAAGGGGGATACATACGCAAAGATGCACCCGATGGTGCTCGTGAAGATGGCCATCAACCCATTTTCCCTCCGCAGCGCCAGGCGCGATAGGCAGATCCAGAAGACATCTGAAAGGAGAAGCGAGGGCAGGTAGAGGGCAAAGGCGAATATGGATAGAGAGCCGCCGTGGATGTAGAGGTGGACTGCCTTGGTGGCGAGCAGGGAAACAACAGTGATGGAAAAGCAAAACGGAACGAATGCGGGCAACATATTATCGGCTGGCTACAAAGAGAAAGAAGGAAAAGGAAGAAAGGGAAAAGGAGCACAGGGCGGGATGGATATGACGACAAGGAAAGGAGAGGGGAGAAGACGAGAGTAGAGTAGAGACGGGACAGACGTCAAGCATATACCTCCGACCACCAAGGTGCTACGTCCCGCATCTGTGTGTGTGCAGTTAGTGAGTTAGACTCTGGGGGTGGCGAGACAGACTCTTTGGTTGGGATGGATGAGCGGGGGGAGGGGGAAGAAGCACATAAAAGCAGTAACAGGTCGCGTGTGCAGGGAGAAGCAACAAAGCCAATGCAAGATGCAAGGCAGGCTTCGCGGTGCAAGCTAGTCTACGGTGCAGCCTATGACGGCAGGATTGGAGGGACTGGTCCAGAGCTGATCTATAATAAGTGGCGGTCGCAAGCTGTCTTGCAAGCCCTCGTATCCGCCCCAGTTTTAGCTCGCTTGGTTCCCGCCGGGCGGACAAGGGGGCGTGCAAGAGGCGTTCACACTGGCGCCGTCGTAAATGAGCGGCGGGTGTGTGAGACGTGTGTCTAGCACCGTCTGTATGCTGAGGGGCTTTTGGAGGGGGCCACCGAGGCTGGCCAAGCAGAGGAGGGATATCGTGTGTTTGAGGATTGGGTTGGAGGGGCATCTCCACCGGGTGGATGAGGGCATCAGATGCAGAGCCAGAGAGTGGCCCAAGTGGCAGGAATGAGGCAGACAGAGAGGCATGTCTGTCTGCACCGGTCGAGCAGAGACAATACAGAGTGTGCGTGTGCCGTGGTACAGACGCAGGCAGAGACGGAGATGGCAGACACGCAGACACACGGGGACACAGACACGCAAATGATACACACCACGCACCGCACAAGCACAGGCGCACGCTCACAAAGACACGACAACTCACAGTCTTGGGCGGCGGACATTTAATTTAAACGGGCTCCCAGCTGCGGAGGCTTGCTCGGGTGTGCGTACCGTGGCCAGTAGCGTCGTGTGCCGCAGGACAGGGCCAGGAATAAGCGAAAATACCCCAGGAAAAGCTCGGAGTTCGGGTCGCCAAAGGTTCCTCCCAGCCAGTCCAGTCCCGTCCGGGCAGGCTCAAGCTCAGGCTCGGGCTCAGGCTCAGGCTGTGCGCTCACGTCCATGTGCATACACACACACAACCTTAGTTAGCCATAGCCACAGGGCCCACGCTCGCGGGTGGCATCCTGGATCAGGGGAAACCCAGGGGCCCAGTCACGCAGCGTGTGGGCCGCAAAGTCTGTACGGATACAGTCTGTCTCTCGCCATGGCAATGTGCGTGAGACATTTTTGCTTTTGGCGGCGGCAGCGGCTAATCCAGGCGAAGAAAGAAATGCCAGCGCCATCTGCACTGCATCGCGGCCGCACAGGACGAGCACGCGACGTGTGCCTGCAAATGGACCGGCCAGGCGAGCGCCGTCGATGCTAAGCCGGATGCCTGCTTTCTCGATGCCTTCTCGCCCTTCCACGGCGCAAGCCCCCTCCCATCGGCTGCTACGCCCCATCACGCACATGCCCCCTTTGCCCCCATGGCACTGTCTTCGGAATTGATCTCCGAGCTAGCTCGTCTTCGCGAAACATTGTGGGGAGACGAGACCAAGGCCATCCTGGCCACGGGCCCCGAAGAACCCGGAAAGAAAGTCGCACCGTGGTGCAACCAGTCTGTGCCTGCTGCGCGCGCGCACTACTTTATTTATTTCTGGACAGGGCCGCCGGACTTTTTGGTCGGTTTGGCGCTGCTGTCGGCGGCACTGATGCTGGACGAAACCCACTACCACCACCATGGCTATCGCCGACGGCGAGCATGATGCAGATAATAATGGCAAAGGGTGATGCCAATAAAATAAAATAACACAGCACAAAATAAAATAAAAGGCTCGTGCGACGGTGAGCACGCGATCGGTAGCCACGCCCGCCCCGAGACTCTCGCTACTGAAGATGAAAATAAAAATAATTCTGCGCCATGCACAGAAAAAAGAGAAAAAACAAGACATGTTTCACCTGACTGGCACCAAAGTACCTTGTAGATTTCACAACCGCTTCACATGGTGTAACGGGTTTGTCCCCAGCTCCCAGCTCGACAATGACTTTTTTTCTGCTTCTCTCCTTCTTGGCTGCGTGTCTCAGACGGGTTTCCTCAAACGCGCTGCTTCTAAACAAATGAATGATCGTCGCACGTCCAAACGTTGGACCGACCCTCCCTGGCCCCGGAATCCGGCTGATACGGAACAAAGCTTAGCTTTCGGCCATGACATGGCGTGGGCCCCATGGAACAGGCCCCCCCGCGCGTGCCCCTTCTTTCATGGCTTGCTCAATCAGTCAGTTGGTCGCTCGTTCAGTCAACCAACACCTGTTCGTTCTGATATAATCGCAATGAACGCGTCGGGATGGCTTGGGTCCAGGCCAGCCACGGAGACGGTGTAGATGCAGGGGGCGGCGGTGGCTGTGGTTCACGACGGCAGCGTTCCAAAAGGTCAAACCAAACAAGCCAGCAGTTCCAGCAACCAGGTGCAGCAGCCAACCAGCCAGCGGCCAAGCAGTTTTGCAGCATCAACAACGAATGGCTGAATGGATGAATGAATGAATGGCCGTGGCACCGCAAACTCAAAGCGCGGCCAACGAAATGACAAAGAGCTGATCTGCCCACACACCCACACACCCAGCTCGAGACGGCGATCGTCCAGTTGGCTCTGCTCTGCCGCAATGCCAATGTCTGCCTCTCCACCACACTTACGCCTGGGCCAACCACGGATGCATTGACGCCTGGGTCCCCGGGCCAAACAAGCTCTTTGGGAAACTTGGCAGGCGATGCAACCGAAGACCCATGCCGCTCCGGCTTGCATCTGGAAGCGTCGCAGCCTCTTCTTCCTGTCTTCTTGGAAACTGACGCCGGTGACGTTGCCTCCATCTCGTGTGCTCGCGTGCCACGTCGTGGTATTTTTGGCCCTTTTACGAGATACGGGGGATGGCGTCTTCCGCCATTTGCCCCAGCAGCCGCCCTGCACGCCAGCGTCGCCGCTAAGCTGCTGGACAATCCCCGTCGGTTCATGCCATGGCAAAGGGCTAGATGATCTAATCATCCAACGACCCTTCGTGATCAAGATGATTAGATTAATTTTTACAAGAGGCCATCGACGGATGCGCATGCATGCTAAGACCAGCACGTTAAAAAAAGAAAGGAGAAAATCAACCAACAGCCGGCCTCCGCCTCCACTCGGTATTATTCCTGTCGATGCGCTGCATGCCTTCGGCAGATCTCATCCGACACCTTAAATCCTTAATTTACGTCAAACCGCACCAACACCAACACCACCAATACCGGCACCAACGCCAGCAGCTGTTCAAAACACGGCCCTACTCTTCAAGGCTGTGTATGTGCACTGCCGAAAATTAAATCACAAGAGGACTAACTGGCTGGTTGACTGTCTGCCTCGACTCAACCGCACCCAACAGGGCGCGCCAAGGGAAAAAGATGGCCAGGGCGCAGGCTCTTCCATTCCTACTATATTCCTGCACTCCTTGCGCCTGCTCCTATCTACCTACTAACGCCTGGCGACATCTACCGGTGCCAACGCTCAATCACATAGTCCCTGTCCTGGCCAATCTCGTTCATGACCTCGCGTGACCGCTCCATGCTGAGGTGCGCATCCTCGAGCATCCGCTGCCGGGCACGCGTGTACTCGAGCTCGTGGCGCCTCCCCAGGTCGGCCAGGTCACGGTCCTTGCTGCGCTGCAAATCGTCCAGCTCGGCCTGCGCGCGCTGGAGCTCCAGCGCCTGCTGCCTCTGGAGCGCTGCCTCCTCCTCCTGCTGTTTCTCGGCTGCTGTCCGGTGCGTCGTCGCCGTTGTCGAGCTTGGCCTGGGCAGTGCATACGGGAGCGCACGCGTCCACCCGCCGTCGTCTGGCCGCGGAACCCGCAGCTGAGATGATGCTGGCAGATGATTGGCCTCGGCGTAGAATGCCTGCTGCTGCTGCTGCTGCTGCTGCTGTTTCCCATGCTGATGCTGCCGCTGCCGCTGCGGTTCCTCGTACTGCTGCTGGACCTCGTATGCCACGGCCTGCTCGGGGAACGCCCGCCTCGGCACGTCACCCCGCTCCCTCCAGACGGCTGGCTGGTAGTTCTGCAACATGAGGTTGGAGTAGTCGCAGAACCTGCCCGGGCTGTTGAGCGTGTCCATCTTCCACAGCCGCATGAAACCGCGGCGGGTCAGACAGGCCATCTGGCACGACGCAGTCGCCATCGTAGCTCCCGTCGCCGTCGCACGTCCGCGCCGTCTCAACTCGTAGTCGAGCGAAAAGTAGTCGTAGCTGCGTCTAAGAATAACATCCGCCTCCTTCACCTTGTCCGGGCCCCCTGCTTGCACCAGCGCCGTTCGCCCTGCCCACGCCGCGCGCAACACACGCCCTGGTTAGAATATGCTTGATCTTCGCGACATGATTACCAGGGTAGGGGGGGGGAGGGAAGGAGGGGGGATGATTAGGGGTGTTTTTTTTTCTTTTCTTTTTTTGTCATCTTCGTTTTATGCATATTCGTTGTTGTTTTTTTTTCCTCACTTACAGATATTCTCTTCAGCCGGCAGCTCCACGAGATCGAGCATGGAGGATAGTGCCTCTGGCGTGACAAGCCCCGTCCTCTGGCTGTCCATGCAATCAAAAATGGCCGAGGCCAGATCGACAAAGCTCGGCCCGGCCTCGAGCGTAGTCACGTCAAACATGGTGTCCCACGCCGGACTGGACGGATAAAACGGGTTTTCGGCACCGGCAGGGCTGAGTGCTGCTGCCGCTGCTGCTGCGTAGCCGCTCATCCTATGCAGCGTCGTCCGGTGGCCCATGTTGTGAGACGCCGTGTACACCTTGAGCAGGGCACAATTGGCGCACTGGTCGTAGTCGCCGCAGTACTCGCAGTGGACCCGCGCTTTTTCCGGCGGGATGGTTTCGGAGCACCCATGGCAGACGTAGAGGGCCATTTTGTCTCGACGCACACACACACACTGTGTCTGTCTCTTCCTGGGTGTACGGCAACAACAAAAATCAGGGGGGGCGTTTTCGAACAACACAAGCGCTGACTGCCCGTCGCCTAATTAGTCAAATAAATAAGCTGATATTTGTTCCCCCCTCCCCCTTTGCTGTCTCCATGCCCAAAGCCCGCCCTCAGCTGACTAGGCGGGCTAGCCGGATATCGCCTCTAGCGCGCCACAAAGGACATGCCCATGGCGCCATCACGGAAAAGGCATTGAGGGGCGTGACCTGCCAAGCTGCCACCTTACTGGAATCAATCACATATGGGTCACGTGGCTGCGTTATTGAACGCCGCAATGCCAGCATGTATTTGTTTTTTTCTTCATGTCCCCGTTGGGTGTGAGATTGAATTTAAGCGATATCAGTCCATTTGCATCTTATTTCTGGGGCCTGCTGTCACAGCTCATCCGATTTCTCGAATGAAAACGGTGCAGGTTAGCAGATTCAGCCCAGAGCTCACCGCGCCATCATAACAATCGCTTGCAACTGGTCGGCATCCAAAAATTGTTTTGCATGTCATGATGATAGTAAATTTGATGTTTGGCGCCTAATTTATCGGGTCCCCTTGTATCCAAGCGTGTGTCCATGGAAGCCGTGATCGAACCTTGGCATTTGTTTCCTCCATTACACCAATTTGAACCCCTGTAAATTGGGAATCAAATCATGGTGCTGCAGTACGCAATAAGTTGTCAGCCCGATACGATTATAGTGGTAAACCCTGGTTTTCATTTATTCACTCTAGCAGCTGAGTGCATGCACCGCCGGGATGGAGGGGTGTCCGTTCCCAAAGAGTAAACAAGCTCTTGTCATGGATAAAGAGAATTAACAGCGTTGTGGAGCAACATGTTTATTTCCATCAAAACGTTGTAGGCTACGGTAACCAAATGCTCGGGTTTATTGTTGGGCATGTCTTTTTAAAAATATAAGCTTTCATGACATAAATAGAATATCCTCTCCAAAGTTCACACCGATTCTTCGCCCACTACCCTATACTCCACAATAGAATAGCGCACGGAGACACACTATCGGAAAGAGCATATCTGGGGTATTGCTACTAGTTCAGGGTAGTCATAAACATGTCGTCATTTTAATCACACCCTAGTTCAATCATACCACTCATAACGACGGCTGAGAAAGATAGTGTACGACACAGGAATGCAAAAACGTCATGTTGGCTATCACACATGGACGATCAAACAGCTACACTCCCATGCCGTCTGTTATGACATGCCTTGGCTTAAACACCATTAAAATGTTAAAAAATTGACTTGAGACGGAAAACACTCAGCTGACTGGCTTTCCGATGATTGCGCCATCGCCAAGTGGTTTCCAGTTTGATGACGAACTGATGCAGCCCAACCCTCGCATTGAGCGTTTGTCAGTGTACGCGGATAAAACTTTTATGCGCTAATAATAGCAAATCATATATTCAAATCGCCTTTTGGGGGCGGGAGTTAATAAATTGCCGTTTTAGAGGCCATTGCGTTAGAATTAGACTTTGCATAGCTTCCCGGTTGCCAGATCATAATCCCAGCCATCGCTTCCCACTCCAGACAAGACAAACAGGCTGTCGGTGGGATCGTACTTGTTCTTGATCTCCAGCAGCTTATCGTATGAGTCGCCGTAAAAGTCCCTTTTGAACTGTGAGTTGAACGGGTTGCCCTCGTTCATGTACGAGCCCATGTCGGGGGCCCATTCCCGCCAGAGCTTTTCCGTCGTCGTCTCCAGAGATGCTGCTCCCTGGCTGAGCATCTCCTTTGGCGGAAGGGTTTGGTCAATGTAGGCATTGTAGCTCATGGCGTGGAGGTAGGCGGTTCGCCACGATGCAAGGAGAGAGCCGCGCATGGCCTCGTCGACCTTGGCAGGCCCTGGTCCACCCTGCATGCCAATCACGGCGAATCCGGATGCATCTTCGCTGTGCCCCGTAAGCATGCGCTTGGTGTAGGCGATGAGCTTCTCCTGCGAGATGTCGGACAGTTCAGGTCGGCCGAGAAGACGGCTCGAGATCATGCTCAGCGCGCCGGCGGTGCTGGAACCAGCAGCAGCCAGTGCTTCAAAGAAGGACTGAAAACTGATGGGCTCGGGTGCGTTTGTCTGCACGATGGACAGAATGCTCTCGTTGGAAACCGCTCGCATGCGGTCAACGGTTGGCTTGATGAGCGCATCCGCGGCAGACGCGTTTATGTTGTAAGCATAGTATTCCTGGGAGACAGTCACGCCGGCCTTGGGACTGCCCTGCAGAACAATGACTCCCGCCAGGCCAGCGTCCATCAGGTCTGGGGTATCATGCAGCAGAATAGCCAACGCCCTCCAGCTGGCCTCATACGCAGCCGAGCTGTTTCCGGCCGGCTTGATGGTGAAGCCAGGAGTGGTGATGGTGGGAGGGACATGGGTTCTGAGGACGTACTGGGTGACAATACCGTACTGGCCAGCACCGCCGCCGCGAATTGCCCACAGGAGATCCTGGTTTTGCGTCGCGTCGGCCGTGAGGATATCTCCCTGGGTCGTCACCACACGCGCTTGGTAGAGGTTGTCGGCAGCAAGACCGAACGTGCTGGACAAGGGGCCGTGGCCGCCACCTTGGAGGTGACCACCCGGGCCAACTGTCGCATCGGCACCGCTGACGATGACGCTGCCCCCATCAAGGGCTGCGCCGACGGCTTGGCCGTAGTTGAGGCCGGTTTGGGCGAACAAAACCGTATCCGTGTCGTTTGATCCAGGAATCGTCCAGTTTTCCACAAGCTTGGCAGACACAAGATGACGGGTCCAGATTGACAGAGAATGGGAACCGCTAGATCTGCCAAGAAAGAAACGTTAGCAATCTGTTTTGTGAATGTCGAGCTTGAGCTTGAGTGATCGGCTCCAACTCACCGTCCGTTCAGATCGTGTCCGGTACCCTTGACAACAATGCGAATATTGCGGTCAAAAGCCCACTTGGCAGCCACGGCGATTTGCTCCTCGGTCGTAGCATTCACTACATAGCTTGGGTATCCGCCGAGAGCACATCCCTGGGTCGCATTGTAGCCCGTCGCACCGGGTGGCAGACAAGAGTTGTTGGCATAAACGGGAGACGTGATGGATTCAGGCAGTGAAGCATGGAATGACGACTCTGTCCAATTGCTCTTGACAGTGCCGCAGTCAATGGGAGAACCGAGGGGATTCCCCGAGTAGCAAGAAGATGCAGACGGGTGGACTTGGAGAAGGACCCCGTCGATGGAACTGTTCAGCGCCGCCCATTGTTGCTGTGAAGGCCAGTCGTCGTCGGAAGGCGTGAGCTTGCAGTGGCTCGAGGCCAATGCCGCTTGGAAGAAGAAGAAGAACAAAGTAGGAAGCATGGTTGCCATGATGGCCCGGATGGTTGGTTTGCAATGGGCATATTGCTGATCTTTATATAGTTTCGAGCGCCTTGGATGGTTTACTTTGAAGACACCGTCGTATTTGATGGATGCAAGAACGATGCCGAAAGTAACGAGTGCTGTTCGTGCCAATTCTTGATGATCCCCCGGCGAATACTGGTAGTGAGCGTCGAGAAAGAACCACAGCGAGGCGTATGCGTGTTCCTTGTCATCTACTGCCCCATCGGCCCAAGCTTCGTCCAGCCAGTGACGGATTGCACAGACTGTTTTTCAGAATCCTTCGAGCAGATTTGATGCGTCTTTGCGCTCCAAGAGCCAGTCGCTGTTGAGCTTCTTTCGCACATCGTATGGCAACACGAAAAATAGAAAAGCGTAAATGAGGGGAGTTACGTCATGAAAATGGATAAATACACGTATCTGCGTTTTGCTGGATACGAGCCTCGCAGAATCGCTTCAATCCCGTGCTCCCTCTGGCTGTGCCTTGCGAGCTGCATCTCAGAGCTGGACGCTATCCTTTCTTCTCACGTAATCCATGGCATCCGGGCCTGGAGCGTGCCGAGACTGTGACCCGGAACACTCTCAGATCCACATTCATCCTTTACGTTGGGTCGAGACTGTTTTATTTCGTGCTAGCAATGCGGTTAGAACCGCATTGCCACATACTATTTGGGACTAAGGTCGGCTTGGCAGTAAAGCTGCTACAAACGCGCGCGTTTGGGTTCGCCATAACCCGCGCCTGCTATCAGACATGTCATTTCATAGGCTAGCGATGGCGCGCTGGGCGAGGTGAGAATGGTCGGTCAAGTTGTGGATTGTGTGGAGTGTTTCTGCCACCCACCAACGAAGTATCGGGCCTTTTGACACAGGAAAGACACAGAGGGTGGCCCGTGAGGTACAAAATAATACCGTCATTGTTGGCGAGGTCAATTTGAAAGCTGCTTTGGGCTGTAAGAATCGCTCCTCATGGCCATTTCCTACTTATTCACTAGCCAAGCAGTGAGAGCTGGCCGAATACCATTCCTCATCTCATTTTATTTTCGGCTGAATCGAAAGAGGTTGCTACAGCTTATCCATAATTTGATTTGTTTAATGACCTGTCTTGTCCTTGCATGATCGGGTTTCAACCGCACGTTGCCTCGCTCGAATTGGTTGGCATTGCCTTTCGGTCATCGCACCGTTCCATCTGAGACGTTCCGCATTTTACCCACTCCTGTCTCATCCCAATCATTCGAGATACAACGCAAATTCTGTACGATTCTCCCCTTGAAAATCTGGATGGTAAAGGCTGCCTTGGTTTTCTGGTCGATGATGCAATGTTTAGCACCGAGCTGAACTCTCCTGCAATGTTCCGGAAGCAACGGAATCAAGTCAAATCTGTTCATGTAGCATGTGGGGGATCTGTCTCAGACACCCAACGTATCAAAGTGAGTAGCGGTGACTCACATGTGCCTCATCGCTTGGTTGGGTCCCTTGCTTAGCTCAATCCGGCTATTGCAGATTATCTCACCCAAACCCGGCAAAGGGAAAGCACAAGCCTGTTGATGCTTCTGACATATCACATCAGGAGCCTCAAGGCAGAGTTCTAATGCTTACTAAGCCTTGTCAAGGCTAGAGAACTGAGCACTCGTTAAAACACTCGTTAGAAGGGCTTTCTGCACCCAACCTGCACAAACAAAGACCTTGGGCATCGAGTGAGCGGTGTAGTTTGTGGCTGAACCCTAGAACAGTGTTGACTAAGACATGTCTTCAACTATGCGGCCGTTTGCACCGTTGTTGTGAAACCGGCGACTTTCCGAGCACTCATAAATAAGACGGGAGATTCACCCTCAAGACATTTGATTATCTAGAAATGTCGCAGTCAAACATTGACTACAAGTATTTATCGTCCACCTGCACTTTCGTTGTTCGAATTTCTCAGCAGTAGCAGATCAACTGCAGTATCAGCTTCCACCGAAACCACAATAAGCAATGTTTTTGAAACTCAACTCCCTCATTCTTCTACCCTTGGCAGTATCCGCCGGGGCATACCCTCAACAAGAGCTACTATGCGTGAAGGATGGTGTCTTTTCTTTGATAGGAGGCCATGCCGCTGCGCAATCCTTCTGTGGAGGTCATATCTCGATCCCAACAAAGACAATGTAATTGACCGAGTCTTGCGCGGATCAAAACGCATCTAATCATCCAACAATAGAACCCGAACTATTTTCATGGGCCCCTTTGGCCAGGACGAGACCATCACATTGACGGGCGCAACATCAACCAGCATTCAAACCGTGGCCACCATTACCCAGACCAAGGTTTCCACGACGACTGAGGTATGAGCAGGCAATATCTTTGATCGTGGCGCTCTAACATCGTTGCATCAATAGGTCGAAACGAAAACTGTGATGATAACAAAGCCAACGAAAAATCGGGCTTGCGACGATAGCCTCGACGTTGCAGCTGCTCACACTATAGCCATGGCTAAGCGCTACAGCTACGAAGCTCCAAACCACCACATTATTCCCGCGAGGTTGGATAAAACCAAGTCTTCTCGTGGATGCGAATGCATGCTTCCCAAGGAGGAAATTGAAACAATAAAAAAATACGTGACTCTGAATCCTCGGACGAAAACCATCACCGCCAATACTGTTGTGCAATTGTAAGTGGAACCTTCTCAAACAGAGGAATGTGAGATTGATAACCTCATTTATAGAACCAAGAAAGCCACAGCCACAATGTGGAAGACATCTATCGTGGCGGAAAGGACAACCTTGACTACTACCATGACGACTTACATTGCTTCCAACCATGATTGCGTCCATTAGTCTGTTGCCTCACGATTTGAACGTCCTTACGAAGCAAGTAATGTAGGCGTTGGCTTTTTTATACATTTCTCAAGCGCAAGAGCATGGGCTGAATTGGTACTTGACAGAACTTCACCTTCTTGGAGACTGCATTAGAGCTTATTCATTTAGATTGAGGCCTTCGACCCATAAAGAAGTAATGGACCAAACCCGCGCGAGGCGGCACCGGACATGGTTTCGAGGCCTCAAAATGTCAGCACTAATGCAGCGGAGGGGATAAGTCTAGCAGTTGCTGAATGATTTGATTGGCACTGCTATCTTCTGGCTACCTCCTGGCGTGTGGAATTTCGAATTTACAGTTATCTAGGGAAAGCGGGGCACTCCGTACGGAGTAGAGGGATGGCTGGCCATTTGCTGTCTTATTTTCCCAGCCCGTTTCTGCTTGGATCATGTAGGGGTTGCAGCCACAGATATTGATGGACGAAGGAGAATGCAACCGAAAAGAGTGTCACATACGTAATACGTCGGAATCTTTGGTAGAGTAAATAAGCCAAGAAAAGAATAGACTGAAACTCTATCTGCCTGATCGAAACATTGAGCCCTGTCTGGTGTGAGAGAAATTGCCAAGGCATATTCGGAAATCAGTCTGCCTCTTGCACTGTCGATCCGCAGAATCATGGTGGTCAACTGCAGCGATTGTGGCGTCGGGCTGCGCACGCCAAGGCATACCGCGCAACGGGGCTATGAGCTGGCTGGCTCGCAAGGCTCTATGACGTACAGAAGTGCAGTTAAGAAAGCAGCCAAACTCATTGAGATAAATACTGAGCTCACCACCTCTAGATAACCATAATTATGTGCTTCATTTCCTAGTCCGCTGCACACTTCAATTCGTCTCAAACCCCCTCCATGCCTTCTGTTTTACATATCGCGGCTCAATTACCTGCCACGGTAGCCCAGCACGGGTCCTTCTCGAGCGTTGTCAACCATGTCAGAGACATAGAAACTAGAGCAATCCGTGGCGGTGGCATCGCAAGCATAGTCGTGGGCGCTCTCGCAGCAACGACCTTTGTCTCCATTACGATATTGGTATTGTGTTCGGAGAGAGGAACGGGAACGCGAGGCAGCGGTGGAGACTATGGCGGCGGCGGTGGCGGCGATGGTGGTGGTGGTGGCGGCGGCGATGGCGGCTGCTAAGAGATACAGATGGGAGCAAGTATGGCCAATATTCGGCGGCCAATACACGAGCGGCAGCAGGTCAAGGCCAACCCACAAGGTGAATAAAGGAATATGGAATCACACCGAACCAACTGGAAAGCCACCTCAAATTGAACTAGAGCACACGGCTAAGGAGTGATATTGGAATATGGTGGAGGCAAGTTTGGGAGTTGGTGATTGTCTCATTTACCAGAAGGATCGGCACGAGGAAACCGGCTGCAGCGGCTTCTATTAGTTGACACAAAACATAACAAACCGGGTCTGAGATTATGAAATCACAATAAAGCCTGATTTAGGCATCTGTCTACGTTGCCCATTTGGTTCGCTTATCTTAGTCTAGCAACTCAGCCGTCATCATTGTGGCGCAGGATCGCGCCGAACTAAGGCGCAACGCCTGGTTGCTCTGAATTGGATGGCAGCTGTGAGTGGCTTTTCCTCTTGCGAACATAGGATAATTCAATACATTGGCGAGAAAGGGCCAGCTGAGACAATATTCAGCATGTGCGCGCGTCGTCATGTCCAGTCTCCACAGCACATGGCCAAGGAGCTGGCCGCGAGTATGGCTCCCAAGTCATGACTCGTCTTCTGAGTGGGAAATTGAAGTATCATGCTAAAATACGCCATGGATAAGTAGGAAATAATTGTGGCATCGGTTTAGCGATTCCCTTATCAATACTTGGAAATTCCTCCCCATTGCACTTGATCGTTAGGATCACGAGTATTTGGATTGTTCAAGACTGATTCTAAATCTCTTGTTGGACCGGATTCACCTTCTCAGTGCCAATGCAGTAGAGATTTCTGGCAGTGCTGGGATGGCGACGGGGAGTCCGATAAGATCACTTGCCGACCAACTTCGGCAAGGCCGCCAATGATTTCCTACCAACCAGGCGTTGGCCCAATCCCACCATCGGGGCCTCCGCCAATCCAGCGATTGAATAACCGATTTGGCATCCGCGTACCCTCCAGAACCGCTGCTACATCATCCAATATACGCCTAAAGATACGGCACATGCGTTTGATCGAACGACACAATCATTTCATTCACCAAATACTGTGTAGAGAATCACCCTTTGCATCATGTCCAAGCTATCTGAAGCGTGGCCTGCATGGCCCGAGTTTGGAACCCCGCCTTCAGTTGCCCGGGACGCTTCTTTCGCAAGAGCCAAAGCAGAGATAATCGCCGAATATGGCGAAGAGGCGCTTCGCCAAAGCTGGCTACGCGTATGCAAGGACCTTGAAACCATTTCTCAGAAGCTGATGACCCTGGGCGCTGCATCCATCCCTGTACTCCAAATGGACGATATTCTCGCCGACGGTTTCTCGGATGCGCAGCAGTTGCAGATAAAGGATAGCGGTTGTGCCATCGTCCGTGGCGTTATTCCTGAGAAAGAAACAGAATCTCTATTCAAGGGCCTGAAAAACTACGTGCAAGAAAACAGGGATAACATTCAAGGATGGCCAGAAGTTTCCCCCTCAATTTTCCGATTGTACAACTCTCCCACTCAAATCGCAGTCCGGACACATCCCAATCAAATCCGTCTCCAGCGACTTCTAAACTCGCTCTATCACGATGAGTCTGGGGAGACTAGTCCAGAGCCTCTTAGTTACACGGACGCGACGCGAATTCGCCCACCTGGACAAACATTCTTGGGGCTCGGCCCGCACATTGATGCAGGCAGTTTATGTCGTTGGGCAGATTCCAACTATCGCAAAACGTACGGCCACATCTTTTCCGGCACCCCAGAGTTGCACGACGAGTACGATCTGGGCACGCGCAGGAATGCAGATCAATTCATGTTCGAAGCAAAAGCTCATTCCGTTGTTTTTCGTTCTTTCCAAGGATGGACTGCTCTGACGTCCGCATCGCCCTCTTGCGGCACGCTGATGCTGTACCCGCACGTTCCAAGGGTCATCGCGTATGTATTGCTGCGGCCCTTCTTTGACCCTCCCACTGATGGAGCCGATGTCATGGACGCTTCGAAGTGGACATTCAACCGTGACTCGGATTGGTTTCCGGGAACCATGAAAGACCAGAGTCAGAGGTTGAGTCCAAGCTCGCATCCCCATCTGCGTTTGAAGGAGTGCGTGATGCACATTCCACCGATAAACCCCGGTGATACCGTTTGGTGGCACACTGATGTAAGCTGATACAATTGTAAATAATTTTCTGGATCCTCAAGTACTAATTATTCATAGATGTGTCATGCTGTGGATCCAGAGCATCAAGGTACAGAAGATGCGAGTGTCGTTTACGTGGCGGCATGCCCGACTACAAACAGGAACAAAGAGTTTGTGAGAGAACAGCTTGAAGCGGCACTTGCAGGGCAGGCTCCCCCAGACTGCGTTGGGGTTGATATCAATGAGACCAAGTTCAAGGGATACACAGGATATGATTTCGTCTCACCCGAGGGCCGATCTGTACTGGGGTTTGATCTAATCGCTCAAGCATGATATTACGACACATAAGTTTAATGGGTACCCTTCAATGGGATAAGAGAAATACAAAGAATATTCCAATTCGGATTTACGAAGATGCACGATTACCTGATGATGAAAACATGCAATGGACAGGAACGCAACTTATACCTCATTCACCGCAATTGAGGGCGACAATATAGTGGTGCCCAAAGTGTGATGAATAGGTAAGCGTGAAACTCTCTAAATCTAGAGATTATGAATCTATACATGAACTGAGATATTCGGACCATTGAAACGCACTCAGCTACAGAAATGAAGGAAGCGGGCCCTAGCTGCTATACCAAAGATCAACCTGTGCCTTGGTTAAGGGTAAGAGAGAATTTTCACACCATATGGCACAGGTTCAGATCTCATCCAAGGAGAAAAATGCACTTTCGGATGAAAGGTAGGCATTCCACCAGCTATTTATCATATTTCTATGCAGACGAAATACGGAATGTTCCATATCCACCATCTTTCTACTAAACTGACGAAGTTGCTTGCGCATCCTTGGCTGCAATCTTCTTGGACTTTTGTATTTCCACGTCAGAAATCGGATTCACCCCGTCATATGCCTCGACAATATCAACGACATTCTCACGGGCGACACCGTTGAAGCGCTGATCAATCTGTTCAAGCGTGAGACCGCTTGTCTCGAGATACGTAAACCAGATGACGAGGGCAACAAGCACGTTCCAACAAACACCGATAATGTAGAATCTGCAGTTTAACTGTGTCAATATCACTCAAGTGTGCAGAAAATAGAATATTTACCTCCACTTGATGTTGCTAAGCCCAATAGGAATGACATATTGATTAAAGAACCCGCTTGAAGAAGTAAAGATGCAATAGAAACTGTTGAGAAGTCAGTGAGTTGAAATTTCGGATCTAAACCAAGCAAAGATTTCTACATACGCCATGCCTTTGGCTCGAATCGTAAAATTGAGCACTTCGGCGCAATACGAAAAGGACAAAGGGGTCCAGGTAGACGAGTAGCCGATTTGGAACAAGAAAACCATAGCGACGATTGCATTTCTGCCATTGGCCATGTCTGTTGCTTGGGCTGTAAGTCCAGCCATGCATGCAAGAACCGCCGCACAGAATGCCGTTCCTGCTGTGAGCATGGGGACACGTCCAAGCCTGTCAACATAACAAATTCCAATGAGAGCAGCAACGAACGCAACGCAATTTTGTCCAATGTTGATGGCGAACTGGTCTTTTTCTGAAGTGATGCCAGCCAAGTCGAGAACACTGCTGAGGTAGAATGTGATGATACTCGACCCGATGGTTTGTTCAAAGACGCCTAGAGTGAGAAGGATGTAGCTGCGGTAGAGATTGGACCTGGTGCTGACAAAAGCTTTCCACCAGGCTCTAAACGACTCAAACTTGTTGTCCTGTTCGTAAGAAATGGTTTCTGTGATTTCTCTGAACTGGGCAACGACCAGAGGGTGAGTCTGGTCTCCTCTACCGTGGAATTTCCCGAGAATTTTCAAGGCTTCTTCTTCCCGACCGCGTGAGATTAGCCATCGCGGGGACTCAGGAATGAAGGGAAGTAGAATGATGCATGACAATGAAGGTCCAGCCATGCAAATGCAAATGATTCGCCAGCTCCAGTCACCAGACACGCTCCGGGCGCCGTATCCGATGGCGGCGGAAATGATGGCACCTAAAAGCCAGCAAGTCCAGTATAGGCCGGCAACAAAACCACGACGGCTTGGGGGTGCCAGCTCTACCAAGTAAGTCGGGACTGCAGCAATGTCTACTGCCTTGGCAATGCCGACCAGAATGCGCGCAACAAAAACCTGCCCTTTTGTCGTTGAAGTGGAATGCAGGATACAAGACACGAGAACGACTGCCGAAGAGACGAGAATGCCACCTTTTCGACCCAGTCGATCGACAATGAAGCCTGCAAACAGACCGCCGAAAATGCCTCCAATATTTTGGACTGCAGTCAAGAGACCCTTCGTGTTCGTGTCTAATCTGAACTGCGTTTGAAATGCATCCTGTAGTCAACTGTTTAATAACTGCCGATGGCCAACTGGGGCGAAGGCAATACCAGAATATTTAAAGACGACATCATGCTGGAGTCATATCCAATCGTTGCACAATTCAGTGCTGCAACTAAGCAGATGAGCAGCATTTCGCTGCTGAGCCCCTTCGTCTTGACCATGTTGGAAATTGTGAATAGAGAGAATAAGCTGCCAAAAAGCAAATCTAATTCAAATACAAAAATGCTTAACCGGCTGGAATTTATACCCGGGCTTGCTTATCTGGTGTACTTGGACCAAATTCCGACCATGTCCGTCTTGTCGCTTAGTGTGATTTTGTCGAGATTTGATCCCTGCGTAGTAGCATCCTTGTTTTTGAGAACCATGGGATTGGCAAGCTATCTATGGGTAGAGAGATGGTGATTATCTTTCATGCCATTGCAACAAAAACTTTAACATGATGAATAATTGATTGTGGATTTTATGGTACCAAGGGTGATCTTTTTCTTGCTGTTTCGCGGATTGCGTGCATCTTTCTCATCATAATGACACCAGGACAATAACATTCTAAGCTTAAATTGTACTTAAATTCCTAAATATCCGAGGGCCAAGCCTCTGTGTGTCTGAATTCACCTCGCCGCAAAGACGCAGATTAGATAGGGTTTGTCGGATGGGCCGACAATTCGACCTTGGCTAGTGGGGTCGCGAGCAATCACTCTTCGCATGATCCGACGGAATGAGAATTTGCGGAAAGAAACGAGATGAATATATGATGATTTAGCTACTATATAGTACTAAATATACGACTGGTATTCAGAGAAATCGGAAATACAGCGCTGCAGAGTCATCGATCGTCGGCTCGATTGCATATTTTGTGGACCGTGATTGAGTATTTGCGAGGCAAAAAAGCGACTTTGATTGGACCCAATCTAGCTATGGTTATGGACTTGTGCGGCATGGGGTTGGTGCATCGGGCATTTGTACCTCCATCATGGTTGTAACATCATTGGATATGACCCTGTTCTGAACATGTCGAATCACTGTTCACCATACTGTACTTGCTTATACCTAAATGCACCTCTGAAAAGCATCATGCGAAAATACGGCATCTGATAGGATAAAAGTTAGTTTCTAGCGCATGTTAGTCCCAAATCCATAAGCATCTCTAGGCACGCAAGCATTTACACATCTTGATCAACCAAGCATGAGACGTCTCAAGTTCACGAGCATCGAGCATCAAACATCGAGGCCAGATTCATGTTTATCCGGAGACCAGCCCTCCTTGGCGTAAGAATGGCCATTGAGGTCTATATCGAATTGTGGACTTGCATTAGTTATTTAGCCGTGAGATTATCATTTGGTTACTCGGAGAAATCGGAGCGAATGGAATTCATGATCGCTTACAAGCACATGCTTACCCCTCAATTGAGCCAGTTGGAAGAGCGGCACCTGGCTGATTCGGGGCATTCGGAACGTGAGCGATTTCCACACCCGCAGATCCCGAGATCTAAAGGACCCTTAAATCGGGATTTAGTGCCTCCATCGGAGTAATCCATGCCCAACAGTTCAACTGATTGGTTCCCCCGCCGGACTATGTTGTTATCAACTCCACCGGATCAAGCCAGCATACTCAATCAACTACGAATCGTGATTCCGAGTTTAAAATGCATGATATTTTCCAAGCCGGCTTTGCTGCCGTTCCATCTCTTGGCGATAGCATGCAAACCACTCACTTGGCGACCCCTCTTTAGGCCTGGCATGTGGTCATCACGGAGCCTAGGTTCCTCGGCTCTTGATGATGTACCTTTAAAATTGCCAAGGGTTTGGTGACGGAGTAGTCTCAAAACTGTCTATCGAATGCAATGTGTTTACGACCATTTGAACAGAAATAACAGTTAGGGATTCCGCTTTGCGTACTGGCTCTCAATTGATGACTTAGCTAAATAAAAGTCTCATTGCTTTGACCTCGTACCGTCAATATGACTGAATAGAAATCAGCCTTTCACTTGTCGATGTCTGTTATAAAGTGTTTTGTTAAGACGTGTTTCAGGTCTGCCATTTTTCTGGGTGGCGCAGTTTAGCCACGGGCCATTTACCACATTCGTTGCTATTGGACTAGGATAGTTATACAACGCTATCCTACTTTGGGATCTTTCTCCTATTTTGAATGCGAGATGAGTATGGAACGGCTCGCTCGGATGAGATTGTGCAATTGAAAGAATTTGATTCTCTGATTCCCGCAGCACTTTTATATATAAAGGTGGCCATCCAGAATTACCGCTCACTACTATGCGTCATGGATTTTTCCATATACTAAAAACCAGCGTAGTCGCAAGCAGACTGAAAATCTCTCCTCATCTTTCGGTGAGAACTATTCGGCTATCATTTGAAAGACGCCAAGTTTGCCAAACGCGGCTAGAATCGAGCGTTGTCAACACCCTCTTAATTTCTACCCGATCCAATAAAGAACTTACCAGTGATGCATATGGGATTGACAGAAACTAGACGTGAAATCTATGTGACATAAACTTGCGACCTTTTCTCATTTTTGACGAGATTGATGTGTGACACTCTTGGCATCACGAGCGCTAGTGCGCCACAATTTCGTGCCGGCGCAAGCGAACCAGACAGGTACAGGCTAAATTTGACAAAACCAATTACCTGTTGATTTCAACATTTCAGCCTAAGATCGGTATTTTTGTAACTCGGACTAGATGATAATTTCAAATCAAAGACAAATTTACAAAGTCTTCTCACCGCCTATCCTTCCACTTAGTATTTGCGTTCTACACCACTGTAGCGAACATATGAGCGTTGGTACTGGTTTTCTCACTACTCATTATCAATGAAAGTGAATTGCGATATGTCAGGTGTTTTTTCGTCTCCTTGTCAAGTCACGTTTCTTTCTGTCTCGTGACCCTCCACCATTTTGTGCCGAGGATTACTACCTTCCTGGTTCTCTACCACACCACTTCAACACAAACTGGGGGCGTCTCAGACCCTGCAAGCCACCAATACAACTCGGTGCCATCTGAGGCAGACATGTGGCACGGCTGGAACGTACCAACTTCGGTAACGGTTTGAAGAAAAAATGACATATATTGACTGTTCGTGGCGTCACGCAAAGCTCGGATCCCATTCAATAGCATGGTAACATATCACTATGAAGCATTTAGCCCTTTTATCACTGGTTTCTCTCCTAATCTTCAGATGCATTGCCGTCGAAAATTCGACCGCACATGTGTTCTCCGGTCTGCCCCAATGTGCGGTAAGTTTAAAATCGCTGTTCCATTTGACGTGCCATTTTATTGATATTCAGAAGATCCCATGTCTTGATGATGCGATTACAGAGTCAACTTGCGATGCGACAAATACGACTTGTGTTTGCACGGATGGATTCATTTTGGAATCAGCTGGAGTTTGTGCCTCCCAAGAATGCAGCGTCAAAGACCTCCTCGGTGTGTTCGCTAGCCATATAGACACCAATTCAACGCTAATCGCCTCTCAGTAACTAAAAACGCAACTCTGACAAACTGCGGTGCTCCAATACGCGATAAGACACCCATATTTATCAATGCCACCATCGTTTTAGGAACATGCACTGGGGTCTTCGTCTTGTTGCGATTTGCGACCAAGTTCTTCATCATGAAGATGGACTGGGGTTTGGATGATCTATTCATCCTGATAACATTCATATGCGGGCTTCCATCCACCGCTATGAATATTCACGGCACGGCAGGCCATGGAGAGGGTAAAGACATCTGGACACTGGAACCAAACCAAATCACTACTTTCGGATTGTTCTTTTACATCCTTGAAGTCTTTTATTTTGCGCAAGTGTCTCTTCTGAAGATGTCGCTCCTCTTCTTCTACTGGAGAATCTTTTTCAGATCCGCGAAAAATGCTCTGCGAGGCACCATCTTGTTTAATGCTTTGTTTGGGATTACCTTCATTGTTGTTGCCATATTTCAGTGCTCGCCAGTAAGTTTCTTTTGGGAAGGCTGGGATGGAGAGCACGAGGGAAAATGGTATGTTGACTTTCTCGGTTGAAATGGATGTAAATTTAGCTAACTGTGCTGACAGCCTGAACACAAACGCCATTGGCTGGGCCAATGCATCCATAAGCATTGCCCTGGACATTTGGATGCTGGCGATACCTCTGTGGTGTTTGCAAAGCCTCAAAATGAACTGGAAGAAGAAAGTTGCAATTGCTGCCATGTTTATGGTGGGCACCTTGTACGTTTTTCGTTTGTTAATGAAATGGTGGCTAACTTTACTAGTATCACTGTGGTGAGCATCATCCGTCTACAATACATTGTCACTCTGCGCGCATCACACAATCCTACATTTGACCAAATTGACCTATCCATTTGGTCTACTGTCGAGATTAACGTGGGTATCATGTGTGTTTGTATGCCAACTCTGAGAGTTCTGCTTGGTCACTTTTTCCCAAGCCTTCGAGGTTCGACAAACGACTCAAACAAGTACATAAAACCGGAGGGTGGAAATGTCTCGGACCCACGAATGGGCATTCGAAATGTTGCCCTCGGATATCCTCCACGTACAGGGAATCCAGAACAGCCGACAGCTCGTGGAATCACGGTCAACAAATCTTTTGGAATCCGACACAGCGATGGCGATGACATATATCTGGTTGATATGGACCCTGTGGATACAGAATTCCGGGCAAAGAGACCTAGTACTAGCCGCACTAGTGAAAGATCCCTCGTGGAGAGAATTTGAGGTAATCTGTACCGATAATCTGATATTTAAATGTGTTGGCGAAGGGCTGCCTTGAATGAATATCGTATTGCTGTCTTGTAGTGAATTTTATTCTAATACAACCGTTTGCATTTTGACGCAAATTCCATCATGAATGCTGCCCGTGGAGGTCGGCTTATTCCGATTTCGCCATAGAAAAAAGAAAAAGCCACTATCCCTTTGTATATTGTCGCCTAGGCTGTCTGTTTGGCAATCCTTCACCCCGAAGTAAGCTATGGTGTTTATGCTTCCCCCAAAAGGTGAATCTATACTGTAGCGCTAGTTAGTGCTCTCTGGTGGCAACATTCTGTCATCAATGACGACATGGGCATTACGTCAAAATGAAGGAATGATAAGACCCGCCACCCCCTCTCCTGTCTGATACTGGACTTCCATGAAGGCTGCAATTAGTGATAACAACTGTACCAAATCTTTCAACTTTTGCACCTTACGAAAAAGAGTCCTCAGGTACACTGTCAGTAAGATTACATGGAGCCACCCAGCCAACCCCCCAAGGCTGCCGTCTACACAATTGAAGACAATGCAGCGACAAAGGACCCTGTGGAACAAAAGTTCGCAAGAATAGCGGGATTTGAAGAACATCCAGTTGAGGAACGCCTTCCCAGTTCAGGCTCACGTGAAGGCTTGGCAGCCTCCTCTGGTTACGGTACAGGGAACAGACTGGAGGGAGAACCTGCCGCACAAGTACAAAGCTCGAACTCTCGCAATGAGTACGAAGATGAGAAGATGCGCCCCCCAGTCGAGGGGGATGCTGCAAGGGCTGTGAGACACAAACCCGGCGCTGGGGGATCTGAGCCGGACTTTTTGAGTGACTTGGATCGGTACGTTTGTTCCACGACAGGCGCCCGTGTACATAAGATCAAATACTGAAGATTATGACAGAAAGAAGGAAGAACAGGCACCGAAAAGGAAGGAAATGGGGAAGGCGAGAGACGGCCGAGAAACTGATGACAAAGATCCACGTCTTGGTGTTGACACGGAAATCCGCCAGACTTGAAAGAATTAACACTGATCGCGATGTTTAGATACCAACTGTCGCAATTATCAGAGGACTTTTGATTGGCTACAAACACGTGATGGGGTTCTGAAAGTGCAGCCTCTGGGTAGAAGCAATCGTCCGGCCGAAAGAGGGGTAGATTAGGCGTCAACATCACCACTGATTCATTCCACTTCACAAGTCCTTGGGGATTCTACATGTTTTATGTACTAAAGTTTTGATTTATCTGCCTCCTAATTGTATTTTGAGATAGTTTCACGGCTGCCAGTGCCCCGGTAATAGGGAAATTCGATCAGTTATCTGATACCTTGAGCCAATTCCTTGTTGGACATCACCCGCTTTCGAACGCGATGAGCTCTACAGAAGCAGGGGATGAGGTTCCCAGTACACCCACAGGTGATTACCCGGGCCTGGCAGTATATTTGATTGACCTTTCAGATGATCTGCGAAGCCAGTATTACGGCACGGGATCAACGTGGCATCTTAATGAAGCGGCTAGAATGGCGAGAAAAGCCATTCGCTCAGCATCCCACGGCAATCAGATTATGGCCTCGTATTTCAATCACCTGGGGTTAATACTGGCTTCTCAGTACGACAATAACCAATCCATGATGGACCTTGAGGAGGCCATTGAAGCAGTCAACCAAGCTGTTCAAATGACCCCCATAGGTCATGCAAAACGAGTTAGATATTTAGATAATCTGGAGAGGATGACCTACGATCGATACAAACACACAAAAAGAGACTCGGATTTCGTGACAGCAGAGAGATTGGCTAGACAGGTGATCCAAGAAACCCCAGAAAGCCACACGGATTCAGCGGGGCATTCAAACAGGCTAGGCTTTATCTTGCATCACCGCTATTTCGATACGGGCGATGTGCTCCATCTCAAAAAGGCTATCGAGGCTGCCAAACAGGCTGTCAATGGGGTTTCAAAAGGTGACTACGAACACTCAAGGCATCTGCACAATCTCTTCCGGATGCTTCGGGATCATTATCACTTCGCCGGGGAGGGGGAAGATCCTTCAGAGGCTCTCGAAATTGCGCAAAAGTCGGTTGCTGCAACCCCTGACGACCATTTCGATAAACTAGGGCACCTCTTCTTTCTGGGACTGGCAACATTTGACCAATATGAATTCACAAATGATTTAAAATATTTAGAGGAAGCTGTGGGAATATATCGAAATGTCGTGGCATCTGTTCCAGAAAACAATCCAGATTGGCTTTCCAGGTTGTCCGAGCTTGGCAACAGCCTTGACAGTCGATATGACACTACAGGATCTCCAGATGATCTGCAGGAGGCTATTCGGATAGCCAGAAGAGTAATAGCCGATACCCCGGTCGGTGATCCAGAGGAACCGGAAGTGCATTCCTATCTTGTTGGTCGATTGGTTAAGCGCTATAACTTGACTGGCTCAGCAGCTGATCTTGATGAAGCCATAGCGGTCGGCACAAATGCTATTCAAAGTACGTCGAAGAATCATCCTTCGCGAGCCAAGCTTCTGAATAACCTTGCGAATGGACTCTCTGATCGGTATCATCGTCTGGGAGCAATATCCGATCTTGAAGAAGCGATCAAATGTGCGAAAGAAGCCACTGATAAACTTCCTGAACATCACCCAGATTGGGTCATTTACTTTGCCAACTTAGGATCCAAGCTTATGTTTAGATACAGCAAAACACAAGCAATTACAGATCTCTTTGAAGCTACTGAAATATTTGCAAGAGCAATGCATATGTCAAAAGAAGGATCTCCAGAAAGGGTTTGTTTCACATATAACCTTGGCTTAAACCTGGAACAACGATATGAGAGGACCCGAAACCCCGAGGACCTCGAAGAAGCAATCAACATAGCTCGTCATCTGACAGAGGGATCTCGGAAAGAAGATCAAAACAGAGGGGAGTATCTGTCACTTCTTGTAATGACCCTGCAGCTTCAATTTCGTCGTGTAGGTGACAATTTGGACCTCGAAGAGATAGTAAAATTGGCAAGAGAGATGATGGATTGTACACCAAATGGTAGCCCAAAACGCTCATGGAGATTGAATAGACTCGCATCAGTGCTCATGTTGCAGTATCGGGACACTGAAGAACTTAGTTATCTCGAAGAGGCTATCGATGTGGCCAAACAATCAATTGATGCCGCTGATGACACTCATACATCCAAGGCTGCATACCTAATGACAGCTGGAAGATCCTTTTGGGGCAGATTCGAGTTGAATAAGGCTATAGAGGATTGTCGGCAGGCCATCTCTTACTTTCAAGCTGCATTGTGCCATATGCAGGGTCCTATCACAACTCGCATCAAAGCTGGGAGGAGTGCAATTATCGTTGCCACATATATATCCGACTGGCAAGAAGCCTATGATATATCGTGCCTAACTATAGATCTTATCCCTCAGTTGGCCTTGCAGTCACTCAACAATTTCGACAAGCAGGAGATTCTTGGTTTGTTAAACAGTCTTGCCTCCGATGCCGCCGGATTGGCACTGCAGCTTGGCAAATCCCCTTTTACTGCACTGACCTTTCTCGAAAAGGGGAGGGGCGTGCTTGCATCGTCCCTCGATGACATGCGGGCAGATATTGACGAGCTACAAGAAAAATGCCCGGAGCTAGCGGAGAAATTTGTGCGGCTCCGCGATCAACTAGAAGTTCTGGGGCTCGATGGTCGATTAGAAGAGCTCAGTGGATCATTCAGAAGTTTCAAGAATTACGCATCGAATCCACGACATGACTTAGGGGTTGAATTTGAGCGAGTAATTGCTCAGATACGCCGGCAAGAGGGCTTGGAGGACTTTCTACTCGCCCCAACCGAATTGAAAATGATGTCGGCCGCGAGGCATGGACCAATAGTGATTTTAAACAGCAGCCCTTATCGCTGTGATGCGATCTTGGTAGAGAGAGGTGGAATTAGGTCAATACCTTTACCTGATTGCAGACGAGATGATGTTGTGCAGCATGTCGATAGCGGTACTTTGAAAGGGCCTCAGGCTCTGAAATGGATGTGGCACTGCATAGCCGAGCCTATCTTGACTGCACTGGGCTTCACTCAGGTGCCAAGAGACAACGACTGGCCCCATGTGTGGTGGATCATGACGGGGCTTTTTACCAAGCTTCCGATTCATGCTGCTGGAAATCACAGACAGGGCACATTCGAAACTGTATTGGACAGAGTGGTGTCGTCGTACAATTCGTCCATCAAGTCAATTATCCACGGTCGCCGCCGTACGAACTCGGCCTCGCCTTTGACGATTGCTCCATCTCAGGCGCTCGTGGTTGCAATGCATCACACACCTGGAAGTGCTGATCTGCCCTTTGCCTCCCGAGAAGTGGCTGTTGTGCGGAGCAAATGCGAAATTATGTTGACGATCCCGGTGGAATTAGGACCCGACAAAGAAGCGATTCTGCGGCATCTACCCGGCTGCAACCTATTCCACTTTGCTGGACACGGTGATACAAATCTGGCCAACCCCTCAGAAAGCTATCTAGCCTTGAGCCGAGACAAAAGCAAGTGTCTAACGGTTGCAAACCTACTCGCTCTGAACCTGCAAAAGCACGCGCCATTCCTTGCTTATCTATCTGCGTGTGGGACAAGCCAAGTCAAAGACGCCATGTTTGTTGACGAAGGCATACATCTCATCAGCGCCTTTCGAATAGCCGGATTCCGTCACGTTATCGGAACTCTGTGGGAAGTGCATGATGAAACCTGTTTATTCATGGCAGATGCAACATATGAGGCTATTAGTAAAGGGGGTCGAACGGACTGGTCCGTCGCATGGGGGCTTCATTCAGCTTCAAGAAAGCTCCGCGACGATTGGCTCAGAAAGGAAGAAGGCAACAGTAGATCAACTAGCATCTTGGAAACACAGGTGGGGGTTGGTGAACTTATGTGCAGTGGAGATGGCGAAGAAGCTCGCTGTGATGAATTTTCGAGGGATTTTGTCCCGTCTGACAGCAAGCCTATTCGGCCAAAATGGATTCCTTACGTCCATTTTGGAGTATAAATGGTATCACATAGGTTTCTTGAAGCACACGGAAAAAATCCAGTTCTCCTGTTAGGTAGTCAATGTCATCTCACAACAAATTTCTCAAATTGCAAAAATTATTCACGTCCAGTATGAGAATAACACAAAGAAAAAAGAAATAAGTACATCATCTAGTCTCATCTCAATCAAACTCAAACCAACATCAATCAACGCTCTCTCTCTCATGCGCCCAAAATCTCAAATTGTGTTTGTTACAATTAACAGGCACCAGAAGGAATGACAAAGCTCTCAGTGCGGCTTGAGCTGCTATATCTAGCACCCTCGCCCAATCCTCGCTTGGCAAAGGCAGTCCAGAGCTCGCACTGGTTAGCGCCCTTGGTGAGGGCAGTGTCGGCATCCAGGATGGCATCACGAGCCTGGACAAAGTTGGGGCTGCAAGGTTGCCTATGATTTGATGTTAGATGTTGTAAAAAAAAAAAAAGAGACAAAGAAGCGGGGAAAACTTACAGTGCCATACCATCGATGACCAGCTTCATAGCCAAATACCTTCCATCGGTGGGAACGCCCGCAGAGTCAAAGGCGGGGACATCGCTGTCGCTCTTTCCGTGCTTGTCGATCAAGTTCCACAGGACCTCGTAAAGGATGGTGGCCCAGACGGTTCCGATAGCGTGGACCGCAGAGAGCGAGTTGACGCTCTTGTAGGTGTAGGGGTTAGTGGTAAGGCTCGTGCTGTAGGGGTAGGCTCGGATCCCAGCATTATTGTTGTAGACCCAGGCGCCGATGACGTGGTTTGTCGATCGCGTATCGCTAGGGTTGAGGCGGATGGCCGTGGCCATGAAATCACTCCAGCCCTCTCCCATGCCTCCAGACTCGGTTCCAGAAAGGCAGCCAGAGTTGGATGGACCGCCAGTCAATCGGTTGGACACTACATTGCAATTAGACTCTGCTCGGGTTCTCATGGGTTAAAAATAGGGCACTGGGTTGCTTACATCCGTGCGTGTACTCGTGGATCACCACACCGGCATCAAAAGAGCAGTCCCTTTGAGGGCTGCTGTAGGTCCAGAGGTACATTCTCATGCGCCCTGGGCTACCGTCGGACGGTGTGGCAAAGTTGGCATTGTTGGTGCCGCTTCCGTCCTGGGCGTTCAAGATGACGTAGTCATTACCCTGGCCTCCCTGGCCGTTGTTGTTGTACTCGAAGTTTCCAGCCACCTCGGTGAATCCGAGGCGGTAAAGGACGTCGTGGTACTTGTTGGCTGTATAGAACAGCTGAGTGATGGAGGCATCACGGTAAGTGGTTGGGGTTGTGGTGCTAGTGGAGTAGTCGTACTCGAACGCGAGGCTTGAGCTGCTTGGGCGGTAGTTGTTGAGGTACGAGGTTCCGCCAGATGGGTTGACCTGAGCAATGGCGTTGTTACCACGGGTGGTGGTGTAGTTGGTGCTGCCATCGGAAATCCAAGTGAACTCGGAAGTCTGAATGTCCCAAGGGTCTTTGATGACAGTGCGAGATCCCTCAGTCGGGTCGTTGATGTCCCAAGGGCTAGGTTCAAAACAAGTTAGCTTATGTAATTCTCTTTTAACTGGAATGCCTCATCCGACTTACTAGACCTCGTACGTGGCAATATCAGCAACGTAGTCGACAACACCATGGACCTTCTCGTTGGTTTCGGTGTCCATGTAGGTCAAAAGCCAGTTGTCCATGACATCAGTCTCAACCCTCCAGGTCAGAGCGAGCTTTCCATCAGAGTTCACGAGGTAAACAAGCTTGGCCTCGGGGTCAGACACGGCGCCCTTTGTGCCGGTGAGAGTGTAGTGCTCAGTTTCGTCCTTGGCTTCAGCCTTGGCGCTCTCTGCCTCGACAGGAAGAGCAAGAACATCTACTGCACCCTTCAGCGCAGCGACGGGGTCTGAAACATCTCTCTTGGTGAAAGGTGCGGGCAAGTCGCCGGTGTAGAAGCTGTTACCAAAAGAGAAGATGCTGCCATCCGAGGCAACCTGCTTTTAGTTAGCACATGTTTGTAATATTTGTAGTTTCAACAGTAAAAGCCAAGCTTACATTGACGTTGAAGTCAGCGTTGTCAACATCAACTCCATTTACCGTCTGCTTGAAGTGCACATGGGCAATTCCACCAGAACCAACATAGTGGTCTTCAACCAGACGATAGGTAGCATCGGGGACAACCGACTTGACAAGCTCCTTGGCAGCATCCACATAGTTGCCATCTCGCTTAGTAATTTGGACCGGCGGGTCTTCAATAACCTTCTCGTTTGTCACATAGTCGGACATTTCCTTGAGACGGAAAGCCTCCAAGTCGATACCCCTCTTGGATAGAGCGACATTGTTGGGCTGTCGTCTCGATGGATGGGCATGGGTCCTGGCGGCGAGGCCAGCAAGACCCAAGAGGAGGAGTGAACGCATCGTCATGTTGACTGAGTAAATGATTGAGAAAGTGCCTGGGCCTGGAATGAGAGACTAGAACACGGCTTGCTTTTCTGCTTTATCAACTACGGCCATGGTCGCCTTTATAGTTGGGGTCACGAACGGGTGCTTGGGTTGCTCCTCATTGGGTGTTTGGCAGTTGGTGCTATCACCTGCATTTCGCGATGAATGACATAATCCAGCTGCCCTGTATGATTGGGACTTTTTTTAATGCAGCATCTGAAAGGAAGGTATGGTTTGACTGAATACGAGATAAACTTCTGGACTTTTGCTCGTGATGGAACTTCTGAATTGGTCCCGGTAACATGGCGTGGATTTTATGAAGCGATGTGGATCAATCCTTTATCCGATCGATGGATCGGCTACAGATCAAATGTGGAATTAGGTTGTATTATTGATATGATTTGGTGTAGTCTGGATTTAAAATTTGTGGTAAGGCTCATAAGTCCGATACCGAAGCAGGGGTCAGGCCGGCAGCTGCCAACTTCGGGATTGGAGTCTATGTACAAGGCCCAACAGAACATGCCATCTGTTAGCATAAGGACCCCGCTGGAGTTTTTTCTTTTTGAGTTAAATACGGGGAAATCATTATTGGATTATGTTAACCATGCCTGATTATTAGGCCATTGTCCAAGGCTTTAGTTTAGGAAAGGAAGGCGAATGCAGATCCAGGCGTTCCATACGGCAGGACTTGCCGATTGCGGAAGAACATTGGTCAATTTTGGCAATATTCCTTCTTCATTATACTGATCGTGCGCAGTGTAAATACCTCACAGGACACGCGACCTCAGTACCGGCTGTGGCGCAATCGACCCCCTGCGTCCAGAATGCAGCTTGTGGCTCTTGGCACGGCACTATTTCCCTTGGAAACGGCGGCTATTTTTCACCAATCCCTCACGATCTGTGACTTTTGTAGCCCTCAGTTAAATCCCCAACGGCTAGACTATCGCTGCCAATGCTCTCGGCGTTGCCTGTCCTGCAACCAAGTTGGTCGACGTGACGCTGGACAGGGTACGGACCTTCCCAATCAGGACATGGCACCGGCCACTGTAACCACCTTATCGCCATTGGGCAGGTGACGGCAATACGGGGGGACTTTTCGGGCCCTAAAGCGAGGAATCCAATCTTTTAATACGTCGGAGCTATCCACCAAAATTGTTAGAGCGGAAGAACTAGTTCCATCCTCTAAATCGTCTCCAGGTTTGATGTGGGAGTTGGTTAATTTCCGGTGGTCCGTTTTATTTTTGCACATTGACAAATGTTTAATTTATACTTTTTTATTTTTACCTCTTTCCAATTCGGCGCCTTTCTTTTTTTTCAACTTTTAAGCTTGAATTATAACCTTGAATCAAGGAATTCACCAACTGCGCACCGATTTTTTGGACAAAATGCATGCCATGCTCATTATGAATGTATGAAACTTTAAACGTCTAATTTCTCGCAACGCTATGCCCAGTTTGCGGCAGCCCATCGAGTTCAACAGCTCGTTCTCGACTCTCCAGCTCCCACGGTGGCGGTGAGTGGGATGCATGGGGGTCCACCAACTCTGACGGTGCTGGTGAGAGGACTTTGTGTGGATCCAGTTCTTTTACGTCGGTCCCGAAATTCTCGGTTTGGTCTGGCTGCGGCTCTTTGCGGTTCATTCGGCGACGATAAAGGTAAAAGGCAGCGCCGATAAGACAAATGCCTGCGACGCCTCCAACAACACCTCCGGCTATGGCTCCGGCAGGTGTCTTTTTGGATTCCGTAGATGTTTCGCTGGAACTCGTAGACGTAGGACCATCGGAGGAAGTTGTTGTCGAGCCTAGTTGTTTGTGTCAGTCTTGGACAATAAGGCAACGGGTTATGTGGGTATACCATCTTCAAAAATGGCTTTGATGTCTTTGTCAGACCATCCAACAGTGTCAACACCCCTAAATAGAATTAGCAACTTCATTGCTGGTAGCGCAAACCATCAGTCGGACTCACTCTTTCTCATACCACTCCCGCACCATTTGAGGAGACTGGTATGTGTCTGCCCCAGCATCATAACGATCGCTCCATTTCAACTCGGTCAGATCGAATATGCCAATAGTCTGATTCCATACGTCGTCTTGGGTCCATGTGAATTGTTCTTCCGTGCCCCCAAACACAAGCATTTGCCGGTTGCCCACGATGTTGCATGTGTGGTATTGGCGGGTTGGCGACGACACATCAATGCGGAACCAATGGAAAGCGGGAAGCGACAAAACCCACATGTCGCCGAGGTCCCCTATGCTCTTCTGCTCGTTCCATCCGCCGTAAATGTATCTGAAATCAAAACAAAAACAAATTGTTAAATATGTGCGGGTGATGTTTGGGTGAATCTCACATTTCATAGGTCCCGTTTTGTCCGTGTACCCCAGTGGCGCAAAAGCCTACTCTCGTGTCCGGGATATCCCCCGATGCTGCCTGCGAGTACCAAGTCTTTTTGATTGGGTCGTAAAAGGTGACTTCTCTAAAATCGTTTTGGTGATCCATCCCTGCCGATACCATAGCAGTATTGCCTCCCAGGGTGAAGAACAGAGGATTCTCTCCAAAGCCCGTGACGCAAACGCCAGAGCTCTTTGCCACGTAACCATATGTATTCATATCGGCGGTCGAATCGTTGCTCCACGTGCGAGTGTCCATGTTGTATGTCAAAATTCCAGGGAGTCGGAACTGAGTGACACCGTCGCTGAATGCGTACTCGGCTTCGGACCAGTCGTTTGCCCAACCTCCCAGATAGAAGCCCATGCCACCGCAAGAAGCCGAGGCGCCATCTATTCCATGCCAGAGCGACTGAAAGTAACCTTCGTTGGATGGAGAAGATACAGACCAGTTGCCTCCGCCTTCGCCATCTGATTGGAACTCGTACAGCGGGTTGGTGTCGTCGTCAGCCGCCGCCTTGTACGGTCGCTGTCCGGCCCATCGATACAACTTCCCCGTCGTTTCATTTGACCAAAGACCGGACCGAGACACGGGCTGTGGGAGATTGTCGGGCTTTTCAATCTCTCTTATCTTGACAGTCGAATTTGTCCACGAGGTTTTAAGCGGAATCGATAATGTGTTGTTGGCTGGGCACAATCGGTGAGAAGAGATAGCAGCGAGTCACGCGTGACTTTATCTTACAAGAACGGGTCACGCTGGCATTATTGTCCTTTCTTCCATTCACATAATTTGATATTTCGCCTCCTTCGACGTATAGGTAGTCACCCAGAACGGCCGGTGCTTAGCTTGTCAGTCAAAAAGTATAAGCCTGGCAATTGGGGACTTATCTTTGTGCAATGCGCGACGCTGGAAGGGCCATGCAGAATCGGCAGCAACCACTTCTGTGGCGCCTATTAAACACGCTATTAATGAGCACAAAAGCATGCGCTGCGTTCTTAACCACATGGTGGAATCCATGGTCCAGGCTTCTGCTGGTAGATCAAGATGCAACTCGCAAAAATGGGCTCTGCCAATCACTCGCCACTATTAGGGCCAAAAGTCAGAAAGAAGAAGAGAAAAAGAAAAAGAAAAATGTTTCACAAGAACTTCAAGTTACAGGTAAATATGCTTAAATTAGGACAGTGTAGAGGCCCCAGGCAGATCAATACTGCCCGTGGTGCGGCTGAGTTGGCCCCACGTCGCCCTGCAGCTCATCAACTTGTTTTCTTCGCATGGGCCAGGTCCGAATCAATGACGGACGCATCAGCCCCGCCAAGGATGCAGGCAATCATGGCTGTTCAAATTAGACCATCACGGTGACGATTGTTGGTTGGAGAGTATGATGAGCGTGTTCGACTGCTCCTTGCATTTGAGGAGGGGAAGAAGGTGAAATTGAACCTGCTAACAGCCAATATGATGTGATTTTCGGGTCAATCCCGAGCCACACGCAGGGCATACCACACACATTCTGCCAAATACAAGGCAAAAGCGTGGGCGAGCTGGTGAAACGGGCTGAACAGCACACCCCTGGCAGGGCGACTTGGCGTCCACGTTGTGTAGTCAATCATACCGGGGAGGGACCAATGACTCCGACTCTTCTCCACTTAATTGCCCCCAGAGACAGATCACGTCGGTCGCACAATTGACAAAAGCCTGCTTTCTGCATCTCACAAAGGCTTTGATCGGCAACGATAATTGCAACACTGGCTCTTCAAGACCCAGTAGCTAGCTAAATGGACAGCTGAGCCCCGGTCAAGTCGAGTGTTGCCTTGCAAGGTTGCTGCTCCATTCCTTTTCCGCGCGGAGTCTTGATGTCCTCTCGCCGCTAAAGCCCCCCCTGTCCCCACCACCAAGGCGCAGGGACAATCCGCAAATTTCGGGCGACGCGGACGCCGTTGCAGAATCCTGCGGGAGAAGCTGACTGCAGCGCCAACGAGGTTGAGCGGATGTGCCCAGGCTTGGCCCACGTAACGGCCTGCGCCACGACTGGCTACCTCTGCGTGAGCGGAAGGCTGAATGATATGGCAGCACAGCCCGTGTTCGCTGTTATTTCATCCCAGATCTATCTGTCTGCAGTGGCAAGGCGGTGGTCGGGCGCATCTTGGTTCAGCTGTCAAATTGAACTAGGTGAATTTAATCTTCTCAGCTAATCAACTGATCTGATCTGGTATTGGATCGGCTTGAAGCTGCCGCCGTTGGACAGGGATGCCGAACATGCCGTCATGGCCACCACCAAGTCCATTTCGGCCACAAAATCGATGTGATCCCCAGCTTTGCTCGTTGGCGGCAGAACCTTGAATTTCCCCGTCTCGCCGTCCACCGGCACATTCATGAAGCAATTGAACGCACACGGGATCTGGTCTTGTTTAATACCGTATTTTTCCAACGCAAAAGCCAAGTTGCCAAAGCACCCCGGTGCTGGGTCAGCATCGCCATAGATGATGCGAAACGTGTCTTTGGAGCATGGAGTCAGCAGGAAGTCGTGTCTGCCGACGGTATCCTTGACAATCCTGAGCATGACGTTGCTTCGATTGCTATAGAGCTTGTCCCCCTCGGTCATGTAGATTTTGTCGGCGTAGTCAAAAGTGCGACCGTTGGAGATGGCCTCGTCGGTGTCGGCAAGGTTGAAAGCGACCAGGTCGGAAACTTGGCAGCCCTCCGGGTCGATCACCCGAAGCTGCTGGCCTTTTTTCAGAGTAAACGAGGTCCCCGTGCGGGGAGACAGCTGTATTATCCCGTCTTCAAGGACCTGGGTTTGTTCCGCCATGGTTTCTCGGGAAGATCTGTCAAAGCGGGGACCTGGAGCGATGCTAGATCAAAACTGTGATGGTATGAACCCAAAAACGCGATGCCTGCAACAAACGGGGCCGAGTTTTGTGATAAATTAAGGAGCCCAGAACGTAACAAGTGGCTAACAAACGTACAAATTCCCCAAACTAATCAAGAAATGCCAATGATCAAATGCAATCAGAATGTGGGACAATGCAGATGAAAGGGCGCGCATGATGACACCGCACTAACGAGTCTTTTCTCTCTCAACTCCTCCATTGGGTTTAGTTCAAGTCAAACGGCGGGCCAATTTTCGCCCACGTTCCAAGTTGTTGGTCAAAATATGATGCACTCGCCACTATCGTCTCCAACCGATCCATCGTTTCTTTCATCTGGGGGGCTTTTTCGATCTTGTATTTTTCTTTAGATATGTTTATATAACCAAAGATATATACCATGTTGCGTCTATGCTTCTCTGCCTTCCCAAAGGATGACAACAAAAATTAGAAAGCGGTTCGTCAACATTTATTAGACGCTGCACTCCAACTGAGCTCGCGAAGAACCTGGTCAGCCAACCGAGATCAGAATATGAGAAATGGGTCTATTTCCCTTTCGCGGGCATAGTGTATCCAATTTTCCGCCCTGCGATCACCCGAACAAGCCCAAAACTCATGCAAAAACTTGAGCGCAGCGTTATTGCACCAAACCCCCGTCGTAAAAATGGTCTTTTGAAACAGCTCTTGCACAACGCGCTGGCGGTGTATGTCTCCTCGAGATTCTGTGCCGGTAATGAATAACGGGAAAAAGCTGTCGTGAGAAAATATTGACATTTGCGCTCCTCCAATCGCCTGGATATCATTAAAGAGCAGATTGACGTATGCGCGAATAGTGTGCTGCGACTCGGCGGCGGATGAAAGAGCTTGGTAGCAGTATATGAGACCGGCGTGGTAGTGTGCCCGTATTATGGCTTCGAAGAATGTTTGTATATACGCTTCACGTGCTAGGATGTATGCATGTTCAAATTTCGCTTGCCAAATAGTCATGTCCATTGGGGGTGGTCGGTGGCCCCCAAGCAACAGATCATGCCGTTCTCTTTCCACGGTTGTGATTTCATGAAGCAAACGGGTGAACAGCCAGAAATTGCCATCGATAGTCAAAGGTGACGGCCGAGGTACATCAGGCTTTGGCGTTTTAGTAAAGTTGGAGACATTGACAAAGGCTTCCAAGTCGACAGCTTCCTTGACAAGAAATTTAGCGACTGCATCTTCATGCCCAGTTGAGGAAATCCTCAGGTGTTGCCGGTCTATCACAGTTCTGCAGGCTTGTAGGTGAATATTCCAGCCGGTAGAATCGGGTGTCAACATTTCTGAGAAGCACAGGACGAGCATTGTGGCCAGTATTTGAGGTAAGGATGAGCCAGCAGGGCCCTCGCGATGTGTGGCCTGATTGCGATCCAATTCCAAACGTATGTCTTGGTTTAACAAACGAAGGCTCGCATCACGAAAAGTGTGGTTGGCATCTAAAAGATCCGCCTTGTTGTCATTATTCCCTGGTATTGCCGACAAGTGAGCAACGGCAAGGCCCAGAATCCCAAGTCGTAGCGTAGGAAATTGGTTTGCAAGTGGAATGATGACGCCTCGCCACTGGTTTTGTGGGCCATCGAGCCATGTTAGCAAAGGCGCAACTTCAAAATAAAAATGGCTTAGTAGCTTTTCGATAGAATCAGTTGTTAGAAATCGATTGAATGGGCCAAGCTCTTTGGGCAGGTCAGTGTCGCGCGAGAGAGCTTGGTGATGTGCAAGAGCCTGAGGGTCAGACGCGAAGCTGTTGTCTTGGACACCAACCGCCTGGATCGTTGAGCTTTCGGGTGAATCATCTGTGCCTTTAGGTCCATTTTGTGACAGTACTGGGAGCGTCTTTCCAGTAAGTTTGCCCCTGCTAGCAACGCCTTGATTCCATCTGAGTGGGACAGGATCGAACCCTGGGCAGCACAGTCCCCGACACACGCATTTTCGACAATTTGGGACTGTGCGATCACATTTTATGCGTCGCTTAGTACATATGCGACAATCTAAAAGCCCTTTAGAGATGAAAAAGCTCTCAAACTCATCCCGTTCTTACCTCTTGGTGCTACCTCACGGTTTGATGGTAATGAATCAAGGCGCACGTTCTTCATGCTTCCGGCTGTGGCCTCGAGATACGACGGCTCTGCCCTGCCAATCACATAAAATAGCACAGGTCACCGATGACAAGGCTGCTTGGCGCGTCTTTGTTCGGGAGTCGTTGTTTACAGCCTCGATGATCTCCTGAGGTTTCATTTGTCACCATAAAAATTCATCTTGCCACCAATGACTGGCTGGTGGAACCGGCGAAATATCGGCTGAGATTTCGTACTTGAGGAGAGGGTCCATCGTGGTTCGTAACAGTGACTAACAGTAAAGGTTTGCCAGGGATCATAGAAATGGGTGGAGACATTACGAACTGTTGACGCATGGTCCAAAATTAGACGTGGCTTGATCGATTGCGGGCTTAATTATACAGCAGAACAGGAGGAACGGCAGAAGCGAGCTGGGATCATGGCATTTCAAAACGAGTTTTCAATCATAATAAATCATTGCTGCTCTTTCATTCTTATCAATGTCTATGAATAAGCTGGTAACATCTCCATATCAAGCACTGCATCTTCCCGCAACTCCTGATTCCGATTTGTATCCATCACGATCTGGATGGGTACAGACATTTCCACCACGGCATTGTCAACATTCAAGCATAATTCTATTGAGTAAGTCCTCGAAACAAGGCATGAATGAAATGTCGGAAGAAAGGTCTTGTCAAAGATCGGAAGCCGGAATGAGATTTGTGAGGTTGTTGTATGGAATATTGGCGGGACACTAGCTTCTGGGTTGCGTTCATACTCCAGGTCTAGATGTTGCGACCAAACCAAATTCTCTGGCGCCTCGACTTCAAGTGGGATAGTTGCGGTATAGGATTCATCTTTGCTCCCTTGGTCCGGAAAGCTTGCCATATGGCTGTGTTTGTACCAAGTGTGTGACTTGATCTTGGCTGTGATAGAGTTTATCTGAGGCGGGATAATGTCGAGTGCGGATGGTGCAAAGGTCAAAGCCACGGGCACGGAAGATTTGCCAGGACCCCGCATATTCGGACAAAGGTGTACATTCTGGGCTTGTGCTCCAACTGCGCCAATGCGACCTTGGCATGCGGAAAACATTCCTCTATAAACATCTTTGGACGCAGTGAGATTGTAAATTCGGCTCGATGGCGATATACTCAAAGGCGGCTGTTCCACAGATGGGGAAACCACTCGGATTGCCTTTCTCGATTTTTGATAGAGCGAATAAGGTTGCTTGGGGGAAGGCTTGTGCGATACAGACGCCATTATAAAATATTGAATGTGAACAAATTGTGGCGCCATGTCGTCCTTTTCCCAGTCCCCAACTGTCGGAGGCAGTCGCAGGTGGTGATCCTTGACTGCTACTGAATCAACAGTATGGTTGCAGCCAGATGAGGGCAACTCATAAGGGATAACGAAATGAAAGGGTATTTGGTAAGTGTGGCCGGCCAAGAAACCCCCTGACGCGGGATAGGCAGACTGTGGTATAGGTTGATCGACTCTGAGGAAGGGCAGGCGAGATGTAGATTTGTTTACAACAGTTTCCCAACAAACTGCAGATTCGCCTGACAAGGTGATGTCAACATGGGCAAATGGTATGTCCCTGCGTGGCGATATGATGAAATTGCCTGATACAGACGATCCAGACTCGTGAACTTTGGAGCTGTAGTGATTCAACAACTCAACCTGAACCTCGTTGCCTCGCCATAGATTAGTTAGGCCGTTCATCTGATTTTTGAAGCAGTTTGACAGCTGGTTCGGTTTGCTGCCGAGACAACTTTGCAGGAGGCTTGAAGGCATGCTTGGGTAGGTTGGTATCTGGTGCCCCAGAGTAAGTGCAATGGCCAAGTGAGTAATGTGTCGAGAGATCTGGATTAAACAGCATGGAGGGCTGGGCTTTAAATAACATGGAGACAAGGCCATTTCAAAATATTTGTCACAGTCTGCCAATTACTTGCGAATTCTCTTTTCAATCACCCATTTTGGTTACGCTCGTTTGAGACCCTGTGAACCAAGTCGGTCGCTTGGTGCGAGATTTCGACCCACTTGATGGATCGGTTCTGCACAGACCATCAGACTACAGAGACAGGCCAAGAATACTGAACCTGAAGGATGCATTCATTGCTTCTCCTCCGGTCAGCTGGCTCAATCACTGTCCCCCAATTCAAACGGAAATTTCGTGAAATTATTCACAGCCTTTATGCTTTGACGCGTCAATGTGAAGTCGCCTTTACCAGAGATTTCTCAAATACATGCAGCATGTGAAAAGACACTGCTGGGTGGAGCCCAGAACTGAAGTTAGAGAGCAAGGGTAGCAGAAAAATACTAAGCCCAATGCAGAAGTCCGGGAGAGAAAACAATTCTTTGTCAGGTGGGTGTGATTTGGCACAGATCACGTCGTCGTACGCATCTGTCGGTCAATCGTGTTGAAGAAATCGTCAAAGTCTCTTCTCCACGTGGTGCAGAGCTTGTTCATCATTGAGCTCCAGGGCATGGGCCAAGTAGGTTTGGGAGAGACAGGCCTACAAAGACGCCCTTTTTTTGACATGAGCTCCGTGACATCACTGACGTGACATTGAAGTGGGGCAATAGTTCGATAAGCAATTCCAACCCTAGCCTACACGGCAATAGATGGGCTTCTCTCGCCTGTCTAGGATCCATTCACAGGACTTCGGCATACCATACACATATTTTAACATGTCGACGAACTGGGTGTGATTGACCAAAGTTTTCCCTAGTGCACAAGGCCTTCCTTCTAAAGTTGTCCCGCCAAATTCACGCCGGTATCCCTGATGATGCCCACCTTCTCGCGAATCCACACCATTTCTCTTGTCCAGTCTCCAGGCGCCATGGGCAAGCATGACTGCACAACCAGTAGGGGTGGCAACACAACACCTGCTCCAAGATGACGTATTTTCTCTTGCAAAAAGTATGGCACAGACTGGCAAATATAGCTGGCCGACGCGCGTGCCCATTCACGCTGCTGGTGCAGGCTTTGTTGCGCCGAACTTAATTCTCGTGAAGAAGAATTCACGGCACCATTTTCAATCCCGATGACTAATAATGGATGTTTTTTGTTCCCGATTCCGCAGAGCCTTTGGGACAACATGGTGAGATGAGAGTGGATTAAAACTTGGGCAGTCCAAAATAATACCAGGGTTTCACCAACTGCAAAAGAGGGGAATTCAAATGAGACAGGAAATAACTTTCCAAGACTTGGGTCATCGCTTGCACTGCTCATGTTGCTTAAATTGGGCCAGTACAATGGCCCATGAGCAGCAGCCTGGTAGCCAGAAAACCAATCATCAAGCTGCTTGTCTAGCTGCAAGCATTCTTTGATGGCACTCAATCTAAAGCGAAGGGCTTTTTCTGGGCTTGGTGCCATCTCAACAGTGTCGATACTCTCAAATACTCCCGGCAGCTGCAGAAGTATGTCCAGAAGCAAGTCATGCGACGCCTTGCGTGAAGAAGCCCACGGCTTTTGTATCCACTCAAGTTGAGCCAGAAACGATTTGCGGCGCTGGCCAAGGCTTTGATAGACCTGAAAATCAGTTATTGTTAGGTTCTCAACATGTCTCGAATTATCAAATCGTCTTTCTGCATTTTTCTTCTTTTTTAATGAACAAAACTCACTGTATGCATTCGCATGACTTGGAGGATGCCATGGGCCAGCCCTGACACATGGGCCTCGGGGCCTCGTTTGTAGATCAATCTCATGGCACCATTATAGTGATTCATGTAGGCATCTGTCGCAGAGCCAGGACACTCCGAAAACTCGTACATGATGAGAGCCACGCAGCTGGCTATGTTTTGCTCACTGAAGCGAGACTCGGTCCTGGATATGGCTCGTTGAAGTTCGTGCAGTCCTGCCGTGTATTGAGACAGGCTCTTGCGTACTAGGGGTTCATGGGCGCTTTGGCGGCCCAGAGTTGACCAGCAGTTTGCCATGAGGGCATGTTCAAGAGCAGCTGAGAGTTGAATGTCGGGCAGTTGGAGGAGCCAGTTGTAGTGTCCGTTGAGGCGAGTGACACCCCTGCTCGCAGATGGGCACTGCAAGTCGAGGAACAAACCCAGCAGTTGGTCGCGAAACACATTCTGGGGAGACACAGTGATGTTCATGCGGGGTATTAACGGAGCGATTTCTCTTGCTGGCAGGAGAGGCCCCAGAGTTGCCTCGTTCTTCTTCCAGCGATGCAACAAGACCGGGGCTGTGCCCTGCTGGCCAACAACCGCCAATCCATCACTTGTCGAGGTGGAATTGGAATCAGCCATGTAAGCAGACATGATAAAGGCTTGCTTTTTGTGATAGCCTCCGCACGTGCGTCTCGACTTGGTGCAGTTGACACATGTTGGTCTCTCGCCGCCACACTGCCATTTGAGTCAGTATACACACGTACACCCGGCAATAAAGGAAGCGAATTTTCGCGTACTGACTCTGATTCTCCTCTGCCTGCACGTGTGGCAGGCATTTGAGCGCCCTGGGACCCCCACCATGGCGGTTTTTTACTGAAATACTGAGGCCAGTGTGACTCAAAAACATAGCTCAAGACAAAAATTGCCCTTGTCCACAGCGCTGGGCCGAAAAGCCGTGAGACCTCCACACATGCGCATCCACGACAGACCTCGGAGATAATCCAACCAGCCCGCCAAGTGGAGACCTGATCGCCATCGCGTCCCTGTTGGCAAATCAGATGAGCCCCTCAACGCGCTGGTTTCGGGCTAAGCCGCATTTGGCGCCATTGCGCGAAATCAACTAAATCTTGGGCCGCCTCAGCCCTCACGATTCCCATCTTGGCGAGATGCCACGAGCCTCAAGGCCCAACTGAGATGGCTGTGCATCTCGGTAAAAGAAAGTTATGTTTTTTCTTGCACTTGAAGCAATATTTAATGAGAAGGGTCACCCTTCATTTTTCTGGTTCTGTAGACTCAGATTTCACTCAAAATCCTGATTGACAAACGGTCTCCACGACATCTTCTACATCTTTACACCATGATGAACCCACACACATCAGCTGCTATCGCCCAAGTGGTCTTTTATGTTCCAATAGTCCCCATATCGGCATATATTCTTTTCCGAAACTGGAACAACAGACCTCGCGCCGCATGGTATCCACTCATTACCTTCTCTCTTTGTCAGTTACCCTAGAGTCAAACTCCCCGATCAACTGCTAAAGACATTGTAGTCCGGCTTGCTGGTGGAATCCTCACAATCATCCTCGAGTCTGACCCGGAAAATCTTGGATTAAATATTGCAGCGTCGGTTTTGCTTAGTGTCGGCGTCATCCCGTTGCTGATTGCTACCGTTGGCATCATTCGCTTAATGTGAGTTTACCACTTATTTGCGTCTAGCGCATTGCGGCTGCCATTCTAACACCATCGCATAGTCTAAAATCAAGCTCGGATGAAAATAAAATCGCCATTTCAGTACTGAAATTGATCAAAGTTTCCTTTGCCATTGCGATTGGACTCCTGGTTGCGAGCGGGGTTCTCAGTGGCTCCCCGCAACAGGCCGTCGTCGCAAAGGCACTGACGCGAGCAGCCTACGTCATCTTCATCGTCGTCGTCTTGCTTGCCGCGACAGAATTGTTTCATTTGTATGGACAAAGGTGCAGACTCTCTGTGGGAACCGAAGTGGTAGGTGCTCAAAGCACATCATCATCTCTCGAAGTTTCACGCGTCATCATCGCTAACATGTACTCGTTCGCAGTATATATACGGAGCGCTTGCTGCCATGCCTGCACTTACTTTGCGTATCATCTATGGCCTTTTACAAGTGTTTGCGCATGGTGATGCCACCAAGATTTGGAACCCTCTGGGTGGCTCGGCTGTTGCTTTCGCTCTGATGTGTCTCCTGCCAGAATACATCATTGTTCTTATCTATCTGCGCCTTGGATTTCGCAGAATGTGGGAATTCAAAAACGTGGAGAAATAAAAGGAGACCCAGCAGCGATGAGACTTGGTAGTCAAGAATTTGTGTCTAGATATCTCCTTTGTTAGTTATTAAATTTCTATTGGATTCACTTCTTTATTTAGGCCTCAAAGTTTCTGAGATTTCAATAAATAGGTAATTTTCATATATCAAGGGTCTTCTTTTGGTCTCTGGTTCAATGTCTTGGTGTTGCTGCATTGGTGGTTTGAATGTAAAGTTAGAGGACAGGATTCTTTCGCTTTGTCCTGGAAAGATGTCAAAAAAAAAAAAAAAAACTGCACCACAGAAGTGTGTTTTTATTAAGAGGCATTTTAGAAACTCATTCGAAAACGTGTTCATTGAAAAAGTTCAATGTCTGTATAGACCTGCTTGCTGCCTAATTTCGTGTTGTGCTGTGCATTTTGCTGTGATGGAGACGTGGCACTTTGTTCGTGCGGTGGCATTAGGCAGACACGATGCGCAGTGAAGGATTGTTTGTCAATTAGCAATGCACAAGCATTAAGCGCAAGGCCAAGTCGGTTCCATTTGCGCATTATTGCCGAAGGTGGAGAGGAAATGACTCATCGAAATAAACACAAGCTTGGGCCTAGCAAATCCTGCTAAATGTCAGCCTCACATCAATCTTTCGTGATAAAATGTCCTACCTCCTGTTCATAACACCGTGTTTCAATCTGCGGCGGATAAATGTTGATGGGAGGATACAAGTGCACTGGTTCATCCCACTGAGTTATACTTTGTTGCGCTGTGGGCTACCAACCGAATTTGTTCACCATGCGGCTCAATGCAATTGATACTATGGCCCGGCGCGCACTCTTTGTTGTCGCTGTGGCGATTATACTGCCATTTTTCTTCATGCCCGAGATGCCAGCATTCATATCAAACCTCGATAATCCCTGGGTGACCAAAAGAAGTTGGCTTCTCAGATTGACCAGTCCGAAAAACACGTTGTGCGATTTTAATTCTACTACGGCCAAGCTATTTGATCCAATACCTGATGATTTATTCGAGGCGCTCAAGTTCAATCACGAGCGGGATGAGTTGGGGCCTATGGCTTTGGATGTTTTGAAATGCCCCCGAGCTCTTCAGCAATGCCGAAATGTCTCCATTGACATGTATTCGCAAACTAGATCTTATTCGGCAGATAATTTCTCAGAGCTCATTCTAGAAGCCTTTGGCGAGATGGAAAACCTCAACATGATCGATTGGAGAGGAGGTGACCACGAAGCAGTGTTATCAGGGTCCACAAGCAAGGTTGTCATTCCTAGCGTGAAGCATCTTGACATTAGTCTGAACAAACATTTCCTTCTGGCACACACACCAAATGTTGAGAAATTGATTGGAAATGGACATTCGATGGTCTATGGGCCATCTGGTTTCAAGATTGAGATATTGAATGAGCTGCTAGACAGCGCAAAGCAGCTAACCAAGCTCACTGATCTCAGTTTACTCGCAGAATGGTCACCGAGTGTTGTTGAGAAGATGTTTTCAACAGTACCGCAGATTCGAAACTTGACCATGAATGGCATTATTTCATTCAAGGATGACCAACTGAAAGGCAAGGACCCTCGAAACGCCACACAACTTCAAGTATGTTTTTCATCACATGACCCACTCACAAACTGACATGACATAGATGGTTGTGTCCAAATTGAAGCAATTTCCAAACCTTGAATCCCTTCAGATTCCATATCCAGAAGATCTGAAAGATGTTGGGGATTTAAACACTCTCTGGTGTGGGAACATATTTGACGGGGTTGGTGGCACACAATTCCTGCGCCGACTTGCACGAGAAAGCATTTGGGCTTCGGAAACCAGCTTCAAGATTGTGCTTGAGCAATTGCCCGACCTGAAGTCTCTCACTGTCGAGGGAATGTCAGCTGTAAGCATCAAGGACGGAGTTGCAACTTGGCCCTGGACAGGGAGGATCCAAGACTACCTGTGGGAGAAGTACCCGCTGTTTCCCGGGGGACACACCCTTGAAGGGTATGACAATCCAGAGGAACCTGGAGGACCACTTTTTGGGTCTTGGAAATTGGATGAGGAGTTGTTGCGTGAGGATTGGGTGCCAGATTTGCAATATTAAGCTTCCTTACAAGGTGATGAAGGCACACTAAAAATCCGTTACCGCGTTCATCTGAGCATTTGATAATTACTTGCATTCTATCCTTTAATGTCAGCTCAAATTCTCCATACTAGTTGCATTTGGCTCACAGAGATGATCAAGCTCGCCGTTCGTCTGGGTAGTCGGCAAGATGCCAAGACTGCGCTCGGCCACTAGACTGACTGAGGATTTCCTCCAACTGAGCAGGGGTTCTCAAATCCCCTCAATGGCGTGCACAGCCCCGCCGTATGCGCCGGTTTCGGCTAATTCCCCCTTTCCGAACTCTGGGGCGGGGAATATCATCCATGTTGGTGGCAGCGAGGTGTTCTCTACCCTAGTTGCTGGAAGCTCCACGCCCCCTCCGCGATGTGTAGCGCTGAGCCTGTGTTGAACGCGCTGGAATTGACTTGAGATGGCTTCTACCACGGTTTGAAAGGTCGAGTCAGCTGATAGAAGAAAAAAAGCGTTTCTTAAAGTTTAGGTTCAAGTGCCGGAAGACCCGAAATGAGGCGTGTACGCAATATCGTGCTTGGCTGGATCACCTGACGCGGACAAGGTGAAGCTCAGCTCAAGTGGGGCGACATGCGGATCAAGAGGCCTCAGCTTTAGCCTTGCACATCATCACAACGCTGTGAGAAGATCACTCCCCAATTGTCATTCCCACTCAAGCTCTCACAATGGACCAAGGATATTGCCCTCGAGAGCACTGGGTCCCACCCGTGGGAACGTCGTGGCAGATCGTGCTCAACTCGCCCATCCACATCGACCCGAGGAACCCGTCCATCTCCCCGGACGTCGACGTCTACATCATTGACCTCTTTGACAACTCTGCCGAGACGGTCGCCGCGCTGCACAGCCTGGGAAAGAAGGTCATCGGCTACTTCAGTGCGGGCACTTGGGAAGAATGGCGCCCCGATGCGAAGCAGTTCGGCAAGTCGGACCTTGGCAAGCCGATGGATGACTGGCCGGGCGAGAGGTGGCTGAACTTGAAGAGCGGCAACGTCCGCGAACTCATGGCCGGGCGGATCAGGCTTGCGGCGGAGAAGGGCTTCGACGCCGTCGACCCGGATAACGTGGATGGCTACGTAAGTTCATTGATTGCTTTGCGCGGCGCTATGAGCATCATCCACTGACCGATGCCCTCCCAGTCCAACAAGAACGGCCTTGGCCTGAAGAAGGCCGATTCAATCGATTACATTCGGTTCTTGTCTCACGAGGTCTCCAAGTATGGCCTCAGTGTTGGACTCAAGAACGCGGGCGAGATCATTCCCGACGTCATCGACTATGTTGACTTTCAGGTGAACGAGGAGTGTGTCAAGTACAACGAGGGCCCAACTTTCGAGCCCTTCATTCGGGCAGGCAAGGCTGTCTTCCACATTGAATATCCCAAAGGCGCTCCTGGTTCGGTCAGCACAAAGTCCAGGGAGTCAATTTCCAGGGCCGCTGGCACGCAGTATTTTAGTACCCTGTTAAAGTCGATGGATCTAGATGGGTGGGTACAGTACTGCGATGGGCAGCAGTTTACGACTAGAACAGTCAAAGAGTAACAACTATTGGCTCCTTTTTGTTATGTAATAGGGAATAAGAGATTTCAAATCCGCCGTTGTCGCGAAGTAACGCGCTCAGAAAATTCTAGTAGATTCTTTACGAGTCTTCCTCATCCAACTTCTCAGGCCCGGCTTTCTGAATCTGGTAGAGATAGATGAAGTTGAAATATGTCCCATTCCTAGCCCCTGATTTTGTATGGTGCTCTATATAATCACCTCAATAATGGCTCACGAGATGTTCGTTTGGAGTCCAAAACCTCACCAACTTGGTACAAAAGAACCCAACGCATGACCGCAGAAGAAGAAGCACTGAACTAGCTCTGCACTTTACATAAAACACAACCACTTAGTGGGTGGTTATGTGTAAGAAATCTGGATGCACTGTGGACCTTGCGCTTTTGCGTACCGTCCCAAATCTCGTTTTGAATGCCGTTGGACACGGATGTAATATGAGATGCCACTCGTGTACTTTCAGGCGCTCGCGGAAACTCATTATCCTTGGGTTGCTTGCCCCACAGCTTACTGGTGCTCCACAATCGTTGTGTGTAGATGTCGGGCTTTGCAGGTCGTGGTGAATCCGATTGGCGACTAAAGTACGATCGGAGAGATGGGAGACAAGCAGTTATCAGACTTATGCCAGATTCAAGAGTGGCCCAGAGAGCTTTTGGTAAGAAAAGTCAGTGACTATACATCGGCACGCTGGAATAGAGGAGCACGTTTGCCTACCAGTATAGCTGAGCGGTGTGCTGATATCCGCAGCAGACTCTTCAAATGAGACATAGTTGATGACACAAAGGCAGATGCTAGATGTGCCTAGGAGAAATGTACTACAGACGCCGAATTTGAGGGCTGCCTCGAGCTTCATGTCTGGAATAATAAACCAGGGTGCGGTAAACACTTGATCTGTCAGCTTTGTCTGGTCGCGGGGAGCCCTGAGAGCAACTGACCGAGTAGATCGCCAACGAAGTGCAGGACCCAGTTGACTCTGAAGACTAAGAAACCGGACTTATGGGCCGAGCATGTAGTCTTTTGATGTATTTCCCTTGATTTATAAAACCAATCAGCAATAAACCAAAATATCGCGAGAAAAAGAAATCACCAGTTGGCTTCTATTGGCTGGCACATCAACAACTGTAAAAGTATGCTGATGATATAGGCAAGCACAACAAAAACGATTGTGGCCCAAAGGAAAGCTCTCCGCTTTACCATGAACGGCGGAAATATCTGCAAGTACGTGGTAAGAAGTACACCTTTACACAGATACAAGCCTGTCAAATAAGGAAAATTGCTAATCCAAAAGAGCTGAGACGAAGTCAGCAAGCAAGCCCATTTAGACTTGGATCATAACGCGATTTTACGTCAAGTACCTTGAAAATCAAAGGGATATTACCGCGGCTGCCGTGATATCCCTCCAAAGTTGTCGTCACACTCGGTTCCAGAGCACCAAGCTTGGCGAAGACAACGGAGAATGACGTGGCTATGACGCTGGCAACCCAAGCGGCGCATAAAAGCCAGTCGCTTGTCAAAGGCCAGTCTCGTTGGATCTTGAGGCGATGGAATAATCTTGCGACTATGGCGACCGTGGCAATGGCATCAAGCATCCACCCTGAGACCTAAAAAGAAATGTCACATATTCTCGTCAGCAAGCGACGGGGTGTTGCACGGTGGTCGGATATTCGAACCAGAACTGACACAGGGCCAGGTGCGGAAACTTCCTCCATCCCGATTGATTGATTTCTCTTGAAGCTATGGATAAAAGAATCGAGGCGAGATGTGATGGGTTGGCTAATGAAAGCTGCTCCCGACGCGTCGTCTTGCGTTTTCGTGAGGGTCGCTGGAAGAGAAAAGATGATGATGAGGGCGTTGGTTGAGAGCGACAACGAACTCGCCTGGTTTTCTCAAGCTTCACAGTCGCAGGGGCATTCATACAAATATCTAGCACAAGGTTTCGTCTGGGAAGCTCCAGCTTTGATGCTTCAGCTCTGTTGAGCTTCTGAGCCATCGCCACCGTACGGTTTTGGCATGGTCTACGCCATCTTTCAGGATTTCTGTGTGGGCGACACGCTGGCGAAACCTTGAAGCTGTCGGGAACTGCCATGATGCGGCATTCTAGGCTCGGTCACGGCCGGTACCGTGCCATGGATTAAACTACTGGAACCTTGGAGCTGAAAACGCGTCGTCGGTCTGTCACAAGCTCGCTTTACAAAACAAGGTCATTGTGCTAATACGTCATGTGCGCTGTTGTGCGACCCTGCTTTGGGTGTATTTAGGTTTATGACCATTGGTGAGACACGGCTACGTTATTCGAAGACATTGTTCGGTTTGACTGGCCAAGCTGATCAAGATCGCGTCCCAACTCTGGGATGCTGGACGAGACATGCATGTCACGTTTAGAGGAAACTGAGACCATTCCATCCGTTCCGCTGACATGCAAGAAGGTTCTTCGAGAAGGCTGAGTTGGAAAATAGCGAAATTGACCTCGGGAAGAGTGGATCATTTTCTGGCAGGACATGGCTAAACGCGGCGGGAAAAGGTGCTCAAGTACCGGTTGAGGAAACGCCCCAATTACCGAGAGTTTGGCTGAAACTCTGTCCCTGAAGATTGGCTGAGGTCATCGCCTGCCAGCTCAACATGGATTTGGCGCTGTGTTGAAGGGATCAAATTCCTCAATTGCCGGCCGAGCCACTTTCACTCATTTGCAGAGCGCAATTCAATTCCACGCGAAAAGAATCATGGTGCCACATGCCCCAGCGATGACAAAAAAAAAACTGCTGCAGGATTAAGAATGGAGACTTGAAGATCGGTGGGTTTTTGTCCCTGTTCAAAATGGCTGCATGTTCTTGGCGCCAAGAACACACCCGACGTATAAGTCGACGACCATGGACAGTTCGGAGAGAAATATCCAATTCTCTGCCCTATTTAAATGCGGATGCGGGAAATTTCCCATTTACTCACTAAAAAATGACTCTTTCTGGTTTGGGATCAGAGGTTCCATTTGGCCCGCTTCTTTCTTATCTTCCCCAAATTGCCGACAATGAGCCACGCGTCTGGTGGTAGCGCTTATCAACAACGACATGTAAAAGAGGTTGAGATCAGCCGAACTTCCGTATCAAAGGCCCGAACGCTATATATCGTCGATATCATTGTTATCCAGATCTGGCTGCTGTGCCGACACCTGAGGCTAGAATGGCGGTTTGTGCATCTGTTGTGGTGGTTCGTCTGAACTCGATGCGAAACGAAAAGCAAAGCTTCAAAAGGATATTCGGCAAGAGAAATGGCGGAATCTGCTGGGAAAATAAGGTCATTAGAAAAGAATTTAAAGAAGGGGGCCTAAAATCCAACCCAAGCCAAATCCAAAGCTCGGGGAAGCGAGATTATATCCTGCATCGCATTGTGGACGACTCCCCATGAAATAAGGGCTCCTTCCTAAACCGATATAGGCAGTGGATGGGGCCGGATATATTTTTTCAGAGCTCGGAAATGACGGCTCTAGTTGGCCACGCCGTTGGACACCAACAAATGGGCTGCACAGCATCAAATCGCTCTGCTTACCCCAGTGACATCGACCAATATTTGCCACGAGACGGAGCCACTGGAAGCAGAGAATTACGATACAGCTAAACTCTAACTCGCCCGTTCTGCGGCCAATTGGCCCACTCGCCGTGGGTGCACAGCAAACGCATTTGGGCTGCTCTCATGTCATTGCGCAACTCGGCAATTTCGTGCCGTGGTGGAGCTCTGCGCGGAGCTTTGACAAGGTCCCGCCGCGAGCACGTCTCTGCAGAAGGGCGATTCTAGCCTTGTTCTTGACCCGATTATGTCTCAGTCGCAATCTTTCGTGGGTCTTTCGCAAGATATGCTCCGTCGCACGCCATGAGCGCTTCTGTCGATGTTGGGAGTCTTTGGTGCCCGCACGCTTGGATAAGATAGGATGGAGGAAACCAAGGATACTCGGCTTTTCCGCCCACCCAACGCGCGGCCGCCCGTCCATAGTTGCATCTCTCTTTTCTTTTTTAGTATTTCTTGTCTCATCCCGCCCTTTATCGCTCAAAGTGACCGGCATCCCATTCTCTTTCCCGCCTTATCAGCTTCGCAGAATGGCCGTCGAGATTTCTCCGGCTCACGAGGCCAGCCAATCGCCTCAACATGCTGGTGATGCAGACGAAAAGAAGAAGGATGTCTCCACTGTAGCTGCCGACGACATCGAAGCAGAGGCTTCATTGGACGAAGCGGATGCCGACATGAATGAGCAAGAGAAACTTATGAGCAAGGCCGAGAAGGTTGAATTGACGCCCGTCGAAGCCTTCAAGTGGAACGTGGAAGGCGACCAGTCCCCGTGTGAGCATGCGCATGTGCATTTGACTTCCAACTTCAACTAACCGCTCATTTTAATTAGTTCCAGAGGTTGCGGCCTGTGTCCCGAATACAGATGACCCAACTCTAGTCTGCAATAGTACGGAATCTTTTGATTGAATCAAGACGCGACTTCGCTGACCCATCTTAAGCTGTCCGAGCCTGGATCTTAACCACCGTTTTTGTCATCATCTTTGCCGGTGCCAACGAATTTTTCAGTTTGCGATATGTAATTCCACCCTACTTCAGTGCAATTCTAAAATCTATCGACTCTGACACTGCTTTGACCAGCCCTCGTTGAGCATTGGATATGTCGTGGCACAACTGCTTGTTTTCCCCATTGGTCGCGCCTGGGAGAAACTGCCTCGATGGAGAGTTCCTCTAGGCCCGTTCACTTTTGACGTGAACCCGGGCCGATTCACCATCAAGGAGCATGCGTTCATCGTAATTGTAGGTTTCATATGCTCTATCAGACTCACAATCGTACTAATTAGTTACAAGTGTGTGAGTTTGAGCGCAAGCTCGGCCTATGCCACAGGAGCTCTGATGGCAATCATCAGCCCCGTTTATTGGAACCGAGACTATGGCGCAGGATTCTCCTTCCTTTTCCTGCTAACCACACAAATGCTGGGGTAAGATATTATTCTGATGAATAAATCAACAAGTAATTTACTGAGCCGATTGATAGTTTCGGACTTGCTGGAATGGCGCGCAGGTGGCTGGTCTACCCGGCAGCGTTGATTTGGCCCTCTACTCTTTCTTCAACCGTTCTTTTCCGGGCTTTGCACGAGCCACAGGAAAGCTCGGCCGTGAATGGTTGGACAATGACTCGATACAGATTCTTCGCCTACTTTACCATTATCGCCTTCGTCATCTTCTGGTTCCCCGACTACCTCTGGACAAGTCTGAGCACGTTTGCGTTCGCCACTTGGATTGCACCCCACAATCAGAAAGTCAACACTATATTTGGGGTGAGTAAAATAATAGGTTTTGAATTAAAATTGGAAAATATTGACTCTTATTTCAATAGATGAACTCTGGCCTGGGCCTTTTGCCCATCAGTCTTGACTGGACCCAGATCAACTATGCCGGAAACCCCCTCATCACCCCTTTCTACGTGACTTGCAATGCGTTCGCCGTCGTTGTCTTCTTTTACCTTTTCCTGAGTCCTATTCTGTACTACTCCAATGTGTGGAACAGCGCATAGTAAGTATCCCTCAAATACTCATACATTGGTTTGTCCCTGACCAGTCAGTCTCCCGCTTCTTTCTTCGAGTACGTTCGACAACACGGGTTCGTCGTACAACATTTCCCGCGTCGTGGATGACAACTTGGAATTCGTGTTGAGCAAATACAAGGAGTATTCGCCCATGTACATCTCCATGTCGTATTCCCTGTCTTACGGCCTATCCTTTGCGGCCGTAACGGCCATCATTGTGCACACATACCTGTACAACGGCAGCGAAATTTGGGCCAAGTTTAAAAACTCACGACACGGCGGCGAAGACATTCACAAGCGCTTGATGAATGTGTACCCCGAGGTTCCTGATTGGTGGTACATGGGGTTGACCCTGGTTATCCTTGGTTTGGGTATGTTTACAGTGGGCTACTGGGAGTCTGGTCTCCCCATTTGGGCATTCCTCCTTGTGTGCTTCGGTTTTGGTGTCGTCTTGATCGTGCCTGAAGGAATTCTGGAAGGAACTACCAACCAGAGAATTTTCCTCAACATCATCACCGAGATGGTGGCAGGTTACGCTTGGCCGGGAAAGCCCATCGCCAACATGTACGTCAAGTTCTACGGCTACAACTCGGTCAAGCACGGCATGGACTTTGCCCAAGATTTGAAACTTGGCCAGTACATGGTAGGTGATGTTTGGAAGGACATTTTGAGCGTTTAGACTGACGTGGGGTGTAGAAAGTTCCTCCTCGCGCTCTTTTCTTTGGCCAGGTTTACTCGACCATCTTGGCAACGGCAGTTCAAACCGGCGGTAAGTAATGTAAAACAAAAACAAGTATGCAGGCAAGTAATGCTGACTATCAAAGTGCTTCGATGGATGATGGGCCACATTTCTGAACTGTGCAATCCCAAGAACACTCAACGATTTACTTGTGCCGGAACCAAGGTTGTGTACAACGCCTCTGTTATCTGGGGAACAATTGGACCTCAGCGAATGTTTCAGTCTGGAGAGGTTTACAACGGTCTCGTCTATTTCTTCATCATCGGGGTGCGTGATTTACAACTCATTCAAGATTTGGATCAAATCGCTAACTCCATGAAGCCTGTCGTCACTGTGCTGGTGTATATGCTCTACCGTCGTTTCCCCAACAGCTGGATCCGATACATTAACGTCCCCATTTTCTTCAACGCTGCTGGCAACATCCCCCCTGCCAATACTAGTGAGTCCACTTCCTTTGTTAGCCTATTAGAAAGGAGAAAAAAAGGGCTAACACAATCAACAGCTCAATACTCGCTTTGGTTCATCGTCGGTTTCATTTTCAACTATTACATCCGCCAGAGAGCTATTGGCTGGTGGAAGCGCTACAACTGTTAGTATTTTCTGATTTCCTCGAGATTTCCATTGTCTAATTATCATCACAGATCTACTCCAGGCAGCAATGGACACCGGAACTGCTCTTGCGACTATCATCATCTTCTTTGCATTGACTTACAACAACTACACGATTAGTTGGTGGGGCAATGATGTCGGATCTAACACTGATGACAACAATGACGTGCCCTGGCTCACGGTCCCTGAGGGCAGCTATTTTGGAAAGGGTCCTGGAGAGTTTTAAATTTAAGCGGTTCTTTTTTTGTTAGTTGATAGGCACATCCAAGTTCTGAGAAGTTCGCTATCTCCCTCTTTGGAAGTCAAGGGTAGTTGATGATGCATTTCTGAAGGCTCAGTTCTCGTAATAATGATCCTCAAATCCGCAACTGGGACTCAGGTGACCAAATAATTGAAAAATTGACTGGAATTAATTTATGATGTTGCAACGAACAACAAATTACCGAATAGCAAAAGGAGCGCGAATAAACGAGACCAAAGCAGCTCTACCATTGTAACCCCATCCACAACCAACGCCCATCGCTAAAAATATTGACTAATATATTTTCAACACCCCCAAAAATATTCACACCGCAAACGAAGGACACCATCTACTCCCGCTGCATCTGAAGCGCTTCCGACAAGACCTTTGTGACATTTCTTGCCATTTCCGACTTCTTCCCTAGGCACCAGAGAGCACGGATGCAGTTCTCAGCTCTTCTGAGGCTGTCTTGGAGCTCATCGCTTTCGTGGCCGAAAATGTCCAGCTCGTGCTGTCGCAGATCATCTGCTATTCCCAAGTAGTAAACAGATGCTTGGGCGAACGCCCTGATGAGAATAATAGACCATGGCTCCGTCAAGAGCGGCCCTTCGGTGAGAGAAAAATGAAATTCAGGAAGTTGCTCCTCTGGGTTTCCTGAAAAGTCATCGACAGACGGCGTCGTTATTCCGGCAAGATCGGAAAGATCAACAGCACTCGCCTTCCTGATGCGCATCGTCATGTTGGAGTCGATGCGCTTTAGAGTAGCTTCTTCAAGCCCAAGCGCATTCTCGTCCACATAGTCGATCAAGTCGGCAACCAAGAGCGCGCCCAGGTGCCAGGGAACGGCGATGCAGATGAACCAAACCTTGAGCGTTGCTGGAACCGTCGGGTAGTTTCTCACCAAGTCTCGGAAGAAAGTGCCGTGCGTCATATTCCAGTACCGGAACAGTCGCGTCACGCTCTGAATGATGTCCTCAACCGGCTGTCCGTACTGCTTCTTCCTCAGGGCGTTCTGAAGGTATGAGAGATGTCGGTAAATGAGGATTTTGACGGGCGCCGACTTCGTGATGCCCTTTCTGGCAACGTCCTCAGGACAAGGCCAGCGCATCGTCGTTGTTGGCTTTTCTGGGTCGTCCTGGGCGAACATGTCGAGTTTCCATTTTCCAGCGTCGCCCTTCAAAGCGGCATTGTCGCTTCCGGCTTCGATTTCCTCATCGGCATCGTATTGGCATTCCTCATCAGCCAGCACCACCGGCCTCTCGCTCATGGATGAGGCCACCGTATCGAACATGACAGCAAGCCAGTAGAGAAGGCCAATGGTGCGTCTGTCTCCCGTGGTGATCTTTTGGTTCGGGTTGGTTTCCAGATGCTTCGTCTTCAGGAAGCCAGTTTCTTTCGCATCGAGGCGAAACTTGAGCGCGTGGATCTTATGTGTGGCCCGGTGCATGTAGATTGGTGGACCTTCCTTGGAAATGATATCCATGATCTCGGGCAAGACCAATTCGGACATTTTCTTGGCCTTGGACTTCTTCCCCAACCGTCGAATACTCTTGGTGGATCTGGGCTCGTAGTCATCATCGGCCCACGGCTTCAGCGTCAGGCCAAAGATGAGCTCTGCGTAGATGACCCTGTAGCACTCGAGCTCCGATACGTCCTGGAGTGCCTTCTTTGCCTGCTCCCAGATGGTCTGTTGCAGATTCCGCTCAAATTCTTCAGAAAATGCGTTTGCCATGTCCTCTGGGCCTGAGCCAAAAGGATCATGGCAATTCGGACTGTACCTTTCCTTTCGACGGTTTCCTTGGGCCCACTGGGTTGCGAATGCCATGATGACTAGATCGAGGGCCTTGGAAGCAGCGCGGCTTTCAGACCTAGTCAAGTGGATCATGCCTGTAGCCTGAGCGACTTTGTCAAGCTGCATCACACGGCTGTACATTCGATTTGGCCAGATGGAGCCGACTTGGGGAAGGGCAGGGGCAAACTCGGGAACGATCAAGGCCTGCGATCGTGGGTCGAGCAGGTTGGATTTCTTGTTCATCTTATACGGGCACGTCTCCTCCGACAGCCAGCATGCCAGATTGTTTTCGAGGACGTCATGATAAATGCGCAGAAGACTTTCGGTGATCATGTGGTTGTTCGAGGTGGACACGATAAGAGAATCGGCTTCGAAGGGGGACTTGGACGAAGTTGTTGCGTCTTGCCACTCGGGGGATCGCTGGCGTCTTCTCCTTTTCTGGGAGGCGAGAACAAGGCTGTCATCGTTTTGCTCATCGTTGGCTGTATCCTGGAGACCCAAAAGATCCTGAGATAGATCCCACATGGGAGTTTGGGTACCGAAGCGAGATGATCGAGTATCGGAGAGGGTGGTGGATTGAAAGCCACTGTCGATGCTAGGTTGGTGGCCCGAGTCGCTTTCAAACCCGTGCAAGGACAAATCATCAAGCTTGGCTCGCGGATTTGCTGGGCCAATGGGTGGTACATCGGTGAAAAACGACTGGAGTGGCTCATTTGCGGCAAAATCAGGCTGGGCCTCTAGACTCGGAAGAGGATCTCCCCACCCAAACGGATCATCCGCAGGGGGAGGCGTTTCGAGCAGCTGAAGGATGTTGGCGTTGAGATCGACTCCCTTGGGGACGATGAAGGACGGGCTCATCATGGCCCGGGCCTCATCCTGCATTCGCCTTCTCTTGGACTGGGCACTCTCCGCATTGCTGGCTCCCGCCGCAGCCGGCTTGAGCTCCTCTCCGGCGTCCTTGGCGGCGGTCCAGTACGGATTGAGCGGGCAGTGCTTCTTGGTTCTGACGCAATATGAGCAGGGCAGCACATCGGAGTCCGAGTCTGCCAAGGTGCTAGGTCAGCGTGGTGCTGCAGTCGCGGCGGCTGGGCGAATGGCGGGCCAGATCAGATAACTACTCACATTCGCGTCCGCCCCCGGACAGGTTGGAGAGATATGCAGCAGGGTGCCGGCCAATGCTGTTGAGCAGGTACCCATCACATGCCTTTTTGGACTTTCGACAAGGGTCGCACGAGTGATTTTGCCGTCTCATCCTGGCGAGGACCATTCAGCGCAACTGACCGAGTTGGGATGGCCCGCGAGAGTTCCCATAAAAGCCGTCCAATCAGGCTAGCTTCCGCAGGGCGTGTCGTCGATTGCGGTCCAGGTGGGATGCGCGGAGCCGCGAGTGGACTTCGTGTCGCGAAAGAATCGAGGAGGAGAAGTCTGGGGTTAAAAGAGTTAGCCCGTGCCTACTTATCCAAAGCGCATTCCGCTTCGCCGACTATCCCACTTCCCCGCACAACGCTAGAGGAACGACTCCACCGCGATCGACTCGTTTGCTACCGCTCCAATTGGTTGGAAGTGTTGAGACGCCCAGGCAGGGTGACATGGAGTGCGGAGTAATCGGGGGCCGTGCCCATGAACACTGACGCCTCGTGAGTCCGCTGCTGGGATCTGTCCTGTAAATAGAGTGCGGCCCAGTTGGCGACACGTCAGGAACTTGGAGTAACAGTGGGCCGTGTTGGAGAGTTGTCAAGTATTTAGAATTCTATCTCGGCTGCCGCAGCATGTCCGCCGTCCGCTTACATGAAATTGTTCAATCTGAAGAGGAAGAAATGGTGCATTTTCCCACTTGCCGTGTTTTCGCATAGCAGCCAGCGGCAACTCCCACACGGTATGCCGTCCAAAAAACCTTACCCTGCAGGCCTCGACTAAGGTGAGACAGCAAAAGAAAAGAAGAGAAACATAAGCTGAAAAAAAACGGGCGAAGGGAATCCAGAAAAGGACAAATGGCATACGAAAAAGGAGAAACAAGACTTTTAGGGGCTGATATAGCTATGCTGCTATAGTCGATAGAGTTTTCACTGAAAGGCCCGAGCGATGGCTACGAAGGATCGCGCACCTCTGATTAGTGATGCCATTCACAACATTGCTGCTATCGGATTACTTGATTGTGAGCCATCAAATATAACGCCACCGGAACACATCCGGTCCCTGTTTTACCGCTCGACTGCATCTACCTTTCCCGCTATCACCCCGGTCCCAAGACACATCTCACACGGCAATTCCGGCCAGACTTTCGGTCAACAGGAGCCACGGGGCTAGACCCGGTCGGCATCCGACTTCTGGCGGCTGCTTGCCCCGGCGATAACGGTGGAGAGATCGCCGATGGGGATCATGTAAGGGAAGTCAACTGCCAGCAAAACCATGGCTAAAAATATGTACCAGCCCAAGAGCGAGATGACGAATAGCAGAGCGGCACCAGCATGCTGCAGTGTTTCGGCATTGGATCCGCCATTGGCGACGGCGAAGAATGACCCTGAGAGGCAGCCAACTGTGTGGATTCGAGGTTAGCCACGTTTCAGAAGCAGGCGGTGAGAGGTTCTTGACTCCTTACAGCAGGGCACAAGCAGCACGAGGATGGTGAACAGGACGATATTGGTGCGGATGCTTGCAACGGCAAAGATGGCGCAAAGAATGGCCATCGATACCAAGAAGAAGGAGAATGTTGAATAAAACTGCGGCTCATTCAATCCCGCCGCAGCGGAACTTGATGTGGAATACAGGCCGTAGGCATTGAAATCGGGCACGATGGTGGCGCCAAAGGTGAGCCAAAACCCACCAAAAAGACAGAAGACGGTTGACGGAAAAGTGTTGCCTGGCATCATGTCAGCGCACTAGGCCGCGTTGATTGTTTGGAATTATTACCAAGAATCCATTCGCCGATTCCACCAAGCATGAGTAGTAGGCCTCCCAGGAAGAAGTAGGCGCCGCTGGATTGTCTTGTCAGCCGATGTGGAGGCAATTATCTCCATTTTTTACAGGGCTGACTTACACATTTGCCCCTGCACCAAACCCACCTGCACCCTGCCATCCCATCAGCGACATGGATGCAGGAGTGGTGCACATCAGAAACCCGCCAAGTGCTACGTAAACTGTTACTACAGATAACGAGATGACAATGGTTGACAACGCTTTTTACCGACTGGGGTTGGGTTGCCAAACGTTTGTCGAAGTTGACCCTTGACCCGGTTTTTAGGGGCCAAATAGAGCTGCTCAAAGAGCTCGGGAGGGATTGCAATGCTTGCAGAAGTCTGGATCCTGTCGAGGACTTCATCCCGGTGTTCGTTGTTGACTTTGCTGTTCTCGCTTGACATGGCGCCTGGGTATCTTGTAAGGTGGTTAGGTAATGAGGAAAGAGACAAAGAATGAAATGGTGTGATGCGGTGCTCAAGGCCAGCCGGCCAAGGACGAAGAGGCAGGGGACCAAACATATACTCCAAGACTTCCCCGCATTCCCAGATTTCAAGGTGGTATCTTGGGCTACCAAATCTCAATGCTACACCACTAATTGGGTCATCCCTTCAACCGAGGAGGGGGGCTCTGTAGATCTGGTCGAGTGCTTGTTGGGCTGGGTGACGAATGAGACACAGTCCAAGCGAGCCCGAAGGGGCCGGAAGATTAAATTGTGGCTCGGCAAGATTTGCGGCTCGGCAAATGAGTTCCAGAGAGAGAGAAGGGTCATTTTGAACACGCGCAACAGGGGCTTAGACGAGATCGGGACGCCGAGATGCCGACGCGGTACTTGCACGCTCGTGTGGGAGGCTCGCGGTTTGCGCCAATGACTCGGAAATGAGACATGGCGCACAATTGCGGGGGATTTTGGTTAAACCCGGGGCAATGCGCCACAGGGCAGTTTTGATTGTCGATACGCAGAGTTTAGCATGAGAAAACCGACATCAACCTGAGATGAGACGAATAGAGTGGCTGTTGAGTCGAAATCCAGGACAGGTCAAGTCAAGTTGATCAATCCAACTGCCGGGGAAGTAAAAAAGCAAAACAGGGGCAACAACACCAACACCACACAGACGCTGCGATGGGACGAACTCGGAGATTTACCCCAGACACAAAAAGAAACATGGAGTGCAGCGCATGTGGCTCAGGAACAAGCAACGGCCCACCCCGAAAGCGGGCATTCTTCAGCGACATGCAGACTCAGGTTAATCCAACTACCCGCCAGGGCAAGCCATCAGCCAGCTAACCCGAGCGCAGCTGTGGCACGTGGCCGTGAAGAGAAGCAGGCCAGAACTTGGCGGGGATGCGTGCCTTGGGTGATCAAGGGGGCCCAGCTTAGCGTCGGGCCCGCCACCAATCCCACCACATGGTTCAATCGGCTCCGACTGGCACGCGTTAATCGGGCCCGCCAGCTCAAAATCGGGTCCGCCGACTCCATCGTCACCCGGAAAGGCGACCGATGCGGGGTTCGTCAAGTCCGGGGTACGGGGAACGCAGAATGGGGGACCACGCGGGGAAATGTTGCTCTTTTGCGTCATTTCGGACCATCGTCGTGGCCTTCAACACGGCCGGTTTGCTTCATTGCCATATCGCCAGCGTCCGACATCAATTGGTATTTAACAATCACAATGTCCGATCAACTCAGCTCGTCCCTCTCTCATCACCATCACCATCTCCATCTCCATTATCATTAGTCATCAGCTTTAAACAATCATCCAAATCCAACAGTCTTTCGCCGGGAACAAGCCTTATCTAACCAGCTAGCCCAAATAACCATTGCAACCATGGCGACTGTGGATATTCAACAAGCCCAGCCCGTGCCTTCACATATGCGGACCGTGCCCGGCTCTGTCAACATCCCAGTTGCCAAGTTCCCCTCCGCACCAAAGTCCGATGCCCCCGTCGATCCTGCAAGTGTCGCTGCAGCCCTGGTGGAATCGGTCAATGCTGCCCTAAGCAAGGGCGACTACGCTACCCTTTCACAGCTCTTTGTCGACAACGGCTACTGGCGAGATCACCTGGCCCTATCTTGGGTGTTCCGAACGGTCCAGACCCCAGAAAAGATTAACGAGTTCCTGGAGAGCTGCTCCAAGTCCAGAGATGGCTTCCGATTGAAAAAGATTTCCGTCGACGACAGCACAAAGGTCCGGGCTCCCAAGATCCTCCCCATTGATGCATCAGGAAACGTCCCCGGCATCCAATTTTACATCACACTCGAGACTTTCCTAGGTACGGGAGTCGGTCTCGTGCGCCTTGCCGAGCAAGATGGGGCATGGAAAATCTTTACGCTATACACAAGGCTCGACGAACTCCGCGGACACGAGGAGGGAGTGGGCTACCACCGACCCAAGGGTGCGGAACACGGAGGAAAGCCCGGCCGAAAGAACTGGGCCGAGAGACGCGCCCTGGCAGCTGATTTCAAGGATGGAAGCGAGCCCAGTGTCATGGTTATTGGTATGTCAGATCCTTATTCGGTTCACTAATCTATGCATGACTTACTAAACGTGTGACCAAACAGGTGCCGGTCAAGCTGGTCTAACGGCCGCCGCCCGACTCAAGATGCTCGGTATCGAAGCTCTGCTGATCGACCAAAACGAGCGCGTCGGTGACAACTGGCGCAAGAGATACCACCAGCTAGTTCTTCACGACCCCGTCTGGTACGACCACATGCCTTACCTGAACTTTCCTGCGCAATGGCCCATTTTCACGCCCAAGGACAAGCTCGCACAGTTTTTCGAGGCCTATGCCACCTTGCTCGAGCTCAACGTCTGGACCAGCACGCAGCTCGTCTACACCAAGTGGGATGAGAAGGAGAAAGTCTGGACCGTCATTGTCAACAGGAAGCTGGCCGACGGCACCAGCGAGGTCCGAACTTTCCACCCCCGTCACCTCATTCAAGCGACGGGCCACTCGGGCAAAAAGAACCAGCCTAACATGAAGGGAGTGGATAGCTTCGAGGGTGACCGCCTGTGCCACTCCTCCGAGTTCCCCGGGGCTCAGGAGAACAGCAAGGGCAAGAAGGCCGTTGTGGTTGGATCCTGCAACTCCGCGCACGACATTGCCCAAGATTTCCTAGAAAAGGGATACGACATCACCATTGTTCAGCGCTCCACCACCCACGTTGTGTCCTCCAAGGCCATCACCGAAATCGCTTTGAAGGGCATCTACTCAGAAGATGGTCCCCAGGTTGATGACGCTGACATGCTGATCCACGGGCTCCCCACTCCTGTTCTCAAGGCCATTCAAGTCAAGGTTGGCGAGAAGCAGGCCGAGTGCGACAAGGACCTCCTCCAAGGCCTCGACAAGGCCGGCTTCAAGGTTGACCGCGGTCCTGACGGCGCCGGTCTCTTCTTCAAGTACTTCCAGCGCGGTGGAGGCTACTACATCAACGTCGGAGCCTCGGAGCTGATTGCAGACGGCAAGATCAAGGTTAAGCAGGGCCAGGAAATTGACGAGATCCTGCCCCACGGCATCCGCTTTGCCGATGGATCGGAGCTCGAGGCCGACGAGATTGTGTTTGCCACGGGCTACCAGAACATGCGAACGCAGACCCGCATCATGTTTGGCGACGACGTGGCAGAAAAGGTTGGCGATGTCTGGGGATTCAATGAAGAGGGCGAGATGAGGACTATTTGGCAGAACAGCGGGCATCCGGGATTCTGGTTCCACGGCGGTAACCTCGCCATGTGCCGATATTACTCAAGGCTCCTCGCTCTACAAATCAAAGGTCTCGAGGAGGGGCTGTATACAGAAGGGGATTTCTAAATGGTTAAATGAAGGCTTTTTTCTCAAGTAATGTTCTATCTCTTATGCCAACTACTTATCCGGCTGAATCATTCAGTTCACTTCCTGGGCCTCTAGACTTGTTGCGTTTGTTGTGAAGTTTCTCTAAATTTTGTAACGATCAGGCGAGATTATCATTTCTGCTCCAGAAGTGCGCAAATCCGCGCTATTGTCGCTCTCAATAATGCCGTACCGCCGCTGCGACCGTGATCTACTCTATGCAGTGATGTTGGCTATGACGTAATGCACTTTTTGGCCATGTCGATGGTGGCACTAATGTGTGAATCTCCACTAGTCTTCGACGGTTGGTGACTGTCGATCTCGCGAATTCCGACTGCCGACACGCTATGTTCGTGCTCGGGCTCCCAAAATTGACCGATCCATTGTTTTAATCGGCGACACAATGCTTTGTACTTCGTGGCGCCAAAATGGCGTCACGTATCGGCATTGCACTTGACCGACAAGCACGAACAACACTTTTTCTTCATGGCCATCAAGGGCTAAAAGGTGAACAAGAACATCCATTTCGAATTGTAATTCCCTTTCTCACATATTCCCCTCTACTCCAAATATCAAGCAACATACACTTTGAAACCACCAGTCACGATCAACATGGGTTCGCATACCTTCGTCATTTGCGATGTGCAGATGTTTACTGGAACTGAAATCGTTGAAAAGGGATTCGTGAAAGTCCAAGATGGTATTTTGACTCAAGTCGGGCATGGGGAGTTTTCCGATGCAGGACAAGAGGGTGTTGCCATTTTCTCCCGCCCAGGAGACAGCTTGATCCCAGGGCTAATCGATGCCCACATTCACGCCTTATCTGGAAACATCCATAGCATCGAGCAGTCGCTGAGGTTTGGCGTGACGACGGTCTGCGACATGCACAACTCTCCAGCTGACAATGCAGCATTAAAAGAGGTATTACTTCTCAAAGACATTTCTGAGCAAACAACTAAAGGTCGGCCACAGATGTCAAACAGCCCAGAAGGCAGATCCAAATACGCAGACTTCAAGTGTGCAGGGCTTGGTGCTGTTATCGAAGGTGGCTGGCCGATCCCAGTCATGAAAAAGGAATTCGCCAATACGGCATGCGGAGATGATATTGTCGACGAGATTGTTGCGACTTGGCCCAAGCTCAAGCAACCAAGCGATGCGGAGCCCTTTGTCAAACAGCAAGTGCAGGAAAACGGTGCATCATTCATCAAGATGTTTCACGAGCTGGGCGACACAGTCGGAATGGCTCTACCGCCGCCACCCTTAGATGTTCAAAAGGCGGTTGTAGAGGCAGCCCACAAGCATGCGGTTTTGGCCGTTGGCCATGCCTTTAGCCACGCGGGGGCAATGGAACTGCTTCGTGCCGGAGTTGATGGGCTCACACACATCTTTCTCGACGAAGCCCCGGGCAGCGAGTTTCTTGATTTGATGTTGTCCAGTGGGGCACACTGCAACCCAACCCTCGGGTTGTGTGCCTCACAGACGGGCGAAGGGGAAGGGGTGCAAGAATGGTTCATGGGGGACCCATTGGCACAGAGTCTGTTGCTTCAAAACACCGTGGGTAAGCCTTTGGGCTTGGCCGAGTCCCAGAGACCCAAGGCCAGCGTGCAAAACGCGTATGCCAATGCGAAAGGCCTATACAAGGCTGGAGTGCCGCTTATTGTGGGCACTGATGCCGCCGGAAAGGGATTCGGCTTACCCTATGGGCTGGGTGTTCATATGGAGATGCACACCTTGGTTCATGAGATTGGAATGCGTCCTGTGGATGTTCTTGCTTCGGCTACATCAGTAACAGCAGACAGGTTCGGTTTCAGCGACCGTGGAAAGATTGAGGTGGGTCGGAAAGCTGATTTAGTCCTGGTTGGAGGCGACGTTTTTGCCACCATATTGAACAGGGAGACTAGATGCTTGCCTCTGAAGAGTGTCTGGAGAGACGGAATCATGGCAACTGCATTTCCTTCGAAATGATTTGTTGATTAAAAGCCGATCTTCAGAACGTTAAATTTCTACAGACTTTTAGTAAGCTTCTAAAGCTACTCAACTCATGATACAAGAAGTGCTGTAGGGGAACATTCATTTTAACTCGAATTTCTTTGCAACCCTGAATACAACTGATCGAGTAACTTTTATTTTCAACACAACACACCGTTCTTATGACACCTCCTCTTTGAACAAGATTGCACCTTTCTTCAAGAACTGATTATTGGCCCTGGTCCAATGATAGTAACCACCACAATCTACACCTTTGAGATCCATTTTTCACCAGACCGCCTTCTCACTATCTTGATGCAGGCAGTCATCACTGAACCGGCCAATATGAAAACAGCAGCATAAATCTGAGCGCCTCCATACTTGTTATTTTCGGCGGTTACGATCGCTCCAGCAATCGGCGGGCCTGCCAACATAGAAAATGCCTCAACAGTAAATACTATGCCCATGCGCTCGCCAACCTTGCGCACATCCCGGGTCAAGGCGGCAGCCCCGGCCGGGAATAGTGTCAATAGCGCTCCGCCAGTGAGTGAATAAACAACCGTCCAAGCATACATGCCTGCGGGAGATTGCACACCAATCCAAGCGAGGCAGCAAACACCACTAGCCAATGTCGCAGGAATCAAGAGATTGACAATACCAAATCTGTCTGCGAGCCACGAAGGAATGAGGCGTCCGAAAAGACTGACACCGTTGAATATTAAAAGAAGATTGAGGGAATTCTGGTATGAGAGTGATGGGGAAATGCCCGATCTACTGAATTCCGCCATGTAGTACAGAATGATAAAAGTTCCGGCGTAGGCCTGGGTTTTGAGTTAGACGGCAACCAAGTGTTTGATGATGATGATGAGAAGCTTACAAAAAAAGCACCAGCACAATAAAATGCGAATTCGGGCTCCAGAAGCGCCGCCAGATTGATGATGGATCCTCTCTTGCGCGGCTTTACGCGTGGTCTCGCGACGAGAAGAACGATGATCATGGTGGCTGTTTGGGTGTACGCAATTGCACGCGTGGCGCCTCCGAAGCCGATGCTAGGTAAAAGTTGTCGTGCCATGGCTGGGTATACCAAACCGCCGGTCGCGTTGCCGCTGGTGATTATGCCAAAGGCCAAGGATCTCCGCTTCGAAAAGTACGTTGACGCAACCGACATCATGGGGCAGCAGAGAAAACCGACACCAAGGCCAAAAGCCACGCCTTGCGAAAGCATCAATTGCCAGAACTGGGTTGCAAATGACATCGAGTACGCGCCAAGAAGAAGGAGCGCTGTTCCCAGAAACAGGCTGGTGCGAAAATAACCAGCATCACTCAGAGGCCCGCTAATCACGGAGACAAAGAAGCCGAGAAAGCTCTGCACTGAGCCGATCCAAGAAATCTCAAATGCAGAGATGCCGAGATAGTCGGTATAATATGTCTGAAACACTCCATATGAGTTCATGACTCCCCACGTGTTGGCCAGAAGGATATGCGCACACAGGCCTGGAATGACGTCAGCTTAAATCCATCCATTGGCGGTCGGAAAACACAAAATTGAGAATTTTGCTTTCCAAAGGGATTGGTGTTTCGATGTATGGGGTGCGTGAAAAGCATCTTGAAAAGTCGGTGACTGTTACTCACACATGGACCAAGCCATCAAGCCACCATCGGGAGGCGGTTCCGTATTTGTTGTCATCCTTTCCAACGTGGAATCTGAGGGAACCGTCGCAGGATCCGCGATGGCTTGTACGGAACCATCTCCATTTTCATCAATGCCTTTTTTCTCTGGGTCGTTCACAGCAGGCGTGGTTCTGCAAGCGGCAGTAGATGATTCGAGATCCACATCACCAGGATGGCGAGGTTGATGGGGCAGCATGGTCGTTGCAATGACGATGGGTGAAAGGATTTCACGGACAAGAGCTGCGATGTGTTGATTAAATGACTCCAATTGAGTACGGCGGTAAAATGTTTGGAGAACAAATGTAGGTTGGGCGTGGGAGTAGGACGGAAATGTACTGCCTGAGCGCTAGCACGACCGGTGGGGATGTTACAGATGCAGTTGTGGAGCACGTCATTTAGAGGTATTTCGCCATTTTTCTGTCTCCAATAATCAGTGAGAGAAATAGCATTCATTTCTATTTCATTCTAGTTCTTGATGTTCCGCACGATTTTACCACGCTGTTCCAACCTGAAATCTGATTCACTCATCAAACTATTTCCATCTCAGGATGGCAAGCCGGAGTCTCACCCATGGCAATCCGATGTCGCAAAGATTCGCTTAGTAACATTCTTATCTTTCAAAGGAACCACTTCCGGGTGACTCATGTGATGGAATTTGGTTATCTATCGTAAACGGTAATTGACGGCGAACCATGCGCCGCCGCACTGACTATTTCTCAATATCTCCGTTATCTACTAGATTTGCCCGAGCGATTAACAACAACACCAGTCAAATCACAACCAAAGGTCCTAACAAAGACTGTCACACTCACAGGTGGTCTTGATAGCCTCAACCGACGACAGCTACAGAGGTAAAATGCTCGGACTAGCCGGCATCAGGATTCAGGTAACGGCAAGATGGTCAAAGCCGCAGTTAGCCCCAAAAGGCCATACTAAACAACGCAGACCGCCGGGGAACTCATCCATTGACTACGGACCTTAGCCGGGCTGGCCAATTGACCATCAAGACTAAGTCGTGATAGTCACGCTAGTCGGAACTTCCGACCTCAATCTCAGCCGCAGGCTCCGGCTGCGGCCCGCAGCAGCTAGCAACAGTAGTTATAAAAGACCTAGCTAGATCCCTTCAATTGACAAGACAAGAGCTCCAATACACTCAGGGTCCTCGTAGCTAGTGACAAAGACAGTGTGGATGTGAAATCAAGATAGGTTATTGGTATAATATGCAGAATAGGTTTAACCAAGAAGTGAAATCAGACTGATTGTATCCACCACAGGTTCAAAACCCATTATCCGAGCATTCTTGCTGAAGCTTTCCAGCAGAAATGAGTTGCTGCTCACGTCCATTGGCCGCCCACTCAACAACCTTGTGATGATTCCCATTTCCAGACACAGAAGGCCAACCAGCTGCTTTTAGTCCATTACTTGGGTCAGTGGCAAAAGCCAGGTATAGGTCCTGCATACGATTACTGATGCCAGTCTCATAATCACTTGGCCGGCCCTCGATCCCGTAGGTGCCAAAGATCATGGGCAGTTCAGACCCATGGTAAGCTCCCAGCCATGGGCGCGGCGAAATGTTTGTAAAGTTGCCTGCATACAAGTACTGGTACGTTGTTGCACCAGCCGATGCCCGAAGACTGGTTTCCTGCAGAGTTGTGCATTGCAAATTCAACTTGAATGCCTGTGCGATAGGGGCGAGAGCACTGGGGAGGGTTGTGGCTGTGGCGCTTCCGTTGAAGTTGTATGGTATCAAGACGGTTCCTTCGTCCGTGTTGGTTCCAATCAAAAGCGGGATGTTGGCGGGAAAGGTGTCGGAATTCTTTCGAATTCTAGATGCATAGTCATTAAAGATAGTGACATTGTCAATGACGACGCCGAAAGAGAGATTATCGTCAGCGGCGCCACCTTCGCCGGCATTGGCCTGGATATACGTCTGAACCTTGGATGCAGGAACCCGACGCATGCATGCAAGCTCCTTGGCAGGTGACAGATTGCCACAGCCGAGACGTTTCGCTGCAGTAGAGAAGATTGTGTGATTGGTGGGATCAACTGTATAGGCGCCAATAGCCAGTGCGTTCCCAGAATTGGCCATGACGCCTTTCACGATGGGGTCCTTGGCCCAAGCAAAGAGATAGCCGTCGGTAGCGTATGCACCAGCACTCTCACCCCACAGCGTGATGCGATTGGGGTCACCGCCGAATCGCGCAATGTTGGCGCGAACCCACTCAACAGCAAGGCGTTGGTCGAGGAGGCCAAGGTTGAGATTTTCCCCGTTTTCCTCGAGCCCAGCGGCATTAGGAAAGCCAAACAAGTTCAGACGGTACTGAACCTGGACAACAAGATGTTTTTGGCTACGCTGCACCCAGCTGGGCGCAAGCTGGTAAGGCGTGTTTGTTCCTCCAAAGCTATAGCCACCTCCGTGGATCCAGATGATGACTGGGAGAAGTTCTTGGGTCTTGCGTGTGCTGCCGTAGCTGGAGGCGGTTGCCACCTGTAGCGCATGTTTAGGCCCAAAGATGGATAGCCGCAAGCAGTCTTCGGTCGTGTTTCTGAAATCCCCACGCTGGAAAGTCATTGACCTTTCATCATAGTAGACAACCGTGTCTTTGAATCCAGAGAGCATATATTGGAAACAACCGGTAGGCAATTGAGCGGAATACGACACTTGGTGGCTTTTCGAGGTACGCAGGACAGGTGGTGCAAAGCGCAGGGAGCCCACCGGACTTTCAGCATAGGGAATGTCTGGAAATGAGGCGATGTCGGGATATGCTTCCGGAAGGTAAGGCGAGTAGCGGCCTGAAGTCGTATTGACCACCAAACTGCTTTGTTTCGACCGACTAGATATGGCTGAGGCCGTGGTGGTTCCGCATGTGAGAAGAAACAAAGACAGTTGTTTTATCCAACCCATTTTTAACATTGTGACTTTTGGAAATGTTCAGGATTGATGATGCTACATCGATGCAAAGCTTGGTGGGCTGACAAGCCTCTTATATCTCGATCCTCTTCAATCATCTTGACGACTAGACGAGACAATTTCCACTTTTCCATCATCATTGCTAGTTCTCATCTCTGTAGTCTGACTGATTTGTAATGTTGTTGTCAACCTGATGAGATGCAAATTCCGTCTTGAGCTCCTGGTTGTTTAAATCCGCTAACTCCGCCTAGTTGTGATGCTTCCAGATTGATCCGGATACGGAAAATATCTACGTAGCCGGCCGGTTATAAGATCTAGGGACCGAACTTAATCGGCGCTTATTGGCAAGCTTAATCGCGTAGGGCACCATCCTGCCCCAGGATCTTGGTGGTTCACACTCCCATGATTTCAGGGCCTGCTTAGAATCTAGACGTTAAGCAGTGGAGAGCTCATTCCAATTCATTTCCATAGGCCCAACAACTTTCTTTGAATACATCATCTTGCCGTCTTTTGATATTCTATTACAATATCCAGTTCTACTGCACCGAAACCTCTGCCGTGGTCCACACAGCGATAAATATCTTTCGATTAAAAGAACTCGGTAGCAATATTCATCATGACCGCCATTTTATCGGCTCCAGCCTCCCAATTCTGCAACCTGCGGGAATTTGTCGGCTCGGTTGGGTTCCTTTGCGCCGCAGCAAGCTCCCCGAGCGTCATGATGGGACTGCTAGCTTCATAGAAGGCTCTTTCAAACTGCCACTCATCCACAGTCCTAGCCTCCCAAAGTGTCTTGCTGCTACAAATGGGAAGGTCTTCTAGTAGTCCACACCCCTCACAAGGTATTTCCGTTTCAAAGGAGATTACCTGACTAATGACAAACCAGAGGCAAGTTACGCTGCGAAAGTTAGCAGTGCGACACAAAGAATCCATTCATCAGTCGTCCGTACCGTCTGCGTGATTCCGCAAATACCCAGTCATCCCAGGTCTGGCTTGGTTTAGTCAACTCCGTATTCGAATAGTTTTCGTCGTCAAGAAGCTTTCGAAAGTTCACGCAAATTATCTAATATTCCATCAGCCAATTTGATAGTTTACCGGATATTTTACATACTCGAGCTGTAGTAATCATTTCCAACGCTTGGTGCGGAGTTTTGGAATTGCAGTCGACGATGGCTATGATGATAAATATCAACATTGATTGAACCGCCATTTGAGCCTTGGGGGCAGTCATCGTTATCATCTAAATAACATTCGTGTTAATTCTATCCCTTGCAGTCAAGGCTGCGCTCAATTTAATTTTCAATCAGGATTTTAGGTACTTGAATTGAGGGCATATCAAATTGAATTGTTGGGCCTTAAATTAAATTAAATTAAATGGATTAAATAGATTAAGTTATTTAGATTACCTAATTAATGCCTTATGGGTTAGCCCCCTACTATTTTAAATACTTAATTGCTTCTAAAGTCTTATTAATTAAGCTATACTATTATAGCCCTATTGTTAATTTGGCTTAACTAAAAATGTGCTTGTATTTAGTTGATATTGAGGGTATATTAAGGATATTAATTACTATTTAATTTAATATTGGAAAAGCCTGTTATTATTGTTGCCAAAAGGTAATTAGATTTTGTATTTTTTTAGGAGCCCGATTGAGCTAAAGCTTTACTTTGAGGAGGGCTAGGTTATTGATATTGGCTGGCTTCTTATAAAACTTATCCCCTAGCAGCTAGGTTATATTATCTTAGTGTTTATTATGATTAATGATATTATTTGTAGGTTATGGTTGCCCTATTGATTGTGTATTTGCTTAATTGTATAAAAAGAAGCTTTGGAATTGTTTAATTATAAGATCTTCCCTTAATGGCTTTATTAGGTTAATTTAGTGGGCCTTGATGGTAGGATGAAGGATAGTAGTAGCCCAATAGACTGGGGTTTGGTCTAATAATTCCTTATAATGGTTTAATTGGTTGATAGTTAATTGGTAATAGAGGTGTAAATATTTTTTTATGTTAGCCTGTGGGTGTAATCTTTTGGTTAATTAATTGTAATTGAAGGAGTGTTGGGATAAGTTATTTGCCTTATAATTAAATAAATGGCCTATTAGTTGGCTAATGTGAAGGGATTGTTGAGGTTTATTAATTGTAATTGAATTAGGGTTGTGATTATTATATTGTTCTTTGAATTAAGTTGTTAGTTGGGTTAAGCTTTATATTATTTACCCAATATTGTTGGGGTAGTGGGATTAGAATTTTATTATTTTCTTTTTAAAGGGAAGAAGAAGGTTATAGATTTGTATTAAGATTTTCTAGTTTTTCTTTATTAATTTCTTTTAAATTGGTAGTTATTAGTCTTCCTTTTTTATTGAATTAACCCTAATTTATGCTTGGGCTTGCTTTGAAGGGTTGAGGAAGGCTTTGGTGGTGAGGTTAATAATATGATCCTAATAATGTAATTGAACTATTGGAATATTGGTTATTAATGGTAGGCTTAGAAAGAGGTAAAGATGGTTGGAAAAAAGGAAATTAAGGTAGGTATTGTTGACCGAGGTATTATCTAAAGTGAAATAGCTAATGTTATTTAGGTTATAGGTTTAAATGATTCTTAAGACTAAAGGAATAATATTTTTACCTAAGTGGGAGCTAGAAATGTGTTTTAATATAAGTAATTTTATTATTAGATTACTATTAAAATTAATAAAATAATTAATAATACTAAGGAGGGCTTATTAATTTGGGGAAGTCTAAGTATTAAATAATAAATAAATAAGTAATTATAAGGTTTAAAGTTAATATTAGATTTCCTTTTACTTAGCTTTAAATTTGATTATAACCTATTTCTTTATTGTTTAATAATGAGTTGGAATAGCTTGGTTAAGGATATAACTTAGCGTTTGTATTAGGTATTAAAAAGTATTATATTTAAGTATTTTGAAAGGAAGGTTAGATTAAATAATTTAATTAATAAGGATAGCCTTGGCCTTATTAATAGCACTAAATATATTGGTTCCTTCTTTATTTAATTTCCTTAAATATAACTAAAGGGTAGTAAGAGTAAAAGAAGCTAGTAATAAGGCCAAATCTAGTATATAAGTCTTAGTTATTAAGTACTAACTTTAAAGGTAGGAAATTATAGCTAATATAGCCTACTATGTAAATAAGTAATTATGGGTTTGTCCTTATTAATTATAATAACCACATAACTAAAAGCTATTTTTAAAAGTATTTTTAATTACTTTAATAAGATTAAAGCTATATTTATTAATAAAGGACCTTAGCTTATGGTGCTAGGGCAGCTAATTATATAGGAAATATCTTTTTTACCTGAATTATATATAAGGAAGGGTTAATATTAATAAATTCTTGGTATTAGTAATATTAAATTCCTTAAGCTATGTAGTTATAGATTTTGCCCTTAGAAGGGCTTAAAAATTAGAAGTATTTGTAGTTAGGTTTATGGTCGGGGTTAGGAAGGAGGTTATTAATAATATAATTATTTCCAAAGGTATGATCTTATGGGAATTTAAATTATAGATAAATAAATTATTAGAATCATTATTATAAATTATTTTAGGGATTATAATAGTTATTTTATTATAACTTATTCCTTGGCTTATTGCTATAATTTATGGCAAGGAAGATATAAATGTACTAGGCTTTTTTTCTATAATGTGGACTTGGTGGTAATCGGAGTTATATAAATAATAACTTAATATAATAATCCTAAAATAAATATTATAATGAATAATAAGAAATAGGCTTAAAAGGCTATATTTTAATATGTTGTAAAAGGAAATAATATGTATAATTTTGTATTAGAAGGAGAAGTTAAGTTAGTATTGGAATTTAAAAGTTATATATAGGTGTATTAATCCCTATTAGGTATTGAGTTAGTAAGAATTTTTCTTATAGGGTGAATAAGATATGCTAAGTTTAAATATTTTAAGGATAAATATTACCTTTAAAATAGTTATAAAAATAAAAATAAAATAGATATATAATTTAATTTATTTAATTAATTAATATATTTAAATTGGATTAAATTGAATTGCTATTTTGGTAGATTGAATTAATTAAATTGTGATTGAATTGAGGCGGATTGAATTGAGCGTAGCCTTGCTTGCAGTTGCTTGAGTTACTATACCGCTACTCGAAAGCGTTTAAACTCGGCATTAATCGTACGCCAGACAAATGGCCGCGTTTCAGGTGTCCTTGCAGTAAATAGTTGGGCAATGCTCATGCAATTTGCCAGTGTTTCTGGAAGGCAGGGTTTGTGCCAGTGAGGATGGATAAAGGGCGGAAAGGTTTGGCGATGAATCATTATCTGGGGGAACGCCAACAATATGTGCGAAAGGAGTCGTGCGGCCTGTTTCTGAGTAGGGTTTCCATAGCGGAGGTGAGTGAGGTCTGTTGCGGCTATTTGTTTGGCCACATCTTCTTCAGAAGTGGAAGTTTCCCGGGGTGAGAAATCTACCAGCTCTGGCGGACTCAGATTGATGCTAAAGTTTGTCGTTTGGGAGCTGGTGCTTTCCCACAGGGAGTCAAATTCCACGCTTGGTGGATCAAACAAATCCTCGAGTCGGTTTATTCGATCATCACCACGGTTTTTCCCCATTCGAAAGGGATAGATAAGCTCTGTCAATGGCTGTACTTGGCTTGATTGGCGGTTAATTTGCGCACTTGTGACTAATGAATGAGCTCGCTGTCGTGTCATTTCGGTTGCAGCTATAGATTTGTGGTGACCTTTGCGATCGAATGTGCATTCCAAACCCTTTGCCACGCACCGAGTGCAAGGATGCACAAAGTTGCACTTGGCTTTGGCGCTGCCACACGCTGCGCATGATGTCGGGCGCCCTTTGCGCTTGCTCTGGGCACGGTGGCAGTATTTTATATGACGATTATACGAGTATTCTGCCGACAGTCAGTGTCCAACGTGCTTCTCAAAATTTGAGCCGGGGCAGTGGTGTTGCACCTCTCGTATAAACCTTGTCGCATATCGGACAGTTGCTCAAGAAAATCCCAGATTGAACCTCCATGTCTGCGAGCTTGTTACTTTCGGGAGATAATCTCAGTTGAACATCAGCCTTTGCACTCCTGGCTTTCTTCCAAGTTTGCTTCTCAGGGGGTGCCAAACACCAATTATCGGAGAATACGGCCTTCTTAACTCCGGGCGCCACGCATGCGCTAAAAGGATCAAGCCACTCGCTCCTTCGATGGGATTTTACATTTCTAAGCAGCCACCGGGGCCTACTCGCCGGGCATTCACGAAAATTAAACAACAAAATGATACGATTTATGAATTCGGTCATCTTCAACTATGGACTGGCAATACAGGACCACCCCCTGAAGCGATTACCAAGGTAGAGGCCCATTTCGGTCGCTAACTGTTGCTGTGGGCCCATCTGCCCCGACTGTCGCTAGCTCCACGATGCGAGTCGCTCCAAGCTCAGGGCTGTCGCCGTACTCAATATACCCAGTCATTGCCGTCTTGACATAGCCAGGGCACACGGCATTGACCTTGGCGCCCGCATCATCCAAAATTCGCGAATAGTTGATCATGAGCATATTGGTGGCTGCCTTGCTGGCATCGTACGCCTTGTAGTCAATGTTGTACCAAGCGGTGGACTTGTCGGTTGAGCGTTCCAAGCTTCCCATGACGCTGGTAACGAAGACCATGCGCGGGGGTCCAGACTTGGCCTTGCGTAAAAGCGGGACTAGCCCATCAGTGAAGGTGGCAGTTCCAATAATGTTGGTGGTAAAGGTTTGGTTGAAGAGCTCCCAAGTAGTCAATGCAGGCTGCTTGCGATCAAAGAGAATGCCGGCGTTGTTGACGAGGACGTCGAGGTAGCCAAAGTCTTTCTCAACTTTGGCAACAGCAGCCTCGATAGACTCTAGCGAAGCCAGATCCAGCTGGATAGTAGACGCTTCGTGGCCTTCGTCGCGGAGCTCTCTAGCTACCTTTTCGTTCATCTCGGTGGTTCGAGCTGCAATGATGACATGGTATGAGTGGGTTCTCGCCAAGCTCTGGGCAACGGCCAAGCCAATGCCTTGGTTGGCTCCGGTAATGAGGGCGAGTGGGCGCGCAATTGAAGGCATGATGAAGATGGTAACGTAAGATTGTAGAGAAGAGGTTTTTTTAGTGACATGTGATGTTTTAATGATACAGTTTGGTCCCCATTACTTTGGATGAATGAGAACTTCTTATTTATTTATATGTGCATCCAGCTCCAGCCTTGACAGTAAGCGGATTAAAAAAAAAAAAGCTAGTTTAAGGCCCATATACCCTTTAGGCTGTATAAGTTATTAATATCAAAATCTTTTATTATAAAAACCTCTTTAAGGTAAACTTAAAATACCTAATAGATATTTCCAAAACCTTATATAGACCTAAATAAAAGAGCCTTCCCTTCCCTTTCTATCTATTTAGCCTTATTTAATTTACCTTGCTTACTCTAAAAAGAAAGAAAAAAATTATTCTTATATAATATGCCTTTATAGATTATTTATTGTATATTATACTTGGTTAATAATAATTTAGATTTTAATCTTATTAATAAGTATATTTATAGGGTATAAGATATTTAAAATATTATTTAGCTAAATATTTATATATAATAATTAAGAAGAAAATAATTATTTAATTTTTTTAGCTTTTTATTTATTAAAAAGCCTTTTTTAATTATTATATAATTAAAGCTTATTAACTTTAATTATAATTTAATTTTAGATATTAATTTAAGATTAGCTCTTTAGATATTTATTATATAATAAAGAAAATAGATTAAAGATTTTATATTAATATATAAAAATAAAAAATAATTAAACTTTAAGTAAGATTAGTTTATTATTTATATAATATTTAATTAATATAAACTATAGTTCTAGGAATTACTTAGAGTCCTAGAGACCTTTTATATGTTCTCCTAAGAAACTATTTATTAAAATATTAAAAAGAGCTATAAAAAGGGTAAAATAATTAGGTTGGATTGGCTGGGTTGGCTTGGGTTAGATTGGCTATTATTATTAGGTATTTAAAGGTAAAGAAATTCAATTGGGCTATTGTTATTATCTAACTTATCCCTTAATGTGAAGCCACTGAAAGACAAGTGTGACCCCTACCTAAGGGGGGAGAACTTCTTATACTTTTGAATCCCGACATGTTGAAGCATGAACTGGACATCGTTGCCTTAACTCCGTAGACATCTTCATTACACAAAATCAGCCATTTTTTCCATCATTAGAAATCACGATTCATTTGTAAATGGTCTAAATTAATTCTAGGCCAAATTGGCCGCACTGGCTACCATTGGTAGCTTGGTGGGGACCACATCGGCCAAGTTGGCCGGCGTCTCCACGACAAAATATCTAGTGCGCACAAAAAGAGACTCAAAGCTTCGCTCCGCTAGCCTTTCTTGCCTGCTTCTCCTTGTCTCTCAGCAACCTTCGCAAAATCTTCCCGCTCGGACTCTTCGGGATAATGTCAATAAATTCAATGCCGCCCTTGAGCCACTTGTGTCTGGCCTTGTGCTCTTCGACATGCTTGTTGATGGCCTTTACTACATCCTCGTCCGCCAAGTTCTTTGCTTCTGGAGCCCTCACAACAAATGCCTTGGGCAATTCACCCGCGCGGTCGTCGGGCACCTGAATCACAGCGCAATCGGAAACATAGGAGTGTGACAGAAGATGTGCTTCAAGCTCGGCTGGAGCAACTTGGTGGCCCTATTCACAAATCGTCAGCATTTTTGACCCGCCGCTTCAGGATATAGGGAAAACCATTACCTTGACCTTGATTAGCTCCTTGATACGGTCAACGATGGAGAAGTGCTCATTCCCGCTCGGCGCCTTTGTAACAATTACTTCATCACCCGTGCGCATCCAGCGACCATCATGGTGCCATACAAACGTCTCAGCATTGGCTTTTTCATTATCAAGGTATCCCAAAACCACCGAAGGGCTCTGGACAAGCAGCTCTCCCGGCTTGTTGTATTCGGTAATCTCGTTGCCATCAATGTCAATCACCTTGGCCTTGACAGATGGCAACAGCGATCCGACTGAACCAGTGAGAATATCCAATTCGCTCGTCGACGTCACCACGGTGCATGTCTCGGTAAGGCCTGAATCGCATGTGTAAGTGCGGGTTTCAGTGCGTTTCTCGTTCCGAACTCACCATAGCCCTGGCCGACTCGCCACGTTGGGTATCGCTTCAGCAGGGCATTGATCGGCTCACTGCCCAGTGGCGCTGCGCCCGTGTAGACAAAGCGTACGCTGCTCAAATCATACTTTTGACATTCCGCTGCATTTGATAGCAGTTGGACGATAATCGGAGGCACCACGCTAATCTGCTCAATTCTGAAGCGCTCTATCGCCGACAAGAAACGCTTGAGGTCAAATCGCGGCAGCACAACAATTTCGTCGCCACGATATGTTCCCACGTGTGCGATAGGGACGAGGCCGTAAATGTGACTCAATGGTAAAACACCGACCATGACCTGAGTTTGGATGCCGTTGGACTTTCTCGGTACCTCATCGTACAATCGCTTCTGGATAATGTTCGAGATGACGTTGTGGTGGGAGATTTTTACCGCTTTCTATGGGGTCGCGAGTCAGGCTATTGGGTGTCACGAGAAGGTGGGAGAGGAGGGGTTCGGCTTACGGGCAATCCAGACGTGCCGCTGGAGTAGCAAAGATACGCAACCTGTCGGGCGCCTTGACCAGGAGTCCATTTTACCGGCTTCACGGGGCTAAGCTTCTTTCCCTGGTTAATTAAATCATCGACCGTCTTGAACTTGGCATTGTGCTCAAAGCCTGCGATGGGCAGGATGAAGACGCGGCTGTGGGGAACGCCGACCGCGTCAGCAGCTTGGAGTGCCGTCTCCAGCAGTGGTATGCAGGTGAAGATGGCTTGGGCGCCCGATGAGCGAAGCTGGTGCTCGAGCTCTACGGCCGAATAGGCGGCGCTGGCGGGCGTGACAATGCCGTTGAGGCGGTGGACGGCGTGGGTGAAGGGCACGTAATCAATCTAGTGCGAAAATGTGAGCTGGGAGGAATCATTTACCGGCCGGTGGCTACGGACCGTGTTGAAGGAGAATAGCGCAACGACTTTGTCCCACTCGGTGCCCTCGTTGGGATCGAACTGCAATTCTTGGGCGATGGCACGCGCAAGGTATTCCTCGCGCTCGATGACTTCGGCCGTGGTGTACGTCTGGCCCGAGATGCCACAGGTGTATGGGTTTCGCGACTTGGCGATGGGAAAGCGACCGTAGGCCTCATTGCTCATAAACTCGGCGATGGAAATGGAGTCTGGCGGATCTGGGGCTGTGTCAGTGTCTGTCTCGGCGGCAAGACAAGGCCGGCTACGCACCTTGGGGCAACTGGGGAACCCATGCTGGCGAGGTGAAGACCATTGTGAGCAATCGGGGAGTCTAGGTGAGACACGGGTACGGTGTGTGAGGGTGAAGGAGGGCATCGCATCAACAAGAGACGGCTGAGCCGCTAATGAGGCCCTCTGAGGATTCACCCTCGCCCCGCGGTGCCTCTCCCGCCGAGCCTCGGCTCTGTTATTCCTCTGGCGCCCATTTGTTGGATTCCCCAGCTTCATGGCGAGTGTGGGCCATTGAGTTCGACCCTCGCTCTTCCCCCGCATTCTCAATCTGGGGCCGTCCAAGCGCAGGCCGGCTAGCAACGCCGGGAGCGGGCCCTAGTGGTGTCGCAGCGGAGGAGGCGGTCTACTGGTGACGCCTCCCGTTGCCATATAGCCGTCTCTCAGCCATTCAGACGCCGTCATCGGTGCTGCCTCCACCACTCGGGGCAATCTCTGCCGGGGGAGGGGGGACTCTCGTATCCTCTCTGCCGCTGATGCACCCGCGTACGGGCTCGCGTTCTTGGCCAATCATGGCCATCTCAACCTCGGAAACAGGTGCCGATGGTAGTTACATTAAAAGATAACAAGAAGCGTTTGCAGAGTGAACTCCGATTGATCCATGATGCGGGAACTAAGGCTTGACATTATCTCACGGCGCCATCCTACTCCCACCACGCCCAACGGCCTCTTCTACAGGGTAACTTGCAGGGAACACGTATGCTCCCCCGCCGCTTTACAGAGTGTACTTGAAGGCTGGATGTCTATGCCCAAGATCGCTGGTTTTTTCCTGCAGCCGGCTGTCTCTGTCGCCGCGCTCACGCTTCATGTTTTCCCATCTGCAATACGCCATTTGTGCGCAAACGGTAAAAAAGCACAAGATAAGCGAACCTAAGCTTACCGCATGGCCCAAAGTGTATTTGGGACTGCGACTCATTAGCTGCAGCTCAATCACGCGTCTTTGACTAAGTCTTGCTTACGCATCTTGACTCCTGTAGATGAAGGAAGCCGGGAACGCTGCACAATTTGCAATCGCGATCAAAGCGCCCAGCCCGGTGGCTCTCACATAGTGAGGCGCCAGGTTATTCGAGAGCCAGCCCTAACTGGATTAACATTCGTTTTTTTTTTGTTGCCCTGCACACTTGAGCAAGGACACACGTACCATGATCATTGCAGAACCTGGGAAAACCCCGACCGCGACGAGAAAAGTTCCCCCATAACGAACGGTGCTGCCCTTGGCGACAAGAAGCATGATGTATCCACCTGCAGCCAGCACGTTACCCGCAGCCAAGATTGGACCTCGCGCCTTTATTCGGTCCGACATGATGGATGTTCCAAGCACCATGAAGAAGGCGGCCATGTTTGGCGGGACGGTAAATAGCTGTGCGACCGTCGCATGGTATCCAAGGCCGCTAATGATGCTGGGCAGGAAGAGAGAAAAGCTCTGCGACAACAAAATTAGTAAGGCTTTTTTTTTTTGAGTGATTCAAAGTCTTACGTAGAGAGGAGTAAGAAGAAAAATCCACGCGAACGCGCAAAGATACGTCTGTGGTGCCGCAAACGCCATCCTGACCCAGTGCCACCGAAAGTGTTCATCGTTTACATCCTCGGTCGTGGATGCGCCGTGCGAATCTTCTCTGAGACGGACCATTGTGATTATCTTTTCCTCGTCAGTAAGAAAGCTTGCATCGGCTGGCGTGTTTGGCATGACAAAGTAGCAAATGACGCCAAAAACTGTGGTTATAATCCCCTCGACTGTGCACGATTAGCGCTATGGAGAGCAGAGACAAGATGAACCCAGAACCCACTGAAGAAAATCCAAGGCCATTTGTTGTAGCCGCCGTACTTGATTCTGGCGAGCCCCGTCGCCAGTAGTCCACCAAATGCGCCCGATAACGGGGCAGCACAGTAGAACAGGCCAATGCGGAAGAGCATCTTGTGTCGACGGTAAAACATGGCCAGGTACACAAGAATGCCCCCCAAGAGGCCACCCTCAAAGGCGCCGAGAAGGAATCGACATATGACCAGGCCTGCAAACGACTTGATGAAGCCCATAAACGTGCACACGATTCCCCAGCATGTGATCAATGTTGGCAGGTAAATGCCCGCTTTGACGTGCTTGACAATCCAATTCCCGGGGACATCGACCAAGATGTAAGGGATAAAGAATACGAGAAGAGCAATGTTGAATTTGTTCCCGGTCGCGATTCCAAGATCCTCGGTGAGGCCGTCGATTTTGGCGTTGCCAATGTTGCTTCTGTCGATAAATGCCAAGAGCCTAGGACTAGTTGGTAAGGGGTTTGAACAATTTGGGAGTGCGGCTTACCATATCCCGAAAAGCCAAGGCATAATGTGCAGGTCGAGTTTTCTGTCAATTCTTTTTCTGATTCAGCGTCTATCTCGGCATGTACTTGCTCACGACGAAGCTGCTCGACGTGACCCTGTGACGGCTTGCCGACTTCGATATCAGAAGCGCCGTCTGGAAGAGGGGCTTTGGACTCCATGTCAACTCAGCGTGTATCAAATTCGAAGTTTCTCAGCAAGAGTGGGAAAGATTATGGGTGCTTTGCGAAGGATGTGACTGAGTGGGAAAGGTTGCTTCAGATTAGGTTTTGGCATGAAGATCGGTGCTATATTTATACGCGTTGACCGCGATGTTCCTGTCGCTTTCTCGCATTGGCCTGCTGTTTACCCCATGGCACCACCGGGATGTTTGTGGGGGAATGCGGGGAAGCCAAAGACTGAAGATTTCGGCTTCTTGCTACTCGAGAAGCCGAGTAAGCTGCTGACGGAAAAGGAGCTTACCCTTGAGATGGTTATCAGAGTAAGAGGTCTAACTATCATCCAAGATGGACTGCGATGATGCAATTGAAGGTATAAAATTGATGAAAAGAATCAGATTTATTTACTTGTAGTCACCTAAAAAGAATAAAGTGCAATAGGACGTCTAAGTGTCACATATTTGAAGGTGAATGCGTGAAGTTACGACCAAATACTGTTAGATTAATGTGATGGTCCATTTGATCCAACTACCCCACCTGCTAATTTCAACTCACGACAGGATTGAGGACAACTGTTGCCTGCTCTCCGATAGCATGCTAGTAATGAACCTTCCCAAACCTCGAACCCACAATTAGAGACAGCTTACAAACTTGATAGTAGCAATCATGATCACATTCAACACGTTACTGCTTATTGCCAACATAGACCTAGAAAAATGCTTTGAAGATGGGATGACAAAGCTATAAAAGGCCTCTAAAAACAATCCATCTCAAGGCTGTGTGACTGCGGGGCGTGGGGTTATGAGAACCCAACGCTCCAATTATCAACACTGCCAAGGACATGATCTGCAAGATGGAAATAAGGTTGTTGAACATTTAATTTTAAGTTAAGTGCACAATGGATGGAATCGCTTGAATGTCGGGAATCAGATGTTGAACGGAAAACAAGATTCCATGAAAACGATTTCCGACATGATTCCGTGAAACATCGGCTCCACCGGGCGCGTCGGCCCGAGAGCCCAAGGATAGAAGGTCTAATGTATAAAACAGTTTACGAAAATTATAGCCTACATTTTCTTTCTCTTTTTGTGAGTTCATACTGCGAATCTAGCCTACTTGCATCACTACCGTTTCTTATCATGGCAGACCAGGTGAGTTGCTCTAATGCTACAACAAAGAGGGAAAGGTTACTCAAAGACCGTCTCAGCCTCCCCCAAACCACGTCTTCAACCATGTTGCACTCTCGGTGTGCGACATTGAGGCGGTGATTGAATGGTACACGAAAGTATTTGGATTCAAGCTGGTGGGTGGGATCCGACACGTCAAAAGATCAGCTCAGCCGGATGCAAAAGTCTTCACCATCTATCCGGCATCTCTCCAGGAGTTCAAGTCGGCGTGGTTGATAACAGGGAACGGCGTGGGGTATGAAGTTTTCGAATTCATCTATCCAAAGACGGAGCCTCAGCCCCGGGGCTTTCACTACCAGAAGGCAGGATTCTTCCACATCTGCGTCACGGCTCCGGACCCGGATGTATTGGCGGAAAAGGTGCAAAGTTCAGGGGGGAAACGCATTGGTGGAACGGTGGATTCTTTGGGTAACGGATCAAAGTGCTTGTACACGCAAGATCCGTGGGGAAATGTGGTGGAGATCATGAGCATTAGCTTTGAGCAGCTCGCGTACACAAGGGCTGCCTTGGCTGCCAAGTAACCCTCTTTGAAGTTTGACTGCGCGTTTCCACTTCTTTCGACTATGCATATAGAAATGACAGAGTATATACTAGCGGAGTGAGGGCTGCCATGAGGGGGCCCCCGCTGTAGCCATTCGGAATAATTCCGAAATGGCTGGGGTCTCTGTGCTAAATTTACTTTAGTTCAGTCAAAAGAACCATAAGCACCGAATCTTTTAGATGTGGATCGGTGAACGGTGACTAGTCTCAAAGCCATTTGTAACTTTTGTCGCAGATGTCATCAGAGTCGTCATGACAAAGCATGTGACATTAAATAAAATTTATTTCATCTATTGTTTACTTATTATCTATGTCTTTCATTTATTTCTGGACGACCTGGTACTTGGCATCCTTCTCCTTGTCGTCGCCAAAGACGTTAATGTCCCACTTGGGGTTGTCTGTGCATGGCGGTTAGCTCAAAAGTTATTGCAGCGCGCTAGGAGCAAATTGGGGGGGCAAAAGCAAACTCACAGGTAGTGGGGATGTTGAAGCGGGAAGGCTGCTCGCCGAGCTTGTTGAGAGCGGCAACGGCCTCGTCGTCCAGCTCGACCTCCTGGAAGTTCTCGCGGATGCGAGACGCGGTGACGGACTTGGGGATGACGCTGTGGCCGCCAATCTGGGACCAGGCGAGGATGACCTGGGCGCCGGAGACGGGCTTGCCCTGGGCGGCCGAGAGGCGCTCAGCGATGGCCTTGACCTCGGGGATGGCGACGAGCAGGGGAAGGCCCTGCGAGTTGTTGCCGAAGGCAGAGTAGGCGGTGAGGAGAATGTTCTTCTCGGCAAGGTACTTGACGAGAGGGAGGTTAGGGAGGCGGGGGTGGCGCTCGACCTGGTTCACGGCGGGGACGACGCCGGTCTCGGCGATGATGGTCTCGAGCTGCAAAGGGACACGGTTAGATTGAGGTTGAGAGCGCGGGGAGGAGACGGTGTGAGCGAATGGGGAAACGTACGTGCTCAATGGAGAAGTTGGAGACACCAATGGATCGGGCCTTGGTCTTGGGGAGCTGGGTAACGGCTGTATCAAGCAAGGTTAGAGTTGGGCGTATTTCTCAGGGCAGGTGTGGTTGTGGCTTACCCTTCCAGGTGGCGCTGATGGAGACGTTCTGGTTGATCTCAACAGAGTTGTTGTTCTCGGCAGTTCGGGGGAACAGCTCGTTGCCGGGCTTGAAAGCAACGGGCCAGTGGATGAGGTAGAGCTGTGCACAAGAGCAATTGGATTAGCATTGGTGTCCACCACGGCGATCCGGAAGGGCCAATTTGTCTTGTTTTTTAATGACTTACGTCAAGGTAGTCCAGGCCAAGCTCCTCGAGGGTCTCGTCGAGGGCAGCCTCGACCTTCTCGGGCTCGTGGTTGTTGTTCCAGAGCTTGGAGGTGATGAAGATGTCCTCACGCTTCAGGCCGGGGACCTCGGCGAAAGCCTTCTTGATGCCCTCACCAACTTCGCGCTGGTTCTGATAGATCTTGGCGAGATCCAGGTGGCGGTATCCGGCCTTGAGGGCCTCGTAGACACCGGCGCCGACCTCACCGGGGGCCGACTGCCAGGTGCCGTAGCCCAGCAGGGGGATCTTGTGGCCGGAGCTGAGGGTGGCGGTTCGTCCGAAAGACATGGTTGCGAATTGAGTGGTTGGAGGTGAGGATGGGAGGCTTTCTCTAGGGAGGTCGACGGGAAGAAGCAGAAAAACAAGAGGGAAGAGGACGAGGCGGCATCGTTATATAATTGTCGCATGGGCCCACAGAGAGCTCGGCTTCAGGGACAGCTCTCGGCCACGACTCCACCGAAGACGGTTGTCGGCTGTGGCAGACGAATAACGAATGTCACCCGGGATTAATAATCCCACCTGGCTTGCTGTCCGGCCTGACTCGACTCCCTTGATGGGCGCGTCCATCCACGTTGGCGTCGCGAATGATGCAAGTTGTTGCCCCTCCCCCACCAAGGAGCCACCACGGAGCCACCAAAGGAGGGGTAATCAAGATAGCGACACTAGTGAATTGTGGACCCTGGAACCCCAACGAAGCCTGTTTACTAAGCTCTGTGCCAGTTGTGTCGTGCAGTTTTGTATTTATGATACGGTAGAGTATGCCGAGGTATCCAGGGCGAGATCCATCCCAGTGTATCCGGCGTCAGCAAGACGGACAAGATCGTGAAGCATCTCTGTAGACGACTTCACGCCAAGGACGAAGGGCTCCGTCTGGACGAATGAGGTCATTGCCCCGTCGAATGAGCTAAAAGCTACCTGCGCGATTAGCGCCCCATTTAGCATTCGACAAGGCAGTTATCCCGGTGCTCGGTCGCGAACTGATGTCGACATGTCGAAAACGAGCTTTGAGGGCCCACTGTCGCCATGTGTCATTCTCATGCGCCTTGGCCTCGACGGATTGCTCTTGCGTGGAGAAGAATCACGGAATAGATATCCGATGAGCACCATTGCGCGCATCCGGGTGTGACGTGTTTATCCGCGTCTATCCAATTGCACCGCTGCGGCGACGACGACTCTTGTCTGCTTCAACATGTGTCCCACACCAGCCCTGGCGTCGAATGGGGCAGGTGTATGGACGCCATGCATCTCGTGCTGCATGCGCCGCCGGGACAGCAAGGTTTCCGAGCATCTCCAGGCAATTGAGACGGCGGAGGCACCCATGAGACCAAGAGCTCATGCAGGGGCCCCAGGTCAAGACCGCCGGGCCCACCTGTCTCGAAGCACAAGCTGAGACAAGAACTTGCTCGAGAAGCAGTGAGGGTCGTCTCGGTCAAACTTGGCATCCTTACGTGCCAACAAATACGCCTCTGCCGATAAGATTAGATATGCAATGTCACATGGCGGGCCTCAGCCATTATTTGGCATACTTACCATATGCGAGAACGTGCGCCTGCATCTGATCCATGGCAGTGCTCTCATCAGAGTCCATGTCGGCTAACCGCTTCTCTCCATCTTTACTGGGCCACGCCTTGATATCTGGTAATCTTCGGGACACCGTCTGGAATAGACCTCTCACAACTCCAAGAGACACCGTCTCCATGTCACGGCAGAAGTCGTCCGCTAGTGTGGAATCTGATACTTGGCGGTGGCAATCATATTGCATCTGCTCCCAAGTGATGCACAAGGCCAGCGACAACATGAATATGGTGAGCCAATATGGGAAACGCCAAGTCCAAGAAATCGCCTCGTGCAATTGTGAGAGTTCTTCGAGGACCTCTTGGTGCAATTCGCGCCATATCTCGGCCAGGGCACATTTCATGCTCGAGTTGACCATGGTGGGAGCATGGGGAATTGAAGCACAAAGCAAGTCCTTTTCAATGCACTGGCTGGCCTCTTCGCCATCGCCGTTTTCAGCTGTAAGCGTAGCACTAGTAGTCAGGTTGTATGTAAGGACCAACTTCAATGCTTTTCTGATGGCCGGTGAGCGGCTTTCAAGGTAAAAGCTATGCATCGTTTGTAGCACCTCTCTAACGAAAGGGGCCCCGGCAAAGGCTCCATCAATGAAGACCTTGAATGGGCCATCGATGTGCTTATCAAGGTACTCTTGCAAAGCATCAATTCCGACACCTTCGACACCCACAGCAAGTTCTTTAGACTGGTATTTGGATCGCGCAGACCTTTGGCCTTGGTCGAAGTATGCCATCTGAGGTTCAGCAAAGCTCCCGACGCTTCCCGTAAAAGCCTCCCGTACCATGACGGGAAGCACTAACCCGTATCCATGAGTTACCCACATCAACCCTTCCATGGAAGAGAAGCCTTGAATCTGGAAATGCGAAAAAGAAGCATCTGCTTTTGGTTCGTAGTCGGCTCCCCAATCGTCCAGGAAGTAACCAAGGTCTTTAACTCGAAGCTGAGTGCAAGGAATGACCATAATTTGAGATCTAGAATGCAGGCAGCCTTGGCAGGGTGTTCCTTCATCGCACGTCTTCCTCAAAAATTTGCAGCGTAGACAAGTTCGTAGTTTCTTTATGGCTAATCTCCGTTTTCTTTGGGCTTCTGTCAGTGAAACTTGGCGCCCAACCCGCTTTTCATTGTCGTGCCTGTGCGGCTTGGCGCTCTTCTTGACGATTTTGCTGTAGCTCATGTTGGCCGGTTTCTTTCCTTTTTTACCAGATCTCGGGGGATAAGACTCGCCGCTGACGCCGCTCCCAAAGGATACGGGGGACACCTGCCGCTCGCCTGTTGGGCTTCCGTGCGGGGATGTCTGAGGATTATATGAGGAGTATTGCCCGAGGTCCGCCGAAGTGAAGGAATTGGCAGCAATGGTCCCGTCGGTCGAAGGAGGGGAAAACATGGCCGGGTTGCTAAATTGGCTCATAGAGGATGAGCCCATGCTGTTCTCGGCGACCTCGGTGAATGTATCCTGGCTTGGAAAAACAAACGGTTGCGTAGTTGGGAAACTCGCTTGGGCATGCCAGTTGTACTGATAGGACCAGGTGGAGTTGAGGGCTTGGTTCGGGTCGGTAAACGTGCCGGGGTTGGGTGGTATTGGTAGTTCGCCAGTATCGAACTGGAGCGGCCAAATGCCATTTTCTTCATCGCCACGGTGTTCATTGCCGGGCTGATCCATCTTGGGAGTGGAGCAAAGTTGTGTCCGCCGTCGGCCGAATCCTCACGGCAAAATTGGCGCAGTAGAGTTGACGGCACTGAACAAATGTGCAAGTCAGTTGCCGGATATTCCGCTTAACATTCGTGTTCTAGTCTAGCTCTCAGTTGACGTGGGGCGAGGAACTGAGGTGGACTCAACCATCTGCCGACAGCTAGAGCCTGCAAATGAGGGAGTTGTTGGATTACCTGCCCAGGTTGCCTCTTCCAACCCACCAAGGACACAAGGCAGAATCAAAGTGACCGGGGTCATTCAGCTCTCGACAGGGTCCAGCACAGCCGCACCTGCCACTAGTCTAGTCTAGGAAAGGATGTTATTGCGTCTGTCAGCAAGAAGCATGCCCGAACGAAGGACGCTAAAATTCCCCCCAAACACCAGCATATCTATAATGAGAATACCAAATATCAAATAAACAATCCAATCAAGTCCAACTCAAATATCTTGCTGTACCAGTTTGAGCATCTGTGCAGCCTGGAATCAATCTTTTGCATACGGTCCACGCCGCAACCTTCTTGCAAGCCTTTTGGACAGGGCCTTCGGAGTGGGGAGGACCAGAAAGGTTCGTGTGAAAGCGTTCTGGTGCTTAGGTTGATCCGCGACGTCGATGGAATTTCAGTCCCGAGGCCTTTCCCTTGTTAGTTGTGGTTGTGGATATCTTGCGATGCTGCGATCTATCCCGCCATATCAAGTGAAAGTTGAGATTGTTTGGCTATCTCTGCCTTGAGGGTTTCGTTTTCCTCGCGAATCCTCTTGATATTCTCTCGAATAATGGTGATTTTCTCCACGAGTATAGACTTTCTAGTCCATCCCCTGCCCGATAAAGTTTCTTGGAGCTGTGGGTCGAGTTTGTCTTTGTCGGCATGGTCAACCCTAACATGTCTGTAAATCGTGTCCCGTCAGTTTATTGATTTTGTTATTCAGATATAAAAGATGGGATGCAAGATGGAAAGAGATTTTATTGCAGGGCAAAAATCTTTTTTTTATACCTTAAAAGGTCGAACGCACGCTGAAAATACCTTTCCCTAGAAGGGCAAAATGGACAAATATAACCAAGAGAATGCCGCAGGCCATGGAAATTCAAATCTCTTGCAGATTCAAAACCTAACTTCCCCTTACTTCTAGAACAGCGTTTTACTGGACAGAAATATGGGCGAACTGATAAGTGAACAACAACATGAGATTCGAGAAGGTATTCGGTTTGAAATGGCCCAACAGTGCATCCAGGCTCGTTGCACCCATATTCTTTGGGGTTGGTTTCAACAACCTTGTTCCTTTTTGCTCCTGATGCATTTTTAAAATCGCTGTATCTCATGGATGTGATTTTTTTGCCTCGCCTCTCCGCCCGTGGCGGGTGGGATACGCCGCTATCCGTGCTGCCAAAGGATGATGCTGGCGAAGCTGGTCGATGAATGAAAGAGGAAGAGATATCGTTGGGGGTCTCATATTGATTCGGATAGCGCCCGAGGTCCGAGCTATCAAAGTAGTTATACCGGGTCAAGCTATTCTCATCCCTTGTGTTGTGTTTAGGGAACATGGGCCCTTGCGCAACTGGAGGGACTGTGGTTGGAGAGGACGAGGACAGCGAGCGATACGATGGATTAGACAATTCCGCAGCGTCAGTCCAGGATGGCGCCTCCATGTTCCGCTAGAGTGTTCCGACTCTCCAAGCAAGAAATATCCAGGACGTGAAATGGGGCTACCGTCATCGGTCGCGTAGCGGAGGCTGCACTGAACTGATGCACTCGATGTCAGCGTCTCTGTTTGTATTCCTTGACAAAATGCGACAGACAAACTCCGACTTACGACTTGTTCAAGTGAAGCAAAGATGTTTTTGAGGAGTCGCTTGATGCCAATTTCACAACGCTCCAATTGTCTTCGGGAGTATTTTCTTTTTGGCGCTTGGTGCCTTGCTGTCAGCTTCATTTGCCCCTCAGCTGACCAATGCTCAGCCCCCGCCATATCTATATCCCTGTCGATCATCTCGCTGCGAGTTGGTCGCTTCCTTGCAGTCACCACCGCGACTCAATAGTTGGGTTTAATACATCGGGATGGCCCAGGCGCCACGGCTCGAGGACTACACCATCATATTGTTTTGTCCGCTTGTCATTGAGCAACAGGCTGCGTGTCTTATTCTCGATGAGATCCACCATGGAGTCGCCGAGAGATCTGCGGGACAAACCGTCTTGTACACCCTGGGCCGAATCGCTTCTCACAATGTAGCCATCGCCGGGTATCCAGTGGGCGAGGCCGGCATTGGTATCTCGGGCAGCATGGTTTCGGAGGCGTTGCGCGACTTTCCAAACCTCGAGGCTGGGCTGCTTGTCGGCATCGCTGCTGGAATTCCATCACCAACGCGGGATATTCGTCTCGGAGACGTTGCCATCGCGGTCCCAGGCAAGGACAACCCTGGCGTCATTGGGTACGACCTTGTCAAAGTTGAGGAAGGAGAGGTGCGTCTCAAACAGTGGCAAAATGCAACGGATTCCCTTTTGCGTTCCGTCATCACCAGCATCAAGGTCCACGACACACGATTGGAAGCCAGCTTCACCCGACACTTGAATATCTTAGCCAGAGCACCAAAGTTCCAACCACCCGGCATCCCTCCCCACAGTGAAGAATTTGCAAACCTGAGCAGTCGGCCCGGGCCTCAGGCCCACTACGGTACCATTCTTTCTGGAAACGGCGTCATCAAAAACAAGAGGAGGAGAGACGAGCTTCGAGACAAATATGATGGCATTGCCATTGAGATGGAGGCAGCGGGCATGATGACGAGGCTTCCTGTAGCGGTAATCCGAGGCATTAGCGACTTTGCTGATGCTAATAAAAATGACGAATGGCACGCATATGCGGCTGTGACAGCGGCAGCATATGCAAAGGAGATGCTGACTCGACTCGGTCCAAGGAAGCAGACTATATCCCGTATGTCATTTCGCATCCTCGCCCAACAACGATCCTGCTATCATTCGCTGGCTTCAGAATAATTAGTATTCCTTTGTGCTTTCGCTGACAAGTTGAATACAGAACAATCAGTCATATCATCGGGGATCGAGGCCTGCCTGAGACTTGCTTTACCAGAAAAATGCACCTTTGTTGGTAGAGAAACGGAACTCGCAAGTTTAGAAGAACACGTCGGCTCTCGCCCCAGTCAACTGCAGCAAAAGTCCATCGTCACTGTCTGGGGCCTTGGTGGTGTCGGCAAGTCGCAGCTTGTTTCCGAGTTCGTAAAGAAGCAGCGAGAGATCCATTTGGATTACAGCATCTTCTGGGTCAATGGAGAAACTAAAGAAACTTTCGAACAGAGCATTGTCAGCCTTCTCAAAGCCTCTGCCAACCCAACTGGAAATACTTCAGAGGTGGCCGACAGCTACCACGAACAGCGAGGTGTCCTTGTGAACTCATTTTTTACGGAGCTGAAAAGCCCGCAGCGTTCAAGATGGCTTCTTGTCATTGATGGACTGCTAAGCGTCTCTTCCTTGAACAATCACATCCGCAGCTACATAGAATCCCTTCCGCATGGCTCAATAGTTCTCATAACAAGGAGCAAAGACGTAGCTTTCTTGTACAATAAACGGATCGAAGTAAAAGGATTACCCGAGGCAGATGCCGTGAAATTTCTCACATACGAGATTGACAATCACTTTGGGGAAGAGGAAGGTATGTACACGACATATTTTGACGTGGCGATCAGCTAATCATGTCTGCAGATATAATTGGGTTGGCTAGGACACTCAAGTGCCATCCGCTTTCCCTAAAGCTCGCAGCATCGGCTTTATCCTACTACAACTTGAGCGTTGCCGAATATGTCGATAGATGGAACATGCGGCAACTCGGCGACGAGAGCTTCCAAACGAATCGAGAGTTGCTCCGCTCTTTCGAGATCAATTTTGATGAGCTACAAAATAGCAAACCTCTTGCAGCGAAGCTACTCATGCTTTTTGGCTTTCTCGATCACAGAGACATGTGGCAAGACCTTTGTCTAAGTACAAATAATGAAGACTACCCCGACTGGCTACGTCATGTCGTGTCGCATAGGCGCTTTAAAGACTGTGTCATCGCCATGTGCAACCTTTCCTTTATCGAGGCCAAGCCGCACGGTGGCAGAAAGGAGTTTATCTATGAAATTCATCCCGCCGTGCACGAATTTGCTCGGCGGAAGGCCCTCAACGACGAAGAAGAGTATATCAAATGCGCAATATCCCTAGTGGCTGCCAAGGTTCCGAGAACTGCCGATAGAGACTTTCTTGACATTGCCAAGCGACTAGAACCGCATGCCGAGCAGTGTAAGATTTACATGGAGCAGGATAGGGCCGGGGATGGCTTGGATTTAGTGGAGCTGGAGAAATTCGGCAACCTATTCCGCCAGCTCGGACGTTACGAAGATGCATCTCAGTTGTACGACGGGATTTCCAGGATTCTGGTCGGTGAAAGTGATCCCGACGACTCAACCATGGAAATGCTGGCTGGCATTGAAAACAACATGGGATTAGTCCACCACGCCCAACGAAGATATGACCTAGCACTTCAATCCCTTGATCTATCGTATCAGAGACAAATGATGCTTTCCATGTCCGATCAGGATGCTCAGGTTTCCACATTATACAATAAAGGAAGGTGTCTTCTGATGCTGGGCAGGCTCGATGAGGCATTGGACCTACTGAATGCTGCCAAAGCACACTTCTATAGCTTGGTGCCGTACCATGACAGGGGTGCTCACGGTGGGCATGAGAAAGGCCGCATTTACTACAGAATCCTGAATGATATTGGCGAGATTTACCTCAGGAAGGATAACCTGGAGCAAGCTGAACAGCATTTTCGGGAAGCCTTTGACGGCCAGAAACGGTGCTTGCATGATACCCACCCGGCAACATATGCGGTTCGCCTAAACATTGGGAGGGTGTGCGTAGAGAGGTCTCTTTTCTCAACGGCCAACAGAATATTCGAATTCATCATTTCAAAGTACACGGAGTGGTGGGGTAGAGGTCACTCAGAGACAATGAGGGCCGTCGCCGAGTTGGCCGACTCGCATGTACGGCATGCCAAAATGAAACGACTCATGGGCGACGGCGGGGAGGAGCAATTTGCGAAGGCAGCAGAGCTTTGGAATGAGTTATTGAGCTTCCATTTGGAGGCCTATGGAGAGAACTCGGACACTGTTCTTTTGGCTCGGTCTAAGCTACAGGACCTCCATCTGCTCGGTTCTATGACACCGGAGGATCCGTACAATTCCTACTATTCATAGCAAGAAATGCGCGTCTAATTATTACCAAACCGCCCTAAGAGAACTGACTTCATCCTCTCAGGCTGACATGATTCTTTCTGCCAGCACACGAGCACCGTGTCCCCAACAGTCTTTGTCCTGCTACGTAGACATTATCGAGGGCTGGATCGATCGAGAACTAGCCAGGCACCTCGTTGGGGAACTGGAACACGGTGAAGTGCTTCCAACCAGCCAATTCTGTCCGCTAGTGATGGCAGGTTAGGAGGAATGGTATTCTCCGGATGGACAAGGCAGTAACAAACACGAAGGCCACGGTACGAGTTCACTATTCACAAGAGCTTCAGACTCGACAGGACGGAGGCAAACTGGGTCGGCATTCTGTCTTTAATGCATAATTCTGCACACTCTTTCAACGCCATCATATCATTTCATCTTTTCTCTTCCTTTTTGGCCTCTTGGTCACCAAGCACCACATCTATATGCCGTCTACGCTAACTCATAAAATGCTTGTTCACTGGTGTCAAAGGCTCCTGTCCAGAGAGCACGGCCAAGACATTTTTCATGGACAAGGCCTCGAACCCGCTCGTGGTTTCGAATGCACCTCCAGCGTTGTGTGCCGTCAACGTGGCATTTCGATGGACTCGAAGCCGCGAGCTGACGTTGGGCTCATTTGCGTGCACGTCCAGCCCAACGGCATGGAGATGGCCGCTCTCGAGCGCGTCGGCCAATGCCTCCTCATCCACGAGACCTCCTCGTGCAATGTTGACAAATCTGGCGCCCTTCTTCATCTTTTTGGTTTCGGTAGCCGTGATCAACTTCTTGCCGCCCGTGCCAGGCGTCGCAATCACAACGCAGTCCGACTGCGCAAGCAGCTCGTCAAGACTGACACGCTTCGCGCCACCCAGAGCCTCCTCCTGCTCGGGGCTTTTCTCCATGACATCGTTGTATATAATTCGCATCCCGAAGCACCTGTACGCCTTGGTTGCAATTCGGTATCCAATATTTCCCAGCCCAATGACGCCAAGCGTGTGTCCGGCCGGGTTGTGTGCCCCCGCGGGCGCGTTTCGGTGCGCGTCGAGGAACTCGGTGGCGTCGCCGCTCCGGGCGGCCATGTTGCTCCATTGCAGGTTTCGAAAAACGGAAATTATATGGTAGATTGCCGTGTCTGCCACGGCCTCGGAGCTCGCAGATGCGCCGTTGCAGTAGAGGATGCCCGCCTTGGCGAGGAGATCAACGTCGGCCCAGTCGTAGCCTGCGCCAGCCGAGGCGAAAAGCTCAAGCGATTCGGGCAGCAAGGGGATCATTTCCGCGTCCCACCGGCCCATTTCACCGCCCGAGTTCCAAAATGGACGGAATACCGCCCGAAAGTCTCCCCATTTTCGGTCCCGGAGCGCCTGTAACCAGGCATCACGCTGTCTTTCCTCGAGCGAGGGCTGGATTATGTTGAAGGTCTCTTGCAGCTGCTTATAGAGGTCGTGGTTGAATTCGATGGCGTCTCCCAGGTGGAGAATGGTCGGTTTCGGTGTGCTTCCTTTCACAGTCATGGTTCCGATTGAAGATGAGAATGCTGCCAACAAGATGAGATGGGCCTTGGTCCCTGATTCCAAGTATTCTTTTCTCTTTGCCCAAGCGATGACCGTCTGCAAGAAAGCTGCACACCTCATCGGCCGCATCCCACTTTTGGACTCCGGCTCCGGCTCCGACTCCGATTGCAGATTCGCCATGATGACGCTTCCCCGCACAGCGGAATCCACATGGTCTATTTCCACCCGACGCGGGGTCGCGGGAAGCGATCGACTGTCGGCAAGGCTAACTGAGAATAGTATGCCGGCCAGGTACACGTGGCCATATTCGGAAAAGAAGATTACGACGGAGATTGTGGCGGAAATGCCCACTGTCGTCATGATGTTTCCACCACGGACGCCGACACGGCTCAAACCGCTGTGCTTATCCACTTCTGCCCCAGGACACATATGGGTGCTTGTGCACATCGTGTCTGTAGATGTGCTCACGGTCAGCAACGTATATGAACTTGAGGTTAATACTGGTTTTCTGGCACTGCCATTCTTTCGTTTTGATTCCCCACTGCATCAGTCCCCCATCTCATCAACATCATGGGATGCCACATGTTCGTTTAACAATTAGACGCCGTACTAGGTCCACACTACGAGAGCCTTGACCTTGAACATCATTGTAGAAATATAATACAGCTCTCAAGTCTCCTCCACTTGAATATCCTATCAATAGCCAATAGATTCAGAATCCGACGAGCAGCAACTTCTCCGCTCTTGTATCCGACTCCATGCCAGTTACAGCTAGTGCTGCCGATGTTCGCGAGCTTGGGTTACCATGGGTCGGATGGAGAATGCCGCGGAAATGACCTGAGAATGGCCTGGTCCGCGTCACTTTCCCCAAAGCTCGCGGTATGACAGCGCTGGTGAATGCGGGGATAAGGTTACCCCAGATTATTACGCTTCTCCACCATCTCCACCTTGAGAAGCAAGGGTGCCAAAGCGAGTCACCATGGCTACAATATCCAAGATGTAACCTGTTCATTCACTTTTCTCATCCGGTTTTATGTCCAATCTTTCTTCTCTTGGGCCCATCCCACAGTTAGAGCGCTATCCGCCGTCTTATCGTGGGGACTGAGCAGCTCGTAACAGCTCACTTGCTCAAGAGAATACAGCGGAATTCAATTCCACCTCAAAATGGCCAATTCTGCAAAGGATATTGACGCTTCGGTCGCCCACTTCGATGAGGAGGAGGTGGTCAAGCCCAATGATGCCAGTGATGGTGTCCCCATGCCGCCCAGCCTTCAAGGCATGACAGAAGAAGAACGTAAGAGTCTCGAAACTAAAATGGTCCGTAAAATGGACATGGTTATCATGTAAGGAAGCAATTCCGGTCCTTCCTTCATCTGAAATTTTGTCTTGCTTACACTGAGGTTCCAGGCCCATCATGGGAGTTCTATACATTCTCAACTACGTTGATCGATCTGCACTCGCAGCGACAAAGGTTTACGGAATTATGGACGATCTCAACATGACAACGGAAGATTTTGCCACAGCCATCTCTATTCTATTTGGTAAGAATTGGTTGAGCCCCTCGTTGCAGAGTCAATCGCTGATCAAGCTTAGTCGGATACATCCCCTTTCAGATTCCTTCTAATCTGATCATGACCAAAATCCCCCGGCCGGGTTTCTGTACGTCAACCCATCTCAGATCCTTGTCCAATATTAAAATCACCTAACCTCATTGTCAGACATTTGCTCTGCTGCTGTTATCTGGGGAGCAGTGAGCGCCAGTACTGCAGGTGTCAAGACTTACCAAGGTCTGCTCGCAGTCCGAGTCTTTCTGGGTGTGACAGAAGCGGTATTCTTCCCTGGAGTCATTTATCTGATGAGTGCCTGGTACACCAAAAATGAGCTCGGAAAGCGTCTTGCTGCTCTCTTCGTCTTCCAAATGCTTGGCAGCGCCTTTGGTGGTCTTATCGCCGCCGCCTGTCTGACCTTGGACGGGCGGTACGGCATTGCTGGCTGGCGATGGTTGTTTATTGTGTAAGCCCACCCCTTCCTCATCACTTTGCAGCCTTTCTTTTCTAACCTTAGCAGTGAGGGTGTTGTCACTATCGGCTGCGGTCTCATTTTCTCCATGTTCATGCCCGAGTACCCGCACAACGCCCGTCTTCTCAAGCCTGTCGAGCGTGACTTGGCTGTCTGGCGCCTTGAGAACGAAGCAGGTGCCGGTGAAGCCCATGAAGACACCACCACACTAGGTGGTTTCAAAAAGGCGTTCCTTGATCCCAAGATCTGGGCTCTTGTATGGTGCATGGGCATGAGTCAGGCGATGGGAAGCACCGCCAATTTCTTCCCTTCCATTGTCGAGACACTTGGCTTCAACAAGATCAATACCATGCTCTTGACCGCTCCTCCCTACATTTTGGCCATCATACTCTTCTTCATCGTTTCTTACATTAGCGACGTACGTTGACCCTCCAACTTTGCTTTGCGCTCATGCCTAACCATTACCAATAGCGTAAAAACGCCATGTATGCGATTATCGTATCTTGCCTTGCCGTTGGCGCCGTCGCTTATGTCACTGCAATTGCAACCGTGCGACTTGGGCCACGATATTTTGCAATGATGCTTATGCCATTTTCCATTGGTACGTCATTTTATCACCAAAACTAGTTCATAATTAACACCCATTTTCACTTAGCTGGTCCGCAAATTATGCTATATAAGACAGTCAACCTTCACATGGCTCGCCCATTCCCAAAGCGAGCCGCTGGAACAGCAATGCTGAATGCAATCGGAGGTCTGTCCAATATCTGGGCTAGTTACTTGTACTATAGCCCCCCGCATTATTACGCTGCTTTTGGATGTGGTAAGTCTGATTAATTTTTCGATTTTATGGCTCAGACGTAGTCTAACATATCTCCAGTTCTTGCTTGCGCATTTTCCTTTTTCGTGGTGATAACTGGTTACCTCATCTATGTCAGGCGGATGAATAAGTTGTTGGGTGGTACTCCTGAGGAGCAGCAACGGGCCAAAAAGGGCGGTGTCACTCAGCAGCAGGTTGATCTTGGATGGCGGTACATTGGTTATTGATTGCTCGGTTTTTCAATAGAATTATTTCCAGCAGCCCTACCCCACTTACTTCCGATCTTTCTCCTATCTCGCATAAGTTCTGTCAAGCCTCATGGTTCAAATCTGAAAATGCGCCCAGACATCACCGTCTCGCTAGTTAGTTTCCAATAGTTCGTGCCACGCTGCTGTTCAACTTATAAATGCAGCGTCTAGCAGTTCCTTCGCCTCCACATCTCATTCTCAGATATAGAATCATAATAACTCGATTGAATTCATCATGCTATCCATGCAACTGTTTCAATAACCCTTGACGGTCTTTACATGCTGAATCCTGTCCCAGACCCATGGGGTGAGAGTTGAGCTGAAGTTGTTACTGAACTTGATATCCAAATAATTGTAGCCTTCGTCTGGCACCCATTGCACAGCAATTTTGTGTTGTCCATATTTCTCCAAAGCATCAACGGTAGGCTTCAGTGATTCTGGCAATTGGGTGACTACACCATTTTTATACCAGCTGCACGCATAGTCAGTATTGGCTGTATTCAGGGAAAGTCAAAGCTTACGCTGCATAAAATACAATTGCTAACATAATGCGCGTGTTTTGAGTTGGATTCGGCATACCGGCATGCCTTTCATAGTCAGCAAGTGGCTTGTCTAATTCCAAAGCGTACAACTTACCATAGCCGCAGATCTCGGAGCACTATAGAGCCTCTCTTCATTCGGGGATAGCATGGAGGTCTAACTTTGCGTCTTTCTTCCAACTTGTCTTCTGCAATCATTGGCTCGCCCAATTCACGGTGGTAGTCAAGGTTCGTATTCTGTGTGCCAAGCCAAATTTCTGTCGTCCCATTCTCAGGGCCACAATCGATTAGGCAAGTGTTATAAGCAATGGCAAATGGGTGCTCCGGGTGTTCGAAACGGAGGTCGGCATGGACCATTTGTCGTTCATCCGTGGCAATAAGAGTGTTGCTGCGAATAAAGTGCACCTCGGGGCGTGGACCCAGAATGTTTGACACAATTCGGGTGGCGTGCTTGTTGGCATATACCTCAGGGAAAAGCCATTCTGCAATTTATAATTCAGATGATGATATTTTATATAATTCATTATTGGCAACTCACCTTTTTCGAGCGGTGGCACCTGAGAAAGGTTGCCTCCACTCGCAGCGCCCTTTGTAGCGGCATTCTCATTCAAGTGACTGCTCCGAGTTAGATCATTTCCCTAGAGAATGATAGTGACAATCCTGACTTGAAATGCACTTTTCCTTTTCCTTCAAGCAGCTTGGTTGTGTCTTGTAGCATTCGCACATTCAACTTGTCAATAATTTCGACGTCAATTGCATTCTCAATCACCACCAGACCATCAGTGAAGAAAGCTTCAATCGCATCATACAGCTTCTTGTCACCCATAACACCACTGTCGCGTTCTTCATTGCTCAAAGGAATGACCTTTGGTCCGTCGGCATTTTCGGGGAGTGTCATATTAAGGTATCGACTTAGTTTGGGTAAGCGCGATCATATGGTGGGTTGCGACTGTTGAGTCTGTCAATGTTTATTTGCGAGAGCATTCTGGTCCTGTCCACCTATTTAGGCCTCATTCCGACTTATCGGGATTGAATTTTATTGGGTCAAGTCATTGCAGAGATTCCTTCGGCATTAAAACCACTGACAAGAATGCTCGGCAATGATTCAGTTCAAAATCTCACCATCCGGAATCCTACCCGCATCCCCCAACCAGGAAAATGCTTGGCGAGTCTCCGAATCATGGCCGACAACCGATCGGATAAGCTAACCCAATATGTCACAACCATTACAAATGCATGCGGAGGCATTAGGCCGGCATTGTTGCCCAACACGAGCATGCAGGATGACGAGATCAGGTTGGGGTCAGTCTTGATGCGGGGGTCGGCGTTTTGGCCGATTACGGACTGCGCAAGTTGGTGGTACGATCACATTCAGTCTTGGCCAAGAACCGTACTGACTAGGCACATTCAATATATCTGAAAGATATTCTTTCGCGTCTAAAACAACTCAAAAAAATCTCACGATGGCTGAACAACACGTCTCATTCAAAATCGAGGACCTATTCTCTGTCAAGGGAAAAGTGGTGGTAGTCACTGGAGGAGGAAGCGGGCTTGGTAAAGCAATTGCCGAAGGGTTCGCCGTAAATGGTGCAAAGGTCTACATCTGTGGTAGAAGGCAGGATGCCTTGGATACCGCTGCCAAAGAAATCGAAGGAGATATTCACACGTAAGTGCTTTCAAAATTAGATTACAACTACGACACAACCCCAGAAAGCTTGACAAATGATACCTCAGCCGCCAAGCGCCCAGGCTTACCGAAGATGTAGAATCCAAGGCGACGTTCAGACCAAAGCAGGTTGTCAAAAGATTGTCGAGGCTGTCAACACGCATGAATCCCATGTAGGTCTTGGCCCTGCATTGCGAAATACCTTGAACTTGCCCAATGCTCTCCTATGGCCATCACAAAGCTGACTCGCGCCAAAGATTGATACCCTGATAAATTGCGCTGGGATAAACAGCCCATGGAGAGTTACAGCAACCGATCATAATGACCGTAAGTTGTGCAACCAATTATTATGCTGGGATATACGCGAGTTTTTTCAATTAACTCCTTGCAGCCGATCAAGTCGAAAATCTCCTCATCAATGGTTTGGAAGAGTATGCACCCTAAATTCTATAGTAAAGAAAAAGCCTAGACTCTAACCGCAACAGGGAGGACTTCAACCGAAGCAATCAGAGTATGTTATCATGCCGACTTTTCCAGCTCAGTAAGATCGATGTCCTTACATAACACGCAGTCAACGTCATGGGAGTATACTTTTTGACTGCCAATTTCATACCGCTGCTGCGCCAGTCTGTAGACCCCAATGTTTGCGTCATCGCATCATTGGCTGCGCTTGGAAACCAAAGGTTGCCGCTCATTTGTCACCCTTCATTGATATTCCTTGACTGATGAGTACAGATCCATGGGTTCATTGACATACGCAGTTTCCAAAGCCGCCGGTAAGTAAATGCCTTTCACTTCCTATGGCATATTCCTGGGTCTTGCAAAGACCTTGTTGCTGAGCCCATCTAGCTGTCCACCTTGCCAAACTGCTTGCCGGCCGGCTGCATCCGTACGTATCTCACGCTTCAAACATTCAGCATTCTAATTCCCGCGGTTAGGCTCAAGATTCGCGTCAATACCATTTGTCCCGGCATCTTTCCTTCAGAAATGACAGGGACCACCTCGGGCAAACACGAGTACAAAATCAACAACCAGGCCACAAAGGCAGCCATGCGGTGCACGTCTGGTCGACCAGGCCGACCCGAAGAGATTGTTGGCCCAGTCATGATGCTTTCCAGCGCAGGTGGCGGATACATGAACTATGCGCTCTTGACAGTCGATGGCGGTAGACTGATGGGCCTTTCGATCAACGATGGAATTAGAATGCCCGAAGAAACCTATACGTGAGTGGCTGTTGGATAAGCGGGCTCATTTGCAATATTAACTGATTTAGCGACGAAATCCTCGGTTAAATCCGCATCATGAAGCACTCCTGTATCTCTCAGTGTAGGAGGATTTGCTTGGAAATTAGTTACAGGTCTATGAATTTATTCGAAAACATTGTATTTGCTTCACAGATTGCAGAAACGCATTCCCATCACCAGCTCAACTGACTGATATCATTACAAGACCAAACCCTGATCCGCTACAAGATGATATATTCAATCAGTCCAACTACCCATCGACACCAGCTTGTTTTCTTTATAGTTAGAATACGTCAGCTCCCTCCTTTTCAACTGTATAGAATATTTCTTTGAGTAATTCTTGATTCGACCATCCGCAAAATAAAAATCTTGGTTGATGCTGAACCATACAAGTCTTTTATTGGGCCATCTTGGCTCCTTCATACAAAGCTCTATGCCCAGTTTGATTTCGGCGTCGTAATTTCTGGCAAAGCGAGTAGATAAATCGCGAACCATGGTTGTGGCAATATATGCAAGCGAGTCTAGAGGGAAATACAGGATGGTATGCGAAAACCACAGTATCCCTGTTGAAAAGAACCACAACGTGCCTAAATCCATTCGTAAGAGCATGGCCAAGATGGAGCAATGCTAGTCAAAGGTTCATACCGTTAATGTGGTCCATAATTTGCGTGGAAGGCACTGGCTGGAGGACAGCGGAAGACTTGAAAAACAGGGATTCCCCCTCAACCAGTTCCTTATCGATACACACTCTCACCTCTTTTTTGAACGGCTTCAGGAGCAAATCAAATGCATCCTTGAGGGCTGAAGTGCAAGTATCTAAGCCGTTGATCCTCTCTCCTTTCCTAGTCTCTATGATTTGGATGAGCTCCGGTGCGAAACCATCGGCTATCGTCTCATTGGGCCACCTAAAGTGAATGATTTCTGGATACTGCTTCAACAGCGGGGCTGTTCCGATGGCAGCCTTTGGAACCATGATGACCTGTACCACCTCATCATCTGGATAAGGGAGAAGGTCGGCGCTGGTATCAAATATTATAAACACTTGCTCTATTCATGTCAGCAGGTTGTTGTAGCCACCGTCGTCCATATCAACCCACCAAGAATCTCAAAAGGCACGTAAAAAATGTTATCAAGCGCCTTCCTCCCCTTACCAGAGACTGCAGCAATGTGCAAGTGCCCGCCGCCATCTTGGCTTGCGGCAACCTGCAAGGAAGCCTCGTGCGCAAAAGGAGAAACTATCTCAATATCTGAGCACCCAAGCACGGTTTCGCCCTTGTTAGAATCTTTAGCCTCTGATGAATACGATTCATCAGCGTACTGCAGTTGCCAACCCATTCTATTGGGGTGTTGTTTCAAAATACAGCCAGAGGAACATCGCCCTGGAGTCTTTCCTGCATGGTTGGGACACGTTCTTCTTGTTTTCGGCTGGCGAGGCATTGCACATGGAATTGAACGGGGATGCGAAGGTCTCGCCAAAATACGCGACCATTACAACGTGTGTTTCCTAACGAATAAACGTACAAGAAGGCGGCATGGATTGATTGTGGCGCTTTGTCAACGGACCGTGGTTGGGGTGAAACGCGTCATGACAAAAACAGAGGTCACGTGAGGAAATAGCATCAACATAGCTTCAGCAGAAAAGGATTTGTGATGAGAATGGCGTTGGTTTAGGATTGTGCATAGGAGCCAGGCTAGTAATTGTTTATATTATTTGATAATATTGTTATGTTGCATGCGAAAGAGACTGAAATGAAATATTTTCTTGATATGACGTAGTTGAATTAGTGGAGATTGACTGAGGTATCGTTAGTGAAGCAACCCAAGGACATCAACAACGGCTTCAAAATGGAGGCATGATTTATATTGAAGACCGAAGGGCAGAAAGAAAGAAAGAAAAAAGAAAACATACTAGTTAATCATTTACCCCAAATTTATGGATTAAAATACGCTCTTCTGGTTACCACTTGAGTTGGGTTATTACTTACCCTACAGTCTGGCCTGCAGAGCAGCGGGCACTGACTATCGCACACATATGCACATGCACGGACAACAGTTTAAGTTGGTTTGGATGCAATGGATATGGTATATAAAAAAATAAATACAAATTGGCCGAGTCTGCCACCATATCGCTTCCTAGTGATCATAACATCATGGACCCAACGCTTGCCTCATCCCTTTTGGCGCAAGCGGGTCATAATCTCATTACTTTGGGCTGCCATTTCTTTTCCTGACTTGCCGGAGACGGTTTTAAGTGGGCAATCTCCAAGTGGGCAAGCATGTGAACAGTTTCCGGTGAATCCACGAGGTGGCTGAGATCATAGAGAGGCCTCGGCGCGCTTCTTGGCCAGGCCCCCAATCTTCTCGGCGGCGGCGTTGAGCTTCTGGGGGTCGGCGCCCTGGATGGCGGCCTCGCCGTTGACGGCGACCTGCTTGGACTCCTTGAAGAAGAGGAAGGTGGGCATGGCGGTGATGCCGTAGGTGCGGGCGACGTCCTGGACGTGGTCGACGTTGACCTTTGCAAACTGGAACGTGTTGGGCACGCTGTGCTTGTTGGAGAGCTGCTCGTATATGGGTTTGATGGTCTTGCAGGGCGGGCACCAGTCGGCGTAGAAGTCGAGCGCGGCGTACGTGTTGGCCTCGAGGAACTCCTTGAGCTCGGCCGATGACGTGATTTCCTTGACCATGATGGGCTTTTTGTTTTTTTTAGTTTCCGGGGCTCGTGAGGGGTTGCTTTTTTTTGTGTTGTTGCAAAGTGACAAAAGTCTGCAGTGAACTTTGAGACGAGCTGGTTTTGTGTTTTGCTTCAGAAAATGTGGATTTCGTCGACGTGGTCGAGTGCAGGCTCTATTAATACTAAATTCGATGGCCCCTCCAACAAAGGAACCTCTACAAGGCTATGGATGATGATGGAATCGTTTTCTGCTTCCAAATACGAAATCACGTGACATTGCGCTATTTTCCCCATTTGTGAGCAATTGCCAATTGTCCAACAAGGTGTCGGCGTGAGCGTGTGCGTGCGCGTGCGTGTGTAATCTTTTTCAAAGGCTGAGGCAGGCCAGATTTTCTCGCATTATGTAAGCACAGCCACACGCCCATGACGGCATGTGGCGGTGTTGGCCTTTCTGTCGCTTGGATTGCCGAAACGGGGTTGGGGGATGTTTGTGATGCACATGGCCAGCTATGTGATGTGTAATCGGCCAACAAGGAAAAAGGGCGCTACAAGTAAGAGTAGGGAGCAGTGGCTAAAACAATTGCACAGTAACGGCTGACTGCTCATATTTCCGAGCGAATTCCGTTGCTTATCTATTACTTGGTTCAGTCGTGACAAGCGAGAAACGGCCTGGCTTTTGCCCCCTGAAGCGGGTCGAGTGTTGGAGGGACGAGAATGGGATGGATGGGACGGGTGTGGCCACCACCACCACTGCCACCACCACCACCGACCGCCCAGAAGAGCCAGGCTCGGAAGCGAGCTGGACCGGCCGTTCCCATCTCGCATCGGAACACGTGTTGGCTCCTTGGCAGCGCAGAGCCGAGCGAGGGCCGTAGATTCGATTGGGAAGCTGCTTCAGCGACGGCCGAGCCTTGACCCGGCGTTCCGGGCGCGCGCGTCTGATCGGACCTGCGCTCTTGAGCCTTGCCTTGTTTGGTTGCCGGACGCGTAAATGCGATCGACGACGAAGCGACTGCAGCAAAACTCCAGAATGACGACACGCGCCGCCGATCTAGGGCTGGAGCTGGCAAACAAGTTGTCGGTGACTGCCAAACGCATTGAAAGAGGCGACGCCAAGAGGGGGGAGGACCGCCCCCGCGCTTGGGGGATTATACGATGGCCTGGTCTAGCCCTAGCGGTGACGGCTCTGCTTAATATATCACACATAGCTAGTCGTCTGTACTGGCCTCACCGTTAATATATTTCTGCGTACTAAGCTGCACCCGAGAGCGTTAGCAGGCGGAAGCAGCTCCGATGGGCAAGCGGCCATGAATGACAGCGGGCTGGACATGCGCCATCTGGGGGCGGCCGTGGTCTGGTGATGCAGGCTTGGCTGTTTATTTTTTTCTTTATTGTTTGAGGCGGTCGGATCGGGAGCTGAGTAGGGTTAGAGTTGCGACTCTCCCAACGTGGTTCATGCGAGCTATCGGCAGCCACGATACGAGCAACAGTGTATCAACGTCTTCAGCTGGGCATAGGCGCTGAAGCAAGATTCCGCCGCCGCCTGCCGATGCAGTAGCTCGCGTGCCTCGTGCAGGGAACTGAAGCCGTTGCCGCGTGCCGCCAGCAGAGGTCAGGACGAACGAACGAACGCCCTGTGTTTGGTGTGTCGTGTCTGGGGGAGGGGCACGATGCGATACGATGGGCATACTCAAACGGGCGACGGTTGAAGTGGTGTGGCTCCCCCCTTCCCTCCCCCCCCGGGACCATGGTACAGATTGAGACAAGCCTGCTGTGAGGTTGCTCCTGGAACGCTGGAACGCTGCAGCCGAGCTTCTTTGCATGCGCCGCAGAGGGGAGAAAAAGCAACCTGGAGCTGTCTGAGTCGCCTACGAAGCTACGAAACCCTCCCGGTCGCGTGGGAGCCAGGGGGAACCGGAAGTGTGGAGGGGGAGGAAGAGAGGGCCCCCCCGTATCGCACACATGCTAGAGGCCGATCCTCGCCTGGGGGTAGAGGAAAGCGGGCCAGCCCCCAGGGACATACGCAATGGGAGCAGGCCGGAGATTGGTCGCATCCCAGCAAATTGAAGAATGATTGAGCAGCCAACAAGAGGCAAGAAAAGGGAGGCGAAGCTCATTGCTCGTCTTTGGGAGGCGTGTCCGGAGCCGGGCCAGCAAAGCCGTTTCAGTCTGATTGGTTCACGGGCATGGGCAAGAAAAGTAAAAAAACACAGCAAAGCAAATAAAGCCGATGGCGACAGCGAGGACATGGTGGCTGCTGCTGAAGACGCAACGGGCGCGGGTGCGGCTGGCTGCCGTCCGAGTGGTAATGCGGTGCGGATAGAGGCTGTCTCGATCCAGCTACGCAAAAAAGCCGCCGTGACATGCGCAGCAACAGCAGCAGCGCACCGTCTAGCTCACTCATGGCTGGGCTGGGCTGGGCTGGGCTGGGGCTGGCTAGCCTCTCTCCCTCCCCCCTGCCGCACGGCTTTCTACGCGATTCGCTCCTGGGCCGCTGTCGATGGGCCCCGTTATCGATCGTCTCCCTGGAGCAACCGAACGAGGTCGCGTTGCGCCACTAGGCCGTTGAGCTCGGCGCCTGGCAACAACTGTGTGAGGGTGGGAGGCACGCCGTTTTGGGGGAGGGGGCTTGCTGCGCTGGGCCTGGCTCGCGATTTGTCCCTGGTTTCGATGCTAGCGGGAAAATAAAACAGAAGGGAAAAAAACTCCCGCCTTTAGAGTTCTGCAAGGCCTCCGAGATCAGCGCTGTCAGAACGACGCCATGGCATCCTTTGGCTCAGTGTGCTTGCTGATACAGCACGGCTGTGGCGTGGTTCCCCAGGCTCGCCTGCCCCTGCTAATAGCACATGGGAGCCATTGTTTTGGCTCGTCGCCCTATCCCGGACACGGTCATGAAGGCGGCGCCGAGCGAGGTGAGGGTGGGTTTTTCCCTTTCCCTCTCACTCGCTCTCGACGTCTCTCGCTCCGCGGCGGGTCCTCCCCAAGACGACTCTCTCGTCCCGTCAAATGGAGAATGCCCTGCAGCTGGATGGCCCATGCTTCCTGACTCGGCATCCTGGTTCGTGATCTGACTCGGCCAGCCAGACCCACGCGGGCTCCACGCATGCTTCATGGGCGTCCCATGCTCGCCATGGTTACTCCACGCATCCCCCTGCAACGCTGTCCCAATATCCTCCAGCAAATCGAGCAGCCAAGCATGGCCCAAGTGTCGCGGAAAGGACCTCATCCTGGGCCACCGAGTCCCAGAGGAGACACTTATTCCTGCCGCACTAACTGTTCACCATCCCAAGAAGAGCATGTCCCTGAGTACGGTCCCTGCGCACCCTGTCACTCACAGCCCTCTCTCTCTCTCCAGCTTTTCTCCCGTTGTTGAGCCAAATAAAAGTTGTCGTTGCCCCTCCACCTTCTCCCGTTCAGTGTCCCTTGTCTCTGTGAGCATTCGTTCTTTTTTTCTCTCCCGATTTTGCCAGAGGCTTACGCCTTGACGCCGCTGGCCAATCACTTGCCTCGACACATCTCAACTGATTTTCGACATTGATCATCAATCATACCCACTCCTTCGCTCGAGGCCCCCAAATAATCCCTTATGAAATCAGACACCATGTCAGCATTTATTGTCGAAATATGGACGTGGTACGCAGTGACTTGGTTGGTTGTCATTGCCAGAATGTAAACGGGACCCCCTTTCTTCCATATTCCCTCATACGGCAATCAGATTTGCTCATACGGATTTCTTTGCTCTCTAGGTCGTCAAGAAGATTGCTGCTGGGCTCTTTCAAGAAGCTGCAGGTGGAAGACTATCTCATGTTATTCGCCATGGTCCGTTAGAACCGATCCTCCTGGCGGGGCGCCTGAATTTGCCCCGAGATGACTTTTTTCTGACCTTGGCCATAGGTCACTGATACCATCATCATGGTTGGCATGAACGTTATTTCACACACCAACAGCAATCTCATCGACCCCGATGACAAGACTGAGCTCACAGCCCAGAGCATTTCTGAGCGCATCGTCGGCTCCAAATGGGTCCTCGCCGTCGAGCAAATGCAAATCGCCACCATCTGGACAATCAAGTTTTGTCTCCTCATCATGTACAACCGATTGACGTCAGTTGCTTCGATTCACCGATTCCGATTCCGAGAATGCCATCTAACGCGCGTTTTAGCATGAGTTTGAAACAGAACCTGGCCGTCAAGATTGTTGCAGGATACGTCATCATTGGGTTCATTGTCATGGAAGTTCTCTACTTTGGAGTTTGGTGCCGACCCTTCAACCAGTACTGGGCCGTGCCGCCCGTCAGCTCTCAGTGCTCGGCCGCCACCAACCACCTCATCACCAACGCCGCTCTCAACATCTCGTCCGACCTCATGATCATCGCCATTCCGATGCCTCTTTTCCTCAAGTCGCAGCTGCCAACCAAGAGAAAGGTTGTGCTCTGCGGTGTGTTTGCACTGGGCTTCTTCACGGTAAGTCGGCTCCCTAGCGCAACTAATTCCATCGAGGACCAAGCGTCCTTGTTTATGCAAACCCTCCTGCTCCGAGCACGCGCACTGACACCTGTCGTTCCTCAGATCCTTTCCGCCATCCTCAATAAGTTCTACAGCTTCAACGAGCCCTTTGGCTCGCAGTGGACCTACTGGTACGTCCGAGAGTCGTCCACGGCCCTCATCACGGCCAACCTCCCCTACACTTGGACGCTCCTGCGCCGCATCTTCAACCTCAAGTCGTTTGCTGGCTACTCCAACAAGCGCTCGACCAACCCCTCGACCGACTTCCACTCACGCTTCAGCCGCGGGCCCCGTTCGGCCGCACGGGCTGGCGACAACACCATTCACCGCCTCGACAGCGAGGAGCAGATCAACTCCACCTATGTCATGCCGCTCAAGATCTACCAGCGCCACGACATCGAAATCAGCACAGAGGAGGCCACCCCCGAGGAGCGCCGCTCGCCCCCCGGCGCCGGCGCCATTCCCCTCGAGCTGCAGAACGAAAAGGACTCCCACAGCTCGCGCGACGGCGAGTCATCATCCGAACGCTCTGCAGCAGGCGTTGTCAAGGTCTTTCACGGAGTGTAAACTAAAAAAAAAGAAACTAAATATAAAATAATAAATAAATATGGACCTCCCACCACCAGCAGCGTCCACAGCGAAATGATGCCGGCCCGTCTTCGCAAACTGGAGTACGGGACCTTAACGACTTTTTGTATTTTATACCCTTCGTGTGGATACATTTCTTAATGTTTTTTTTATAACCACGTGTATGGCCTCTGAAACTACAGAGCAGGAAGACGCTACGACAGCAGTACCATAAAGGCAAAAAAAGACTTAATGTACATAGATACCATATAGTACACATTGTGTGCTGGATCACGAGTCCAGACATGATCATCATGAGAGCAATCAAATAAACGGTCGGCAAACAGCCGGGACATTTTGACATGAAGGATTCGTTTTCCCCACGGGCCACCAAAAAAACATCTACCCTTGGTTGACAGCAAGCCAAGCCAGCCTTGTTCATCCTTTCGTCAATCTGGGGGGCGCTGATGGACGGGTTGGATCCACTTAAACGTCGCTAACGAAGAGTCTGGGAGGGGCTGGCTGGACGTGCCCGCGATAAAGGTGTCAGGACCCCCCTGTTACGGCTGCAAAGGATTCCTCAGACGAATCCGAGCGAGCCCGGTGCGATCCGCGTATCAAGGCAAAGGATGAAACCCAGCAGCGCGCACGGATAGTAGGTTGAATCCTACGAGCTTGACAGCAGTACGAGCAGCAGCAACATGTTTTGTTCCGCGCTAACCGCGTTTGTGTGTCAGGGGCTCGAGGCTAAAAGAAGAAAAAAGAGAAGTCGGGCTGGAAAAAGCGGGCGTCATCCTGGACACACGGAGCGTTTGTTGTTGATGTTGTTTCAAGCCTGGGTCGTATTTGCGATATTTTACGACCCGAGGCGTTCATTTACATGCGGCATACTCGGACAATACTAGCGGAGAATTGGAAGCGAGCCAAACTCAATTCCAGCCCTGGGATCACCAAAGAGTCCACAAGGTTTGCCGGGTCTGGCCTGGCTGGGCTACCCACGCGCTCGGTTGCGCAACCGCCGGAAATTAATTAGCTGGAAACAAAACAACAAGCGACGATGGGGCTGGGTTTTAAATGGGGATGGGATGTGGATTTTCCCCGACCATCTGGCTTGTTAAAGTGGAACGCCGCCAACGTAGACGAGACGAACATGGCGGACGTGTACTATCTCAAAAAAATGATTGGACCTGGTTCGTTTCTACTAATTCTCCATCCAAGATGGTTACATATATACCTAGAATAAAACGCCAAACTAAACAAATGACGACAAATTATGTGAGCTATTGGGAAATCAATACACCTTTACTTCCATTCATGCTCATCCTCGCTCTCTTCCTTGCCACCTAGCCTTGCCACCTTTTCTTGCAACTGCACAATCGATTGCATCAGCGTTGTCGTAAACGTCCACGTCTCGGCGCTTCCCTTTCTGAGCCAATCCTGGGCGGCATCCGACGCAGTTGCCTTTTCCAGATTGTTGGTCAGCCACGACGAGATCCACGAGGAGACCTTTTTATCTTCGACAATATCGAGCTTCCCGATGATAATTGTGGCGTCCACAAATTCCTCCACCCCGACGGTGCGATCGCGCAGTCGCTTGATTGCTTCGGAGCAAGCCGCATCGGCCCTGTAACATTAGCCTTTAGGATCATTCCTCGATCAAAATATCGATGCTGTTATATACGGAAAAAGGAAGAAAAGAAGGTTATAATTACTTGATAGACGTTGCAAACTTGTACATCTTTAACAGAAACTTGGCATCCTCGGTCCCAGTCAAGACGCAATCTGGCCAGCGCCGCACAACGGCGTTATCGTCCACTCCAAAAGTGGCCGTTCCAAGCAAGTGCAGCACAGCTCGAAGAATGGCTGGTTCGCAGCCGCGGAAATGAATGCGGCCGCGGTTCTTTAGCGATTGCGGCACTTGGCTAGGGTTCTGCAGCCAGTCGCACAGAATAGGCGAATTGTTCACTGCGGCCCGCGGCGCTCGCACGGGGATTTCATTCTCGCCGGCGAGAAAGTAGACGACGTCCTTGGAGCTTGGGCTTTTCGTGGGCGTGCCTCTTGTCGGCGTGCCCTTTGTCGGTGTGTTCCTTGTCGGGGTGCCCTTGGGCGTGGTAACTTTAACGGGCGTGCTTCTTCGAGACATTGCTATTTCCAGCGCCCTCTTCTGGATTTGTGATTGATTGCGCAAAAGAAAAGAGTTATTCAGACTCTGGCGGGGTTTGTAGGGGAAGGAAATGAGCTGCTTTCGTTGCGAACCAACACACAAGGCGGCGCGAGCGGGCTATTAATGCATACCAGGGTAGGAGCTGCAGCCAGCATTGCCACCTGATGCCACCGCTTTCGTTTCGTTGGGTTACAGTGGTGCCTCGTTGCCACACGGCGAACCAACGTGCTTGGGTGGGTCATCGACAGTTGTTCTCTGCTTCTGCATTGGTGGGCTGATGGCGTCAAATGCATATCATGCTCACTATGCTGCACCATCTATGTTGCCTGGGGAAGGGCAATACTGTGTGCAGTTTCGCGATTAAAATCGTAGTTAAACTTGTATTTCTGTCCAGAAATTGCCTTTGAAAGTAGTGAGAATTGGAGAGCCCTGGCTTGCAGGGGTTGCTGTACGTGAACCAAGGGAAGCGGTGTGCTGCTCATCCTTGTCAATCCTCTGATCTTTTTACAGGATCAAAGACGGCATTCACGAGTAAACAAGCTCTGAATAGTTCAAGGGATAGTTGATTTATTCTGGTTGCTCCAATATGAGCGCATTCGCTGCAGGCTACTGCAAATAATTACTGAAGGCTGATCTAAAGACGTGGAAGCTGGGGTAAAATCTCCGAGACCCATCCGATGATTTGAGGCGCCTGGAACGAGATGGCGAGAACTCCGTCCTTGACCGACATGTGTTGGGCCGACTCGCTGCTGGCCGAAGCACCGCCCTTCAGGTCCCATGGACCGTAGCTTGCCTGGATAGAGCCGTCGGTGCTGAGCGACTTCATCATCTCGGCGCTGTTCTCGGTTGTCGTCTTGAATTCCAGGACAGCGTTGGCAGCCACGATGAAGGCAGTCGGGTAGGCAGGGAACTTGCCATATTCGGCCCCCTTGCTGGGGTCAGTCTCGCCGTCTCCCTTTTCAACCAACTCCTTGATCTGCTGTGCTCCAGCGCTGAGCTTGGTGCCAGGCTGAATGTCAATGCCAGAGTCTCGAAACAACTCGCTGTGCAGCCACGGGCGCTCGATGTTGACCATCATGGTAGAGAAGGACCCGCTGACGGAGCAGGAAGACACTCTCTGCTGAAATTCCTTGCTTGAGTTGGAGAAACCGGTACCGGTTTCGACCCCGTTGGCTGAAGCAGAAACATGAGACTCCTCGGACGAGACGCCAAATACCACTTTTTTCCAGACATCGGTGCTCTCCTCTCCCACAAGACTCGACTGCAAATGAATTGAGTTGGTTGATTCTCGGGGCTTCCAGTCCACAGCCTTGGTCCTACAAAGCTGTGCCCTTTGGGAAAAGTTTTAGAGTTCGCTACACATTATGACCTGGGCATGTACATACCAGCTTTTAGGCTCAAGGGTGACCTGGGCCCATTCTTCTCCGTCAGTGCTGGTTAAGAAGGCATCTCTAGTGGCTTCCTACTTTCATGTTAGACATCCAACTTCTATTAGTTGAGCAACTGAACAAGTGATACTATACTGACCTTGCCTCTCTCAATTCGTGCCATTGTGTCGTCCCTGTCAACGATTGCTGCCATGTGTTATTAAAGGCCCAGATTCCTAGTCATGTTTGGTATTCCGTGGAACCTACAGAAATAGTGCTCGACACGAAATTTGTCACCGTTGACAACCCAGTCCATCCAACGGGCCTGAACCTCAGCTTGACCCTGAAAAAGAGTCATTCTCGAGTTCCATTTCAATCTAATGTCAACAACCTACCCGTTTGAGTTCCTTTTGTCTAACACTGAGCACGGCAGCGCTCTGTTCCGTTTTATCGTTAAGCTCAAGGTCCTCTGTGTGAATGCATTAGTGGAGCTATTCGATCTTCCAATCGATAAGTGCAAGGCCTAACTTTGTGATTGATTACGAATAGCATCCCACTTGCTCCAAGCCTCAGACCATGCCATCTGCTTTTCAATGTAACGATCAACAACAGTTCCGGGGATGCCTTGACCTGCTAATTGATCCTTGGCATTGCGCAAATGAAAGCCCGAGATAACAGACTTGGGCGTGGGGATCGTCTCCTTGGAGCGCAAAAACTCCATGGCTCGTGCATATTTTCTGCTGCTGTCGCTGTTCCCAAGGTCTGCATCAGTATGAAGCGAGCTATCTTCCGCCTTTCGAGGTACTAGCGCATCAAGAGCAGTGATATAACTCCTGGTAACACTTTTACCAGTCGGTCCAACCTTGCGGTTTGTCAGCACACGCATATCGGCCAACAGTTACTCACTCCAGGGTCATTTACGTACCATGACCTTTTCCAGGGGAATCATGGAGTCAACCAGCATGGCTTCATTGCACTGAATCATCTTGAGAGTATCTGCAGTTTCTCTTTCTGTCTTGGGGACGTAGGCACCGCCAGGCCTGGTATCGATGACAGTTCCCGGTGTCTGAATGCAGACATATTGCTCATGCGCGCAGGGAAAGCAATCCAACACAGCCTTTCGGAGCTGGGTATTGATTTCGGCCATCTTCGATATGGGAATGGGAGCAAGGAGTCGAAAATCAATTGAGAAATGCCGCAGTTTTGGATCTAGCCAACCTCTGTGATCCACCCATGGTCGGCATGTCTCAATCATCAGCTCTAGACTCAAGAAGCTTAGCTACGAACTACTACGGATTGGAAATCGACTATTGATTGTATAGACCGGCAGCTACCAACTAAAATGTGTTAGCAATTATTGACTAGAGTGGGCACTCGAGCCAGGAAGATTTCCCAATTTTCTTTACAATCCTGGATCAAACCCACATTGTGGCGGGCTGAGCCCCGGTTTTAGGCATAGTGTGCTCGAACTAGTCACTGAATCCAGTTCAGCTCGACCTACCTAGCTGATACTGATAGCGTCATCCATGTGCTTAGAATGGCTTAGCTTGAGTCTCAGGTAAACGGGCCGTCGCTCCGGCCACTGAACTTCAAGATTCAAAGTTGGTGAATGAGGAGCACGGTTATGGTCCAGCTTAAAAGCTGTGGGGAAAGGATATGGGGTATCAAACGTCGAGCCTGACTAGACTAGGAATTACGAAGAATTTGGTATCGGATAGTGTTGAGGATACAAGGATTAGTTACCATTCAACGTTGAGGCATAAAGAATTCATTGATAAATGGTTTGGCTCATCTAATACTGCTTCTGCTTACTTAGTTTTTCACCGGCTTTCAGTCAAGTCCATTGTAACTGAAGTCACCGTGTCCTTATCAATCCTCCTCGCTGCCTAGACCAAGATCCCCTCTCCTGCTGCCTAAAGTGCCAGTGTCATATTTCCCAGAGCAGCATCAAGGGTTAGATAAAAACCAAGAAACACATCGCCACGGAATTTAGTCCTTCACTCGCTTCTGGGCTTTTCAATACAAGGCAAGTAAACATTATCATGGTAACACCATTTTAGAGAGCCTACCCTGTACTCCCCTGGTAAACTAGGACCCGCTTCCTAATGGTGCTTACGCACGCGCGTCTCACTTAGCTCTGCGCTGACAACGAGAGCTAACCACTCCCACAGCCGTATCCGAAGGCTCGCGAAGATGCACTGGAACCTAGCCGATTTAGTTTTATTCTGGAAGAAGAAGACTTTGGCACGCAAGCAGGTTCTACTACCCCCTGCACCACGAGATCTTCTCGCCCACCGCCACGAATACGCCCCCCGACGCCGCGTCAGCTGGGACGCCGACACTCCGCAAGCTGCTCTCTATCGCATCTACGTGTATCTAGTGCTGGATAAGCATCAACCACTCCGCGGCGAGATTCAAGCTTTCTGGAACCACTCATCCTGGCTAGTCTGCGACATTCCTGACCCTCAAGACCCGGATCCTGAGCGATATGCCTGTCTTGCTTGCATACCTGCGCTCTTAGTATTGGCCTTTAATAAGAGGATTTTCTTGGGACTTCCGCGCGATGCCCCTGCTATAATGACCAATGAGCAGATAGAGGAATGCATGGCTAGGGATCCGATAGAGGAAACTGAACCTGAGTGGACTGCTAAAGTGCCGAGCTTGCCAACAACACTTGCGCTTCCACACTGGGATGAAGGCAAGCGCGATTTTGTCTTCATAGATGGCCTCCAGGATGAAAGAGCATCGCCGGAGTGTGCTAGAAAAAACATTTCGATCTGGCAGCCGGATGTCCATTTCGCCTGACGCTTCTGGCGTGTCGCTTTCCACGCTCGATTTCCTGTTCAATATTATACAAAACGTTGAAGGATTTGGGAAAAAAAAAAGAAATGAGTATCAAAATTAGAATCAAGTTATACATTTATTAAATGTGAAATCTTTGCTATAGAAATTGCATTGTCCTGTGATTCGTGAAGTTTTGGCTGGAATGCCATCGACCGTTAGTGTGAAACCACCATCGGAGCTCGGACATAGCGCCGTTATATCCGGGATACGTATTTCGGATAACGCGACGGGAAAGCTGCGTCAGACCTTCGAAAAACACCACAGGCTAATAAGATGGCACAGTTCAAATTTGTTGCGATACAAGGTGGAGACGCAAAAGCTCCAGAATTGTCAAGGTCTGCTCGAAGCCATGCCGTGCGCACCGGTCTCAATAGGAGCACGCGGCGTTCAAAGGCCAAGCCAAGAACAGAGTCGACTAGCTTCCTGAAATCCAGGGGGAAATCGATGCCCAGTCTCAAGATACATGAAGGAACAAAAAGAAGTCAGGGTCAGGCTACATCTAGTATCATGTTAGCTGAACCAACTGCCGTGGGTGGAGGAATGGCAAACATGAGAATAGAACGAACACTGTGTTTGGAGGTGAGTTTATACCCCGAACACAGTAACAACACATGGGATAATGCTAATGTAATGCAGAATTCTATGGAAATGGGAGGTTACCGCATAGAGGCCATGTGTTCTAGTAGTCTAGACCCCTTCGATAGCCTTCCGATATCCACAAATAAAGAAGTTGACTACCTGGTCAAATACTGTAAGTTGCTGAATCTCGAGCAATATGGACCAAACAAAACTGATTTATATTGGCTAAAACCATAGTTTTGGCCAAGTATGACCTCGGCTTGGCTCCATTAGATCGCAAAAAGTCGTGGTTCCCTTACGCCCTACAGAGCGTTCCAATGATGCATAGCACTCTTGCGATGACGGCAGTACTGTGGCGCGCAGACTATCCAGCTGTAGACTGCTCAATCAGGCACGAGGGCATACGGCAGAAAGGCCAGGCGATGAGAGAGATTACGTCTCGGTTATCCTCTTCCTGGGCTAGATGCAATCATGACGAGATGGGCTTTTTGATGTCTACGATTTCTACATTAGCCATTGCTGAAGTAAGTAAGGGCGATGAGCAAAAGTAAAGGCTCTCTGACATTTTTGTAGATCTATGACGACAACTTTGAAGCCGCAGAAACACATCTGCGGGCTGTGCACGCCCTGTTCATCTCGCTGGGAGGTCTTGAGAGTTTCAACAACGAGTTCATTCTTTGCAAATCAATCAATTTGTAAGACGGGTTAATTTAAAATGCTTTCAGCCTACTAATATTTTGATCCAGGGCTGACATTCAAGTTGCTGTCGCGCTGGGCCGTCGGCTCCTATTCCCACTCCTGCACACCGACCTGGCTCCTCTGCCAGAGTCGATTGTGGCTCGCTCTCAATGTCCACCACTGGATGATTCGATAATGGAACCTAATTCACACCCCATAGTTGGGATATTTTATCAACTACGGCAGTTGATTGTGGCAAGCCAGTCATTGAGGGTATCTTCAGAGTCTGTGCGGAATACCCTCAACTGCGTGGATGATTCGATCCTGCGACATGTTCATCCAGACTGCCTGGATTCATCCGAGACTGGTAAGCGTTCCCGGGCACTAGCGCTTGCTGCTCACGTCTTCACGTACGTCGTTTTGCGTCAAGTGCCCCCTAAAAGTCCGCTTTTACGCCGGCTGTGCAGCAGGCTGCAGACTGCAGTCGGGCTGACTTTGGGGGCCAGAGAAATCTGGACACGGAATCAGGCAGCGCTGGTGTGGGTGGCGTTTTCTGGCGTACTTGGGACAGGGGAAGAGGCAGAAAGCTGCGCAGATGGGCGCTGGTTTCTCAGGCTTTTCCAATGCACTGTGCACGATGGTGTTGTGAAACATGGCGGAGTTAAGACGATATTGTCAGCCTTTCTGTGGGACGAGACATCTTGCCAGCCACTAATGGCCTGGTTGGAGAACGCTAGCGACTGCGCCTTTCCGCAATAGGAAACATGTTCGAATAAGCATCGGAGCACTGTATTCCCAAGATGGATTGGCCATATTTCAGGGTTGGTGTAGATGGGATGTTGGGCTTGGGCTTTGGATATAAAATGACGGTGAATACCAACGTGATTTTTTCATCACCAAAACAAGACAAACATTCTCTTTCTTTTCATTCCAAGCAACGCAATATTTCCACAATGACCGGAGAACTCGTTCTGCTGACCGGGGGCACTGGCTTCCTGGGATATGAAATCCTAGTTGACCTCCTGAAGAGCGGCTATCGAGTTCGTGTCGCCGCTCGGTCACAGACCAAGATCGATCAACTTCGAGCCGGCCCATCCATTTCTGCTCTTGATCCCTCTGCGACGCAGCTGATGTTTGTCATTGTGCCGGACATGACAGCTGATGATGCGTACGATGATGCCGTACAGGGTGTCGACTTCATTATCCATGCAGCCGCGCCGCTCTACTCAATGGAAGGCTCGGCCGCTTCCAAAGACAACCTAGCAGATGCCTTTGTCACAGCTTCTGTTAATGGCAATCTGGGCATCCTGAAGTCTGCAAAGGAGATGGGCAAAACAGTCAGGCGAATCGTCATGACTAGTTCCACTATGGCCATTGCTACTTTAGACATCTTCGCTACCGGCACTAGAGAAGCCGATATTGTACGCGGGCCTGAGACCCGTGTGGTGGCTCCAAACCCACCATATAGCTCAGAGTTCCAAGCGTATTGTGCGGGCAAGACAGCAGCTCTGAATGCGGCGGAGTCGTTCATCGACGATAACTCCACAAAGTTTGATTTGATATCCATCATGCCATCCTGGATTTTTGGCAAAGATGAGCTTATGACTGGTACCGGAAACATGCGCACCGATTCTACCAAGGTGCTGATAAACGGTTTGCTCACTGGCAACCAGGGGACGGCCGCGATTGGAAATGCCGTTCTTTGTACTGATGTGGCTCGTGCACATGTCAAGGCTTTGGATGCGAGCATCGAGGGAAATCAGTCCTTCCTTCTCAGCACTGAGGCGAAGTGGGAAGATACGATCCCAATTGCTAAGAGATATTTTCCTGGCGCGTTTGAATCAGGGCTGTTTCGGGATGCTGGCATACAGCCCACCATTGAGATAAAATGGGACTCAAGCAAGGTATGTTGCTGTAGGACATCGGACGTTTCCCTTCCTGAACAACTGCTGACCCGTGCTGTAATAGGCGCGAGATATTCTGGGTATTGAGCTTGCCGGATACGACGCCATGGTTAAAGAAGTCGTTGGCCAGTACCTCGAACTTGCGAAAGCAGAGGGAGAATAGCCCGCAGAGAATCATGCCCATCGCTGAGCATAAATGCGTATATTTGACTTTACTAAGAGGTTTTCATGGCGGCCAAGTATGAAGGTCGTTTGGTGAATCATCTGTAAAACTTTGAGATTACAAGACGAAAGGCACATCTTTCATTAACATATGGATTAAATATAGCGTTGTATAAGCCTAAGGCGTAAATTTGTGACGTGTTCTAGTGCAGCAATTGAATCTCGGCCTTAGTCCTATGATCTGCGCGGAAATATGGCCTGCGCGGTAATCTGGGTGGTGATGGGAGTGACTAGGAAACTGCCGCCACTCACGAATTTAGAGCAAAGATTGGAAAGGGGTCTGAATCCCCTTACAAATTTATGTAATTCTTTCAAAGCTCCCTTGCGCCGACTAGCGGTAGCAGTCATGAAGCTCAGGACACTGAACATCCACGAACACTTCATCGTGCATCAAAAGTGTGCTGGCCATCTGAGTTCATGTCTCTCATACGCTTGGCCTGCAGGCGAAAAGTAGAAGTGGAAAAGGCTTCAAGCCCATTTACCCCCTCGCAGAATAATTTGATCAACTCGATTCTTACCCATCACTTGTGGCGATCGTTCATCCTTCTTCTTTGGATTGTACTTTACCCATCCACAATGGCCACAGGCGCCGTTGATAAGAAACCCAACATTGAGGGTCAGATTGAGCAGCAGGTGACTTGAGATGAGGACGTTGGGAAGCTGATCCCAACATACGACAAGGTTGATTACTCGGGTGCCCATGAGAAAATTGATCCCAGGGAAATTACCCTCGTCAAGAAGCTGAACAGGTGGATGATGGTATGTTCGATTGCACTGTGAGGCTTGAGATGACTGATGCCAATTCTAGACAGCCGATGCTCTGGAGTATGTACCGGTTGAATTATTTTGACCGCAACGCCATTGCCATTGCGCGCCTCAACAACCTCGAAGAAGATCTCAATCTCACTGGAACTCGTGAGTGCGAGATATCCCATCGTGAACATGTCGAGAAACGCAGCTGATAACGGTCTGTCAGAGTATCAAACTTGTGTTTCGATCCTATTTGTTGGGTACATCATTGGCCAGGTCCCTTCCTATGTTTCTGACCCGAACCCGCCCAAGCAGATACATGGTACAGCCCCCAATCTCACCCCATTCTCTAGAGAAAAGATTAACCTTGCCGGGGTATTATGATGATGTTGTGGGCCATTGCCAGCGCCCTCACTTCTGTATCCAAAAGTTTTACTGGCCTCCTCTTGACTCGTTTCTTCCTCGGCGTAGCTGAGGCCCCTTACTACCCTGGCGCCGTCCATCTTTTATCCGTTTTCTATACCCGCAAAGAAGTTGCGACAAGACTTGCCATTTTTTACACCGGAAACATCCTTGCAATCGCCTTTGCTGGTCTCATTGCCGCGGGAATCTACCATGGCATAGACGGTGCAGGTGGTCTTGCAGGGTGGAAATGGCTCTTTGTTCTCCAGAGTGCCGCGACATTTGACATCGCCTTGGTCGGACTTTTTATCCTCCCTGATTTCCCGCTCACTACAAAATGGTTAAAGCCGGAGGAACGAGAGCTTGCATACAATTGCATGGAACTCGACACCGTCGCCAACAATGGCGAGACCAGTACGAGAAAAGGCCTCAAACAGGCATCCAAGGATCCCATGGTTTGGATCTTTTGCATGATGGCGCATATGCACCTTGCTGCAAACGGGTTCAAAAACTTTGTAAGGGATGATCCTGGTTTCTTGATGCGCATATCCTGATGCTCAGCAGTTCCCCACTGTCGTTGAGACGCTGGGCTTTAATACAACCATAACCTTGGGTCTCACATGTCCTCCCTATTTGATTGCGGGAGTTGTCACAATCCTCGTGTCCTAGTCATCTGGCAAGTTCAATGAACGGACTTGGCATATTACTATTTCCAAGACAGTGGCAGTGATTGGCTTTGTTTCTGCGGCAGCGACACCTGACGTCGTGGGAAGGTATGCGTCTATGGTTATTTTCACCATCGGGACATATGGCGTAAACAGCCTGATTCTTGGTTGGTGTGGATCTGTGTGTGGGCAGACGAAAGAGAAAAAGGCTGCGGCAATTGGGATGGTGGCCATGGTCATGAACATGAGCTTCATATGGACGCCGTATCTCTGGCCACGGAGCGACGAGCCACGCTATGCCACTGGCATGGTGAGCAGCGCGGCTTTTAGTATTGCCACGGCTGCTCTGGCCTGGCTTGGGAGATTCATCATGATACGCCGGAACCGAAGGCTGCGGGCGAGCAGTGATGTGACTACTGTATTTTGCGTCTCTTAAATTTGCATGATTTGATGGTCATCGATGTATTTAGGCTTTAAATGGCCTCAATCTCTTAATTCGAATCAACCCAATGCTTGCTTACATCTGAAAACTTTTTGAGAGATCACAGAGCCGCCAGGGCGCGCCTAAATTGATTGCCTTCTTAGTTCTCTGCGAGATTCATACGCGACAACTCTAGCGCGATACAGTGGTTTAATTAGCCACCGGCAGTGGCGAACCCTGCTATATGGATCCCAGGGGGTGTTTGGGGGTTGCTTTGGAGCCCATGGCACTGGAAATACTCACCCGATGCCCTGGTAAAACGCGGGGAAGATTGGCCACGCATAGAACCAGCAGCACGGGACTTGCGAGCCAGGGCATCTGCGGCACAGCTGAGCACAAGACAGACCATTTTGACCCAATTGAGCTGGATCATGGCTTATAATTAAGATTCGCGAGCGATACATGTTTGCTTTTTCTTGCGCGCCTCAGCTGAGTCGTATTGCGCTACAAATATGCAGTGTAGACCGTGTGTCGGACCACATCAACCAGTCTAGGCCCTGAGAAACGCGTTGCATCATATCATCATATCATGTTATTGGAAAGATGCTGCCGGTTGTACAATCTATTGTTATCTGTTATTTCACTCCGACACACTACTGCACCGTTTTCACATAATTGGTGTCCGCTGGCTGGTTCGGATAACCATTGCAGTCGTCGGTCGGCATTTCTTTCCACGCCGTGGAAAGGCAAAGCACGCTTGCGAAACCATAATCCAATATAAGACCTGAGTAAAGTTAATTCCAGGTACACAAGGGGAGTTTCCGCAATAAATATTCAGTGTGATTGTCCTGAGGCGACCCGAATGGGTTAGTGTTGGTCCGGGTCCCTGGGACGCCATTTTTACCATCAACGACCGAGCTTAGGATGCGGGGAAATCAAAGCGTTGGTCGCTCGAGAGCGGAAGAGATTTTCCATATCTCTTTGACATCTAGCCGATGTACCGGGGGATTCAGCCAGCTTACCCATGCAGGCTGCATTGGCAGTGGCGTAATGATATCTCATATTCTTCAGCTTGGCTCGAATGTTCCAATGAGAGACGGAAGTACGGACACCTGCATTTCATTCCTTGAATTGTACAGATGCAGCTTTCAAAGATCTTCTTCTCACAGGGCACAATTCTGGTGATTGGCGTAAACATACCTAGTGCAGGTTACAGCCTTTTTCCAGATTGGATGAACAAATGATTGACTCGACCATCATGGATACCTTAGCTGTCTCCCCCTATATCGGTACTAGGCAGAAATGCACTTTCATCAAGGATAAGCAATTGAGACAGCCCGGTCTAGAACGTGCGCCATCTTTTCAGCTAACTCTTCTTCCCGAGGTGCATCGTTTCAAGCAATCCTCTCTGCCGGGTCATAGATTTCCCCACACCATTCACGTACCCCGTCTGCCAGATCTTCCCCAGAATCTCGCTCGCTGTTACCAAATTCCAGGGCCCCTTTTCCGGGGTAACATGTTCCATGGCCCCCACTTTATCGAGAAGCATAGTGAGGTTGCTATAAAATGAAGGCCGTTCCAGCCAACTGCAGCCTATTTGTCACAATTCAGTTCTGCCAACTTGGCACTTCTTCTTTGAGAATTTCAACCAAGGGACTGCGGTTACAATGACGCCTGAGACAGGTTCAGGTGCTGACGAAAAGGATATCCAGGCCTCACATCTGGAACGGGGCGAGGGTGTTCTTGAGAAAGACGACAATGGTGAAGCGAAAAAGGTTGTCCACGCTGATGGTACCATCGACTATCTAGATGCCAAGGCAGTTGGAGGCGAGTATGATGAGATGCCGGCAGGTTACTTTCGCAGCCCTCAATTTATTGGAACAGTGACGGTGAGTTGACTTCGCTTCCCCTGAAACTCATCATACGAAATGCATGCTGATAATCAGTAGGCACAATGTCTAGGGAGCATTTGTGCGTACATGGGCTGGGTCCTGCCAGCTAATACTTTGTAAGGCACCAATGACACTCGAGCATAGCAGGTCATCCCCTAACAAACTTCCAGATCTCTGATCAACCAAGACATCGGCCCCTCGAAAAACATCAATTGGGTAGCGACCATGTGGACCATGGGCAGTTCGATCGGCTTTCTCCTCTTCGGTCGACTTTCAGATATGTACGGTCGAAAATGGATGGTTCTTGGCTGCACAGTCCTAGGTCTCATCGGCTGCATCATTGGATCCTGTGCCAAGAGTGTCGAGATGCTCATTGCTGCCAATGTATGCAATGGCATCGCTGCGGCTGGCCAGCTGTCCTTTGGAACAGTGCTTGGAGAGCTGGTTCCCAACAAATGGAGAGGCCCTATTACTTCGCTGGTGTTCCTCTCGTCTCTGCCCTTCGCCGTGTTTGGGCCCATCATCGCACGAGCCTTTTATGAGAACACGGCGGCTCGGTGGCGCTGGAGCTACTACATCGGCGATATCCTCGGGGCTATGTCCCTCGCGCTGTACTGGTTCTTCTACCACCCGCCCGACTTCAGCCAGCTCCACGTTCATGGAAAGACAAAGTGGCAGATGACCAAGGACTTGGATTTTATTGGAATTTTCCTTTACATTTCTGGCTGCGTGCTCTTCCTCATTGGCCTCTCTTGGGGAGGAACTCAGTACCCTTGGAGTAGTGCGGAGACGCTTTGCACTCTCCTAATTGGCGTTGCCACTATTGCGGCATTCGTTGTTTACGGTATGTACATTGCTTTCTAATGGGGACAATACACTGACTGTTTGCAGAAAACTTCTTCTGCAAGACTACGCCCTTGATGCCGCCTAGGATGTTCAAGAACCTTGGCTTTGTTGCCATCACAACCATTGCCACTCTTGGAGCCATGGTTTACTACGCTCTGACTGTATTATGGCCGACAATCATCAGTTCTGTCTATACCACAGACGTCACCGATGTCGGCTGGCAAAGCTCTGTCGTTGGGGGTGGTATTCTTCTTGGACAATCCGTCGCCGGCATATTCATCTCTTATGTGCCCAAGGTCAAGTGGCAATGCGTCATTGCATCAAGCATTGCATTTGCATTCATGACCTCATTGACCACCATGGCAATCGATCGTTGGGCCGCCACCATCGCCATTGGCGTTGTCGCCTTGGCTTCCATTGGATTTGTGGAGAACATTTCCTTCCCTGGCGTCACGCTGCTCTGGGAGCCTCAAGATATCGGACTGGCTACCGGAGTTCTTGGTTCTATCCGCGGCTTTGGCGGTGCTATTGCTCAGGCGCTCTACACGTCGGTTCTGAATAACGAGTTGGCCAAGAACATCCCCAAGAAGGTGGTTCCTGCAGCGTTAAGTGCTGGTCTTCCGCAGTCTTCAGTCGAGCAGTTGGTGGCAGCAGCGACTGCGGGTGACTTTTCGACAGTGCCTGGAATGACGAGCTCCATCCTAAACACAGTGACGCTTGCCCTCAAAGATTCCTACATTGCATCTTTCAAAGTTGTTTTTTACACAACCATTCCCTTCTCTTTTATCCTCTGGTCCATGTCGTTCTTCGTACCAAATATGGAGAAGTTTTTGGGAAACAACGTTGCCAAGAAGCTTCAGAAGAAGGAGGCAGCTCGCTAGCGTGTGGAAATGAGGAGTGAGAGGATTATTATGTACAATATTAACAGAAATAGCTACCATATAACTTGATTCACGTCAACCATCCCTAGAGGTTCCAATTTTCTCGCTGATCTACTCAGTCTTCGTCTTCTTCTTGTTCTTTGGTACTCTGACAAGCCAATACAATCCCAATGCACCAGCAACGTTGGCAAAAATGTACACCCACATCAAACCGAAATTTCGCCATCTGTCGCCATAGTCCGCACCAGCCGTAGCAAGGTAAGCGTTCGTGTCACCGATAGAACAGTAGGTGCATGTTGTCGTCTGGCTGGGATCAAGCAGGTAGCCACCAGCAGCATCTATGTATGACTCCATGTATGCTCGACACGTCTGTCCATCTGGCGGAGAGAAAGTGACGTACTCGTTTGCCGCGCAGGTGACCTGTGTATTTGCAAGTGCTGTAGACAGCATAGCCGAAACGAGATATGTGAACGGGCTCACGCGGTACATGAAAATCCAGAAATGAGGCATGCTATCCGGTCTCGCCAGAACACCGCAGAAAATGAGACACATCATGAACAGCAGGTTGGCAATGTTGCCACCGTTTTCAGCCGACTCGCAACCCGCAATAATAAAATCGGTAAATGTGCAGGTGAAGAGCATAAAGGTCAAGATAAGCAGAAACATGAGAGCGCCTCGTTCTGCCGTCGCATCAGTTGCTGTTGCGTTTTGGTACAACCCAATCGGGTAATACCAGCAGAAAAAGATGATGGCCGCCATCAACGTGTTCCATGGCAGTTCCACGATGATTTGGCTTAGCATGAAAACTTTCCAGCTGTAAGTTTTTGAAGGACGCTCTCGGACCTCGTACAAGTCTCTCTGGATGACGAAGTGCGGCATCGTCTGCTGCACCATCTGACCAAAGACAGTGAGGACCTGGAAAATGGCAAACATCTGGTTCTGTAACCCCTGCACTGTTCTGGGCGACTTGTAAAAGACGAACCCGACAAAAAGTGAGATGATCAGGCACAGGCTGACTTTAGAGTAGATGTAGGACGGTGTTCGCCAGTATTGCTGGAAAACACGACGGGTGACGTTTGTAAGCTGAACACTGAAGGGTGCGGCAAACTCGTCGAATGAGGTCGGATCCTCCTCCACCTGAGCGGTCGGGTTTGCTGGATGAGCTTTAAGCCGCAGAAGCTCAAGCTGCACCTCTCTGGATTCCGCCGAATCCTTCCAGTTCTGTGGCCAGTCTTGTTCAGTCGACGATCCTGGCGCAGCACCAATAACTTCAAGCATCCATTCGGCGGGGTTGGCTCCTGACGGGCACTTTGGCGCTCCCTTGTTCTCGAAATAGTCAATCATGATTCTAGAGTTGTCGCCCACATCGCCGAAATAGACCGTCTTGCCACCCTTGGCCAAGAACAGAAGCCGATCAAACCGCTGGAAGAGAATGGCAGAAGGCTGATGGATTGTACACAATATTGCCTGTCCACTTCGAGCCAGCTTCTCAAGCAGGTCCAAAATGGACCAGGACGTCTGAGAATCCAATCCAGATGTCGGCTCGTCGACGAAGAGGAGAACAGGAGGTTTAGCAGCTAACTCAACTCCGATGGTCAGGCGTTTACGCTGCTCAACATTCAGGCCCTCGCCAAGGACGCCAATAACGGCCTCGGAATATTCCTGCATGTCGAGCATTTTGATAACCTCGTCTACATAGGCAAGCTTTTCCTCCTTGGAAATGTGCGCAGGTTGACGCATCAAGGCTGAGAAGTTCAACGCCTCCCGTACTGTCGTAGTGGAAAGATGCAAATCCTGCTGCTGCACATATCCAGTCTTTCTCTGAAAAGAGGCGTCTCGGAGTTTATCATCAACAAGGATTTCGCCGCTGATGACACCCATGCTCGTGCGGTCAGCCAGGCAGTCCAGCAAGGTAGTTTTACCTGCCCCAGAAACTCCCTGCCAGATGTGTCAGAACTGTACATCTAATCATACAACATGGGCACACTACTTACCATCAATGCAGTCATGGTACCAGGCTTCACCCAGCCCGCAACATTATCCAGAATACGCCTTGGCTCACCCTTGATCTTGACGTCATAGCACACATTGTTCCAGTGGAAAACGCTCGTTGACTTTTGAATGTTGGCATCTTGACCTTCGGATTTGCCGGGCTTTTCAGTCACGGCTGTCCGGCCAGCAATCTTCTCATTCGATTCATCGTCGTTGATGGTTGAAACAGCCCTTTGGTGGTGTCCGCGGCGGAAGACGAGAACTTCTCCCTTTGATTTCTTTGCACTGACAATCTCTGCGAACCCCATGTAGGTTCCGAGGAAGAAGATGGCGAATGCAATTACGATTCCCACGTTGCGCCACTTGTGTGCATGGTAGTACTTGAAAGCCGAGTTGATGTACGCGTCTCCGTCCACCACGCTGCTCCCAGCAACAGATCCAACTGCTGAACAGACGCGGTTCTCAGAGGTGATGTTGGCATACACCGGCATGCTCATGCTCGGAATAAACTGCGAGCATTGAAACTCTCGGTCGTGAAACTCGTTGACCATGAGCGATTCAAAAGCATAGGCAAGCGGATTGACGTAGTTGATCCAGCGGCACCAATCCAACATGTAAGAAATCGGAATGACGAAACCAGTAAAAGTGACGAGAGCAAGGATAAGCAATGCAGCTGGGACCATGGCCTGCGACAGGGTTCTCGAGGCAGAGGCGATTGTTCGGAAAATCATTGACATGCAGATGGTCGTAATGTAAGTGAGCAGCAGGAAAAAGAAGAAGGATCCTGCTTCGCGACGAAGATTTGTCATGAAATACAGCGTGAGATTGTACGTGAAGGCATTGAGCGTCTTGTACGGCATATCGCACAGCATAGATGCGATAGCCTCAGTTGACGGGTGATACAGGGCATATCGGTCATGTTTCTCTACAATCGGGCGCTGAGCGTACAGTGTAAGAATCTAGCACGCCTGTTAGTCCAATCACCATCCCTACACGACCCCAATTTATATATCTCCATTTCCACTTCTTTGGGTCTACTTACCTCGAGAGCGCTAGAAAAAGCATTAGACAAGCAGGCCATGAACAGCAAAGCACCTCGTTGGTAAAAGCTCCCCGTCGTCTGTTCGAGGTTGTAAAAGACGCTGCCGACGATCAAGGCCATGAAGAAATTACCAAAGAGCTGCGACAGGGTTAGAGTTGGGTCCGAGACCAATCTGCGGAAGCCTCTCCACACGTTGAGGCTGATCTGCTGCGTGTAGCTCAGCGTGTACGGGCTCTTTGCGCGCTGGGCCTTGGCCTGCGTGGCCCGCTTGATGGCACGGAACTCCTGCGCCGAGCTGCCGCCGATTGGGTTGGTGCCCTTGTAGGTTTCAATATCGCGCTGGAGGTTTGCATAAAAGGTGGAGTTCTTCCAGGCCCTGGCAAACTCATCTGGAGTCCGCGGGGCTCGTCCTTCGTAGCCCTTGCGCACGATGCGCTCGGTAGGACTTGTCATGGACGTCAGGAAATCAGGTGTTGTCTGTCGAGCGGGACAGTCAAAGCCCAGGTCAATAAAGTACTGCCTCGCCGAGGTGGTGGGACCAAAGAAAATCTGGCGGCCTTCGTAGAGAACCAGGGCCTTGTCGAACACATCGTACGCGGATTGGGGGGCTTGGTAGATTGATACAAAGGCTGACGTGTTGAACATTTCCGTCTGGAGGCGCAGCGTTTTACAGAATTCGACGGCATTGGCGGAATCAAGACCTCTGGTGCTGTTGTCCCAGCATTGCAACGGGGCGCCGCTCAACGAGGCCTCGGCGATGGTTACTCTCTTCCGCTCGCCACCCGAAACACCGCGCACGTATTCGTTTCCAACGCGAGTATTGATGGTGTGGCTGATGCCGAACATGGCCATGACGACATCTCGCAGGTGGTTGGCGAAAGTGTGCTTGTCAATGCCTCCCGGAATGTGCCGAGGCGCCCTTGCATTGGCAGCAAAGGTCAAGGTGTCGCCCACGGTGAGCTGAGGAAAATGCACGTCCACCTCGGCCGTGTAAATGGCCTCACCTCGATGCTGAGTGTGCATTTCCTCCGCCGAGATGCCTAGGAGCAAGGGGGTATGCCTGTTAGCGCGATGCCGCTAGAGGGAGATCTGAGTCAGAATTTTCCGACAAGTTTAACTTTACCTTGGTAGTTAAAATACGAGTCGTCATTTACGTAGATGCCATTCGTCTCCCCGGCGATGGTCTTGAGAAAGGTCGAGCAGCCCGATCCGGGGGGGCCCAGGACGACGAGCATCTCGCCATCGCGAACGATGCCGTCAAAGTCCCGCAGAATGTCGATCCTGGTCTTGCCGTAGCCAAGGAGCTGGCGGGGCATGGACGCTATCTCCAGCCAGATGTTGGCCACATCCTTCTGGAAGTCGGTGGGCTGCCCGTAGCCGAACACGTTGAGGTTCTGGAAGCAGACGCCGGCCTTGCGCGACGTGAGGCCGTTTTCATTAAGAAGGCGGACTACGGACTTTGCCCACGCGATGGCTCTAAAGTTCTCGCTCCGCGGGTTCAGCGGGCTGTCGTCGTCGGCGGTAAACGGGTTGCCTTCGATGTTGGAGTAGTGGCTCTGGTGGGTATATTGCCGAGCCAGGTCTCGGACAATACTTGCGCGGCGCTCCTGCTCAGAGTCCTCATCCTCCTCGGGCTCAGGGTTCAACCCAGGAGACGAAGCTTTATCGCTATCGTAGGCAACAACAGAGCCACCCGACGTGCTTGTATCATGTGGAGTAGACCCGTCTTTGACCGCAGTTGGCGCATCAGAGTCGTCCAGCACCGCGCTTACGGGTTGATCCAGCACGCTTGGACCCGCGCCTTTGGCGTCTTTATTGGGCCGGGCCATGGCGTTGATGCGATTCCCGAACACTCGGGGCGCTATTACACTAAGCGGCCAAGCAAGCTCGAGCCCTCGTCGGAGTGGGTCGTCCCCCGTCGTGTCCGGAAGGCCAAGCCGCACAAGCAGACGGACAGATTAGATAATGTCCAAGTAAAGGACGGTGTTTCAAAAGATGCAAAGCAATCGAGAGTCTGCTTTTTTGGGTGGGCAGGGGTTTAAAGTGGCGTGACTAGCCAATGGATAGATGGATGAATTGCGACGTATGGCCACTCCTCTAAACCAAGGCCTCCAGCAGCCCAGACGTGGACACAGTCCGGTATATGAGGGCTCGAAAACATAACCTGTTCATGACAACACCTGCGGGGGATTGCGAGTTCTCGGAGAGTCAGCGGTGATACGGCTTCCTTGAAGACTCCGACGTGCCCAAGGGACGAGGTCCGACAGAGGCCCGGACAGGCGTGTGTGTGGGGGCCTTCGGGAGATGGGTCCATCCCGACGCCCCGGGGGCCTGGCACGTCGCACCCATTGACAGCAGCGCGTTGGCTGTGACCCTGGTGTAAGTTAGGCCTTGGTCTCGTGCACGGTGGCCCAAGGGCCTGCTTCTCCAGCTAGGGACGCCGTCCTTGGAGCCACACCAGAGCCACAGGCGCCGTCGGCTGCGGGGAGCCGTCTTAGACGCATATGTGAAATTTATATCCCACCTTTTCCTAAGCCTCATGATTTGAACCACGGATTTTTTTTAACCGATAAGCCAAAATACACAACATGTCGTCACTGCAAGTAAGCGAGGAGAACAGGGTGACAAAGGCATCGTCGTTGTCGTCGTCGTCTGCTTCGTCGCGTCAACCAAAGAAGGCCGCCAGGGTCCTGGCCTGCGTTTTATGCCAGCAGCGAAAGAAGAAGTGCGACCGCCGAAGCCCGTGTTCAAACTGCATCAAGGTGAGTCATGGTCAAACATGGCATCAACACCAGGGCCAAAAAAAAAATATACTTACTCGGAAAATAGTTGAAAGCTGTCTGCATTCCCAGTACACCAGCTCCTCCACGGAAGCGTCGACGACCAAACCAGGACTTGCTCGAGAGGCTCGCAAGATGCGAGGCCCTGCTCAGACACTGCACATGCATCCCCCAACCTCTATGCGACAAGCTGCTCTCTGAACAATCATCTGTGACGCCTCCCGAGTCACCAGAGGCAGATGAAGCATCCAGTCCCAATACTGATGCCACGTCCCCGAAGTAGAGGTGACCGAGGCATCTGGCTTACATGGCCAGGGTTTTGAGCCAATTTGAGGCCTCTTTCTTCCATTCAGCTCCGGACGCAGTTTGATTCCAGTTTTCATTATCATTTTTTTTCTTTGATCATACTAGGGCATTGGTGGGTGGGCTTGGATGGGGAGCCAAATACGCGGCAGTTGAGGTTTGATACCCACTGCATAATCGGTTCAAGCGAAAATACTCGGGGGGGCATCTATTGGCATATTCAGGAGTACAAAGGAGATGCTCTTTTTCATGTGTCGGGAGTGGGTGGTTTTTTGGAGGCGTTTTCGGGCTTGCTTTTTTTTTCTATGATTTGGTTTTACGATACCCTCGCGACCCGCATCGAAATCCTTCAATTCCCACCCCAGATCAAGGCACGTCGAGGGTATGCCGGATATTAATACGAAAAATTGTAAACAGAAAAAAAGGAAAGAAAAAAAAACATTGCCAAGTCAATTCAGCATTTTTGTTATTTACTACCATGCTGGGACAGTTATCCCCATTCCATCTGAATCGATTGCCTTTGAGCACGAGAAGCTGGGGGAAAATGCATGGGGGCCACATGCCTTTTCGAAGAATGCGTGGAATTGGCCCCGACTGATTTTCTGGGGACTTTGAGGTCCTCGGAGAGATCTGCCCTCCCCGGACCCCTGTCGGCTGCGGCTTGGTGTGGTGGACTGACAGACCATGGCTAAATTGGAGCCAATCACCCCGTGCAAGCCCATGGCCCTGTGCACCGCGACCCCGCCCAAGTGACGGCTTTGGCAGCTTTTGGTGATTCAACCCAAGTGCCGTCGAGTGGTGGGTGGCGCGACGAACCGGGTTTGACCACGAGACTCGGCCGGGCTGGCTCCAGGCGTCATGCCATGCGATGGGTTGCATCGAGCGCCCACAGGCTGAGCCGTAGCAGCATTGCGGAGTAGAATAAATAAGAGGTAGCCCCCGAAAAACCCTTGAATCAACCCGGGACGCCGGCGAGGCCATGGCACGTATCCGAAAAAGGCATTTCGGCTCCGGTCGATGCGTAAATGACCATACCACCCATCCATGTGCCTCGTCTGCCAAGCATCCATCGCCACTCACCCCAGCCCAGCTTGGTCGCATCCGCGGGGCAACGCTTGGTCATGGCTTGCTGAATACACAATTGCTGCGTCACTGGTCAAGTTCATGCAGGCCAAAGAAGAACCCATCTATCTGCCCGAGCGGGGGAGACGCCCAGGATGAGGCCGGATGTAATTCACGTCCGAGCACCAAATCAAAGCCATGAAACTATCCTCAAAAGCGGTAGAAAATTACCGGCAGGGAGCTTGACAGCAGCAAAAGAAGCTTTTTCCCAAGGAACCAAGCGATGGAATGGGGTTTTAGGGCTGCATGACGGATTCCTCTTGACGCCCGAATCCGTCTATACGCGCGACAGCCCTCCTTGAGCAAGGCCATGCATTCCCATGTCCAAGCAGATGAGCAAAAATGCAAAAAAAGATTGTGCGATGCGGTTTATGTGGATCGAACACATGACCTTCAGATCTTCAGTCTGACGCTCTCTGTCAGTGAAGGTTAGTTTGTGCGTCTCAGATGTGGATTCGTGTAATAACATACCCCAACTGAGCTAAACCCGCTTTGTGGTGACGGACTTGGTGTTGTACTGCATCAAATTGGGCCTCGGATCACCGAACGAACCAAACATGCACACGACAGCGCACAGCACAACTGAAGAAATTTTGGCAAGCTACAGTTCAATTGTTTACAGGAAGCCCGATTTACGCGCAATACCATTCAACAACCTATGCGTCTTTAAAGCCTGCGCAAATGTCGCCATTTTGCTGGCATTGTCCGTCGCGTATCCTTCGTAGATACCCGCCGTGTTGGCACCAGGAAAAGCAATGCTTGCAATGTGCTCCAAATCGCCCTCTTCCTCTCCAAATTCAAATGTTTGTATTTCGGCAGAGTCAAATGTCTTGAGTAAAACCTTGCGTCCTGCCTTGCCAAACTGTAGCAAAGATTCTGGAATTGTCACCTCCACCTCTCCCTTTGTTCCAGTAATCAACCAACGAAGGCCCAACCCATCAATTGCTCTCGGTGTCTTTCGCTGAGTAACACTGGCGCATGCGCCATTCTTCAAAGTCCCTTGTACGAAAATATGGTCTGGAGCCGTTCGAGGATAGTCCGGATTGACAATCTCCCCCGTTGCCGTATCCAGTATCTTAACACTTGGGGTGTGCGTCTTTAGGGTAGGTTGAACCGAGTCGAAATCTCCCAAAACATAGGTAAAGGCATCCAAAACTGTGATTGGGTCAGCTCAATATTTACCCTAGAGACCAGGGGTACTACTCACAGTGTCCGAAGAAAATGTAAAATTCGTTGCCCCCGCTTTTCATATCAAGCAGATACTCTCCCCCTGTGGTCCCCAGGTCCGCGGGGATGACACTAGAACAGATCGAGGCTACAGAGCTTGTGATGGTTCCGATGGATGAGCCCACAAGCTCAATAGTCTTTGCAATCAATGGGTCCGCTCGCAGTTGCAGCCCAACGGCCGTCTTGATTCCCGCTGCCTCAGCCAGCTTGGTAAGCTGCTCGCTCTCCTCGAGCGAAGCCCCGAGCGGCCACTCAACAAAGAGGCCCTTCTTGGCCTCAATGGCGGGCTTCGACAGCTGAAAATGCTTATCAACCCGAACAGACACAGAAACCAAGTCAATGCAGGGGTCTTTCGCTAGATCGTCCGGGCTGCCGTACGCCTTGACATGGGGCCCCAGCCTGTGAAAGTCTATTGCCTTTTGGGCCGACTCGACAGAGGAATTGCACACAGCCACAAGTTCATAGTGTGGCGAAGCCAGCAGCGGCCTTAGATGAGAGACAACGCCCCATTGACCGAGGGAGCCGTAGGGCTCATCAATGGGCGCGAGGCCAACCAAGCCAACTCGAATGGGAGCCATGGTAATTGCTATACCTGACCAATTTGAAAGAAAATAAAACCTTGCAGCTCGAAATTTCTCAACCACCACGTCAAATTTGTATCTGATGCTCCCAGCGTGCAACTGCCATCGTCAATGACCCTCTGTGGCGCTAAACACCAACCCGCCTTACCAATCACGCTAGCCTATCCCCCGTAACGTTATCTAGTTTTCGCTCACAACGTTATCCCTGAACACTGCTTAGCAATATCTCAATCTTTGTTACGCTAGCACTGTCGTGCATGGGAATGTCCTCGTCGATCACCTAGGGCACGAAGCTGCTGATTAATTCGTGCCGCTGCAACCTCGTAGCTCACGAGTCACGACGCCGACGATTAAATTCTTGACCACACTATTCTGCCCGACCTCGCGCGCGGTTGTTCCACAATTGGCGTCTAGTGGGAAAAATCAAGCAATATGCCCAACCGGGGTGATCCAGGAACCAGGCCACAGCGGTTCCATACGTACTGTCCGATAGGCTTAGTCGTGTAAATCTCGTCCCACAATACAGCGGCCTATATTCCAAATTTATCACGGCTCGTGGCTTGGCGTCATAGCTTCGAGAATGCGGCACATCAAACTCCACCAACTACCCTCCACTGGCCTTGTCGTGGACTAATGAAACTGCAACGCCAGAGGGAAGCGCTGAAATAGGCAAGAAATTGCCGCGCGCGGATTGAGCAGGGCCAAGACTCACCGCTCATTCTACCTCAAACGTCCGGGCAGATTTCTCGTAATCAAATCTCCGCTTTGTGAACTCGATTGTTTTGGCTCTGAGACGGACGTTTGTAATCACGCTGTGGGATCATCTCCGAGACGGCCACCACAAACCATGACTTAGTATAAAATGGCGCCAAATTTTGGAAAAGGCGAACCTCGCCCCTCCATATCCAGTTTCCTCGCTCTCCGACGCATTTACCCACAAACAACTCTGACCCCCAACAAGGACAAACATGGGGTCCATCGCAAACTCTGTTTACAAAGTTGGCGTCATCGTCGGCAGCGTCCGCGCCAAACGTGCCGGTCCACAAATCGCCGGTTTCGTCCACGAGACCATCAAGCAATCAGCCAGCAACTCTGCAGACTTCAGTTTCGAGGTCGTCGATGTCAGCAAATTCAACCTGTCACTGTATGGCGAAGAGGGCATCCCCAAGATGATTGCCAATGCGGATGGCTACTCCCAGGAATCCACAAAGACCTGGTCGCGCAAGATTTCCAGCCTCGACGCCTTCGTCTTCGTCACACCCGAGTACAACTGTAGCATCCCCGGAGGTCTGAAAAATGCCATCGATTCCCTTTACAACGAGTGGAAGGGGAAGCCCGCCATGGTGGTCAGCTATGGCGGAGCCGGCGGGAAATCGGCCTGGAACCATCTCGCCAAGCCAGTCCTAACCGACGCGCTCGAGATGCGTGTGGCCTCCAAGGCAGTTAATCTGGTACTCCCTCAAGAAAACAACTTTTTTATTCGCGCCGCTACCGGTCAGGATCTGGGCCTGAACGAGGCCAATAGCATCGTTTGGAAGGACCAGAAGGCCACCATTGAAAGCGCTTGGCAGGAGGTTGCGGGATTCCTCAAGGCGTGAATATTAGCTGTCAAAAAGTAAGATGGAGTGGGAATTAACGATTGGCTCAAAACTTGGTTATAGATGGGATAGAGGCAAATATAGATATTTACTTGATCGTTGTCGCTTCTCAATAAAAGCATCATGTTGTAATAACCAATTCAGAACATGATTGTAGATGAAATAAATCGATAGTTGTTACTAACTCTCAGCAATGGCTTGGTTTCTTCTCCAAAGCATTAGCAAGAGTCCCTGGTCGAGGGGTCAAAGGAAGCAGGTGCCAAAGCTGTTGTGATATGATACAAGATGAGACCTAGAAATTCTCTTGCAAACACCCGGGATAGCATGCAAGAAATCTAATGCTTACCATTTTCCGTCGCAATCTGCCAATCCATCACTATTTTTAGACGGATTAAATCTCGCAAGTTCCACAACAGTCAAATCGCATGCGTTACCATAACAAGTAATAGTTGTGATGCATCTCACAGAGTTGAAAACGAGGCGGATTCCGCGGCGCATCTTTCCTTATCTACCATCAATGAAGGCGATACATTTGCTTATTCAGGTCTTGGGCGTAAGCTGATTGGGCGGTTTCCATCTCGTCTCATTGCATCCCGTCAGACTACTCAGTGATTCATCCGACCAAGAAGTCCCAGGTTGAAAGCACTTGAATGCCTGCCTAAATTCCGTAGTAACGAAAGCTGCTTCAGTATTAGTGCCGACGTAGTGCCAATTTACGTAATTGCTCTCATCCAATGCCACCGCTTTACAGTAGCAATTTGTACTTCTAGGTCTGTGGGGCTGGTGACCAAGTGCAGTCTTACATACAGCGCTCGAAGGAATAACACGACGGCAAGTCTTTTGTTATGCTAGATTGGCTATTCCTGCACAAGTGTCGGCTGAGATGGTGTGGCAATCGACAGCAAGCGTTGCTCGACCAATAGACAGATCTTTGGTGGATATCTAGCGCTTACTCGTGCCGAAATTAACCGGGTCTACCCCCGCTTATGCCAGTACACTTTCGAGTTGGCAGACACGCGGCGCCTGTGATGCACGGTGAAGGAGTCCTGTCCAACCAGAGTTAGGAGTCTGTAAAATTCCAGGCAACGGTGCTTCTGACTTGACGCTTCTTGGCCCAGTATGCAGCCTTCCCCTCTTCTGCCATGGTACGGATAAACATTGCAACGTGCGAATAAGCCATCGGAATATCCCTCACCGCAGCACATGCATTCCATTCACCTTGGGCATTTCCTCGTGGTTCAACAAGAAAGTCTCTCTCAAGCAGATGCAGCCATAAAAAGAGAAGAGAAAACCCCAGTCTTGCCGAGAATTTGAGCTCACCTTGTGCCCGAAAAACCATGCCTCCGTCTTTAGAACAGGAGGTGTCGGTCTTGGGCGGTCCACCGACGGCGGCGCCCAACGCGACGCTGGTCACGGAACAGCTGGAGAAGCCTGTGCTGGATACACGAGATTATCGGCTCATTCGTTTGAATAATGAGCTGGAAGTGCTTCTTATCCACGACAAGGATACAGACAAGGCCAGCGCTGCTCTCACTGCCCATGCCGGGTACTTCTGTGATGAACCCGACATGCCAGGCATGGCCCATGCAGTCGAACATGTAAGTTCTCCGTTTCCCGTAGGTTTGGAACCAACTAAGTGCTCTATTTATACAGCTTCTGTTCATGGGCACCAAGAAATTCCCAGTCGAGAACGAGTACGACAAGTACCTGGCTGCGTATTCTGGCTACTGCAATGCATCTACTTCTGGCACACACACCTCTTACTACTTTGAAGTTGCTGCAAAATCCGAAAACGAAGGTGTTAATGACAGCAACTCATCGCCCTTGTACGGCGCCCTTGATCGCTTCTCCCAGTTCTTCATTGCACCTCTCTTCAATTCAGATGGTCTAGAGCGTGAGCTACAGGCTGTCAACTCAGAGCACAACAAGAATCTCCAGAACGACGGCTGGCGGATGTCCCAGCTTGACAAGTCGCTTGCGAATCCTAATCACCCATACAGCCATTTCGGTACGGGAAACTTCCAGGTGCTAAAGACCGACCCGGAAGCACGGGGGATCAATATCCAGGAGAAGTTCAAGGAGTTTTTCTCCAAGTATTATTCTGCAAATCGAATGAGCCTTGTGGTTTTGGGGTGTGAAGCGCTTGATGTCCTCCAAGACTGGGCCGTTGAGCTTTTTTCGGCAATTCCTAACAAAGATCTGCAGCCAAACAGGTGGCCAGATGAGCTGCCCTTGCGAAAGTCCGAGCTTGGCATGCAGTATTTCATGAAGCCAATCATGGATTTGAAAAGGATCTGCTTACAATTTCCCTTTCTTGACCAGGAGCATATGGTTACTTCTCGCCCCAGCTCTTTGATTGGCCACTTGATTGGTCATGAAGGTCCCGGGAGCATTTATTCATACATCAAAGGAAAGGGATGGGCCAACGGAGTGTCTGCCGGTGCATACGATACTTCACCAGGGAGTCCTGGACTTTTTGATATTGACGTCGAGCTGACAGAGGAGGTTCGGGAAACATCACTTCATCCGAGTCAGTGCGATTGCTGACAAAACTTTACAGGGCTTGAAGAACTATACCGAAGTGGTCAAGGTTATTTTTCAGTACATTAATCTCCTTCGAGAGAAGCCCCTTTCAGAACGGTTCTTCCAGGAGAACAAGCAAATGGCAGACATCAAATTCGATTTCAAACCGCCGACATCTCCGGCGGAAATCACTCGCAGGATCAGCAACCAAATGAAGCAACCCGTTCCACGCGAGTGGCTGCTTGATATTAATCGACGACCGCGAGTCTTTAAGCCCGAGCAAATCGAACAGGGTTTGGCCGCTTTCCGCCCAGACAACTTTCGCTTATTAGTTGTTTCCCGCAACCATCCAGGAACTTGGGATAAGAAGGAAAAGTGGTATTCAACAGAGTATCGCTACGAGAGTATCCCTAGTGAGCTAATGGCAGAGATTGAGAAGGCTGCTTCGGTAACAGCTGACCAACGAATTCCTGCCCTCTTCTTACCGGAAAAGAACGACTTCATTCCAAGCCAATTGAACGTGGAGAAATCTGAAGTTGAAAAGCCCGCTCTGGCTCTTCGGCTACTTCGCAACGACCCGATAGCGCGGACGTGGTGGAAGAAGGATGACACCTTTTGGGTTCCTCGTGCAAACGTCATCGTTTACCTGAAAACACCACTTGTACACGTGTGTGCTGAGAACGTGGTGAAGGCCAAGTTATTTTCAGAGCTGGTCTGCGATGCTCTCAAAGAGTATTCCTACTCTGCATCCCTGGCCGGGCTACAGTACACATTCGATGTTGACAAACATGGACTGTCCGTGGAAGTCAAGGGTTACAATGACAAGCTTTCTTTGCTGTTGGAGAAGGTAGTTTCCACCATTCGCGATCTCGAGATCCAGCCGGGCAGATTCAGCGTTGTCAAGGAGAAACTCGGCCAAGATTACAATGATTGGGAGATACAATCTCCGTACGAGCAGATCGACGACTACCTCGGTTGGCTGAATGCCGAAACAGAATGTTATATGGAGGAAGAATTACTCAAGGAACTTCCCTATGTCTCCCTTGAGGCCGTTCAGCAATTCCGCCAACAGATCCTATCTCAGCTTCATATTGAGGTTTGCGTGCATGGAAACCTGTACAAAGAAGATGCCTTGAATTTGACCAGCACGGTGGAATCCATCCTCAAGCCTCGTGTTCTACCGGAAGACCACTGGCGCATTACCCGTTCACTTATACTGCCAGCGGGATCAAACTTTGTCTACAACAAGATGCACAAGGATCCTTCCAACACCAACAACTGCGTTTGCACCTGGTTTTATTCGGGAGATAGCGGCGATGCCAAGGTTCGAGCCAAGACGCTCCTGATGACGCAGATGGTCAAAGAGCCTGCTTTCGCGCAGCTCCGAACCAAGGAGCAGCTGGGCTACGTTGTCCGAAGCCTGACGCAGTATTTCCCAACCACGATTGGAGTCTACTTTCTGATCCAAGGTGCAAAGCCTTCTGCGTATCTTGACTCCAGGATCGAGGCCTTTTTGACCGATTTCAGCGACGTGTTGAACAAAAGCACAGATGCGGAAATCGAGCAGCACAAGAAGAGCTTGATCGGCACATGGGCAGCGAAACTGAGGGATCTCGACACGGAGACTTTGCGGCTCCGTAGCCAAGTCCGAAATGGATACTATGATTTCGAATTCCGTACGTGAAAAGTGACGTGATAAAAAAAACGGGAAAACGGCCATGCTGATTGATGAATAGTGCAAAAGGATGTGGCGCAAATCCAAGCCTTGACAAAGCAGGACATGATGGACTTTTTCAACAAATACATCAGCCCATCTTCCAAGGAGCGAGCCCGCTTGTCCGTTCGCATCAATGCTCAGGCAACCCAACCTAGTAGTGACACCGAAGAAGACAAACCCGCCGGCCCCCAGACTGGAGAAGAGGAGCAGCCAGCCACCAACGGCTCAGAGACAGTTGATTCTGCTGCAGAAATTACGAACCTGCGCGTCTTCAAATCTGGCCTGGCGGCAAGCGCAGGTCCACGTCCAGTAAAGGAGTTGACCGAGTTTATGGAATGAGATGGGCTGTAGGAGATGGTGCATTGATGCAAGGGAGGCTGGTTTCAAACCAGGTTTCTGATTTCAACTCTAGTTCTTCTCGTTTCGCCTGTTTACAAAGAAAAAGAAAGAAAAAGACGGGTACATGGCTCTAGAAAAGACACTGCGCACGTTGGGTATGAATAGAAAGAGTTGTTCACGATGCGTAAATGCGTAAATGCCCACTCCAACGAAATGGTGTCGGTTAGCAATAGCTCAAGCGCCCGTGCACTTTCCATGCTTGTATCGTGATACGAAGGTCCATTTTCTTGGCGGTAAAAGCTACTGCTATTGAAAGAAGCCGTCGCGCCATGGTTTCAGTTGAACAAAGTGACTCCTCCCCGTTTCCGGCCTCGTTGTCGAGGTGGCCGTTGCTAGCTCTGCCCTCGGCTCGGGTCCAGCGACAACCCACTCTGGATGTACAGCACGATAAGAACTGACGCCAGACACGATAAATGAGGAGCTAGAACGCCTCGCGCCACGTCAAGGGCGGGGTTTAGATCAGTGGGGAACTGACAAGAACGGACGGATGCAGGTTGGATCGATTCATGTAAGGGCGGGCTGCAGGGCAGAGGCTCAGATTGGGCATCAAGGGGGCCGGATCGACAAAGGGCAAGGGAAGTGACATGTCGACGGGACGTGCCGACGGCAACCACGTTTCGCGTCCTTTTTCTCGTTCCTAGTACGCACGCGCGGTTTATAGGCTAGTAGAAGCTTGAATGGACGATGGATGGGGCTTGTAAAATCTATTGCCCAGCATTAATTACCTCCTCCTCCTCCTCCTCCTCTTGCTGCTCTCTCATCTAGAAGGGCGCGCAGCCGTGGGTCCCCGTTCCAGCCAGCGGACCTTTCCCGTCAACGGATCCAGAATACAGGCAAAGTGGGTAAAGATGTTTGAGATCTTGCGGTGCCTCATCCAGGCCCACAGCGTCTCCTCGCTGACGGGCGGCGCAGGACGGTCCCAGGCCTGCTCGGTGGCGTCCCTGGGCCTGCTGACGCTGGTTCCGTTCTGGCCGGAGTGCTCGATCCATTTCTGGAGGATAATGTCCATGCGCTCGCTGGAATCCTGCATCCAGAACTCGGGGTGCGGAGCCTTGATCTTGGCGTCGTCGTCGACGCTGCCGGGGCTGCCGCGCATGCAGGGCGTCGCGTGGCACGAGTCGTGGTTGGTCTGGACGATGAAGTTGGTCGCCGTTCGCATGCGGCCGCTCACCAGGTCCTTTTCGATGACGATGCCCTTTTGCCCGTCGCACAGCGTCAGGTAGCACGGCGACGTGGGAATCGTCGCCAGCATCGTCGCCTGGTGAAGTAGCGGTGAGGGCGACACAAGCTGCGACTCGGCTTTTCGCGCAAGCAGCATCGACCGCAGCACCGAGGCGATGGAAGGCCGGAACCCCAGGATAACAAGCAATTGGTGCCTTTTTAATGCCAAGTTGTCGCACAGGTGTACTGGTCGATAATTTAGCGATATTGATAGGTTTTGTCTGAGAGGTGTGTTAGCTCGCTCATACGCTACCAAAAAAAAATACATCAGGCTTCTCACTTCACACCAGTCAAAACTCCAACAAAACCTGCATACGTAACAGACGTGGCGAGGACGTGGTTGGGGTCCTTTGACGAGTCGATGTACTCGAGAGTGACGAGAATATCGCGCAGAGGGTCCAGCCCCCAGTCGAGAGTGCGAAAGTGCATGAGGCTGTCGCTGAGCGTGTCGTCGCTCGCATCGTGGCCGCGTCGCGCGCGGACGGGCACGCAGCCGGCGGTGCAGCTCATCATGACGTCGAGGAAGACGTTGAGGGCGACGACGAGGTACGTGTCGACGCCGGCCACCTTGACGAAGCCGTTGATCTCGCGCATCTGCTCCTCGTCGTGCACGCGCCGCAGGAACAGCCGGGCCGCGAACTTGGCAATCCTCGCCCGCCACTTGGAGCCCAGCATCACCCGCAGCAGCTCGTCGAAGATGTGGCCCAGCTTCTGCAGCTTGGGCCGGAGCGCCGCGGCGATGGCGACATAGCGGTGTTCTGGTGCCAAGGCGAGGTCGATGCGGAATGTGGGAATGGGCTGGCGGGCGATGGCGGCTCTGTCCATGACAAGATTCTGCTCCGGGTGCGAACAAGGGGGAGAAAAGAAAGTAGAGTGCGAGATAGAGCCAGCGGGCCCAGTGTGGTAATTCTATATAGACTCACTCGCTCGCTCATGCGACAACCGACGGAGCAACCTACGTAGCAAAATTACGTGGCGCCACTCGAGAGATAAAAAGGAAAGAAAAAAAACCGACCTGACCTGGCCTCATTCCATGCACTTTGGTCGCCTTGGAGACGATCGGCTATGCAATCAGCAATTTTAGGACATTTATTTCAACTACTGGACAGGAAAAAGCAATCAAGCATTGGAATTGAATAGTCATTTGTATATACTGTCGACATAATGTTCTTTTCAGCCAGCATGGAAAACCATGTCAGCATATGCACGGGGCGCATGATAAGCGGTTGGTTGGTTGAGTGTTGAGAGCCTAAGGAAGCACATGATTGGCCGCCCTGGGCTAAGGTGGGATAATGCCAAAATCGGACACAAACCCTCTGCACGAGGGGAAAAAAATACATGTCGGTGAATTTAATACGTAAACGCTAATTTCATGTTCAAATTAAATTTCTTCATACAGGCTTCTGTCCATAAACAACATGTCTGCAGGTTGTGGTTAGTTTCGGGATTTGCAAGACAGTTCGATCCTTGCAGGGTAGGTTCGAGGAAGAGAGCAGGGCATCACTTACATGGGCCACCATCCGTGCAGTCTTCTGTCCTTCATGTCGGCGCGTGCCTTTGAAAGAAATACTTCGACTTCCTCCGGGCTCCAGCCTAGAGCCTTGGTGAATAACTGAATGCTCAGGCCAGAAAGACTGCCAGCGATGTTGTGATATGTCCACAGGCCTACACAAAATGAACGTCAGCGTCTCGCTATCTTGCTACTTGCTGCATTTGGTACGTACCAATCTCCTTATAGTAGGGGTCTGCTGGCCACTGGTTCATGGGCCACTTGTAGATGACCTCGGTCACGTTGACGAAACCGGCATCAATCATTTGCTGCTTGTACTGCGCGGCGCTGCGACCAGATCGGCCAAAGATTTCGGTCGACTGGATCATCAGCTCGGACCACTGGTTGAGGAACGAATCCTCCTTGATTGTGCCGTCGTCGCACTTGATAGGGAAGCAAATGTCCTGGCACTCTACCCAGCCACCGGGTGACAGGGCGTCAAAGCTTTGCTTGAAGAACTTTGGGAAATCGCCAAAGGAGCCCGTCATCATCCGGGCAAAAATGAAGTCGAAATCGTAATTAAAGTTCCAGTCATCCTCGAGGTTGTCAACCTGGAATTGCAGGTTATTCGGCACACTAGATGGTGATTAGCACGAGTGGGGGGAGAGAGGCGTTGTTGGTGGCGGCAACATACTAGGATGGTTGAATGGGACTGAGATCAATACCCAGCACCTTGCCAAAAATTAGTGACGGTTGCATTGCAGCGGCCAAACTCGCTTAGTTTACCTGAGTCTCTGGGTGATCATCAGCTGTCGGGCAGCAATCGTCAGTTTAACATCTACATTAAGGGCTTGCTTTGCTTCAAGGATTGACTTACCAAAATCAATCGCCCAAACACCAGTGCCGGTTCCAATATCAAGGCATCTCTCGATCGGCTTGTCTTTTCCTGCTGGCGAAAGGAACAGCTTGCCTTGGAACGTCAGGGCAAATAGGTGATGTTGAAGATCTGATCGAGTTAGCGGGGAGGCAAGGGAAGGGAGATCTGGAAATGGCATCTTTACCTAATCGCTCTTGCTCGCTCTAACCCAGAAGGCGACCAAAGAGATTAGCACACACGCTATTTGCGCAGGGGCAGGGGCTGGAGCTTAGCCGTCGGTCCGGCAGCGTCGGAAGCTTACAGCGTCATTGGGGAGCACATAATTGACTACGCGCGCGTCAAATTAATCGCGAGTTCGAAAGCGGCGAGATGGAACGTTCAACGACTTACTGTCCTCCTGGTATGCGTGATAGGTGCGACCATGTTCCAGGCGGTACTGGTAGATGCTCGAGTTCATCGAGGCTGTGGAGCTAGCAGCATCGTCCTGGGAAATGGGTCAGTTTTGCGACACACCACCAGGCGGACAAGTGCGAGATGCGAAAGGCCGACGAGCGGTCACCAAAAAAATTAAAAATGCCGACAAGAGTAGGACGGGGAAATACGAAAACTCAAATGCGCATCGGGGAATGGTAGGGCTGATCTGGTACTTACGCCAAGTGCCGAGTCATCATCAGCAACGTCGTCATCCGTAGCCTACTCGAACGAGATTGCCTTAGCCGACTGGATGCTTTGCAACACTGAGAGATTCTCCCATTCTATCCTCTCTTACCTCGGCAGCGAGCAGCTGGGCTTCAGGGCTTCTGGGCTCGCTTTCCGCCTGCTTTCCCTTGTACGACGAAGGGCTCGCGGCGGCCTGGGGAGATGACGGCGCCGACACCTTTGCTGCGGCGGGAGCTTCAGCCATGATGTGATCCGATGCGCGCGGGGAGTAGCCGAGTGCGCTCGCGTGTGCTGCTGGTCTTTTGGTGGGCCGGGGCCTGGGATGCGCTGGCGGCCTGTGCTAGGTGAAGGAGCGCTTCTTAGTTGAGGATGGTGAACACGCGAGGAGGGTGTGAGAAGGTCCAGGATTCATGGGATTTAGCTGGCCCCGCGCGTGGGAGGGAATAATGAATATTAATCAATGACTGTAAACGGGGAGGGATGGGCAAAGAGCATGCGGCAAGGCAAATGAGGGTGGTAAAATGCCATTGCAGGGGGGGCAGCGCAAAACCTCGCTACTGAAATACGCAGGCGTTCTTGGGCGAGGCACGCAACGGGGGGCCCTTGGGGGGCTGCAGCGGGTATCGCCAGGGGTCAATTGCTGTGCGCAGTGGACCAGTGGCTCGCTGACGTGTCGACGAGTGGTCCGTCCGGGCTGTTGAAGACGGACGGCGGGGGAAGAAAATCATGAGAGACAGGGGTCTTGGTGGGCGAATTGGCGCGGGCGGGCTGGTGATGAAGATGGACAAGTGAGACTCGCACCAGAGCCAAATATTGCTGGAACCAACAGCGGGCATCCGTACATGTACGGTAGATGCATCTGCTAGCCCGCCAAAGGCTCAACGACGTGGTCTGCAGAGGCGGGAGCTGGTGCGTGACGGTATTCCCACCAACCACACGGCTACCGTACGCACCACCACATGCACGCCCATCAACGGTGGCCCCCAACGGCGAGAGGAGAGAAAACAAAGGAGGGGCAATTGTCTTTTCTGGCCATTGTTTGGTTGGGTTGCCCCTTGTGATCGCCGCACTTGTGTACTCCCTTGTGCACTGCATTACTCCGTGCATTTGCATCCGGTGGCTTGCACTAGGCACAAACATGAGCCGCTCGTAGCTTGACCATCTTGTCGTCTCGACACTGCTGAGAAGGAGGAGGCAACTGAAATTGGGTTGCACATGTACCCATTGCATTACATTACATTACATGACATGACATTACATATGCGAGCTTGCAACCAACATGCAAACTCAAAAAAACATCTTCCCCCCTCGCATTCCCATCGCATCGTCGCCTCCACCCTTCCCTTGGCTCCCGCGAACCGTCTATCCGGAAAGGACCCTAGTTTCCAGGCTTGTCGTTGATCCTCCGGGGCGGACCCACGGACGGCGCGGCGGGAAGACGACTGTCTGTTGGTGGTGTATTCCCACATGATGCCAAGTCGCCACGTTTGACGGCGTCCGAGGGAAGAAAAAGAGAGTTGTCCGCCGTCTCCTTCTAGCGCTGTTTGCATTTTGCCCCCCGCCGCCTTGCTTGCTTGCTTGCTTCCATGTTTGCTTTTTTGAGCGGCTCCGAGAGGCGCCCTAGAGAGACGCTGATGGGCGACCGGGCTGGTCTCAATGGTAGCATCAAGCAGGATGGACCTGGCTAGGTTGGGCGGAAAGGGCCATATTGACGACGACTATTGATTATCCCCGGCCGCAGTGACACCCAGATCCAAGCTAGAGTGTTTGCTTCCCCCGCGTTCAAAACGGGAGGAGATCCGCATCTTTTTGTGGGAGACGTGTTTGCTCAGCCCATGCAGCTTCTCTTTTCTCCTTCCCATCCTTTTGTCACAGGAACGGGCCCTGCATACATGCAATCCGACCATTTTCCCCTTTCAATTTTATCCAGTAGGATCTGCCCCGGGGAAGGAAACAAAAAAAAAACGGAACCAACAATGGGTCTTGCTGCGGGATTCCTCCAGGACTCATCAGGTGTCCTGGTGGCGGGTCTTTTGGTTGGTGCCCTGGTTGTGTGGACGGCCATCACAACGTGGACGCAGTACAGGCGGCTGCGCCAGTTCAAGGGCCCAACACGAGCGGCCCTCTGCAAGTGGTGGCTCATTCAGGTTGTCGCGGGTGGGAAGGGATACCTCGAATTCTGGGAGGTCAACAAGAAGTACGGTCAGTTTCAGCTGTATTGCCTTTCCTTTTTTCCCTGATTTTTCCTTTCTTTTTATCTTATGCTTGCCACCGCCAACGGCGCAGCGCATTTTGCTGCGGCAGCAAATGGCCAAGCTTGACTGGGTTTCCCCGCTCCACCAGACAAGCTGAGTTGTGACGAGTCAAAGATGCGCCCACCAGCGTCACTTCTTGATTGGATCGGAAAATGCGGAATGGCTTTCTGTTTGCTGCTCCTGCTTGCCCGCTGACACGCCCTCATTCATGCAGGCTCCATTGCCCGGGTCGGCCCCAATGATCTCGTCACGGATGATCCCGATCTCATGAAGCACATGCTCAACGTGAGGACCGAGTACCGCCGATCCAATTGGTATGACGGCATGCGCTTCAACCCGGCCCGGAACAACATTCTCTCCTGGCGCGACGAGGACAAGCATTTTGAGTTGAGGTCCAAGATGGCTGCAGGCGTAAGTGTGTCTTGAGAGGGGGAAAAGAAAGGGCCCCCACAGTGCTGTCGCAGATGCCGCCTGTTGGTTCGTCCCGCCGTCGTCCTTCCAGAAGCTGACTCGTTTTGGTTGCATCCCAGTATGGCGGCCGAGAAGTCGAGAACCTCGAGCCAAAAATAGACCAAAACGTCTTGGCGCTTATCCGTCTGATGACGAGGTACGCTACGGAAAAGCGCATTGTCGATTTTGGCCGCAAAGCCCAGTATTTTACACTCGATGTCATTTCAGACCTGGCCTTTGGCAAGCCCTTTGGATTCATCGAGACGGATTCCGATGTCTACGACTATATTCAGACCACCGAGCAGACGCTGCCCATGGCCATGGTCACCACTGCTGTGCCCATCTTGGTCAAGCTTCTCGGACATCCATGGTTCAAAAGTCTTATGCCGAGTGACAAGGATCCTCTAGGATTCGGAAAAGTGATGGGGTAGGTGCACAAACCGATGTAACAACTTGTCGAATGGACTGGTTCTGATAGAAAATATTGCAGCATTGCCAAGCAAGTTGCTGCTGAGAGATTCGGCCCTGACAGGAAAATCCAAAAGGACATGCTTGGCTCATTTGTGGCCCATGGGCTTTCGCAGCCGGAAGCTGAATCCGAAATTCTCCTTCAAATGTAAGTTGCAGCACATCATGTTTGAAGCTCACGTTATCGTAGTATCAAGACATACCGCATCAATTAGTGAACCCAGCTAACATAATCCAGCGTCGCTGGTTCTGACACAACGGCTACCGCCATCCGCTCTACAATGCTGCACCTTGTCGCCAACCCCCGCGCTTACAACAAACTCCGGGAAGAAAGCGCGAAAGCAGCATACTCGAGCCAAGTTATCCCCGACGCCCTGGCCCGTGAGATGCCCTACCTCCAAGCCGTCATCAAAGAGGGGCTGCGAATCTTCCCACCGGTAGCCGGCCTCATGGCGAAGGAGGTTCCCTCCCAGGGCGACACTTGGAACGGCCGGTTCATTCCCGGCGGAACGCGCATTGGCTACTGCGCCTGGGGTGTTTTCCGCCGCGAGAACATTTGGGGCACCGACGCTGGTGAATTCCGACCCGAGCGATGGCTCGATGCGTCGCCCGAGAAGCTGCGGGAAATGGACAGCGCGCTCGATCTCATTTTCAGCTACGGTCGATGGCAGTGTCTGGGACGGCCTGTGGCGCTCATGGAGCTGAACAAGGTTTACATCGAGGCAAGTTGGGCCGCTCAATGCTGAGCAGTGACTACCAGAATCGAGAAGCTAACAATTGGCAGTTACTTCGGAGGTTTGACTTTGCCTTGTGTGATCCAACCAACCCTTGGAAGGTATTCAACTGCGGCATCTTCTCCCAGTCTGAGCTATGGATGAGGGTTTCTGTTGCTGGTGACGAAGCTCGCTAGATGGTTTTTTTCTATGAATAACGCCTTTAATGAACTTTGGGATGGGTTATATAGGGTAGGGAGCCGGGAGAATCTGGTAATGTCAAAATAATTAGGTAGGCATACAAATATAGTTAGGGATGGTCTGGCTGGTGGCGTCAGTTATCCGTTTGAGCAATAATAGTACACCAGTGAATTTGGATGCGTAGTTCCCAAATAATGTAGCATTGGGAACCCTCGTTGTTGAAATATGCGTGGCTGAGGGTCCGGCGTCTAGAATATTCGGCGGCTTGATCAGGTAAAGCGTGAGGAGGCTTAAGGCTCACGCTAGATCCTGCCATGGTAATCCCAGTCCAAACTCGGCTTGATACGATGTATGTATGTTTGACTGATATCGCTGTCATGCGTCCACCTAGCCGAGTAATGCATGGGATGTTAATGATAGTCGCGGCTTTCTGCACGCACGCTGATCTCCAAGTTCGACCCTAGTTTTAAATTAGCTTGTCTTAGGACATAAGCACGGAAAAAGCTTGGTATTTCTTTTTTTCAATCATTATTTAAGTCAAGAATTAGATCAATGAACCTTAACATTAAGTATGCGAACTTGACAATATAAGCCCACCGTATACAGTGTAGGAACATATTGAACATCACAGGCTACGGTGGCCTTGGCTGTGTCGAAGCTTTTGTTTATATAGAGGAGAGCCTGTCTCGATCTCTTGTCGCCACTGTTCCTGCTAACTGATGAGGGTCTCGACTGGCCGCTACCGGCTCCGGAGTCTTGGGTCCAGCCAGTTGAGGCCGGTCTCGGCAGCCACAAGGCCGTCGCGATGGTCGATGGGCCGTGCGCGGCCCAGCCCGTAGACCCAAGATCAAGGGACCAGGTTTGTGCATTGCCTAGTGTGGTGACGTTGGGCCAATTGAGATGCGGCCTGTCCTTGGATTCCCGGAATTCCGTTTTCAGCTATTCCGGGCATCTGCCCTATGTAGCAGTCGTAGACTGAGGCTATCGTGACCATCTTTGAGTGTGATGGGTAACGCGAATGGGGGAGGGAGGAGTAGACGTACACAAAGTGAGTGGACTGACTACAGTGTCTAGCTTTGTCTCTCTAAAATAAGGTATCCAAGGTTTGCGCTGAAAGAAATACAGTATATGATTGATTTGAAGAGCATAAAAAGGCAAGAGGAGGCGAGAAAGACAGGGGGGCGTAATTCTGTGCAAAGTAGATGCCGTTTTGTTGGTATTGTGGTTGGCGAGCTTGCGAGGAGGGCCCGCGGCAGCGCTCCCAGAGGGCCGCCGGAGGCAAAAGCTCCCCATGAAAGGGGAAATCGACAATTACCTCTATGAAAGCAGAATAAAACAGGACAATGGAAGCTAAAAATAGCAGCAGTAGCAGCAGTAGGAACAGCTACGAAGGGTTACGGATGAGAGTACAGAGGTTGGCGAGAGCCAACGAGATCAAGTAACTTCGCCTATCCCTCGGCTGACCACATGTCGGCATCAAGGTCTTGTTCAAAGGAAGACCTATTTAGGTGGCTTGAAACTGCTGCTGTCGTTGGTCTATTGGGATCCGACTCCGATTGACAGTCGACTTGGTCTCGGTGCTTCATTGGTTGGCCCTGCCCGAGCCCGTATAGCCTACAGACATTTCGGATGTTCGTTCGACCGCTGGCTTTTCTCTGCGCTACTTCTGGGATTGAATGGAAGTCCTTACTGGGTCAATTTATCCTCGTTGGGATGAGCAGATGTGCGCTTCTGAGTTGCACCTTCTTGGGAGAACAGCTCTGTCTAGGTTTTCTTCTTCTCTTTTTTTCTTTTCTTAAAAAAACAACAAAACTTTCCAAATACGACTGGACGTTTGCACAAACACTAGAATCTGTGATATGTGTAGGCTGTAGACAATATATTTATCGATAACTCTATTGGGCATGGTGTTTGGGACGGATAGGCGGTCTGGCTCATTTGGCTATTCTTTCGATTGCGAATTGCTAGCTAGACTCATAGGTCCAGCGCAAGCTAGGTTGAGGTTTCAAAAAATACCACAATGCCTTTGTGTACAAAAAATTGGCTGAGACGGGCGGCGGCCGGTCGGTCAGGTTGGATTACTCTTGTATTTAGTTTACGGCTAGGTGACTATATGAGAGTGAGAGACCATAGCTAACTGAGCACGGAGCTATCAATGTGCCAAGAAGAAAAAACCAGGAGGTTTGTCAACTTGCTTGCCGCGAATGAGGCCTGCATAGACGTGCGTGGCTTGCCCAGAAGCGGCCCCTTTATTGACGCTAATGGCACGGCACGACACGACTTGCCGCTCGCAATCCCGGGTGATTATCATGCATTTGTGGCACCTTGTTTCTTCCCAGCCGAGGAGGCTGAGCTGATTATTTGGGACGCGCTCGCAGCTACTATTTGTCCGCCATGGGATGGGTGGTGCATAGTATACAGCCTCCAGATGCGGTCTGACGCCATTCCGGGGCCCATCCGAATATCGCTTGGATTCCTTGGGCCCGCGTCCACGGAACGCCACCCCAGCGCCGGGCTGAGCTACGCTACCGCGATCCCTTGGCGGTCCTCCAGCCCGCTGTCCTTCCAGCCAGTTGGCATCTCTAACTCTCCCACGCGGTGCCCCGAGCTTGGTGCCTCATGCAACTGCGGCGTCATGGCCATGTCTCACAGCGTTGTGTAGCTGGATCCATTGAATCTTTTAGCAGCTTTATTGGCGGCTCGCGTGCAGAAGATCGGCAGGCGCCATCAGCTAGGCGAACGCTATCAGCTAGCCACACGGGTGATCCGACATAGTCAGCCCACCTGGGCAGAATAGTCGGCCCAATGATCCAGACTGATAGACAGCGGTTTTTCAATTTATTTCTTATTTTACTTTTGGCAGTGCTACACCCAAGACACGGGCGATTTGTGCTGACCTTTTGCGGGATCGCTCCCTAGATATCCCGCAAGCGCCTCAGTCGCCGCCAATGGCGAGCAGGAAGCACGAGACAAATTGCCCGACCATGCAGTCTTGGCTGGCTTGTGGTATGCAAGGCGCACACGACCATTGGAAGATAGGCGGGATAGGTGTTGGACATGGGTGTCGGGATTTTCTGGTGATACAATATGATACGGTGAAGGTGGGTTGTCTAGACATTTTCCAACAGTACACGCACAGCAAGCATTGGCAAAAACTCACAATTCAATTCAGTATAATCCGTCCGAGGAATGGCCCGAATTCCCGGTCATTGGGCCCTGGTTCCGAGGACGGGTATGCGTGCAAAATCAGGTTCCCCGAGGTTGGGTGCCTATACAGGCGTGGTGGTGTCTGTCGTATGCAGCGTGTGCATATTGTGGCCCCTTTAATCCTCACCCTGCATGCTGGGGTCTTGCACTTGGCCGCATCGTCCGCCCGTGTTTATGACAAGACAAGCGTGGTGGGCTGAACCATGGCTCATGCAAGCCCCACACGGCCTGCGAAATACTTGGTGTTAGACACGGCATCAGATTAGATGCCCTTGCCATGGCGAACCTGGGTCGAACCGTGTCTCCCGAACTACCTTGTTTTCTGTCATGTCCATGTCGGTGCCCCCAGCGTAGATAAAATGCTGAAGATGCCGTGCCATGGAGTGGCCAGATCAACCCAGCTATCCTTTTCCTGAACAACAAGAACAACAACAGCAGCAGCATGATCTTCAAGCACCTGCAAGCTAGCCGGCCCTGCACTAGGGCTGCGCGCCTATTGAGCAAGCCTGCCGGCCTCCATCTATCGCCTCGCCTAGCCTTGGGCGCTTCCCAGATTTCGAGCCCAAGTCATCATGACACGGTTCCAGTTGCTGCCATGATGGCCCCGATAGTCCCGCAGCTGCGAGCGCCGGATCTTGCGAATGCGAGACAGCCCGGCCATGTTCGCGATGTGCACGACGGCCTGCAGCAGCACGGCATCCTCAAGATCAGCCTGGGGTTTCCGGACGCTGAGAGCAAGTACCTGGAGCAGCTGGTCATTTCCCTCCACGAGCATCACGGCCACCAGCTCCCCATATCGCACAGCGCCTCGCGCGGATGGTTCTGGGACGTGCGGCCAAGCAGCACCTCGTTCCAGACGGCCAATCACCAAGCTCGGTCAGAGACCATGGAGGAGTTTCCCTGGCACACCGACTGCAGCTACGAAGATCTGCCCCCGCGGTACTTTGCGCTGCACGTCCTCCAGCACGATCGATTCGGCGGGGGCACGCTGTCGGCCATGAACATCCAGCGCCTGAGCCAGTCCCTGTCGGCGGCCGCGCGGGAGTCGCTGATGCGCCGCGAGTTCAGCATCACGATCCCGCTCGAGTTCATCAAGGACCCCAAGAAGGAGCGCATTGTGGGGAGCCTGCTGGCGCCCGAGGGAGATGGCATGTCGGCGGCCATGATGCGCTTCCGGAGGGATCTTATCACGCCACTGACTGAGCGCGCGTCGGTGGCGCTAGGCGAGCTTGACAGGTCGCTGCAGGACGCGGCGGTGCGGTCTCAGTCGACGGTGCACCTCACATCGAGGGATTTCCCGGCGGGGTCCATCATCCTCATGGACAATCGTCGTTGGCTGCATGCACGAAACGACATCCAAGATCCGGAGCGCCACCTGCGCAGAGTGCGCTGGGACGCCATCCCATTTCCCGGGAACGCCATAGAGTAGCGTAGTTTTTATTTGGGGTGGTTTTTATCTTGTACTTGTTTGTAGTTGGTCGTTGGATTTCCTATCTCGGAAAACAAAAAAGTAATGAGGTGTATGCGGATGGAATAATCATGGAAGATAACAATCAAGACATTTTTGCCTATGGCGTGCTCGCGCTTTCCTTGCTTCGTACCAACAACTGTCAGTCAGCGTAGGCCGGCCCACTCCGAGCCGTGTCTGATAGCGATGCAGCCGTGGCTTCGAGACTCTCGCCACTCACGGAGGTTGTTAACGCACTGGCAGCGGGGGGCACGGCACGTAGCGTGGGCACGGCAAATGGTGTTGAGGCGCAATTGGCGAGACATGCAGGGAGGCTTGCCCGTCCGATGCTGTTCAACATGGTGCAGACGCCAGATGTGGGACTAGGCCCGGCTCTTTTTCTTTTCTTTTTCCCTTTGTTTTTTCCCTCCCGCCTTGGCACTATCTCGATCTGCAAACCTGTCAATTTGCCGCCATAGCCCGTCCGTCTCCTTTTGTCGTTTAATCGAGCCATGTCGTAACAAGGCCCGATTGATTCGCGCCCGTCCCCCCTGCCTCCATCAAGGAAGGGAGGGAAGGGCAAGAGATTGCCGTGGCGGCGGCCGTGGCCCCAGTGTGAATTTATATCTATTTAGTTGATCCCGCCACGCTAGGTGCGACCTCTCCCTCTCCTACAAGGCCATCTTCCCCAGGACCTCCTGCACCATAGCCCAAAATGGACGAGCGTACACCGCTCCTCCAGAACCAGTCGTATGCTCTCTCTATGAGGCAGATACTGGTCGTCTTTCCCGCCCTTGCTCTGATTCACTTCACGTCCTTCCTTGACCAGACTGCCGTTTCGACCAGCTTGCCCGCCATTGCCCATGCCCTCGACACTGGTTCATCCATCTCCTTGGTTGGAGCTAGTTTTCTCGTCACCAGCACTAGTATCCAGCTCATCAATGGCAGGCTATCCGACATTTTCGGCCGCAAGGCCGCCCTGATTGCCGCCCTCACCGTCATGGGATTTGGAAACTTGATGTGCGGTCTTGCTATGACGCCTGTCCAGCTGTTTGCTGCTCGTGCCTTCACTGGCTTTGGTGCCGGTGCTATCAACGCTCTTGTGCAGATCGCTATTGCCGATATCACAACGTTGGAGCAGCGGGGAAGCTACTTTGGCTTCATTGGCGTAGCAGTGGCCTTGGGAAATGGATTAGGACCTGTCATTGGCGGTGTGCTGACGCAGACAATCGGATGGCGATGGGCTTTTTGGTTTGTCTGCCCGATATGTGTCGTCGGCATGTTTTATCTGTCAATGGTTTGGCCCATCTCACGGTCTCCTGCCACTGATGGAAGCCGAGTCTGGGATAAGTTAAAGCTGGTGGACTGGGTGGGAGCCTCGTCGAGTCTGTTTGGCGTGGCCATGATCCTGGTGAGCAACCGCAGTCTTTCTTTATTTTGAAACCTTCCATGCTGATGTTATAAACCCTAGATTCCCATCTCACAAGCCGGGTCAACCATGTCCTGGGACTCACCGGTAACAATAGGCATGTTCATTGGTGGCTTTTTGCTTCTGGCCTTCTTTTTGCTGGTTGAGTTCCGCTTTGCGAAGCTGCCAATCCTGCCTGCTCACCTATTCAAATACGGCAGCTCGACAAATATCCTCATCTTTGTCAACCTGCTTATCGGCTGGATATTTTGGGGCAACCTCTTTATTCTTCCACTCTATCTGCAGAATGTTCGCGGATCAAGCCCTGCTGAGGCTGGAATCCTGATACTGCCAATGGTCCTCACTCACGGCGTTACATCAGGCTTGACTGGTATTCTTATGTCCAAGTTTGGCCACTACAAACCAATCATCGTGACCGGAGCTGTCTGTTGGGCCTTGGCTGCAGTGGAAAAGATGCACTATGACCAACATACACCGGTTTGGAGGATTGCTCTGGTTGGAATGTTTGACGGCGTGGGCGTAGGCTGTAACTTGCAGCCCAGTAAGTGTCCTTTGTGTGTCAAGACCATTTGTTGCCACTTGCTAATAGATTACAGTCCTCTTTGGTCTGTTTGCAGGGTCTCATGATGATGATCGTGCCGTCTTGACTGGCCTACGCAACTTCTTGCGAGATTTGGGGGGAGCCACTGGAACCACAGGTATGTGCTCTTTTGTACTGTGTCCATTCTATCAAGTATTCTAATTCATGTCTAGTTTCTGGAGCTATTTTGGCTAATGTGCTATTCAACCAACTGAAATCAAGATTCAGTCCCGAAATCATCTCAAAGCTCACCTCTTCATCATTCGGGCTGAAGGATTTGGATCTGAGTGACGAAGACAAGGAGCTCATCTCTACTTCATACATGAACGGCCTGCATCTAGTCTTTGTCTCGTTTGCTGTGCTGATTGCTATCCATCTCATTTGCTGTACTTGCATTGAAGACTATGGGTTGAGCCGTGGAAACGTTAAGCAAAAGCAAGGGCACATCTCTGATGAGAGGCCAATCAGAGAGAGACACGACGAGGAAGAATAGATGGAATCTTGGCTGACATGCCATCGGAGTAATACGGTATTGAGCATGGAATATGAAATTTAAATGGAAAACTGGGGCAAGTTCGGGTTGTCACATGAGATGACATTTGTAAACAAGATTGGGTGTTGCATAATTAATTAGTTCCTCCCTTTAATCAGTCTGCAAAATATATTTGTGCGTAAAAGTCATAATATTTGCACGGCTTCAGATCGCTTTGATAAAACAACCAGAATCAGTGCGGACTCTTTATAACTTTCGCAAGTTTGGTCCAGTTGGTTCAGCGACGGCTAGAGGATACCGGCGGTTAAAGGCTTGATGACGTTAATAAGAGGGCTTATCAGTACGTGTAAATATCTAGTCTTTAGGAGTTTCACATCACTAGCAACCAGTAACTAAGAGCCAAGTCTCACGAGTTGAGAGCAGCGGCTCAAAAGATTCTGAAGCGGAGCCAATGATCCCGAAGGCCTTTTCATCCTTTGCACATGGTATTACAGAATATCCTTTGATCATTTATTTCAGCCAACCTCTTGCTTGTTCCTTTCAATCTCAACTATTGGAGGTTTTTTTCCTTTCCATCCTCCACCTTATCGCCGGCAGAGAGACATGGTGGCCGATGAAGGCATAGTACAATGAGGGGACAAAAGTCTGCCCGCACTGTCACTAACGAAATTTCCCGCAATTCACTCAATAATTCAAATAAGAAATTTATGTTATATAAGAGGACCTACTCGAATTACGGAATAAGTACCTGAATATTGTTTTATTCTTCGAGTGAATTTAAGATGTTCATGTAAGGGAAACATCGCAACGCGAGTATTGGCACACCTTGTCCTGTGACTTTAGCCAGTTTAGTAAAAGAAAAAGACACAGAATTTCCTCATCTATTGAATTCTATAATGTCATTTTCCAAGTAGATGAAGCCGTGGATCTCATTACTGCTGTTCCACGATTCGACCGCATCGACCGTCTGCCAATCTTGTTTGGCATCTACATTTTCTTTGTGGAGGCGACCATTCAAATCGCATCCACCAACTATAGCATGCCTATTATTCTTTCTGATGGCTTCTCGCGGCGATCATGATCTCCATGTTCAAGCCTAACCCGCGAATCATGGCCGAACTAGCGTGCCAGAGCCGCCGCAGCAAACCCATTTCCTTCCATCAAAGCAAAGGTTTTCTAGTTTAGTGTAATCCTGTTTATTCGCTTGGGCGAGCTTCAACGCTATGTGGATGGCTAAGCTTGGCCCCAAAACATTTATGGCATGCTCCAAGGTTGGTTCCTCTCCTTGACGCAGCTTGTTTCTCCCCGATGTTTCTCCCAGAATCACCAAGGGCGGCTAGTTGGCTTTGACGCTAGATCAACAAAATAATGGACTTTTGCAGGAGGTGGCTGATTGCCAAAGAACTTGACCAAGAGGCGTGGCAAGCATTGCCAAGCCACCATGGCGAGCTTGTTCATGGCTCGTCCCCTCGCCCACTCTGAGATCTACAAGGCCGTTTCGTCCCTTCGGGCCGGAAAAGACAACTGCCAAGGCCATGCATGCATGTAAACACAACTATTCTCCGTTAAAAAAACCATTGTCCACTTACAAGCTATTCTCCTGATTCTTCCCCAAATAGTGTAAAAACGGCATTGTTTCGTGGTATTTCCTCCTCTAGAACAACATTGACATACCAATGCAACCCACCTGGTTTCTTCAGCGGCTTGTTACGAGTCTTCAAATCCCTCGTTAGCCTTCCCCGTCGGTGCACATGATCGTGGGTAGCCAGGCTAACTTAGCGCCTACTATTCTTGTTAAAGTCTAACTGGGGTACACGGGCCGCCGTGGCCATGGGATCGCCACGTGCGGGATCATCATCCCAATTTGAGCGCACAGACAACCCAGGCCAGATGAATTATGCACCGGACGTTTCAGACATTCGTGGTGTTCGAGTCAGATGAAGGAAGCTAAATTAGAGCCCGTGTTGATGAATGCACCAGTATTTTGAGACCGGCCAAATATTATCTCCAGTTGAATTAGCTTCTACTTTGGCTTCTTTCTTCTATTCTATGAACTGAAACATGATCTACACAATGGGGGATCTAAAATCCAACAACCAAGGTAGAAACGGACTTCGACTTTTTAAGGTCTAGAGCAGTCGCTCGTTATAAATTTCACCGAGAAGAAAAGATGCATTACTCATTCACAGGTGGCATATGGAAAATTGCATATTTTTGAAGAGGAAACCTCGATTTAATGTATTAAAAATGGGTATTGTTAGGAAAATTAAGTGATCCTAGCTGTAGTCCTGGTACCTAGCAACTAACTCCCCCATTCGTTTTCCCCGTGCGTGAAGATCATGAGACGGCTTACAGAGCAATGCCGACGTTGAGGCCGGAGAGGATACCACCGACAGGGGTCAGGACAGAGCCGAGGACGGAGCCAAGGACGCTGGTGCTGATGTTGAGGAGGAGAGGGAGGAGGGCCTGGGTGAGGATAGCAGTGATGTTGGCAACGAGGCCGCAGACGAGGTTGAGGAGGTTGCCGAGGAGAGAGCAGACCAGGGAGATGATGGCCTTGATCTCGACGCGGAGGCCGATGGAGACGACAAGGCCCTTGAGGCTGATGAGGATGGTGGTGAAGAGCTTAACAACGAGGTTGACAATGACCTGGAGGTGGGCAACGACGGAGAGATCGACAGAGACGCTGGCGGAGAGGTTGGCAACGAGGCCGGTGACGAGCTTGACAATCTTGTTGAGGATAGGGACAACCTGCTTGGTGCAGTCCTCCTTGGAGAGGGTGCCAGCAGAGACCTGAGCGACGAGGCCGTCGATGCTGACGGTCAGGTCGACGGCAGCGGAAACAGCGACCTTGAGGTCGGCAATGAGCTCGGCCGAGGTGGAAACGGTGCGCTTGACGATGGGGAGGCCGTCGGTGAGGCCTTCAACGGGGACAACACCCTCGACGAGGCTGGTGACACCGCCAACCGAGCTGAGGACGTCTCGCTTGATGGGGACAATGTTGGAGATGTCGGCAATGTCGCCAACGGGGGCGACGCTGTTGACAAGGCCGCCAACGTTGGGGACCAGAGGAGCAGCAAAGGCCGACATGGCCATGGCGACAGCGGAAAAGATGGCAGCCTTCATTTTGAGAGATTGGACAAGAGTTGGTCTTGAAAAAAGGATTGTATAGGTGAGTTGGTAAAGAGAGTGGAAGAGGCTGATGCTGTTGCTGATGAGCTGAGAGGGATGAGGAGGAAAAGTCTGACTGTCGAGGAAGATCAAGGGATACTTATAGCACCTTCTTCGTCGTCGGTATTCGACTCATCTCGTCGACGGCCGTGTTGGTTGCATTGAGCATTGTCACGGTATCGCCGTTGATGCCGCCGCCACGGCCGCTGTTGACAGGCCGTTGGTGTCGTTGACCGTTAGCAGCAGTCTGAGCGGGCCCTAGCGCATCCCAAATTAGGGGACGACTTTTCATTGACTGCCGATCACTCTTTCGTCAACTCGTGCGTAACATCGGTTGCCCCCCTTTTCTTTTCTTTTTCTTCTATTTTTTCCCTTTTTTGCTGGCGCAATACGGGAGTTGCCGTATTCCTTGCTTTTTCTTTTGAGTCGAAGTCTCTCGTTTGACTCTCTTGACTTGGACAGATAGCAGGGTTGGTGATTTTCTGTCATGCTTCCATTTGTGGCTTGGACTTGGTCGGGTTTGGCTAAGCTGGGCTCCGCAGCAGTGGCTCGGGCACTGTTTCAAGGCCTTGCTTGGTGGCTCATTTGGAAGGCAGGCTGCGGTCGGACTCTTCACAACTAGCATTGACCTGTGCTAGCTTTTCGTCTCGTGTCGTCCACCACGACTTGGCTAGTAAAATACTAGTACTCCCTGAGAGGGCGCATTTATCCGGTGCAGCCATCGTGCCTCATTTACCCGGCGCGGCTGTCATTGTCATGGCGCATCCTTTTTCGCCGCGTTTTCGCCGTCGCGCTTGAGAGCCCCGTGGGGCTGGATGGGACTGTGCCCAGCCCGGTAAATTGCGCTGATCAGCGCGTCCAGAAGCAATCGCCAAATGCCGGTATACGGCACACGCGCCAAGCTGGCAGAGCGCACCATTCTCGGCGGGGCTTTCTCTTCAGCGAAATGCGGGAGGCCTAGCCTTGCGAGGGTCATCCCGGCTTTACGTCTGATCCTCCACCCAGCCCTATTCCCATCTCGTCTATAAACACCCGTGCGCAGGCAATAGATGCATGCACCGTTCGACTCGTGCCATATTACGTCCCAGAAGTCTGCATCTGCAGCCAAGGAACTGATTTATCTCATTCCAATAGTTCATCCCATCATCTCAATTGCTGTTGGGCTAGCGCGGAAAGCGCGCAGAAGGACTCTTTCCAAGTGGCTGGGAAGATCAACTCGAACAGGTCGTTACTTTGACCAAGCCTCAATTGATGGCGGAAGTAGTGCTACATTCATTTTCGCGATTAGAAAGGGCCGATTGTCGTGAAGTGGCTGAGAGGGCGAATAACACCAGCAGTCGGCAATGGTGACTGTAGGGTAACGTGACGATAATTGTTGCGCTTTCCACTCAAGAAATGATGTCTGAAGATGATATAAACTGTATGACAATGATTTAAATTTGAGAGATGGATGGAAAATATGATGCTTTAAATGTTTCATTTAATGCGATATTTGTGGGAATTACACAGGGTTTTGTATGTACATTTGTGACTGGGATGAAATAACTCGGCAACCTTTCACCATTATCACAATAAAAATACAAATTAGATTCTGACTTGGAACGCAATGATGAAAAAAAAATTATGGTGAAGAGATATATCACCAAGTTTAGCCTGGACTGCGATACGTGTCATTCCAATGCAATGGGATTCATGATTTTAGCTAGGTATCGATCCAGGACACGATGTCAAGGACAAAACACTGAAGTTGGGTACCGATCTGATAATGAACGGAGAAGCCCGTGCTGCCGGACTAATGAAACATTAAAAGTGGATTCCGCATCACCACCTGTCCCCCACATTTTAGGGGTTAAATATAATCAACGCAAAAAAGTGTCCAGCCAAGATGCTGGTGGCCCACGCCGAACCTGTAATCAGTAAATGAGCAACCCATAATCGTGTGCCGTTTTCTATATTTTTCCCCGGGTTGGTTGCGGTTTTGCTCATCCAACTGTTACATGTCTGCTCCTTGGGCCGGCATCGCGTAGGTCGGTTGAAGCGGTCAAAATGACTGGGGTGTTATTGTCGGTTCCGTGCTCCGACAAGCCAGGTTCGGCAATGGCTGTGAGATGCCTCTGACAGCAGTCGGTATTGATGGTGGTGATGTCTAGATTAAAATCACAGAGGTTGGTGAGAGTTGTGTGTGAAATCAGGCCCGCGCTCTGTTGTTTGACTAGCATTGTGTCAGGATGAGCGGCTGTGACTACCAGAGAGTGTAATAATTGTCATACTTGGTATGCCAAGGGATTGAAGAAGCTGTTTTTGACCTCAGGGCACTGTTGGCTCGTCCCAACTTCTGTGCCGTTTTTTCGATAATGATAGGTCATCAGAGGCGGGTCGTTTTGGAGCTCGTTTGTTGCCTGAGTCGTTTGATGCATACTTGCTTATAAATGATAAGAGAAGTGCCGCATACGCTGCTGCCGTAGCGGCTGCGTATTCCCGCCATACATCGTTTTTGTGAGAGTCGGCGTAATCACATATGCCTCGAATTACGAGACAATCGAAGATACTTGCTACACCAGCCGCCTCCATCTCGACACACATAATCTCCTCTGTATCCCGCAGCTTGTCTCTAAGATGAGAATCTTTAATAACCTTATCACCAGACGCAACCAGTCCATAATGTATTTCTGGGGCATCTGATGGTCGAGGATCTCTTGTCTCTTCGAGGCCGCAGCACTGTTCACAGGATAATTGAGTTGTAGGGTGGGGATAATCAGGGGAAAATAGCCTGTCCATGTTTTGCCCAGGATGCCTGTACTTGTTGTGACTCTTGTTTTGCATCTCCTGTATGTAATTTTGGATTTTCGCTGAAATTTCAATTTTGTCATGATGGGACCTCAACTTACTCACAGCACTCGCCAAGCGTTCTGTCGGTGTTGAATGGTTGACCTTGCGCTTGAAGATACCATTCTGGAGAGCCTTTCCAGAATCATATTCGATTACCCCTGAAGTATCAACAACGACGTCACCCAGTCGAATATCATTTTTTCCGCATGGGACACCGCCGGCAATTCCGACTAGAAGACATAATTCAAGACTCTTGAAGCTTTTCTTCATATGGGATGCAACTTTAGTCGCTGAGATAGTTCCGATATCACCGCATGGCAGGCATACTGCCACAATGTTGTGTTGTTCGATCTGACCAAAGGTGTACTGGTTACTATCTTCCGGGGAATTATCGAGGTCGTCATGTTTCTTCGTAAATAGGCATATCATGGCAGCCATCTCCTCCCACAAAGCACATATAATACCTACCTTATAATCTCCGACGGAAAGTGATGGAACTTTCTGATGCTCCAGGGTTTTTATCAGAACCGAACTCTTTTGATATGTACTGATAGACGAGCCACTTTTCTCTAGAAAAATTGAAGTTGTTGAGTCCCTTCCCAATTCAAAACTTGACTGACTAAGGCTTTGTCCAAGTCCATCGTCTTCAAAATATCCAAGGGAGGGTACTGCGGGTTGATTTTGTACTGGATCTCCAACATCGTTCCAAAACCAGTTGAATGAAAGATTTTGACCAAGGATAACTGCTCCACACTCTTCTAATTGGTCTAGTTTTTTCCCAGGTGGTATATGCTCGGCAAAATTAGGGGGCAAAATAACCTGAACTGGGTCAGGGTGTGCTTTTCTTGTTTCGAAGAAACATTGGCAAGATTCAATCACCGTGTCCGGTTTATATAGCAATACATCGCCGCGTAGTCTTCTGTGGTTTCCTAATTTGGTGGCTGTTGGATCGTTTTTTTTAATAGCTCGCTCAATGTCGGAGACAGCTATTGCCAGATAGTATTTCATCTTCGGCAATACAGTCCAGTTTCCGCATAAGTTAGAGTCCATTGGTTGTATAATGTTCCCAAAGCCTCGCCCAAACAGAGCGACAGCATTTATGGCCCTGGTAAAATCTACCCATGCCCTTCCGGCTGCCTCTAGTGTGGCAACACGTGGTGACATATCATCGGAAAAAATGGCAAGATTTTGGAAATCCCATCCCTCAAGATACCTTCGTGGTTGGCATTTCGGGTTTTCATCTCGTTGTTGGCCAATATGATGTTCATTGTCGATGATCTTTTCCAGCATGTTGAAGAGCCCTTCCACCTCATCCTTGAAATATATGTAACCGTCGCCCTCAGGATAGATCTCAAGACTTTGGTTGTGGCTGTTCGAGAGAACCTCATCCGCAGAATTAGCTCTGTGCGTGACATCTGCCTCTTTCATCTTATCGAACTTGAAAAGAAACTCTTTCCTAAAATTGTCGACATTGCTATGGTTTAAGGATGCACGGACAAGATGGAGTAGGGCTGCAGTTCCATTTACCAGCCAGCCACGTTTGTCGTTCTCATCCCAAAGTATGACAAACTTGCCTGAGAGCCACCTCAGCCTTCGGATATACCCGCCACGAGACACGTGTGGTGGGGTGTCTTTATCGCCGCAAATAAATGGCGGGCCCATCGTTATAATTCTCCCTAGTTTTATGGAACTGCTTGTGGGGATGTAGTCGCCAATCCTGGAAGGAAGTTCTGAATCCTTGATTTGATATTCCGCATTCGCGGCACCTGTGAATGATTGCGCATATTAGCAACCAAGAGTGATATTTTGCATCTTAGATTATTTCTTTACCTGCAAAGAACAGAGCTTTTGAGCACCAGCCAACAAAATGGCGGCTATTTTCCAAATCGACAGTGGTTACGTCCACAGCGTGAGGTATTTTATCGCTAAGATATGGTATACGACTGCCATCTTCGTTGAAATCCAGATGCCAAATGAGCATGTCTCCGATACGCCCCGTGGGGGTCAGCCTAGTTGAGAAGCCCTTAACGAAGAATTGGCTATGATAGTCATCAATGCGATTTGTTCCGGACAATCCGGCCATCATATTAAGCGGAATTTCAAGGCCCGTTTCTTGTGCAATCCTTCGTCTTATAGGATATCTTTGAACAATGACTGGATTTTTGAAAAGTCCCCGCCAGCATTCCCCATTAAAATGACCAAAATCTTCGATTACACTTGTTGTGAAGCAAAGCCTGAAGGCTATTTTTGCTGGATCAGGTTTTGATGTGGATGGTAAGTTTTTGTTTTCAGTGCCGATTATTTTGATAACTGGTGCGCAATAAGCAGCTTTATCATTAACGGGGGACGCGCGGAGAGCAGCCCCAAGCCATGCAAACTGCTCTCCGATCTCTGATACATCTGTTTCACAACCCAAAGCCTTGACTATAAATGCCGAATCAGTAGTATATACCGTAATAATAGTTCCATCTGGCAATTTGCCTATAAGAAAAATTATTATGAGATTAGTTCTACAGCCCATGACTTTACTTACAGCAATGCTCGATACCTCGTTCACTACTAAGGACATTTTTAACAATCTGCATGATGACCTTTCCGGTCAGAGGCCATGTCTGAATCAAGTATTGTGCACAAGTAAGAGCCTGTAGGTTTTTCGATGACCCGGATAAGGTGATTACTTTCTCCACCACCTCATGCGGTTCGTCCGTATAACCCTGTCTCTTGAAAAAGTCCAAAGGGTCCCAGTCGATTTCGAACGTTACTTCATAGGTTATCGGTGGGACTTTCCGGCTAATTCGATCAGAAAGAGGAAGAAAGTTGTTGATATTCTTCTTAACATCATGCATAAAACTCGGTGTTTCTTGAGTCAGACGAATATTTCGTCGCAGTCGACTTAAAAGCCACGCATACGCTTCGGCTTTGGAGATGATATCACGATATTCCTGAAGCCGTGATGGTGTATTTTCTTCATCTTCTTCGAGTTGTAATGAATGGGAACTTTGGCTCACGGTCTCGGACTCTGGGTCTGGGTCCTTGGTTGATGTTGGGGACATGGTAGGGTCAAGTGATTCCCCATCCTGTTTGTCCCGCCACATACCAATCAGTTCGTCCAAAGGCATTTTTTGAGAGTTTATTTCCTTGGTAGTCTCTATGTCATCGGTATGTCGTTCTTGAAAGGACTCAGTTATTTGACTGAAGAGAAGCATGTTAGTATACGCAAGTCCGACGCAGGGATAGCCGTAGGTTTCCAGTAGATAATAAAAACTCTTACCTTCGATATCGACGAACGAACACCATTGCATTTAGTTGCTTCTGATACTCTGCGTTGTATCCTAGTTTTAGAGAAAAGCATTTAAGCAACTCTGGTAAACTAGAAGATAACTGCTGCAAAGATTGTTTGTTCATTTCCTCATCGCGGATATGATAAGATATGTCATTCACAAATCTGAGTATATATTCTTCGTCATATTCTTCTGAAACGCTAGATGAGGATGAGTAGATCGACCTAGAGTCTTGTGGCGTTTCCGAAGTTGAATTTTGGCCAGTCTCGACGTTGTCTTCGACTGTCCACATGTCTAGCTGAGTGGATGAGGATACCCCTTGTGGCTGCCCAGATTGATATCCAGAGTCAGTGGTTTGGGTATGGGCCAAAGCTGTTTGAAATATCTCAACAATTTCATGATTGCCATTAGAGATTGCAGCCTGAAGTGGGCATCCGTATCTTTCTGTCATATGCTCCGTACATGATAGTATTGATGGGAATATTCTAATTAGATGTGGGGCATTTGTCTCTGCTAAGATGTAGAGTAGACGAGTTTCATGAGGCTTATATAAGCGACTTTTATCTGATTGGAGGATGTTGTGTAAACGTATCCATTTATCAAGCTGAAAGTTGGCTAGAAAGTTATCCTGTGAGACACCAAAGCTGGCTGCCTTGTTGGCGTGATAAAACACGTTTTTAATAGCGTATTGTAGGAAGGGAAACTTTCTGGTGACTAACTGCCTAAGGGAAGCCGATATATTAGGAAAGGGCGGTTCCAAGTTGACCAAGTCCGAAATATCAACAGTAATGTACTTCTCACAGCAACGTTTCAGTCGCTCATGACTTTGCCCTTCAAGATTTTCAAGGCCAGGCCAAATGCTACTGAGCCCTTCTTCCTTTAGGAGAAAGTCTCGAACTGACTCATAAATAAACTGAACAGTTTGGGCTTTTGATTTGGTGACTTCGGCAAGACCCTTCGAGGAGCTGAGGATGAATCTTTTGATATCATCCGCAGATATTTCTTCCTGGTCCCAGCTACTCGGCATTTCATTACCCTCTAGGGTTCCTGACAAGATGGCGAAGTAGAGTTCCTCTGGTTTTAATGGCGTCTTGGCAAAAAGAACCCATTGAATGCATAAAAGCAGTTCATTTTGCCGATTTCTATCGCGACTCAAAATGTCGTGGAATAATTCATGAAGATCCTCAGGAATTTCTCGGAGACGCTTTCGTAAGGCATGCGTATGACCAGAATCGTGTTCCAGGTTGAGTATGTCCACAACTAGCACAACCCACATAAAGACACCTGATGCCTTTTCTTGGACTTGGGAGCGGATTGTTTGCGCTAGCTTGCTTCCTCCAATCTTGAGCTCGGTTTGAATATAATTAGATATATCCTCTTCATGACCCTCTTGACCTTCAAGAATTAATTCTAGCCCATGGCTTATGGTGATATGCGGGTAGTGCCTGCTGGAGAAGCAGACGTAGAATTCATGTTTGTTGGATATGGCGGAGTCGCCCAATCGCTCAAATAAGGCTACCATATCACGGACTTCCAGCTGATCACATTCGTCCAAGGCGTCAATGAAACATGCGACGGATGATTTATCGATGTGTCCTATGGCTTGCTCGAACAAATCTTTTAGAATCTCAACCGTCCACTGTTGCTTTGGGAGGGCAAAGCCGTTGGCTCTGGCCTTGAGAGAGTCGAAAACCCATTGATGGTCCGGGAGTTGTTCCAGGAGCTGAACTAGTAGCGATCGGTACATTCCAGCAGTTGACTTTTCCAACTCTGATCCGTGGGCATTGAAAAAGAAGCTAATGATGGTTTTGCCGCGTAAACTCCTTTTGGAATTGCGGAAAATGTACTTCATCAAAGTTGACTTCCCCGCACCTGGCTTCCCTTTGATCCAAAAGAAGCCGTGATGTTGGTTGATATTTTCGCGTTTTACCCAATGAAGGTACTCAGGCTTACTCAACAGCCACTTGCATGTTTTAGCATGAGCATTGCTGATCGTCTGATGGCGGGCATCTATTTGATCGAACTTTAAAGACTCCAATAAAGCTTCTTTCTCAACCGCGGATAGTGATGGAGATGATTGCTCCTGATCGTGTGGATCTGTTGGGGGGTGAAGTGAACTTGTTCCTAATGTTTCAGTCGAGGGAACAATAACGTTAAGAAGCTCCTTTGCGTAAGCCGCGGCGGTAGCGGCTGCGTAACGTTGCCATTGCTTGCTTTTGTGGGAATCGGAGTAATCACAAATCCCTCGGATAACTAGGCATTGTGATTGATCCATCATACCTGCGGCCTCCATTTCAAAACAAAGAATTTTATATTGAGCAGCCCAAGAATCTCTTGTTCCAGCATGCTTCATGACCTGATTTGCCGACCCAATGGCTCCGTGGTGGATCTTGGGGCGATTGTCGGGTCGTTCGGGCCGCCTTCTCAACCTTGACCTGTCGCAACTTTCGCAACTCTCTTTTCCCTGGTCATGCTCATAGTCGTTTTCGAATAAACAATCCTCCAATTCGCTTTGATCAGTATATTTCTTCATTCGTGGATAACGCTGGAGCATATGGGATAGAATTTCGGGGATTTTTGTTGGCTTTGATTCCTGAATCCCTCGTAGGGTGCCCACCGCCTTCATAATGGTCTGCGGAGGCCTGACTGGGAAGCCCATCGTCTGCAAAAGCCCCGTTTGGCTGGTCTTGCTGAAATCATACTCCACCACGCTTTCGCTAACCACAACATCGCCCAGTCGAATGTCATGTTTCCCGGGTACTCCGCCTCCAATACCAACCGATAGGCGGATTTTGGTCGCTTTGAATGTCCGTAACAAATGGCTCATCACTCCGGCGGTACTGCTGATCCCATAATGTCCCGAGGGTAGAGATGCCGCAACAATATTGTGCCCCCCAATGTTTCCCAGCACGTAACAATTGGTATCATGTTCATCGACCGCGAAGGTCTCGTGAATCTCGTCAAACATGGCTCGGGCCGCGGCTAATTCGATCGGGAGCGCACAGATCCAGGCTACATTGTATTCGTTCGGCGAGAGTCTTCGGCCGAGCTTTTCGTTGGGGTGTTCAGATTCCTCAACCTTGGATCGTTTTGCGGTGGCTGATGCGTCGTCGTCGCTAAAGTGGCCTTGGCCCCTCTTTCGGGATGTCATATCGTTGGAAGCCATCGCTCTCTTGGTTGCCGCCGGTTGTCTTGTGGCCTAGAACCTCTCACGATGCTCTGATGGATGGTTAAGGGGATGAGATGGGATGCGAATCAGGCTGCAGAGGGGTTTTCTGAGGCGCAGCGGTCCAAGCCCACTCACATGGGCTGACGAGGCTGCCCCCAGCGAGCCTGCAGTTGGTGGCGGCTGAGATTCCACGCCATTGGTTAGTGCGGCCTGTGTTGCAGGGTTGATCCAGAAATTCGAACAAAAATCAAGAAGCGACTGATTGATTTTGGCATTTGTCAGGATGGTCCCGAATTAAACTGGATTATTCAACTGAGGCGTACCCCATCTCCGCCTTGCCCGCAGCCTAAGTAGGATATTTTGCAGTCCTAGCCCCATCTATGCAGTCAGGCATGGTGTCGAACTGCAACGACCTTTATCTTGTTTGATTAAATGACCGCCGTTGGGTTATTTCCAAAGACCATTTCTTGAGCCTGGTTGATTTCTATACGTGGAATCTAGCCGCCAATACAGATTGCAGTGGACCCCAACCCAACTTCTATGTCTGCGTTGGCGCCACTGATTTCACTTATGGGCATGGTTGTAGCCGGACTGTGATTAGATTACCATCGCCATTTGGGCAACAGCCTGATCAGCCCGATGAGTATCATGTACTATCTTACTTGCCTGAGCGCGACCTCAAGAACGTGCGATTGGCATGCATCCAACTGCGAAACAATGTCCAGCTCCGCTTTTCCCGTGTTTTTCTCTCGCCCAGCCCCCGCAATACCACCGTATTCAAGGCCATCGCGAAACACGACAACTATCGCCGCCAGGTCGTTGAGATCATTTACGATGATGCCCGATTGTCGGAATCTGTCTCAACTAGTGACAATTACTTCTACAAAGAGACTCGCCTGATTCCTAAAGGAATTGCAGGCTGGTATGTGCGAACGTGCAATCATAATCTTGAGCGTCTGGATAACTATCAGTTGGGCGATACAGAGCGCCCGAATCACGTCTACATAGCCAAGCCGCTTTCGGCTCGTTTCGACATGAAAAAGTCATACAGATACTACCAGAGGCCTGTAAACAGAGGTGGGATGTAACTTTTTGAATAAGAACCCAGGTAAAGTATTGGTCGGGTTTTCAAACTAGCACACCATCAAACAACAGCAAAACAAGAGAATGAGGTAAAACCCCATCGCAAAGCATATCGAAATACATTTGAGAACATCAAACAGTCGTGATACTATGTATGACGTGCTGACCTTTTTCATCCCCGCCAAAAGAAAACGAAGGCGAATCGTACGCTTCCCTCCAAGCCGGTCTGAGAAATAACTGCAGGAATTTATCTAAGAGACCGAATCCTGCCGTAACTCAACATGGGGGTGCTCTGCAACAACGTTTGCCAGTAAGTCTTTGAGTGTTACTTCGGCCAACAGGACTTGCGCTTGCAAACCATCTTCATCTTGTGTCTTAGTCAGGGACTCTTGGCTACCGAGAAACTGAGCCACACACTGTTTGCTGCCCCCCTCCCAGAAATCCCGAATGGCCGAAACAGCTAGGCCAGTACCCTTATCGAGGTAACCGGAGCGAGGCGGACTTGCGCCAGGGAATACAGTGATCCAGATCCGTCGCCAGCGCAGCTTTTCGCTGATGTTTCGCTTATCCCTCCTCAGCAACCGCTCGGCCTGGTATGTGTTGATCCCGTCTATTGGCTCAGGATTTCGCATCTGACAGTCACGTCTTGACAAATGATTGTCTCGATCTACCAGTGAGCCAAATACTTGGTTGCAAATTGGACAGTAGGGGGGCTTGGCATGCCGATGATTTAAGTGATTGATGACGTCGTCAATTGATTGAAGGTCATGCTGCAAGAGGCATGATTGGTATCTTTTCGAATCAGAAACATAATAAGGACAGGCCAAGTGAAAATATCGCTTGGCATCAGGTACCATGGCTGTCCCCTTGCTGCAATTATCTACCTCTGCCAGCATTTCGAGACGCATCCGATGAGCCATTTTAGTTCTAGGCGGCGAGTGATATTCGACTTTGGAAATCCATAGCTCGGCCTGGCTCTGTGCGTATTGCAACATCTGTGGCCTAATACACTGAAACCTGTGATCATCAGGAAGCGACCGTTCCGGTTGGGAATTATTCCCCAGACTGGCTTCGCTAGGGCCTGACAGTGAAGTGCAGAGATTATCTTCACATGAAGAGCCGTCGTACTCGCTCTCTGAGGACGACGCCTCTACAGAAATGTATGCCCTTGATCTGCGGGATGCCATTGCGCTTCTTTGAGATGAGCGATATTTTTGAAGGGGTCTATGGCGTTTGGTGTCGGATGACCGAGTGAACCAGGGCTTGAAAAATAAATGACTCGTCAGTAAAATTATATCCTACATGGTCTCATCGACGCGAAGAAGAGGTGAAAATACCAATTGCCGTCTGGAGCTCAATGATGGGTGAGACTGCCATGAGGTGGCTCGGTTCAAAACTTGGCGGGCCATGGTTCTACTAAGGTGAAAGTGATGAAGTGAGATGGTTGAATAAGTATGGCAAAGGATGGTGAAGATACATAGAGAGCCGGAAGTCGTTTATTTGTAGTGGGGAACACTCACATCACAGCTGTGTGGAGTGCAGATTGCTTGACACACTAAGCGAAGTGGGCTGACGCCGGCCGAGCATCCATTGGCTGCAGGAGCACTGCCTTGGCAGAGGCGATAAGCTAAGTCGACTCATCTTCTCACTGATTGCGTATGCGAGGCAAAGAGTTGCATGATGAGACACACGCCTTGCGTAGGCATGTTGAATCCACCCAAAATGGACATCTAAGCCGACTAGCCGATCATTAATAAATAAACCAGATCATGGATGATTGTTCATCGTCTGGCAATGAAGAGTACGATGTATGGGGAACTTTGTTAATTAAATCATTTCTACGTTTCTATACGTAAAGTGTGAATTAAGTAAGCGTATAGACTATAATGTTTCCTGCTTCAATCTACTGCTTCTACCTAGCCGCATTAACATAGTAACAACCCCCCCGCCCCGCCAAAAGAACAACAAGAAAATAACCCCTGATTGCCCTGCGACACCATTCCGAGATACTATCCATGACCTGTTATTCTACCTCTGGATGCCAGTCGCAATACAAATACAATCTTAGAGGGCATCAATACATAACCAAGCCTTGTCCCTCTTGCCGCAATGCCATTCTAGCTAGGGCCCAGTAGTCAATGAAATGCAGCCGCCGCCATGTCTACCAAACACCTGACTCTTCTCTATTTTAAGGAGAGTCTTCCTCAAACAAGGAGTCGTCGGAAAAGAATTGCAAGTTAGCAAAGTGAATTGAGTCTTGCAGCCTATTCCTACGTGTGGCAGGAGCTGCGCGGACTTGCGCTTGTGGATGGGCGCGGGCGTTGAATACTTGACTTATGCTGTAAAGACTGTTTTCAATGCCGCCCCAAACGTCGAAGTTCGGCACTACAGGCTCTGGCATGCCGGCTCCCATGTTGAGAATCATTGGGGACTCAGATTGCGGGCAAGAGGTAGCAAATAGTGGGGGGTAAAAAGGACTGACATCCGTATTTTGGACCAGATTGAATTCTCCTGCCTGTGCAAAGGGTAAAATTTCATGTTCACAGGGGGTCATGAACTGAATCAAATCTCCATGCCCGTGCTGGGAGGCAACACCTCGGGCTGTGGGCCGGGAATCCTCCTGCGCAGACGTGCTCGCTGCGGGCGATCCCATAATTGCTGTCAGGGGATTGCCGGGAGCCGGCTGTTGTGCGTGGCCATTAGCTAACATGGGCATGGCGCCCAGTGCAGCGGGTGCTGATGGGTGCTGCGAGTCTACCGAGAGACCACTTCCAGGCTGCTCGTCTGGTCGCTGTGTCTTTGGTGTTGGTTTGACGACAGTGTCGATCATGGTCTCAATCAGAGAGTCTATTTCATGAGCCTCAGCTTGACACCCATGCTCAGCCATCCAACCGGAAATGACATGAGGCAGGCCCTCTACCGCATTGAGGTGAAGTCTCCCCAGTATGCTGGAGAGGGGATCTTCGTGATGAAGGGAATCGGGCGGCCGTTCATTGGAAAAGAGAAATTGCCAAATCCACATCCATCGTTGTGTATCATCCAATTTCTTGGGCGGCTTGAAACGCCTCAACTCAGAGGGAAGCAACATGCCCGTCTCGATGAGAGAAGCATCCTGGCAGTTCCTCTCTCGGACGTGCCGGTCGCGCTGAACCAAGCGGTCGCGCCCGGTCCACTGTTTGCGACACCTCTCACAATAAGGCTCGGCAAGGCTGTGACGGCGAACCATGTGTTGTTTCACATACGAAATCTTTGAGAATCTGCGACGAGCACACTCTCTAAACTTGATTGGGTCGTGCTTGTGCATCGGGCAGCCCCAGTCTGGCCTCTCCTTGACTCTGGCGTTGCTGCCCACGTTACTGCCGCTATCATCATCACCGTCGCCCATGCCCTGGTCTTCCCCCGCGAAGCCATGCTGACTGTTGTTCGCAGTTCTGGACGTATTAATGTTATTCTCGGTACCCTGCGCTGCTTCTCCCCAGTCCGTCTGGTCGTGGGACGAGGAACTGGAGCATTCTCCCCCAGAGGAAAGGACCCTGAGTCCGGCCTCTAGAATCCACCTCCACTGATCCTTGTCCCAGAGTAGGCTGAGGAACTTGGGAACAAGCAGCGTAGACCCTGCAGCGGGGGCAATTGCAAGGGATGGTGCGTTTGCCAAGGCGGGGCGGGAGCAAGGTTCCCGGACGATCCCCTGTCGCCTCGGTCCTAAGTCCCAATACTTGCATGCTACTTTGGTTAATAACATTAGCGCAGGGCCCTTTAATCTAGATATTGAGATGGAAACAGTGGAACCTACTATTGTTCTCGACGGCCGCTGCTGACTGTCCAAATGACCGCTGGGCTGCGTTGGCCTCGGCACCCTTGCCAACTTCATCCCTGTGGAGATGGAAAAGAACTGGTTTGGCATATGTCTTGCGCTTGGAAAACAGAGATTTTCGGGAAACCACCCCTAAGAGATAGTGGCTGTTGTCCCTGTTGATTGGACTAGTGCTAAATGAGCACGGGAACGGGTTCGGAACACCGATTTCGGCTTGATGATGGACCGCGACGTAACACATTGTGGAAGTAGATATAAAGTGAGATAGAACGAATAAGGTGCATAATACTTGATGCTTGAAAACGCTTAATCGGCCGTAGAACGCTCCGGATATTAAATCCAGATAACCACGCCTCGGTCAATGATGGAATCCACGGGCTTTTCTCTTAGGTGAACACGACGCCCGCTAAATGCTAGAACCATAATCGAAGTGATGTCATATCCTCTAACTGAATTTATTGGCACAAATGTGTTACACTAATGCGTCGCGAAGCAAAGCGGTCAGTTATCGTGGAGTGCAGGGCTTCGCAATTTTCCCTGTCTCTTTTCGGCGGTGGCGCACCTTGCCCCATGCAAGTCATCATCCGCCGACCAATAGCGATTGGTAGAGGTCTACTGGAAGAAGATGCATTGGTTGATGCTTTTGGCTCTTTTGTGCTTGATTCCAATTTGGCTCCGAGACCAAGAGGCGCAAGGTCGTCTTGAACTTCACAAAATATGCAACTTGGTAGTTCTTCGGTGACATTTTAGAATCGTCGGACCACCAATTATCAATGCGAATGTCTCCATGACTTTATTTCCACACTGGTGTAGCCACACGCGTGCAATGGATACCCTACCGGAGTTGCCCGGCCCTTTCATCCCCCCAACCTATCCACCTGCAGCAGGAAGAGGGCGCCACCATCCTACGTGGAGAGTCGTTTTTTGTATTTCGGCCAATTGAAGACTCATCAGATTTCCTTCCCCACTTGCGTCGATTTATGTGGCCGATGAGCTTGCAGCGCAGCGCAGTTTCCGTCACAACAGCCGGGCTCGTGATTGTCTGGATGGGCGGTAGCGCTTCGAACCCTGACCGAGACTATGTTCTTTGTTTCACCAGGGCGCCTTTATCATATTGATGAGAGTTGAAATGTTTCTTCAATCCTTTGAAATAATTTATATCCTTTAAGCGCGTCTCGTCCTATTGCTGATAGAAACTTCCGGATCTTCCCGGGATTAACTTGGCCTGGCTCCAATCGCCGCCAAGGGTACCTGCATTTTCAACCAAACTGCATGATAGTGCCAGTCAGCTTACCCACACTGAAAATTCCGTTTAAAAAGCACTCTGATGTCACAGTAGTGGATGTCACAGTAGGATGTCACAGAAGTGGATGTCACAGTAGTGGATGACACGGTGGTGAATGGCACAGTGGTGGAAGTCAACATGGGTGACGTCAAAATGGGTCAAATTGCAGCGGGGTAAGCCCCAATGACTGTATTGATCGAAAGCCAGACCCATCAGCAGAGAGGGCTCTTGATCTCTTGGACAAAATGGTTTGATTAGCTTACTCAGGTGATGAGACCTTTCAAGCGATGAAGAATTTTCTTGGCCTCGAAGGCGCCTCTTAATCACATACCCATAACACCTGCCTTATCAATGTCGTTGGCCTCAATTATGAACTCATGTTTTGATAGTCTTCCAAAGGTTTGAGAAACCTGATTCTTTGAGATAAATACAGTGTCACTTTCGGCCAACAACTTTTCTGAAACAACCACATACTATTATATTAGACTCAGACTGGAGGAGTGAGTTTTCAATCGAACCTCATTCGTTGACAAGATTGCATTGTCCGAATTGCAGCTTCAATCAAGTGCTAACCGAAAGTTCGTTCATTAGCCTAAGCCTCCGGTATTGTATTCTTGGCCTGGAATACTAGTCAAAAACCTTCACGACTTGAAATCCGAACACATCGCATTATCCACATACCGGTTCTCGTGGGTAACAAAAGCCTTCATCCTGGCCAACCCAAGTGCTTGGCTATTGCGTCGCATTTCTCAGGCATTATTGCTTGTCTGTGACTCCCCTTGATATCATCTCTCCAGCAAGCATTCCAGCAAGCCTTCTTTCATCTACCGAAAGTTTTGAAATTCACGTTTGTCTCATCAAATTCTTTTGTCGCAATGGTTACGTCGCATCCAAGTGAATCGAATCCCAGCACTGCGAACCAGCAACCTCCGCCATACGGTTCACTTCCAAAGACGGAGGAGAATGAAATTGATGCCTCGCAACACAAACTATTTGCTTTGCGACCGAAGGAATTGCCTACCAGCACACAAGGGATAAAGCGATCTGCCAAACATATCTCCGACTCCAAGTCTTCCGAAAAGCGCAGTCGCGTGGGCGAACCCGGCTATGAAAATCATGCAAACCAGCGTTCAGGCGAAGAAGGTTGCACACTCAATAAAACGCCAGAAAAGAGCAGTTTCGCTTGTCCGTTCTACCGCATGGACCCAGTCCGTCACATGGATTGCATAAATCGGAAACTAAACCGCATCCAAGATATCAAACAGCACCTGAGCCGTCGCCACACTGCCTACTATTCATGCCAGCACTGCTTCGAAGGCTTTTCCTCAATCTATCTATTAGAAAGCCATATTACCTCTGGACCATGCGTACAGGGTGCTTCTGCTACCAACTTGGACAGCGTTTCGCAAGAGGCAATGGAGCAATTGAAACAACGCACGAATCGGAAGCTATCCGCTGAGGAGCAATGGCATTCAATTTATAACATGTTGTTTAACAACAAGGAAGTGGATCACAATCCGAATCTTGGAAATCTCGTACAAGAGGTCATCGAAATATTGCGTAGAGTTTGGAAGAAGGAGGGCCACGAGATCGTTTCAAGTTCTTTTGAAAACGAACACCTGTCAGCACAGGAAACAACAAATATGGAGTCGCTATTTTTCAAGTTACTTGGCACACTTCAGACTCGATTCAATCGAAGCGACAGCGAATTCAGCAAAACAGAAACCAACTATATGCCCGAATGCGTCAATCCGGATTTCAAAATGTCCGATACCAAGATACAAATCGATTTTATCCCTTCTACTTCCTCAGGTGTTTACACTGGGAGCGTGACTGCACCCTTTGTCTTTGAGGCCGATAATTCTATCCTATCTCTCACATCGTGTAGCTCATCTTCGTCGATGGATGAGAATCCAGCCTCTCCAGAATATCTGCCGCGGTTGCCTCTTGAAGACGACCCATTTTGGAAGGACTTTGTTGGGGTTGAAACAATGGAAACGGACTCACAACTCGTGAACTCGCTCTGTGGGTCCATTTTGAATGAGAATGACATTGCGTGGTTTGATTCTCTTGGTTTGTGTCCTCCGCTTGGCGAGAGTACATTCACTCAACACATTTCTTCTGAGCAACACACTAGTACAGCATTCCAAGACGATTATTAGTTAAAGAATCGAAGCACAGTTACAGATTCATGGAATGATGCACTCGAGCAAGGGGTAAACATAACTAAGCTCGTCCAGTGTAACATCATTGCTTACTGCCCAAAGGTCTAATTCTCCGGCCCATGCTGGTGTTAGCATCATTTTCACAACAAGCTTCACATCGCAGATATTACATTTCAGCAATGCTATCCACATAACAGCCTTGATCTAAAAGTCTTTTGTTTGTGAAGTCGGGTGTATGGAAACCTACTGAATTTATGTTGCAACGTGCTACGGACCTCTTCCTGGGTCCATCATTACTTTTAAGCTTCCCGTCTTTAATCTTATTCGCCATTCTTATATTTCAAGTTCCTGTATTTTCTCAGACCAGAAATGTGATTTCCAGCTTAAGGAGCCATGGACATCACCTGATGGAAAAGTCTTTAGTGTGGGAATCGCAAATGCTCTGGAGTAGAATTGAAAATTCCACAAATCCATACACTGAATCAAGCCTGAATGAATCTCATTATTTTGCCATGTTCGGGACCCCGCAGGTCGGCCACCCACTCTCGGTGCAATACTGGAATCCTTTGACATTGGCGATATGGCACGGAAAGAAGCAACCCAACACATAACCAATATGCTACATATGTGGAAAGGTTCAAGGGAGTCTCATTCGCAAGCATGCGAACTCACAAGTGCTTTCATTTGCGTGAAGTCTGTTTATTCACATTTGTGCCCCACCAGTGCGTAAACTTGATCAACACAATATTGGATCATGGGGTTTCAAACAGTCAACATTCACCTCTAGGGGTTGTCCATCACATGAGAACTTCTTTCCACTCTGGGGCTATGTAACTCCTTTCAACCCATTTCCACACCGATTCGATGCCCATTTGAAATGGCGGTGAAGCTCTGACAGCCGAAGAACGACAGATACTGAGCCAAGAAAGACAAAGCCTTTAACTCAATCACGGAGGAGTTGCAAAATTCCCCGCGCAGAGATCAACATCTTTTAGAGTCGTGCTGTAATTTTGCAAACTCGTCCACTTAGATAGCAGTCAGACGCTGAGATATTCGCCAAGCATGGATCAAGCTGTTGTGGCCTTTCAGTAAGATGAGGAGGTGCTTGCCAATGATGTACTCTGTGTTTAGGGAGAATGAAATGGTGATTCTTACATTGTTGGCGAGAGTTAGCACAGCCACGCCTCACGTCCACGAACGTGATATCCACCAACGTGAAGCAACATTGGACCAAATCCGTCGCTGTGTTGCTGGAAGAAAAGAAAAAGGTGAAATTATGTTCTAGTCCGCGTAGAATGAGAAAAGTACTTTAAGCGCAATAAACTCCGTCTTCTGAAGTTCTTGGGATCACTTTCATCATCAGCATCATGCAACCTTCGAAAGCCTATGCACCTACATTTCCGAACAAAGATGCCCCTTCTATCAGCTATCCCCTCTCCCTTCAACGACGAGCCTTTGCTAGTTTACATGGCCTGTTCATCGATTCTTCTGCACTTGATTATTTCAAACCAGACTGTGCTGTCTTGGGCAGCAAGATTGGCTTTGGATGCGATGAGTTCAACCTTGTGCTCATTTTGGGCTAATGCATCATGGGGTGAGTTGCACGGGTGTTATCTTTCGGCGCTCATGCATTCGACCTCTCTATGCAAAAATACCAGCTTGACTCAGAGCTTGTTATATTTTTTGAAACGTCAGGGTCGCTGTGAGTTTAGGCATTGTTCATGAATCAAGCTTGTTTCTAATTTCTCAGTCTCAACACCACTACCTCACGCCAGAAAGAAAGAGGTTATACCTGCCCTACAGTGTGAATCAGGCTCGCACAATCTTCTCTTAGGCCTTGTTCAATGTTTGCTTCCCATCACCTCGTGCGGATATCGGGTATCATCAAACCACAGCGGAGGCTCGTTCCAGAGCGGGGAAAGTAGCAACCGCCAGAAGGACTTGGAACCTAGACAAGATAAGAGTAACAAAAAAGGAAACAAGGGAAAAGGCCCTGCTACGACACAAGATTCTACCGACGAAAGTGCGGGAAATGATGAGCGAGACGTCGGTAAATGGGCATGCCACTTTTTCCGTCTAGACCCGTATCGCTACATTGACTGCGGTACTCACGACTTCAACAGATTCTGCGACTTGGTTCAACATTTAATGCGGGTGCATCTCATCGATTTCATTCACTGCCCTTTCTGCTTCAAGGGTTTCGAGAATCAAACATATCAAGAGCATCGGTTCTCCTGTCAGCTAGTTTTGGTTCGTGAGCTCTTTTACATTTCCGAGTTCCAAATGCTTAGAAGTAGCATAAGGACTTCTCGGGCAAACCTCGAAAGACAACTGGAGGGCCTTGTTCCCCCGGGCTGTAAACTTGTCGAGCTGAAGTGGTATTTTATTTGGTATACTCAATTTGCTTCCTATTCGCCCGGGTCACCTTACATGGAGCATCTGTTCACTGAGATTGCACATGTTCTTCGTCGTGAGAATGGGCATTCTTTGCCAATGGCCTGGCCTAGCGATCAGTGGAGTGACACGATCCTGGATATACAATACAATCATGGACCTCCCGAGCCACGCTATTGGTTTGATCACCCTCGCAGTGATGCCGATCTTATTGCAATGGGATGGGCTCCAGCATCGAACTAACATCGGCCAAAAAAGGTTTTAGACGCTGAGAATTGAATGCAGCCTCCTTGGGGCATATCGGCTTCAATTCTCGGCCGTCCTTGTCCGTCTTTGTGTTTGAACTATCTCAAGCCAACATCGCGTTCCCCTAGTGTCAAGTAATTGGATGGATATAGCCGGAGGTGGCTGTGTGTTGGATATAGATTAGACTGCAGAAATTGGAGCGAGAACCAGAGGCTTTGGTACCGTAGGCTGCAAGGGGGGAGATATCTTTCGTTCCGAAACAGTTCTTAGGTCCCTAGCCTTCCTAGATAGGAGATACACAAATAAATGCAATCCCATTGAGCTGCTCCTCCACAAGGTTGCAATAAAGTCTAAGCATCTTAGTACCTCTGCATCTAATTCTACTCACGACATCTTTCTGATAGGTTATTAGGGTTTGGCTTGTAATGTAGCGCGAGGTCTCAAAGCTAAGCCCCGCTAAAGACTACGACTGCGGATGGGCAAGCGGCACAACGTAATCTGGTATGCTTGCATTGATGCCAGTCTAGAAGGGAACTAACCAAGATGCCATCACTTTTATGCCTTAATCATCCTTCAACCACATCCTCGCATAGTAGTGTCCTAGCCTTGTGAGCCGGACATGCGCGACTAACTAGATCTTGCGGGTCTATTGCCGCGGGAGCTGAACCGAGACCCCGCCAACCTTGCCCATTTTGTTTGAGAAGCGGGCACATGCGTCGATGGAAGAGCGGAAGAGGTTTCTTGCAGCACTGACGTGCACAGTACAAACCCGACAACCTGGCCATCCCTCCCTGCGAAAGCACGCTCAATTGTTATTATCGACACATGCCCTCACCCGCGAGGAATATGATAGAGAACACCTTGCTTGAGACATGCGAGACAAGAATGCCTAGCTAATGAGCCATTTCAGTGTTTGCCAAGACGGGATGCAACGCCACGTCTATGTCACCTACTCAAGCCAGTTCAATCAAGTGGACTTCTGGTTCCGTTCAAGCTAGACATACGTGACACGGGATCTACATTAGGGATAGGTCCGTAAAAGTGACGGTTCAGATCCACACTGCAAGAGCCACTGCATACACCCAGGAACGTGTTGATCACCACTCATCGATTTCTTTGTGAATTAGATCCTTTCGCAATCGGAACAGCAGCCTAATTTCTTAGGGCAAAGACGTGATGCTACACAACGTCCAATCTATATCTTGTGACAAGAAATACTATGTCGGGAGTACTCTGTGGCGTATAGAGACATGTATCTCGCAAAGCGCCACCCTGACCATCCATCAAAGGGTGAGCAAGACACACTCGCCACCCAGAACCCCGTTGGCACCTCCGCTTGCACCAGAACCATTGGGCTTGGCCGTCAATGTTTTCCACCCCAAGAATCCCAACACCTTCGCCGCTGATACTGCCCTACGCGCTTCCACTGCTGCCAGAGCCTGTACCGCCAGTTCCTCCAGACCCAAGAAGAATGCTGTTGATATCCACCGTTACCTCGGGCCGTGCCGCGGCATCAAGGATAGGGGGGTCCCCAATTGGGAGTGATGGTACTGATGGTTTAAATTCGCCATAAAAAAAAGGAGCTGCATATGCCGACGTGGCCAGAGCGCAGAGAGAGAGTAGAGAGGCCTTCATGATGAAGAGTAGAATTTGATTAAGATTTGTTTGGTTATGATTGATGGGAACCAATTGTAGGTAGGTAGGTGGTGGGTTTGGAAGGTGAGATGATGAAGATGTCGTTAATTCTGAGAGGCTCACATTGCTAATTATAGGTAATTATGAGGAGTAGCCTGACCGAAACTCCCGAAGCCGGATGGTTCCTTCCCAAAGCTGGTTTTGCAGATCACACTCACCAGCTATGGATAATTCGGAATGGTTTGACCAAGTCGACCAGTAACTTGCCACGAACATGTGGGACAAGATTAGTTCCCGGGCAGCTTGGCCCGGTTGGTGTTTGCCAAGACGGGAGGCACCGCCAGATCAGCGTCCGTTTGGCGGCGGGGGGCTCAAGACAGCCCAATGAATCAAGTGCGCTTATCATTTCTTCCCAACTACTCCGTAAAACATGACATAGCACGGGATCTTAACTAGGTATAGAACCAACAGAAAATTCCTCTTTTGATTCACGAGATTAAAGCCACAATGCACATGCGCATGCGGGACAAGATTAGTTCTTGGCTAGATTGGCTGGTTTTGGTCTTTGCCAAGACGGGACATAACGCCAGATCGGCGTGCGTTTGGCGGGGACTAAAGACAGCCCAATCAATCCAGTTTGCTTATAATTCTTTCCTCACTATAGAGTAATTAATGCACTGCACGGGATCCGAAATAGGCATAAAGCCAATATAAAATGCCTCTTTTTGTTCACAAGATTGAAGCCACCACACAGATGCACCTACGGGACATTGTCGATCACAACTTGTCCATTGCGTCACCTCGCGATCGGACCAGCGGCCCAGTTGCTTAGCGCGCAGATGCGATACCACCCAGCACCCAATATATCCCGTGGCAAAATGTCTTCGGCGGCGAATATTCTGCGCCGTCTTGAGACATGAATCACGCAAAGAGCCACTCTGATCATGCGACAAACGGTGAACTAGACGCACTAGTATAGTCTGCCCACTGGGACTAATGTGGAACTATTTGGGTTTGTTGCCTGAGATTCGCCAAAAGTTGTAATGGCACATGTGGCTGATTACGCAAAGGCCAAAAGTGGTTATTTATGTGTGCTAAACAGGAGATTACGATTCCCCTGCTGTTGATATTGACAAAGAGGTGGGAGACTTTCTCTATTGAGATGATTTTAACCCATTCGCCAGCAGGGAGACAAACACGGGTGGACTCCCTGTGTCACTAGGCATTGGATTTCAGTGTAGTCTCTTTCATCTAGCGCTGAATCGAGTAAATGTGCGACCTTCCGAACTAAGGGAGTTGGGTATTACAAAGCGACGTTTGTTTGAGGATCGCTCAATGGGTCGCCAAACTCTTTACAAATCTGTATCGCGTTCATAATTCCATTTTGATAGCCGGGTATCATGTAGAACAGAAGGTTGGGATCGATGGGAATTTCGAAAAGAGTCATGAAAACCCTAGTGTAGTTGATTGGGTCGATGGACTGTGATGGGCCAACACTGGTTCTCAATGCATCACATGTCGACTTTTCCACGGATTATCATCCTGCCCCATCATTATCCAATACCCTGTGTTATTCCTGGCTTCGCAATCCACAAGCGAATGGGACGGTGGTTTTGGGTATGTGTCTTGGGAACCTTGTACCAAGATGCCCTTCCCGTTAACCAAGCGCCAAATCCGACCTCGAACCTTGACCCTATCCGCATAGCTTACACCTTGGAACTGCTCGATCCAAACCTCGCTGCAATACATCTTCACAAAAACTGAAACGGGGAGCGCAAAAACGCACTCGACAAGCTCTGGCATTTTCCCCACGGCTTGGTCGATCCGGCTCAGCATAGCGTTGCAGTCCAGCCAATAGTGTACTTTGCCTACCCTGTCTGTATGAAGAGAGACGTAAAGACGACGCAGCCCGGGAAAGTTTGAGTATATGAGTCCCAAAAACTGGTCGATATCTCCAGTAGCCTCAAACGGTTTGGTATTGTCCCGAATGCTGGATTCTACAGACCACCCGATTTCTAGAGATGAAATCATGGCTAGTCGTTGGGGCAGCAGCAAACGCGGGAGTTGTGAAACCAGAGCTTTGCCTGATATGTGGATAGTATTGGCGCCATACAAGATGCCAATGCCTTCAGTATAGCTGCGTTCAACTTAGTTGGAAAGAACCGCTCAAACATGATTGCCAAAACTCACGCTTGTCGGCAGGTCAAAAGCCAGCCCATAACGCCAATCTGACATTTGCTAGGCATTTCGCCCGGCCAATCGGCGCAGCAGCACACCCCACCATAGCGGCACATGTCATCCCAAGGACCCCGAGGAGCGTGTACGTTTACAGCCATGTGGGAAAATCGCTGCGGATCCATTGGAAGCCGATGGCATATCGAACTCCACCACCGCCAATCTTTTGGTTGGTCATAGTCGACCGCTAGAGGGACCCTATCACGGAAACCTGGATTAACACCGCAGTGGTAACGGTTCCGTGATTGGCCTGGTCGAAATGGTGCCGCGGGATGGTCAAATGACAGATCCATGTGTAAGGTCCGGTCTCCAAACGCGTACAGGAGGATTTCTCTCCTCAGGTCGTACGTGAGCTTATCAAAGAAGAAACATGGCTTGAAAAGGAATTCTCGAGAAGGCGACGGTGTCAGGACGTGTGCTCGCGTGGTGGGAAGATATGGTGGCTGTATCGTCTGGTCATCCTCGGCTTTGGCAGCCCTCTTGGAAGGCTTGTTGTCTCCAAACCAGCGACGTATTTTTAACCTCATAGCTGCGTCTTGGCTCGGCGAGAAAACAGAGACTTGTAGAGTGTGTGGCTGGGCGTGAAGAGGGGTAATTGCCAAAATGTAAGCAACTGAATGGTGAGACTGCGCCTTCACCCGGAGCACTATGATTGGCTTTTAAGCTTAAATCCGGGGCGTTGCGCATGCTTACCTCATCTTTTCCCAAAACGGGCTCAATCGCTATCCCTGCATAATAGCATGAGCGAGTGAGTAGCTGATGGTGATTTTCTCCTGCAGTTAGCTTAAATTGAAGGCCCTGGAGCACTATCAGGTCTGCAATGGAATGGTCGAAGAATGGAAGTACATCGCCTCCACATTGCGCTGGGGTTCCACCCCACACCATGCCGATCGAGCGATCATAGCCAAACTATGAGCGCAAGCCATGAGGAAACTTGGCTGCACGTTGGCGCATTTTTAATAAAAAAAAATACAGATTCAAGTGTTCTTTCTGGGTAGGCTGAGTCTCAACTCACTGGAAAACGAATCGTCGTGTCGAGAATCTACATGTTTTGAGATTACAAGTCTCCACGAAGGTGCGATCTGATCACTATAAACTGGCATGATGCCCCAACATTGTTTGGAATGAGAGATGGATGTGGATTTATGGAAGAGAAAATTTACTGGGGCGCAATTATTGCTTTTAGCCTGTATATCTGTGGCATGATTGTTGATAGGGGACTCACAAGGTTCGATAACAGCAACCAATGCAACCGCGGAGCCAATATGATAAAATATGCATCGCTACTTTTGTGCAGATATGTACAAGATGGATAAAAGTATTATCTAAGCATAAGATATGCAATGTTGGACACAAAAGGCCATATCTGTAATCATGTTTGCATGCATGGGTGGGATGACAATGTCAAGTTCCATATCGGCGATATCTAGGATAGGACTGGAGTAGCGCTTACCCAACAGCCAAGCAACTTCTGACTAAACTAGTGCATTGCCCAAATTCGGGAATGATTCACACGTGCTGGGCGGCTGATGACATATAAATGGCGTAAACGATGAGATTTAATCGGCAGTTTCTGGGCCTTGCATTGCCTCCATCACTTTTATACCTCACTTCGAGCCATTGGAGCTGAAAATTCTCGTTGTCGGAGGACACAGATGTCAAGTGGCAGCTTACCGAAGCATTAGCTCGCTATGGGTATTTTAGACATGTTAAAACGGACCACACGGCAAAGGACCGTCGAGTAAGTCAACAAGTGACATGTCATTAGTATTTTCTATGTTTTGTATTGCATTAAATTTGACATTAGCAGTATGAGGTTCCCATCCCCTCAAGCCATCCGATAGTCCAAACTATAATCATCTCAGAGTGTATTTCGGTTGTACATAATTATTCGTAACAAATATGGTTTCTGCAGTGATCATGATTCAAAATTTCATAGACTAACCTCGGAAATGAACTGGAATCTTGTTGGGGTAAGGGGATCTATACGATACATGAAGATACTCCCGTCCATGATCCCGTAGAATACGGGGTTGTTATTGGCGGCAATTTTGGAGAACGTTGCATTTTCTGGTCCTCCATCGAGTGTGACTGGCTTCCCAAACTCCCACTTCAGGGCCTCAGGGTTCCAGTACGTTGCTGCCAGACTACCGTTGCTTTCTAGCTGCAACGCCAAGGTGACATCGACTTGCTCCGACTTCCTAAGGGCGGTGAATGATGAAGCCACAATTTCTTGCCCTTGAAACGTCGGGTGCGTCTTTCCAGCAAACGAAGCTGTTTAGGTAATTAGTCTCTGTTTTAAAAAGCGATGCATTGGCGCGTGTTTATGAAACGTACCAGATGGGCGCCACCCAGTCTCGTTCTGCCATAGCATCATTCCTAGCTGAGATCCTGTATCAAAAAACAGTTGCATCTCAGTTGGACCAGAGCGAGGCGAATAAGCGACGGCTCCTACGCCAGAATTCTCCCTCGCTGTTTGACCCAATCCGACTCTTTTCCACAGAGCACCTGTATAGGCTTGCAAGTGTCCGGACTTGGCGAAGAAGAGGCGCACCTGATCTGCACCATCTCGTGTACCATCACAATCGGGAAGACACTTGAACCAGTACGCGGCCAACTGCGACGCATCGTCAAGTCTGATGTCGCTTTTGCTATACAAGTCGCCCAGCTGCCAATATTTCAGCGACTTGTCTGTAGAATAGACTTCTACAACCTTGCCGTCGGTATCCAGGAAGTAGAGGTTGACTTAGAAGCCATCAGCAGACCCGGAGGTTGCAGCCATTGGAGTCCCCATCTTTGCATCGATCTGGTTTGATTCGGCGTATAGGCAACCAGTGACATTAACGGAAGACCATATTTCGTTGTTTTCGTCCGAAGTTACTAGAATTATGGATCCTTGTGAGTCCTGGTAAGAGACAAAATTCGTCTGATTTTGGCCATCTGTCCAATTTGTCGCGGCGAGTTCGGAATTTAGATATATGAGGGGCTGAGGGATATCTGACGTATCTGAAGGCGTATCAGAATATGTGTCAGAAGATGTGTCAGAAGATGTGTCAGAAGGGCCGTCGTCCTTTTTGCTTGACCCAGAATTGATCCCTCCTGCAACACCACCTGCTACAGCGGCTATTATGAGAATGAGGGCGCCGAGAAAGGCATAAATAATCTTGAGGCGAATACCGCAAAACCTTTTTGGCGGTGGGTCTGGCTGACGACTTTGCTGGATAAAATAGTTGGATTCCTTCCGGGTCGCCAGACGCTGGATTGCCTCTTTTCCGTGGATTTCTTCCGTGTAAATGAGGTTGTCGTCATTTGCAACTTGATTGCTCCGTGAATCTTCTGAGATTGGATGGTTTCCATGATCTCTTTCATTGGCGTCTTCACCACTGTAGTCCGATATTGAGGGGCCGGGAGCCCCTCTCGGAGCTTCCGCCTTCTCCGTTACGTTGTCCATTTTCGTTGAATACCGCTTCAGCAAAGTCGAAAACGGCTGCTTCTAGCATAAACGGAAATGTGATGACAAATAACACAAAATAAGGTGAGTATGAGACGCTCTCATATCCTGACGTAGTAATGAACAAAGGATGAGGTATGCGTGACCAGAAGCCACCTCGAAACAAAAATAAAAGAACAGAACAGAAGACCCACTAATCAGATCCAAATATCATGTGCCGACCTTCGTTCAGAACGGCTCTACGTTACTCTCCGCAATACGTGATTGAAATGTTACATTTGGTTTAGCGTCCCCGGCTAGCAATAAGCCAGTACACAAGGTTCGTACTGGATGAGTTGACCTGGCCTCTAGGAAGTCGTTCCTCATTGGAGTCTGGATCTATGAAGACACGCCCCATGCCTCTCGCTCAGTCTGCTGATAAGGTGCGATGCACTGAAGCAAAAGAAAGAAATTTCTTTGCCTAACTCGCTTAACATCACTCCATGCCAGATGTTCGTCTTTGGGGCTGACAGACTTGTGAGGTCTAAAACCTCGGCTCTAACCTTGGTACTGGAAATATCTTATTAAGTTTCACCTTCGTAGATAGCTGGAATGTTGAAAGAACTTTGTTCACAAGCCTGACGCTAGTTCCACGAATCAATGACGAATCGCCACTGAAGCCACATTTGACGCATGGGGCAAGTTCCCCCATTAAAAGCCTCTGTCTGATCGCGGCGAATTGGTGGCAACACGAAGCGCCGTTCTCTCTATCCGGAAAACACAAAACCATCGCTCAGCGTCATCTATTCTTTCATCAGCAGACATCAAGAGCTTTCCGCATTACGCTGAGTCATAGCAGCATGAGGCTGTGCGCTATTGAACAGAGCTAGGGAGGGGAGTGTGATGTATTGGGCTAATTGATGATGAATCCTAAATATTGATCTATCCTTTTCTCTATTACGCCAGTTTCAACATGCACAATGTCTACAGAAGTAATACTCTCACTAGGAGATTCTTCAGTCGAACATAAATCTTGGTCTTCCACCTGCGCGGATTCAGCCTTGAAGTCATAATGTGCCATCGTCATGCTATCCAACTGAGGATTCATACCACCCTCATCCAAACTGAATCCAAAAATGGTATCCATGCAGTCCGAAAAGACGTTTAGTGAACCATCTGCCTCGAAGTTGCCTTCCAACGGCAGACTTTCGTCCCACGCATAGGTGCCTTCCTCTAGCTCAATATGCTGGCGTTTCTTTGGTCTGGGTCTCCAGATGCCCCCTCGACTGCATTTTCGAGTTCTACATCATGCAACTGGTATTTGAAGCGGATGTCCTTGGGCAAATCGCCCTTTGTTGAAAGCCTACCCGTGCTGATGCATAGGTCCAATGTCATGACTAGATGCATGTAGAATAGAGGGTTTAGGCGCAAAATATCACCCCAATAATTATTCGACTTATTTTTATGCCATCCTCTAGGGACGTCCTTGATTGAAGGGCAAGCACCGAATATACGAACGGTCGAGCGAATGGCATTGGCAACCCAAGTTGCGCACTCGTGTTGAGAACAATACACCATCATGGCCTCGATGAGATTATGAAGCTTTTGGTACTTTGGAGCATCATCCGGCTCTGTCAAAAGAAATTTGGCCTCAAGAAGCTTCAAGGCTATAGGGAACGCCGTGCAACCGACCCTGTTAACAGTTTAGTAGGAAGGTCGAATGGTCGTGTTCGAACTTGACTTACGCGCTCAAGGGTAACCATCTTACGATGCGAAGCTCCACCAGCTCGCTCAAAGTACCCGAAATTTGCAGTAGGGCATGTCTCAGCTCATGAAAAGTCTCAGAGTGTCCGTTGGATATGGATTGCGGGAAATTCGATGCTTTGTTCCATTCCACAAACCACTCATGGTGTGATAAGGTCACAAGCGCAGAGCTGTTTGCTTTGTCAGCGCTGTTCGCTTTACTTACTATCATGATATGGCTTACTAGTAATAGATATCGAGTAGTTTTGTGAACAATGTGACAGGTCTTTGGGGTATTTTGAGCGCTTCATCGTATTGATGATCGTACAGCTTTGATGAATTATCCCCTCGCATGTTAGTGTGCCATGCTTTTAGATAAAGCCTGCATGTTGTAATTTGTCGCTGCGAAGACTTTTGATTGCTTTCGCAAGCTGGAAAGGCAAGAGTCAAGACGTCTGTGAGAATTATCGACAAGTCTAGCAAATTCATTAAAAGTTCGATAAGAGATGATTTAGTCCTCGCATCGTAAACCTGGGAAGAATCTATTTCTTCAGTCATGTCTGACAGGCTGAGAGGAAGGTTGTCGTCAATGTCAAAGTTGGAGCGAGTGATTTGAAGCGTCTGGCGTGTCGCTAGCGACAAGATGCGATCGCTCAGTATGCAAGACCACCAAAGCCTCTTTAATTTATTTTGGAGCGCATCGTCATGCTCGTATTCGCCTCTATTTTGTATCTGGGTGGAAGAGTACCGATGAGCACCTGCCTTTTGAGCATGGTGAACGGTAAGAGAGAGCCACATGGATCCTGATTTGTCGCAAGCCTCGTCTTTGCCGATTAGCTGGGTCTGAGACAAAAGGAGACAGGCCTGTGCGATTGAGATTGAGCACCGGTCGGAGTTGAAATTGTACAGCAGCTTTGGCAATCCATTAGCCAAGTCGGCATTGATGTGAACAGAGGAATCGGGCTACCTTGGTGCGATTGTAGAAGACGGTCTTCGCTTCAAGTGTGGTCTTGAAACCTAAAAAGCCAAGGGCACTCAGGGGCACAAACTAAGCGATTATTCAGATTTTTTAATCTTAGACCGAACTCTTTCTCACTTACGGTACAGGATACTGTCATCATGGCATACAGCACGAGCAGCGATATCTTCTGCGTCGAGGCGGCATGCCCCTGCACGGATGCCTGATACATTTGCCAAAACGATGCTTCATTGAGAATAGGGAGAAATGGATGAACCCGCATAAAGTATTCTTCAATCATAATGTCAAGGATGTGTTGGCTGGGTATCTTGAAGCAACCTCGTCTTGCCAATAAATCTACATCTTCTTTTGAGACGTTCGAGATGTTGGAGATTTCAACGAATGGATAACAGCGATTTGGGTGACTTTCTACCCACTCACTGGATGGGCTTTCCGGAGAATTATTCAATTGAGGGGTTGTTGATTCAGAAGCCGAGGATTCCGTCAGGGCTGCCGTCGCTGGAGGCGACAGATTCTTGACCATCGGTTCACGGGCGATCGTCTCCAGGCTTCCATCAAGTCTTGCATCTCGGCATCGATTTCTGGAAGAAGATTTAGTGGGAGAGCTTCCTGGATCATGGCATTCTTCGCACTTGGATGTTTTGGGCTCTGGGCCAAAATTGCACTCTACACCGTGCATGCGGCAGTTGTGGCAGCGCGCGAAGGGCGTCTCGAAGATGCAACGGACTTTCCGGAAGCGACATCTGGAGCAAGCCCTTGAAGACCTAGTCCTCTTCGGAGCTGCGCACTTGGGGGGGTTCAACGAATCCTGCTTTGGCAATTCCGGAAGTCCCATGGTTGCGACAAAGTGGTAACGTTCCAGGCAATACGACACGTGCGATATGGTCGAAGGCGCCTCGCAGAAAGGTGTCAAATACATTTAAATGGTGGATTCGTAAATTACATGGGCTCAGTGAACCTCGGCACAGCAAAAGCTTGGGCTGCATGTTGCCTAGGCTCGACCCCGTACCCCACACTCGAAAAGCCGGAGAAGAGAGGCTGCCCACACTGATTAGCCCATTATTCCCTGCTCATAGCGCGAGGGCATAGCCGATGCAAAGCTGAGTCAGTTCTCCAGTGTCTGTCGCGCCGTCTTATCCCAAAGAGGCATTGTTCCGGTTCTTGAGATGCGCATCAGTGGATCGGAGCCTCATCATTCTGGGGCTAGCCCGGGCGCATTGGAGATGGGGGGAAGACACGTGATACAATTGGTCTTGGTGCCTTACTCTACGAGCCGATTGCACCAAAGGGCACTGTAATTTTAGCACTCCTAGCAAGTCGACGCCCGACTGAAAAGATCTCGCTAATGGAAAGCCGCGGGTGCTGATTGGTTCAAAACCTCACCCCGCCAATCACTTCAGAGCCATGGGCGTCGTCCTGCGCCCGTTGTCGGTTGCTTCAAACACAACGCAAAAAAGACAATATTATAAAACTGAATATAAATTTAGGTAATTAAAATAACTCTTAATAATAATAGTTTTATATGCCCTGAAATGAAATTATATAATCCCAAATCAGAGGGTTGCAGCCGGTGACCTACCTTGCTCGGTACTTGAGTGCGCTACAATAATTGCATCTTTCTGTTTAATGTCTGTTGGATGTCACCCATCACAAATAATGAGCCCATATTTCATTTTGCATGTGCTGACTTGATTCATTTATCGCCCGAATCCTGAACCTTAATACGATCTTGGCGATCACAAGCCTTTTTTTGCGAAGCTTCGACAACGTCTCGAATCTTGGGGTTTGGTGCGGGGTAAGCAGCCCATAGAGAGCATCGTTGCTCTTCACGCAAGGTTGACGCCAAGCCTTCCTCCGCCAGATCTTGGCGACGACTGCTTCATTGTTTACCAAGTCATTGGCGGCCCAAGTTGTCTTCTGGAGTGAATTTTTAGTATGCAAGAAATAGCTTCTCAGTGTTCGGTTCTGTGTGTGTTGATGTAGTGTGATATTGACGAACCATAATTTCTGGCTGCGACTTTGGTTCCGAAATTCATGGTCTGATCAGATAAAGCGGAATTGGGATTCCGATCAGATAAGTCTACGATGTGAACTAAGATCGGTCGATCAGTATCTAAATTACGACACCACCAACCAGCATCATCAATTGCTTCCGTCCGACTGAGCTCCGCGCTCGGCCGTCTCGGCCGAAGTGTCCGACGGTACCGACGCGGAAATGCCACAATGTAGTAGATTGAGGACAAGGGTATAAAAGAAGTGACTTCAACTGGGTATAATAAATATTACTTCCATTCAACAAAATCACTCCCAAAAGGTCAACTATCGATATCCATCAACATGAGCCTAAAAGCCTACGAAGATAAAATCCAGTCCGTGGTCGCCGTTGAGGAGCTGGCCAAGGCGAATCTTTTGCGCAAAAACCCCAGGCTGGATTATGCACTCGAGAACTCGGAGAAGCACGGACTCCCCCCCATCGCAGTATCTCCTCTTCAGGGAAAGTTCCTGGCAGTCCAATGCCAACTGATCGGTGCCAAATCTGTTCTGGAAATCGGCACGCTCGGAGGCTATGGCACGATTTGGCTCGCCGAGTCAGGCGCCAAAGTGACTAGCATTGAGATCGACGCTCAATTTAGAAACGTTGCGCTGGAAAACACCAAGGGCCTCGACGTTGAAATCATCCTTGGCGCTGCTCTTGACGTGCTCCCCAGACTGGCAAGTGAGGGGCGCCAATTCGATGTTGTCCTCATCGATGCTGCCTGGGGCGAACAGTGGGACTACTTTGACTGGGCGGTCAAATTGACCAGACCAAAAGGCTTGGTGTATGTGGACAACGTCGTCAGAAATCTCATTGAGAGCGGCGCAGCGGATGGGACCCAGGAATCACTCGTGACCAGGATTGGAAAGGATGAAAGAGTGACGGCGACTCTTGTGCCTGTGGTGTCTTACTACGCGGAAGGAAAAGAAGATGTCTTTGATGGCTTCATCATGGCCGTCACTAATTAGAAACGCGGGTGCTTTAGGGTAATTGGGAGCGAAAACATGGGGATTCAACAAGCATTTTATCAGGCGCGAAGGGCGAACTCAACCAAGCCATACCAGGAGGAACAATCGGGATTTGGAATTTTGAACTACAATGCAAATTTTGCATTGGCCTACCTTTTTTTAGGAATGAAAATTGTACTCAATTGACATTGAATTGAATGAAGTACAGTCCGTTTACAAGCTCGTTTTGTTTCTTTAGGCAGAAAAAATTGATGTAAAAATTAAGGTAACAACTTTTGTACATTTCTAAATGGCCCCGATGGGCTTTGACAGCCCACACGATTAAACAGCGTCCCTCACAGGGACGCTGCTCTCCGAATTCGCGGTCTCGAACGAAACGCTAATCTCTTGAACGCGCATGATATTTTTTCCATCGCCTTGTAGCAAAACAGTCTCGTCGCTTCCATTTTTTGTCTTGTGTTGGGCGCGAGTTGCCTCGGCGCTGGCCAAATGATTCTTGTGGTATTGCAGTCCAACGTCTTTTCGCTTGCCCGCAAATGAGTTGAGATGGTAAGAGCCGCCCGTTCCGTAGGCTGAGTCATCGTGTTGTTGGTAATTAGCCGAGCTCGACTCTTGGCCGCGAAGTTTGTTGTAGAACGGTCGAAGTGCGGGAAGGGTGATGCAGACTATTGTCGTCGTGACTTCGCTGGCGGTCCAGATAACCGAGTCGGAAGTGGCATCTAAGAAACTGAATCAGCAGATATTTGCAATTGGCGAAGTGGATTTACGTACAGACATAATCGGCAGAGTTGCTCAGAGCTTCCAGGCCAGAAGTTCTAATAATACCACAAATACCAGCACTGGGACGCGTTAGCTGACGAGTCATGCCTGTAATCTGCCGTCGCAGAAGCACTCACAAAACCCCAAGACTGAGTGATATGCAAATCGTTATTCTCTCCTTGCGCTTCATGTTTAGACCACGGAGTGCAATCCAAGGGAAGGCTGCTAGGGCGAAATCCATCACCGCTGCGTACGCTATTATCGGTCAGCAATTAGGGTTTGGGTTAGAACCGTGCCGACACTTACCGCAATCAACAAAGGCCACTACGGTGAGACTAATGTGACACACTTGTTTGTCGGCAAGCGCAGAGTTCCAGATGGACTCCACGGGAGTACATTGAGCAAAGACGGCAACTGAGAGGAAAACACTCAGGACCATCATTGATACGATACAGAACCAAAGGAACACGCGTTGCCTGGAATGTTAGGTTCTGAAATCGAATGAGGGTGTGATACGATGAGTCTAATCCAACTTACCAAGGAGCAGTAACAATCCGTAGTAGGAATACAGCAACAGCCACCTTTGCCATGCCAATGGCCATTGAGACAACACATTGAGCGCATAGCAGAAAGAGCATCGCATCGGAGAATTGCTCAGGTTTCAAGTCATCAACATGCTGGCCCATTCCATGATGAGCTGCAAAGGTAGTCAAAATGGCGAAAACCGTCATGAGAAGCTAGTTGACGCGGCACAGTTAGGCTTTTGTTGACCAATGTCTTGAGTTCAGGAAGTAAACCAACCACGTCTATGATTAGGCAGAGATCATCCCAACCAATTGATCCTCGGATGAAGCCGCGAGTGTAAATTCGCAGCCCTATGAGGGTATAACTCAAGACATTTTCGGCCCAAAGGATACCGACCACGATGGGACCTTTTCCCGCAATTCCCGCCGCCTCGTACATCGCATCGAGCTTCAACAGAGATGCATCAAAGAGAAATAAGAAAGAATGGGAAAAAAGGGTTAATGCAAGGAAGCTTGGGTCGGTAAGCCGCTACGGAAAGAACGGCCTAAGAACTTTCGTCGCGTAGGAGCAATAAACGAAAAATAAGAAAGGGGTTTGTGGCTGGCCTGGGTAGGGCGTCGGCGCTTGCCTCATACAAATTGACCATCGGGGAGCTTCCGCCTAATTGATCCTTTCGTCAGACACGTTTCGCGGGAAACCAGAAACCAGGGGAAACTTTTTTCCAATTCATCTTGTTTCGATCCTTGGCCCTTGATAGACAGACAGGGGGCTCGTGACGAAATATCTAGTAGCGCGGAGGAAGGGCATGCCAGAATCGACACAACTTGTCTCTTGTCGCCTCATCCTTGGCTTGAAACCGAAGCCGTTGCATTCTTAGACGAACAACCGATGCACCCCTTGGTTTAGAGGCATGCACTGACCAGGCTTCGTCGGACCATATCCACCGCAGCCATTATCGTGTAGCGATTAAGATCAGCGACGATCCTTTGTGGCTCAAAGAGCCCGCGTCCATAAAAAATGGGCCATGATCCGCTGTTTGGCTGCGGATCCGACTCAAGACGCGTGTTTTGCCCGATTATGCGGTTTTTATGTGGCAAAACTCGCATGGATGCTATTTACCTGTGCATGCCGTGTTGCAACCCCATGCGTTGATTATCATTGGCGAATTTAGTCGGGACTGTGCCATTCATTGGCGAGCGAACAGTGATTTCCGACGGCCTTGGCTGTTCAACAGAGGACCAACATGATACCCGGGGTAGATGGGCTAAGCGATTGGCGTTGCTTGTTGGCATCAGGGTGGGCTTTGCAGTGCCACTTTTATGGCCTCAGTGGAGAGTGGGACGTGTCAAGGATCGCGGAGCTCGGGAGCACGCTCTAACCCTGTCACTGTAACAGGAACACAACCAACAGTGTTGACGTGGTTTCTATCACTAATAATAATATATCCTGGATGCCATCGGCGGTAAGGAGTATCCACCGGTTACGTGTGGGCAGATGAATTCTATACACCAGGAATACGAAGTAGAAATTAGCCACGACGGCTTCGAATTGCTATTCCGAATTCCCTTCGCCGCATTTCTGACAGTAATCTCCGACACCCCAATACACCAATACACTAAACCACTATGAATGGACACAAGATGAGCAATGGTACCGCGAACGGTGTCAGCAACGGCACAAGCAACGGCGCAAGCAACGGCGCAAGCAACGGTGCTGCCAGCAGGGTTCACGAAGGCAAACTTGCCATTGTGACTGGCTCTGCGCGCGGTATGGCCTCGTGTTTAGATTGAGCGACTGAAGCTTGGCTAACTTTCAGTAGGTATCGGAGCATACATTGCCCGTCACCTCGCTGCTAGGGGCGCAAATATTCTTGTCAACTATGCCACAGCCACTTCTGATTGCCACGCGGAGAAGCTATGCAAGGAGCTTAAGGCGAACTATTCCGTCAAGGCTGTTTCTTGCAGGGCTGATATCAGCAAAATTGAAGACTGTGATCGCATAATTTCTGTCTGTAAAGAGAACTTTGGTGGAGAAGCGTTGAAAATTAGCATCATCGTACACAACGCGGCTGTTCTCTATCTTGGGCCTGTCGAGTCTGTTCGACAAGAGGAGTTTGATCACATCTACCGCGTAAACGTTTTGGGACCCGCATTACTCACGGGTGTATGCAAGCCTTATTTGCCCACAGACAGATCTGGTCGCATCGTCATGATGTCGAGCATCAACCCCAAGGTTGGCACGCCTCTTACTACACTGTATGCTGGCACCAAAGCGTCCATCGAGGCCATGGCAAGAGTGTGGTGCCGCGAACTGTCAGAGAATTGCACAGTCAACACAATCAATCCGGGCCCTGTTATGACCAGCATGTACATGACAGCTCCGGACGAAATCAAGCAGCAGCTTGGCTTGTGGAACCCGCTGACACCACTTGTCCCAGTCAGGGATTCAGACTCGCCAGAGGTTCAGGAGCTCGGGGAGAAGTTTGGAGGGAGAGCTGCGTACCCGGAAGAGATTGCAGACCTGGTGGCCATGATCTGCAGTCCCGAGTCTGGTTGGATGACAGGGAGTTTAGTCAGTGCAAACGGTGGTCTATCCTTCAGCTACTAGTTTCCCCGGTAGTTTAACTGCCGATCCAGAAATAATCCACAATTTATGCAAAGATGGAAGCGAGAGCAGTTGGATAATTCAAGATTGAAATAGGAAGGGATCTACCCGCAGCTTTGAGAAGCGATGTAACATGGGGGCAATTAATCCCCCACGAGGCCCACCCAGGCCCAGAATTCCGATTTCTCTTCTGCGCAAATGGGACAGCGTTGGTGGGCGATCCTTGGACATCCCGACGCTTGCGACAATGATACGGCTAATAGATTTCCCTTGGACGAGAGTGTGTAGGGCAATGTTCAACAGGCTCACGTATCATCCCATCATAGCAAGGGCGAATATAGTGGAGCCGTATGGAAGGTTGAACATCAAATTGTTGGTTGTGTGAGAAACTCTTGAATGATTAACTACTTTATGATACGCTACAGACTACCGCATAGTTGGGTTACATTTAAATGCTTATTTGGCTAAGAAGCCGCCGTCGATCGGCAGAGTGATACCCGTCACATAGGATGCCGCCGGTGAACACAACCAAAGAGACCCTTGTGCAACCTCCTGGGGCATGCCAAATCGGTTGAGATAGCTGACATTTGGCGCGAACTCGTCATGAGTAGTACCCATAATCTCCAGGGCCTTCTCAGCCATTACAGTCTGCATGAACTGGTTAGTTCCCGGTCAAAATGTCACCTCTGGTTCGTATGATAACTCACAAAGATGGCGCCCGGGGCCACGGCGTTGACACGAATGCTGTGCGGGCCACCTTCCATGCTAGCGTGCTTGGTCAATCCGACGAGGGCATGCTTGGCTGCTGTGTATGCCGGCATGTTGGGCTGTGGCTTGAAGGCGTTGATACTGGCAATGTTGACAATGGCGCCGCCACCACCCTGGGAGATAAATTGTTTCATCTGGTGCTTGACGCAAAGGGCCGTGCCGGTAAGGTTGATGCTGATTAGCTTGCTCCAGTAGGTCTCGTCGAAGTCAGTCAGGGGGGTCGAATCTGGTGTGAGCGCAGCGTTGTTCACGGCACAGTCCAGACGGCCAAACTTGTCCACGACAAATTTGATGAGAGCAGCCACATCTTCAGCTGAAGAGATGTCTGCCTTGGTGAAGTAGATTTCGCCTAGCTCAGACAGCTCCTTGGCAACTTCATTGCCCTTATCCTCTTGCAAGTCGCAAATGACGACTTTGGCACCAGCCTTGAGGAACACTGTAGCTGTGGCCTTGCCCATGCCCTGGGCGCCGCCTGTGATGAGTGCGACCTTGCCCTTGAGGACAGGAAAGACTTCAGCTTCAGGGATTTGGGGAGGGGCCATGGTGGTGGATGAGCTTGATGTGCAGAATGAAACCGTCTAAACAAGAATGCTGGATGGTGCGTGGTGACTGGTCTGATGTGAAAACGGGTGCAGAAATAGTGGACGATTATTTAAAAAGAAGAAAAAAATCCTTAAATAGAACAATCAATCGGCGGTCAGTTCATAGCCTCGTTGGCTCAGCAAAGCTGCATACCAGATGGTGCCTGTCTGAGATGATGCGGCAGTTGTGAAAGAGCAAGGGTCCTATGCTACTGTAACATCTGCGTGTTGGGCCAACACACGTCATGCCATAACCCGCACGAAATCCTAGTGGAGCCCACATCAACTGTTACAGAAGGCATGGATGACTACCAACATGTTTGCAACCAACATCTGCGCGATCTTCATCCCAGGGCCCTGCAATGCCTCATCTTTACTATATACAGCACCCCTGCAAGCATCATGCATGTCTAGCTCCCACAACCCGTCGCAACCAGATGCAGGCATCGTCAACCGGGACATTCCCGTACGCGAAAACTCCACAAACGAGCCGACATTTGTGCGGACCCGCTCGCCTCTCCATCCTCCGGGGTAGCAGTCCACGGCATCTTGCCGCTGTCCCCCCCTCGGGATGGCTGCTCGACGGTAGCAGTTGAAAGGAAGTATACTGCAACGGCATGCAGAACCATGGCGCATTTGACATGTAGAAAATTTTCATCCTCCCCGCTGCCATGTGGTTTAATTAATCGCCTACTTCTTGTCACTTTTAAGCCGTGTCTGCATCACTCCTAAACATACGTTCCAAACTCTTAGGGGTCTCAACCAGCGACGCAGAAATGTCGAATTCTGCTACCAAGAATCAGCTCGAAACGAGCGAGGAGCTCACGGGCTCCGAAATCAACGACAGTGCTACGAGCAAGCCGTCTGCTGATCCTAGCGTCAATGATGATGCAGGAGTGCTCAACCACTCGGTCAGCTGGATCACCTACCAGGTAAGAATTTCAACTTTTGAATCGTTACGGTCATTTCTAATGATTCTAGGTAATCATCACTGCGGCCTTGGGCGGTTTCTTGTATGGCTTCAGCGCCAATGCCATTGCTGGAACACTGGCCCAAGAGTCCTTCATCGCCAAATTCTTGTCGACGGGTGATGCTGCTCAACGAACAGATGGTCTTCTTGGAGGGTACGTATCAATGCTATCTCGAAAAAAAAAACATAGGGTTGACTTTTTTTCCAGCTTCCTTGCCGGTTGCATGATCGGCTCCCTAGTTCAGGCCCCCATTTCGAATCGATTCGGTCGTCGCCTCTGCAATGCCGTAGCTGCTGGTATTGTCGTCATCTCTGGAGCACTTCAGGCTGCATCCGTCAATATTGCTATGCTTCTCACCTTTCGAATTATTTGCGGCATCGGAGCAGGTATGGTGCTCGCCAACTCGCCCGTGTACATGAGTGAGGTTGCTCCTCCTCATGCCCGCGGATCTCTCGTTGGTTTGCAGGGAGTGGGCATCGTCACTGCATACATTCTGTGCGCCGTCTTCAATCTTGCATTCAGCTTCATTGACTCGCCTGTCCAATGGCGTCTCATCTTCATCATGTTGACAGCTATGGGTGTGCTCCACCTTGTTTCCCTTTCCTTCTTGCCGGAGTCCCCTCGTTGGCTCATGGAACAAGGCCGAGATCAAGATGCTCTGGAAATCTTGCTGAAGCTTCATAAAACCAAGTCCGATCCCGATGGACTGCTCGCTCATGCCGAGGCAACCCAAATCAGAGCCCAGGTGGAGACAGAGAAACAGTTGCCCAGCGGTTTCAAACATATCTTCACCACTAGGCACCTGTTGAAAAGAGCTTACTGTTCCATTCTTCTCTGGGTTATGGGTCAGGGAACTGGTATTACTGCCATCGCCAATCTCATCCCTACCCTCATGGGTGGGCTGGGTTTTGGTGTGACTTTACAGCTCGCTCTTGGTGTTGTCTGGACCATCTGTGCAGTAATTGGATGCGGCTTCAACGTTTTTCTGCTCGATCGCGTCGGCCGAGTCAAGCTTCTAGGTAATATCATTTGAAACCCCTGCTTGTTGATTAACTGGGCTAATGATTCATGCAGTCATTGGTGGATTTGGATCGGCCGCTATTCTCAGTGTTATGGCCGCCCTGCAAAAGTTTTACCTCGGAACTGATGATGCCCCTGGTCTCAATGCTGCTGTTGCAATCTATTTCATTTTCGGTGCCTTTTTCACGTCAACCATTGAATGCACAGCGTATGTGTATGGATCCGAGATCTGGCCCACTCGTAAGTTTTCCAGGATTTCTAACCAGTTTCAAGAATAGTACTAATGTGTTTTTCCCTATTCAGACCTCCGGAGCGAGGGTTCGACTCTCGTTTACGCGTCCTTTTTTGGAAACTCAATTGCCTATAGTTCTCCTGTCACTGTGGGATTGAACAACATCGGCTGGAAGTTTTACATGATCTTCGTCGTTGTCACCGTGATTAGCACCGTTTTCATTTGGTTCACGTTCCCTGAGGTGGGTAAAAATCAAGTTTCGATTACTCTATTTGCATACTAACTTTATTCATCAGACGATCGGCCTCCCTCTTGAAGAAATTAATGCCAAATTTGGCGAGAAGGTTGAGATTGACCTCAAGTCTGCGGTAGTAGCCGAGACACAGCAAGAAAAGACAAATGGCAACCAGAGTGCCCAAGTCAGCGCTTAGGCATTTGATTTAAAGTAATTTACATTCTGAGCCATTGCTATTTTATTTGCGAATTAAACATTAGGGTTCTTGAACAAATGAGGCTTCCATTCGAAGCGGTTGCATGATCTTATTCTAGGGCAGTACATGACTATCCAACGAAAGAGTTCAAAATGGACTTGTTTATGCAGATGAATAGTATCTAGTCTTTAATCCCAAAGAAATTCAACTTCCTTCCTCCACGGAATGTATCAATTTAATGTAATGTACTTGATACAGTGACGCCTTTAGCTTAGGTACATAGGAAATTCAAATTGTAATGTTCAAGTGGTACTTTTCCAAACCATTTCACTAATCTTCCAAATTCAAACTCCCATTTGTTTACAATGCAATAAGACATAAGATCATCTTTTTGATAGGCAAGCCATAATTCCGCTCCTACCCATGAACCAGAGAAATCCAATAAAGCGGAACCCTGAGAGTCCGGCGGTGGTGTATAAGAGAACCTTGAAATAGTACATTGTTCTGCTGTCAGAAGTGGTCCCCTGCAATTTGTCAGTAAGTCGGCTTGATCTAAATGCTTGAAAAACACGTACAGTAACTCCAACCGAGTCCAATGCATCACTAGTGAGAATAAGCACAATCAAGAGGTTTGAAAACAGCCACAAGGATACCAGGGCTGTTCGGAACGTTTTGTAAGAGTGCTCTGGATCTTCTGGCTTCTCGACACGCGCCGACTTTTGAGAGATATCAAGTGCTCGTGCCACGTCTTTCTCGTAATCCATATCAATCTCCACCTGCTTCTTCCTGATTTCTTTCATGAATGTCTCAGATTTCTCGTTCTTGGAAATGATGGCAGGCGGTAAGGTGGTTATATCGTCCGACCCCTTTGTCCCCCAAGACACATCGTGCCAATTGCTGAATGCATAAACCATGAGAATGTTGATATAGACAGGGGAAAGCAACAGATACATGGGGTATGAGTTGAAAATATGCCAGGGATCGAAATAAAGTAGAGAAGCAACAACATTGAGCCCATGGCTTGTGACAAGAGCGATCAGGATAGACATCATTGACGAGTTTCCGTTCAGAAAGTTTCCCATCAGGGAATTGCTTGAACCGGCCGCGGCTTGGTCATTGCTTTCGTTCGCCACGGCACGGTAGATCAGATAAGCGGACAGGGAAATGATATAGCCTTGTACCAAGCCAAAGAAAGTGAAGGACAATCCGTAAGCGATTCTGCAATCCTTTGGTCGACTTCCAAGTGCGAGAACGAATTGTAGAATTATGAATCCCACATAAAATGTTATTAATAGGGTATTCACAACCGGAGTAGCATCGTCGCCAAAAGGCCAGCCATGGTAATCCCACGAAGGCTTCGGGGTGCCAACCAGATCGAGAATGATAGATGTTGCCAGGTACATGGATGCAAGCGAGAACCAGGTGAAGATTTGAGTGACGATGATATACACCAGCTGAACATGGAGGGAAAACAGTCTAACAAGGTTATGCTTTGTTTTGTAGAGTTTTCCGAAATGCATGCATGCATAAAGTGTTGCAGCGAAGGATCCATTAAGCCACCGGCGACGTTGAGTGAGCAATTCAGCCATGGACTCAGGTGCGTCAGTTTCGCCCTTGGCGCCCATAATATAGCCCAAATGCCATTTTTCCTCGGCCTTGGCTACCAATTCGAAGCAAAGAATGCGGTCTTCTGCCAAGAACATGTTTCTCTTGAAGATATTCATTCCGTCAATGCCTTTCTTTCCGAGCTTCTTTGAAAGGGTGTGGTCTCCATAGAAGTATTGCTGCAGGGGATAACCTTGAATAGCTCGGAATCGATATGCGGAAAATGCTCCCGGTAAAACACTAATGTATCCAAACGAACTTTCCAGGGGCTTGTCCAGGATGTTTGAAATCTTATACTCAAAGTTCTGCATTGCCACCATGGGATTTAGAAGCTTCTTGTTCTTCCTTCCGAGCATGGGGTACACTTCGCCGCATGCACCGCCTAGCGTCTTGTCGTTGTAAAAGCCTTCCCATATCGCCAGCAGAGATTGATGGTTGGGCTTGGTGCCGGCATCCAGAAGGATACAGACCTCAGGATTCAATATCCGTCCAAAAGCATTAAGAACCCATCGGTGTGAGTTAATCTTCTTGCTGTTTTTCTGTTTAAAGCAAAACAGATATTGGACTGGAGGTAAACTCTGTTCGTCGTTTTGATTGGGTCGAATCAGTTGTTGATTCGCAGTGACGGAAACCTGACTTGTGTATTCGAAAATATGCGCCACAGTCTCCTTTCCGGCCACTTCGCTCTTCATCACACCATCTTGATAGACTCCGATGGCCGAGAGCACGTCCAAAGCACCTTCATCTGCGGGTTCGATTCCATCAAATACCAAGCAGACAACAATCTTCTGCCAAGCAGGACTGTCCTGGTTCCAAAAGACGGACTTTTTTAAGTTCATAATGTGGCGAATGTTCTTCACAATATTGTGCAGTGTTCGGCTGAGAAGAACTTTGTCTTCGTTATAGTAGGTTACCGCGATGAGAAGTTCCGTTTGTCGATGATATAATTGTGGACGCAATGAGTATCCATTCTCCACGGTGAATTCATCCGGATCGCAAGTCGCAGCTGTGTAACGCATATTGAAAAACTCCTCGCCCATGCCCTCTTCCAAATACTGAGACTCGACTGCACTCCTGAGAGGGCTGGGTGCAGGATAGTCAACGGTGAGGACAGAGCCCTTGGTAAGCTCAACTTTCCTCGTGTTATAGTCATTGAGAGCAGTCCCATGGTTTGCAGCCCAAACCTCATCGTGATCATGAATTGTGGAGCAGGGGGCAGTGGTACCCAAAGATGATTCATTATCTGATTCACAACTTGAAGAGGGATCTTGAAGGAACTTTTCGGACTAAATACTGTTAGAGTAAGCAAATATCAAAATTGGAGAGGCCTTACGTCTATAGGGGAAGTTGGATGGCATTCGCCATTTTTCCCTTGTCCGCAGTTGTCAGAGTTCATCGTAAATAGAGATTTTTCTATGGCGCTCTGAGAACAAGGTACTCTAAAACAACGGCTACATATGGCACATGAGGCTATACCCTCTTTATAGCCAGCGAATACAACCACACACCATTGCAAACTTCCACATGTGGCGGACCGAGAAGACCCTCCTCAGCCGCGCCTGATTCTGCGAACGACTGGGGTGACGAAGTGCAAGACAGCCGGCAAATGGACAAAAGCGGGCTTCGGTGGCGTGCTAGGGATGAATCCGTTGCCCAGATTGGACTCATACCCGGGGATGGAAAGGATGGAGCCACTGCTCGGTGACGTTGTTCGCCACTGTACCTGCATTTTGGTGTCGGCACATGTTACCCTACCACGGTACATGAGGATGTGGACACAAAAACCACTGCGTCGGGAGAATTTGCGCTCTAGTGATGATTTGTGATCGGGCCGTGAAACGTGACGCGTACTGTGGAGCAATCAGGGAAGAATAGGGACCAAATCTCCAAATCATACAAGCAAAAGAGAGCCAAGAACTTGGCAAAATTGGAAGTCACCAGAGAGAAAGCACATTTGGAAGCCCTGGTAAAAGCCTCGGAGAAATACTGCTCTCTCTGGCAGCTATCCCCAGGTTGGATTGCAACCTAACTGCAGCATGGCGGCACAAGCCCAGCGATAGTCCTGACAGCAAGTCTAATTAATCTTTACCATCCCTCCCGGCACTACCCTGAATTTCTTGCATCAGATGGAGCCACATGCTGGACTGTAACGTGGAATATGGGCCAGGGCCCCAAAACAAGGGATGTGGGATAAAAGATGCTGAGCCAGCATATCAGAAACCCCTGCCTGCGGACTCTCCGTCCCTTCCTGCTGGTAACCCATCAAGTGGCTGAATGCGGTAAGCTTCTAACACCACTGACTTGACTCACTTGGCAGCCAAGCCCTAGACTACAAATAAGCGCGACTCTTGGCATCATTCATTGACCGACGCTCTCTGTGCCGATTACAGGGGCCGCACGGATGCTGCGCAGCAGCTGGGGGCTATGCCACATGAGGCAAAATTCACCGGCATCACATTCTGGAGTGCACCAAAAGAAATGCCAGTTCTGCTCGATGAATAAAATTTACCCCCCCCTCCGTCGGCAGGAACTTGATCGAGCTTGGGTGTTTCGCTGGGAGAATGGAGCGCGTGGTCTGTGTGGACACATCCTCCCATCGCCAGGCAACACGTCAGCCGCGGTAACAGAATTTAGCCATGCCTGCCCGCACACCGAGAAGAGTCTCGCCGAGCGTCATATTTTTCTCTCTCATTCAATGACGGATGTTATGAAATCCATTGCGACGCAAATTTTCGATGGGGTGGCTGACGAATTCAGTTCCCTGTCCCAAGAAAAGCTAGCAAACAGACTATCGATCATGGAAAGGAAATCCCCATCCTTGTAGGTCATTCATGTTATCCGCATCCTCCGATCAGAAAGCTAAAACTCATGACGGCTGTTCTATTGAACTGCACCTGCAAGCCACACACAGCCCAATCGAGCCGGTTCGGGGGTGGTGAGGACGCACCGGGAATAGAGGCAAATATTGCACGTTGCACCCGAACGAGCAACAGAATCGGAGATACCTGCAACGGCTGTGGGCCATTTTCGTAGATGAAAGTTTAAATACGTTCATGCATCGCATGATAAGTAGTCGTCGGCTCGGGGAATGTGTGGAAATCGGCAACCGCGCAGAAATATTTAGGCATATACGCGTCCTTGACTGACTGACCATGGGCTTTCCTTCCCCAGTCGTCACCCATGTTGCACAAAGTCTGGCCGGTTAGCCGCTCCGTGGGAAAGGGACTCGCGTCATTGGCTGTTGAAGCCGCAAACACCATGGATATGCCCTTGACGAGGGGGAAAGTTTATTCTCGGCCCTGGCCGCGGAGCACGCACCTCCGGGATAGCTCGAATCGGACAGCCCTCCACCTCTCGATTCACTTCTGCGGGAACCCTGTTACCACGTTTTAACATCTCATCCGTAGGATGCAACGTGTGCTCGGCAGTACCTTTCGTAGTCGTGGTTTAGTGCGTCTTAGCAATATAGTCTGGCCGCGGAGTACCGGCTTTCCGTCTCGTTAAAAGAACAGCAGGTGTAGGTTTGTTTCGTTTTTTGCAGGCTATATTTTAGATTCCACTGCATCAATTACAACCTGCATACAATAAATAGCTACATTGTCCCTATTGCCCTGTCCAAGCTGGACCTCTGCCCAATGAAGTCTTGATAGATGGATTGATTGACCCTCCAGTGTGCCATCCTAGTTGGGGTAATATTTCCGTAGCATTTATCGATGTGATAGGAAAGTGGATCGATACAGGACCGGCAGGCAGGGTAATAAACCGTATGGGTCCCCCCACGGCGTCTCTCGTCCCGTTTTCACATTTGTGTCGAGATAGCCCGATTTTCAATTACATGAACTTGAAACAAGGCACTCAATAATTCGTTTCATCCTATCCGAATGCTCCGATTCGCACGAGCTCTATGCCAGATTGATAAAGATAACCAGAATCGACTAGAGCTCCCTGTAGTGCTCAAGTGGGTTAGAAGCGTGCGCATGAGCCGAAATGAACCAACCATCTATTTGTTAAATACCAACGTGATGAATTTTGCTACCTTCGTCGGCGGGTGATCAGTCTTAAAATTAGTCATGCGACAATCACGTAGCGGGTAGGGCCGTGATGGGCGATTATTGCCTCATCGGGCTTGTTGAAGGATTCAATGCGAATGGAGCCCAACGGCACAGAATTTCTTAATCAACGTGACATTGGATAAACGTGCTCTTTCGAATACGCGTTTAGCCAACTAAGGTCCGCGAATAACCTTTTGACCCAGCGTGATCATTTGCCAAGGTTTCTTTTCACAGGCAAGCCAGCTACCCTGCACTAAAAGTCACGGAGTTACCAGTCACACTATTGGACCGGGGGTGGGAACACAAAATCAAGGGAGCTAATTTGAGTTTAGAAAAATAATGGCTCTGCGTTAATACCTTAGCTTTTCCTGATTCAGCCAAAGTCAACCGGAGCGAGAGCAACATCCGTGCTTATACTCGTAAACCCAACCGCAAAACACAATTCAATTTTCCTCAATGGCATCCCAGCCTCAACCTAGTCTAGCCGTACAAAGAATTCACAAGTCCGTTGGATCTTTTTGATCACCCTCTGGTTTAAAAGCAACATCAATGAATACCCCTTCCGGAACCCAGGACACATTGAAAGGAACACTTTCACACGCTGCATTCAAGATCGGTTCCTTGTACTCCCCGTCTGTTTCCTGTCCGATAAGGTTGGCATGGTACATAAACCCCTCCGGTAGCTTCGAACAGTCCTCTGAGATGTTAAAATCCTCGTTGAAATACTGCAGCGTGCCGTTTACGGGCCCGAGGATTCTACCGCTTGCGGCCTGGATTCTCCACTGTCCAACGATGGCTGATTCCCAGTCATCGTCTTCTTCATACGCGACAACGACTTCCCATTTTGTCACGTCCGTGTTTGCCAGAATCACGTAGTGTACATCTCCATAAGCGAAAGGTATTTCATTCCAGCAGCGGATTGAATCTTTTTCTATGTATTCGCAGGCGGGATCGAGATCGTAAAATGCGTTTTCATCTGCTATCGACATGGTTGCAACTCGTAGACCAGCGGTTCCGTCCTTTTCATACGGTAGTATGGAAATAGAGGCCAAGAATGAGTTGGAGTATGTGAAGTCATATGTCATCATATAACCAGTAGCGTCGGGCGTGTATCCGATTGCAAATGGGAACGTGATTTTCTCATATCCCTTCTCCGGCTCATCGGGGAAGTATGATTCCAGCTGGTACACTGTTTCAAAGGCGTGGCAAGCGACCGAAAAGAGGAAAGCCGTGGCTGGGAAAATCTTCATGTTGAAAGAAGTGTGTCGGAAATGCAAAGACTCCGCAAAGTATAATTTCAACAGCCGACGCTGTAATCTGAAACTCGGATTGTCGAGTGATTGAATTCGGATGTATAAACCCACGAGACCTAAACATATTTATAGTCGCTATAAAATTTTATCTGGGGAGTACTTTTCTCACGACTCTGGTCGAAGGCGGCTAGTTGTTCTGTGCCGTGTCGTGTTGTGGAGCTAGTTCGCAGCTACGGACGGGTACGTGGACCAATTAGCTCGAATTCCCACCAGTTTGTGACGTGGCCGTCATTTGATTTCAGCCCAATGTCTTATTTGTTTGTCATTGCGTTTGGGACTGAATAGTGCTGAGAAAGGGCAAACTTGCCGGCATCAGTGAGTGAACGAGCCGCCAATTTGGAAAATGTTCACGGATAGAATGTTCGAGGAACGAGTCTAAACTACTAGCTAAGGTCAAGCAAATGGGGACTAGATACACCTTTCTTTTTAATTCCAATCCATAGTATTACTCTCTATGACTGGAATTTGGAGACAGTTCACTAATTACTCTGAGATATTATGGGTCAATTACAAGCAACAAACTGTAGGCGAATTTTGATACACGAGTATACTACCCGCACCATAACCATATTCCATTTGACTTCCATGCGTAGCTTGTGGATTATTACGTGGGAACTTTTGCTTCGTGGCAGCTACAAAATGCTTGGCTCTACACGTGTGGTTGATGGGCCACGGTTGTGGTGCTCCCGCAACGTGGAGCTAACCCTGGGCGCTCCACCAAGGTTCACGGGCTGCCCAAGCGCACGTTTGCACCAATCAAATTGGACGGCTTCCGTAGCTCAGTTGGTTAGAGCTTCGTACTAATACTTCAACTTACAAGTGTTGGTGATGCGAAGGTCGCAGGTTCAAGCCCTGCCGGGAGCATGATTGTCTCACCACGCCATCCAATTTATTTTTGCTCCAGGTGGAGGCAGCATCTTCAACACGCATTTCCTTTTTTGTTCCTTTGTTATTTCTTACTTACTTGTTGCAGTTATTTGAGTGCTGTATGGGTGTCGCAAGTGTTTCCGCCGGAGCTCCGGCGAGAGGGAATATCGGCATGTCTAAGGACCGTCGCAGATTCATTTGGGGATTCGGTCTGTGAGTGTTGGATGAAACACAAATTAAAAAATCGCCACCAACCGCATGGCTAGCTTTTTTTCCCCCGGGTTGCAAACCCATTCGAGGTGATCCTCTTCTCCACTAGATGTGATGAGGAGAACCTCAAACTCGGCGTCTCCACCATCAAATCGTTTTTTATTTCAGCAGATGACACAACGTTTTTCACCGAGTACACAATATTCGGGAGGGGTATGAATGCTATTCCAAATCTGTGTGACCCGACTCTATCCGCAGCAAGGTGACGTACAATGAGCTAGACCTATTGGTGAGTTTGATCGAAGCAGGAAAGTTGACTTCGGCGGCCATGTTGTGTACTCTAGTTGCGCGGTCAAAAGGAAACACATTGGGCTCGCCTCGGTCACACCGTGTCCCCAGTTCAAAAATCCAGACTCAAAACTCATATCATACGTCGAATCAAACAAAGATCATAGTCTCAAAAAGAATCGGTCTCCCATCATAGAAAGCGCAAGTCACAATTGTTCTGTTCACCATATCCTAACACGAATTCAGTCACAAAAAGCAACACGAGGACTTATCACAAACGACACTAATAATACACGCCATTTCTCTGACTGATTCCTCCAATATGACGCTAATAGCCCATATTGACTGATGTACTGTTTCAGTGGTCACTCATCCAAGCACAATTCCCAATACTATGATTACCTACTGCTTGTTAGCGGTGAAATGATTCTGTTAAGTTGATAGCTTACTGATCACGCCAGAGTAGATCTTGGAACCCTTTCACGAACCAAAACTGCATATGTTTGCATGATGACTAGTGAGCCTCGGCACGTCTGTATTTTATAGACGTGTTTTCAGCAATACCATGCTTCAACTCTGCCAAGAGTTGTTTTACCGCTCGTGCTAGTTCACAGAGGGCTGGGGGTTTTCAGCTACTGTAGGTGTTGCAAGGATGAAAGCAGAGGGCGTCGGCGTCTTCTTGCAACCGCAATCTGGCCGAGGAGCAAGACCATCAATGGTTTCGACAGGATCTTCCACAATTACGGTGGGACTCGAGGTGGCGGGTAGGGCTCCGACGCAGGTGAAGGCAGCAAAGAGGACGATGAGGTTCTGCGAGAGCATGGCGAAGATGGGGATCAAGATACAAAAGAGATTTAAAAATGCTTGAAGGAAAGAAGAAGTAGAAAAGGAGAGGAAAACTCGTAGCGAGTCAACGAGAGCCGACTTGTTCACGACTAGCGACATTGGAGGGTGATGTAGAACCGGGATGAAAGGCGAGGATGGACTGCATTTAAAGCGATTACTTCTCACCAACGAATGGCAAACGGTTGCTACGTGGGTTAAAAAGTATTCTTAAAATGCCATTAATGATGCTCAAATCCACCGGGTTGTAATCTATTGGGTGCTGGGGCGAATAGTGGGAGCAAGTCTCGGAAATCTTACCCCGCCAACGACTTGATCCTCCGGTTGCTATGAAGTTGAAGTATGACATTCCCTAGGGTAGATGAAAGAATGCGAGGGGGTAACCGTCTTTTTATATGGTTACGTTCTTCAAACTTGGTTGTATTACATAGATGATTCTAAGAACGACAAGTATGTTTAAATAATAGAAAATCTGTAGATTTATTCACATTATGAACTATGTTGTCACAATTCCATGCTAGAGCAAGTCAGTGGCTGGTTCTTGAGAAGACGCACGGTCCGCCATGCCAATCCGTGTTGGTGGCTGAACTGCGTACCACCGTAAAAGCCCGTGTGATTGGACAGAGTTGTGGCGCGCGTGTGGCGGCGTACCAAATCAGCAAACAAAGTCTGTTTTGGTTGGTTTGTTTGTTGGTTTGCATAAATTTTGTTTCAAGGCTGCTTCCTGAAAAAATGAAGCTATTCAGATGTGCAGCTTCTGATATAGAAAGAAGATGGCTCACGGCGGTGGCAGAAAAACGCTACAGCTCGACCTAATGCTCAACCCGACGATGCCTGCCAGGACCAATAGATATGGATGCCTGACCTATAAGGCACGGACGTAGACGCTTGTGTCCCGGCTCAAGGGCCGAATGACGAATTTTGTGCAGCGACCCGTTATCCATTGACCGCCGCGGATATCCCCCAGCCTAGCATTCCATTACCGGTCCCGACTTCACCATGGCTGCCGAACACGCGCCCGCGCCCGATTCTTTCATCGAATTGGATGAGAGCAAAAAATACTGGGAGGGCATTGACGCGACGGTAAGCGGCATGCTGGGCGGGAAACCATCCGTCTCGCGCGTCGACCTGCAGGGCTCAAGAACCTTTTTGGCACGATTGGGCTTTGGCGTCAAGACGGGACGAAGGAGGCTTACGAGGGTGCTCGAGGGAGGTGCAGGGTGTGTATAATTCCCTGCCCCAGGCCGACCACACAGCAATAACTGACTAAAAATCCGCTTCTTTTGCGCAGCATCGGAAGGATAACGGAGGGTCTGTTACTGCCAATGGCTGACTGCGTAGATGTCGTTGAGCCCGTGTCCAAGTTTACCGATGTGCTACGGGGTAAGCCCGGCGTCGGCAACATCTACAACGTCGGGCTTGAGGGCTGGCGACCGGAGGAAGGCGTCGTGTACGACTTGATCTGGGCCCAGTGGTGCGTCATGTACTTGTCAGATCAGCTCCTGGTCGAATTCCTGGAGAGGGCCAAGAGCGTGTTGCATTCGGATGGTGTCATTGTCATCAAGGAGAATATAAGCAGCAGCAACAAGGACGCGTTTGACGAGGAGGATTCTAGCGTGACGAGGCAAGTACTAATCAAGGGATTGATGATGAAAAAAAAATTATGGGCCAGGTATTAACATGATGCAGGGGGGACGACACGCACCTGGAGTTATTTAAGAGAGCTGGGCTAAAGGTTGTGAGGACCGATCTCCAACGGGGGATGCCTCTGGTTGACGGGGTGCCGCTTTTGCCTGTGATGATGTATGCGCTGAAGTAGTCTAGACGAATGAGTAATGAAAAAACCATTGGACATGTCGCGGAGAATTTCCAGGCCAGTCGTAGATTAGGTTGCATAGATAGGACGATTGCTGATGACGAATGACGAGACGAAATTGTGGTGGGCACCACCGTGTACTTTTTATTCACGTTATTTCAACAAGCCAAGGAGCCAAGAAAGCAGCTATTGAATGGGATAAGACAGCGTTACGTTTGCACAATCCATGGCTTTATTAGCAGGTTGGCTCGAGCAATGGGAATGCCCCTTGTACACGCCGCGGGCCGTCTTGGCATCGCGTGACTCTTGGCAGCGTGGGATGAAGAAATAGTGCAAGAGGAGGACAAAAAAAGAGAGGTGGTGAGATGTATTTGTTTTAATTGTTTGAAATAAATGGGATTCATTCCTATCAAAATAGAAAGACACAAGACGACGTCATTGTCGACTTGAAGAATGCCCTACTGCGGCATGGTAAAAAAATGGCCGACGAGCCGAGATACGACAGCTGCATGTGCCCAGCAAGACGCCCTGGATAAAACGGCATGGGAGTCAAGACAGGACCCACACAGCCTGGTCAGCCATGTCGAGCACGCAATCTTTCAAATGGAGGGCGTTCGTTCATGTTTTTTTATGACTAGAGAGGGTCAAAAAAGAGAAATCCCTAAATTAGGGGCATGCATTTCCTTTGAGTCATTTCGCGAAGCGATAAAGCTGCTTCCCTTTTTTCTTTGCGCGCAACCCACCTTCATTCAACAGTCACATTTTTCGTCGCCCTCGCCATAAATTTTCGCATCGCAGAAAACATGGCGGATTCTTCGGTCCCTCCCAGCGAAAGCCCCGACGGTGCAAGCAAGGATGGCGTCTCGACAAAGATCGGGTCGTCGCAGCGATGGATCGCCGACATCGACACCAAATGGGGCGATTTACTGCTGCTGGTGTGTTTCCTGATTGCAGGTCTGGTCGACAGCGCTGCGTTCAACATGTACGGATGTTTCGTCAGTATGCAAACTGGTACGTACGCCAATCGTTTTTACTCTGCTGGCCGCGTGGGCTAAGAAATTCAATCTCCAGGAAACACAATCTTCGTCGGCCTGGGCGTTAGCGGACAACCCGAGAACCTGCCGAGCAAGGCGTGGTCGCGGTGTCTGCTGGCGATTGTGTGTTTCGCGCTGGGCGCCCTCTTCTTCTCGAGCTTCCACCGCACGTTCGGGGCGCAGAAGCGGTGGGTGCTGGCCGTGTCGTTTCTGATGCAGGCCGTCATCACGGGCATCGTGGCGCTGCTGGCCACGACGGGCGCGGTGCACAACACGCCGCAGGGCCGCGAGACGGTGCACCGCGACGGCAACATCATCGAGACGGTGCGCGACTCGTTCCCCTGGACCGACTTTGCGCCCATCACGCTGCTGGCCTTCCAGAGCGCCGGCCAGATCGTCGCCAGCCGCGTCCTCAAGTACAACAGCATGCCGACCGTGGTGCTGACCAGCCTGTACTGCGACCTGATGAGCGACGCCAAGCTGTTTACCGCCCCCCTCACCGAAAACGCCGACCGCAGCCGCCGCTCCGTGGGCGCCGTCCTGCTCTTTGCCGGCGCCGTTGCCGGAGGCTTCCTGTCCAAGTCGTGGGTTGGCTTCGCGGGCCCGCTGTGGATTGCCGCCTTTCTCAAGCTGGCCATCGCCTGTGCTTGGTGTTTCTGGAAGACCAAGGCGGTCAAGATGTAATTTGCTTTTTTGGGGGGAGGGATGACAATGAGGGATGAGGAATGAGAAAAGAGAAGAGACGGGGTTGGTGTTTATACCTAGAGGCGACGACGCGGGAGCAAGCGATAGAATTAGACGTACATGTGATGAGATGTGACTGGGGTTAAAAGGAGAGGTTCATTTTAGACTACTAGAATAATTGGATAATTACAGTGTTTTGCACATTTGATCTAGTCATATTTCCAACCTGGGTCGACATTGTTTGAGCATCCATGTCTTGGTGGGTGGTATTGAGATGGGATGCAAGGCACCGTCTCCAACAATTGCGCCTTGATCAGGGCCAACGTCATGGATGGGCCCTTTTGGGATGGGCCCTTTGGGATGGTTGGTGAGATGCGGGGGCGGGGTTAGCGGTGGACGAGATTGATCTCATGACGGCAACTCACACTCACTCGCATGGGCTCACAGTGATTGGACCAATTCGGCTAATTTGTATCAAACTTTTTACATTTTTTAACTTGTTTGTTCATGTCTCATAGTTGTGCTCTAAAATAAAACCCGTGGATTCCCTTTTCCTGCGTCCTTTTTCTTAGATGACATTCTTCAGCTGCTGCTGGGCCATGAACCTTCTGAGGTTCTCGGAGATGAGGGCCTCGGATCCCTGGGGTCGGCCTCCGGCGGCGTGAGGGGAGACGACGACGTTGGGGGCCTTCCACAGGCGGCTGGGCTCGGGGAGGGGCTCTGTGACGAAGACGTCGAGGGCGGCGCCGCCGAGCTCGTGCTTCTCGAGGGCGTCGGCCAGGGCCTCCTCGTCAATGGCGGTGCCGCGGCCGACGTTGACGACCCAGGCGTGCTTGGGCAGCAGCTTGAGGCGGTCGGCGTTGAGGGCGTTGTTGGTCGAGGCGGAGCCCGGCAGGATCATGACGAGGGCGTCGGTCTGGGGCAGCAGCTCGGGCAGGCTGTCCTCGGCGTAGATCTGGACGCCGTCGCGCACGCCGGCGGAGCGGGCCACGCCGCGGACCTCGGCGCCCAGGCCGCGCAGGTGCGGCGTCAGGGCCTTTGCGATGTTGCCGAAGCCCCAGATGAGCACGCGGGCGTCGCGCAGCGTCGTGAAGGCGCCGGCCGGCCGGTCGGGCTGCGGGCCGCCCAGGTGCTGGGGCCACTTGGACTGGAGCTGATAATCGCGCATCTCGAAGAAGCGCCGCGCCGCCGTCAGCAGCAGGCCCAGCGCGTGCTCGGCGACGGTGTGGTCGTGCAGGCCCGAGCCCGTCGTGATGGTGATCTTGGAGGCGTCGAAGCCCGCGCCCAGCACGTCGTTGGGGCCCGCCGCCAGCGACTGGATCCAGCGCACATTCTTGAGGCGCGCCGCCGCGTCCTTGAGGTTCTCGGCGCTGTTGGTCCACGTCACGAGCACTTCGGCGTCGGTGTGCTCCTCGGGGATGAGCTGCTTGACGTCGTACGGCTGCAGGTCGACCGAGAAGCCGTCGATGCTCTGCACGTCGAGCTTGAGCGAGGTGGGGTACAGCAGCTTGACCATGTTGGCGGTGCTTTGGCGACGACGAGGACTAGGTGAGGGAGAGGCGGAGATGAAGAAGGAAGAAGAAGACGAAAAGAGACGAGAGCAAGACGGCGAGGAGAACAAGACGGGACCACGAGGGGCCGCACCCCGGCATATATCACGCCCAAAGCCCGCTCTAAACACACGAATCATGTTGTGCCGGAGAGAAGCCCGCTTGGAGGAAAAAAAAAGAGACCAATTGCATCGACGGCTTTTCGTCATGATTTCAACAAAACCCGCCCACCGACGCCGGAGCCATCAATCAAACGGGTATCCACCGTGGGGGTTAGAGTGTCAGTCAAGCTTTGGGGGAGCGCAAGCTGGTCGTCCGTCTTTTTTTTTCGTTTCCTAGCGTGTGTGGAGATGGATGCAACGGCTCCTGTTTTCGAACAAGGCGAGCGAGCGGGGCAATCCGCGAAGACGTGGGAAATGCGTTGACGGAAAAGGCATCTGTTGGCGAGGTTGTAGACGGATAACAACAGCAACAGGTCAAAGGTCGAATGCCAAGCCAAGCCAAGAGAAGAGCCCAAACGGGCTGCAACTCCAGACACATGCACCGAACAATCTTCAACCGCTGCTGCACGCCATCTTCTTTTTGTCAGAGTTGGAGAACAACCCCAACCTTGCGGTGGATACTAGCCCGCGGGGATTGGGGGTCCGTTCCATCCCATGTGACCTCGTTTTCAAACTCTAGATGGGTTCCTGACCGACAGAAGCAGAAGCTCGATAAATACGGTGGAATAAGACTGTAATGGAAACCCGATTGCCCTGCCCTGGGAAGATAGAGTTGCAACCACACTGCCAAATTACGCCAACATGTAATCCTGCGTATGCATCGATAACATGCTCCGTCGTGGCAATGACGCCATCTAACACGCTGTGGACCCATGGCTGATAGCAAGCCATTCCGCACTTGCGCAGCCGTCCATTGCCAGTCTCTTTAGTACTGCGTCCGACACTTGGACGCCAATTCCATGGCCACTTGCGATGGCCACTGGCAAAAACGCCGAGATGCCCCGCGTTGAGTTGCCGCTGCGGGGTTGTCGGATCGTTGGCCGGGGCTAAACCATCTCGCCCGATACGGGGTCCGGTGGATCTGCAGTCATGTGCTTGGCAACCAGAAATGTCGACACCGTCTTTCAGTCTTTCTTATTTGTTTACTGCTGTGAGCTTAACGGCAAAATGAGGCATCGTAGGTATGGTGCGGGCCCAAGCGAACAATTCTGCCCTCAATCACCGAATCCCATCCAACTCAGCCCTGAAGACCTACCAGTGCTAGGATAAACTCTAGCAGGACTGTGGTCGCGAGTATTTGCGCCGATTCACCGAGCATTCAGAATGGTGATTATTTCCATCACAACACAGCATAAAATACACATGGTTCGACGATACAATCCTATTTATTTTGTCTCCAGCACGATATTTGGCGCCTTTGTATTGGACAAATATTACCATGTGCCGTGACAGACTTTTGCAGCATCGCGCTAATCATTTGACACAAATGAGTGGAATGTGCCACAGACCAACATATCAATCGTGTAGACGATGCCTCATTTTCCTCAGCATGTCAAACCAGTCAAAATTGGCATAGCGTGGCTCAAACGTCTTCACAATCTCCTTGGTGAACAACTCTCCGTCCTCGGGCACACTCGGGTGATGCCTCCACCGCAGCGCGGTGATATTAGTAACCCTGTCGTTGGGTTCAAACCGGACAAAGTAGTATTCTTTTGCGAAAAGCCCGCTCAATCGACCGAGTCTGGCTGATTCATCCCACGTCATGCCCCAGCGGAACCCGTACCGCTCGCTTCGAATCAGCTTGAACGTGTCTGCCTCTCTCCCCATGAAGGAAATTCGCAAAACGCCCGAATCCTCCTTGTGCTTGATGTCGATAAAAAAGTTGCGCAGCCGGTTCCAGTACCGTCCGGCGTACGACGCCACGGGCACGCGGGAGGGATACTGCAAATGCACGTCGTGCTCGGCAAGGTCCTTTGTCAGCTGGTAATGTCTCGAGGTGCCATTTTCCGCTTGTTCCTCGGCGACTTTGGCGTAGTCGTGAGCATTGTCGAGGTTATCGAACAAGACCTCGGTGAGCAGCTCTGCAATCCACTGCGCACCATTGGTAAAACCTGGCGAGTTGGTAAGAACCACAATGGCGCTATCGGTTTCCGGGAAAATAATAGCACACGATGCGTACCCAGGGACCAATCCCGAGTGATGGATGGCCAGGCGTGATGGGGCACCAATCCCGACAACCGGGTAAGATTCCGGAAGCATTCCGTCGCTAAGCACGTCAAGTTTGCCCGGCAGCTGCGTCCTCGCCCATCCCATGCCATATGTGCGCTCTCTCAAAAACTGCGATGGGCGCTGCACATGTTCCTTCCACATCTCTGAGACCCCTGTCAGGATGGGGAGCGTGGTGGATTTGGGTTCGGTATCCGAATCAAACATGATTTCTCGACGAGCCACAGTGAGAAACTCGTCGTACAGCTTCAGGAGATCTATGACGGTACTCCGGATCCCTAGAGTTGTGCCCATGATGATGCTATCGTTCTTGAAGAGCGGAGGGAGCTCGATGAAACCACCCTTCTCAAACGCTGCATATGCGAATGCCTCGTTGTCGGAAGACTCGTTTGCGCTGTGGAACGTTCTAGTCATCCCCAAGGGTTCGAGAATGCGCTGCTTGAGGTTGTCGCCGAAGGAAGTGTTGCTCACCTTCTCGATGACTTGGCCGACAATTTCATAGTCAAGGTCGTTGTAGTTCCATTGGCTCCGGAATGGAAAGGCCGCCGCCGCATCGTTCAACAGAGGTAGTGCCTCTGAACGAGGGATAAAGGGAGTGTTGTTGGATGCCATCCAGAGTGAGTCAAGAGACGCCAATCCAACCCGATGAGATAGGAGATCGGCCATGGTGGCATCGCCAAATTCGTCTGTCCTGTTGAATTTGGGCAGAATTGTGCGTAATTGGGCGTCCCAGGAATCGATCAATCCATCTTGAATCAAGGATGACACGACGGCGGCCGTCATGGCCTTGCCGAGGGCGCCAATGTAAAATGTCGTATCCTGATTGAAGGGCACTTTGGTTTTGACATCGGCGAAACCAACACCGCCCTTGTAGACGAGCTCACCGCCATCCAAGACCCCGTACGTAGCACCGGGGATTCTGCTCACATTGCAAATGCTCTGGATTATTGGCGCGAGAGCCGCCCATTGGGTCTGGTTGACCATGGCTTGGGACGGGACTGAGCAATGCGTTTAGGCAGGTGGCGATGGATGCTTGGGGCCTTGACAAAAGCAAGATTTGAATCGTTGATTGGTAATGTATTATTACAGTCACCTGGGCTGTCTGGCGGGGAATCTGGGTGTGCATTTATTTGATCACATTTCTGCATAATTCAAATTCCTCAGCCAAGGGAAATCTGAAGTCTATTCGGGTTGAATACTTTGACCTTGCAACTGTGCATACAAAGTGATCAAGCTTTGCAGATTCTTGGGCTCGCTAATCAGCATCGAATCTCAGACAAGGGGAAGTCTCCAGCTTTCGTATCACGGTCTTGCACCACCACGAAAATGACCTAAGTCATGAATTGACGCGCCCAGTCTCTTACCGGAAACGTGGTACCGAATTGTGATTTTGAGCGCTTCTATCCTTTGCATTCACATAATCCGCATTAAAATAAAACCAAGGACGATTTGAGACTGTGCGCAATTGAAATTTTAGTCAAAAAGATCCCCGAAACTGACTGAAAAGCTTACAGCAGCTGCTAGGTTTTCAGCGGGAGGTTTGTTTTCGTGGCTTGGGCCACTCTCTGGATGCTACATCTCACGGTTGCTCATGATGATACCCGAGGACAACAGATGTGAGAAACAATAGTTGTCAATTCCACATCACTGCTGGTTCTTTCCAATACCCAGCACAATCGCATCAAAATATTGAATTCGTTGATGTTTGAATATGTCATGAATTGAGACTAAGCTACCAATTCCTCCAGGTTCTGGTTTCAACCTCGGCTAACCATTCGTCGGCCAAACCATTTCAGGACGAGGCAGCCGTTAGTGGCAAGAAGGAGTACCGCAGCCGTTGGCTACGGAGCAAGAGATGCACTGCGTCATTTCCATGTTCATGCATGCGAGACAGGCGGCGCTCTTCTGGGGCGCAGCTTCAGCCACGGCAGCAACCATGGTGAAGACGGTAACAACGGCGCTGAAGAACTTCATTTTGAAATAGTGATTGAGCTGTGACGTTTAGTTAGATGTGTAAATGAAGCGCATTCGTGGATCATACCTGAAGTCGTGTTTGTGTTGTGAAAGTGTTTGAAGTGAGAGGTGAGTGTTTTGTGAGATGTTGGTGATGTTGGTGATATTGTAGTTCTTGGAGGGAGACTCTGGCATTTATAATCCGGTGAGATTCACCTGAAGTCCTTGATGCATTAATCGTCTAAGCATGCATCAGCCATTGCCGAGCATTGCGCTCTGCGGGACCCCAGCGCATTCCTCTCGAGAGCATGTCGCATTGAAAGCAAGACGCTTAATCTTGCCGGTGAATATACGGCTTTATTCCCACAGCCCCGAACGAGCCATCAAAGTAAAGCAATGTAGGACATCGGATGCTTTGGGTTTGGGCTGTAGGTCCGGGCTAGGGCGCTATAGCCTGGTTACACAAGATTATTTTTAGTTTGGGCGTTTCACGAGCCATCACTCTAGACGAGTCAAGGCTGAGGCCACCACCTCGTGCTCGACTAACGCCTGGTCTGCCTTCTTCTCGCATAGTCCAACTAAGCCCGTGCTAATTAAGACACTTGGGCACAGACTTTGCCCGTCAATTGATTACCCTGTCAACTCTAAATGCTCGCCTCGCCTCGCGCTTTGACCTAAAATTTGTCGCAAAACGGTTTGGAATGACAAGGGGCTCATGTCACTTTCTTTTTTGTGCGACGTCATTTTAATTTGTGTTGAAACAATTGGGCCGGAGCAAGCCGATTGGCTTGAATCGACGTCATCCATCATGTTTCAATCGGCTTCATAGTGCGCAGGAGTCAATGAACAACTAATTCCCAAACTCAAGGTGCTCTTTGGGGCCGTAGCAGGTCATCAGTGGAGTGTAGTTGTGACTCCTCTATGCTTCTCAGGCTTGACATTGGCACAGGCGTTGTGCGTTCTATTCTCCTACCGAATAGCCAAGCCAAAGCACCCCTCGTAATGCCTGGTACCACTCGTGGCCAGCTACTCGTTACGGCCATTCTTCACACGGTAATAGTGCTACCAGCAGCCAACTAGGGCTCTTGGAAAGTTCGATTCAAGTGCTGCATAACAGCCAAACATGTTAGGCAGTTAATGGGTTTCAATCTGATACTGTTAGCGGAGCTGGGTGATCCACTGTGATGCATGAAGATGAAGATGCTCTAAACGGGTTGTCGGCCTGGCCATCTGGGCAAGAGCACGGGGAGTTGGTGTTTCAAGTGATGAAGCAGCGAGCCTTGGGGCGGTCGAATGACATACCGCCCCAAGCGCAGTTCTTGGCCCCGTATTGAGCGAGGATGTTTTTTCGGCAGGCCAAGGACAAGAAGGATAGAAGAAAAAGGCTGGCATGTACTTTGGTGTTTTGGAGAATGATTTTGGTTTCGTAGACTTGTTCAATAAGCCCTAAGGTAACGCAGTGGCTGTAGTCTTTATTGGTGGATTGATAGGGCTGGTTTGAATAACGGCTATGCGCCAACCGTAGTCTATACTCTTTCCTCTCTCATGAAAATTGGCTCAAAGTAGCGAGCTGGAGCGCCATTGTGGCAGTGGATAGTGTGTATCAGTGGTTAGGGTTTTGCTGTTTTTAGAGGATAAATTTGACGGCATGGATTAGTCGTCTTTAGACAGCTTAACTTTATCAACAACCACGTTCATCCTTAAGGTCATCTATAGGGTAGTCGCTTGGGTGTTGCTGCCATTTCCCTCCGCAAAACCAGACACCACCAACAGACCCGATCGATAGAACCTGACCTTCAACCGCAGTGTATCATCAGCGACGTAGTGCAGAAAGATAATGTTTATGCTCGAACTATTTCCAACGCCTATCACTTGAATGGGCCTAGTATGTCAACCCGCGACGTCGAGGAAGCTTGTAGCTAGTCTTCCCGTTGCCCAGAGTAGTGGGGATGGTCATGCCTAATCCTTCCTCAAAATCCTCGACCACATAAAGCAGGGAGGTACAAAAATTGCCAAAGTAATCAGTGTTTGAATGGCTCCCATAATAAGCCACCCTTTATTTCTACTGCACTTTAGACTCTAGCCCTCCCAATCAGACAAAATGGCACTTATGTTCATTACGGCACCAGTCTGCAAGGGAATGAAAAGCAGTGGTATGGTGATCCAACTGCCATCTTCCTTTTCAGCGGACTGTCTGGAAACCTTTCCGTTGTGGCCTGCAGGATTGTCGGTGACGAGCCGCGTAGCGAAGAGGAGTGGAAAATACAGACCATGTTCCCTGCTGCTGTATACGCCGAGAATAGGTTCATTCTCCTCAGACATTCTGCAATGATTTGGGGGAACTCATCGAGGATCAGGCGTCATAGCTGTAAAGGAAAGCGGTAGCGATCGGACGCTGGAGACTGAATATACTGCAAATGACACGTCGACCAACTATAACTGCCCGGCTCAGCTACGTAGCACCACACCGCACAGTCCAATGCACTTCGCCCAAAACTAATGCAGTTGGTTGCTGTAATTGGCAACGACTAGTCATCAATTGCCAGCGCTGTGGCGCATGGCGGGTTGGTTGGTTGTGTTGGTTGCGCCTTGCATAGTCCGAAGGGTCCAAGCGGAGTGGTCAGTGCGATATCAGGTTGTGATAAAAAAGACCAAGTTGGAGAGCATTTATTTTTTATGATTCAGTATTACTGCTGTTTGAGGGAGGCATTAATAGTTTGTCTCGATGGGGCGTGTCCCTCCCTTTTGTCTGGGTAGTCTTTCTTCCTAGATAGCACAAGAATTGTGAAGACAATCAGACAAGACAATAGAAATCAATCAACTAAGATTTTTGTTCGAAATATGATCGCGAACTGTCGTGTTCGCTGTGGCATTACGTGGAAAACAGGCCATTTTCCCAGCAGTTTCAGTGAGCATTCACCCATTATGGCCTGGAATGAGCAAGCAAAAGGATATGTGGGCATTGGTATTTTATTTTATTGGACATTAATGAAATTATTTGGCAAAAATAAGAGAGGTCATGGCTCATCTAAGCCCTGGACCTCATATACAGTAAAGATGGACTGATCTGCAACGCTCCGTCCCCTCCACCAAGAAGTGATATGTTCCAAATACCCCCGGATCCTTTTTACGGATTTAACCAGTGTAGCCCCATCGAGGAGCATTGATAATGATACCGCACAGGCAGCCAGAGAAGATACCGGCAACGGGCAGGGTAATGATCCAGCCCATGTAAATCCAGGCAACCATGCGCCAGTTGATCGATCGCCATGTACCCGAGCAAAGACCGACACCGACGGTGGCACCAGTGATGCACTGGGTGGTGGACACGGGGAGCTCTGAAGAAATGATGTTAGCATGAGATTGTGGCGCGTAGGGATTCGGTATCACGTACTAAGTCGGGTAGCTAGAATAACGGTAATGGCAGAACCCAGTTCCATGGAGAAACCTCGCGAGGGGGAGTGGAGAGTCAGGCGGTTACCCAGGTTGCGCATGATGTTGTAACCATAGGTCCAGATACCGAGAGCAATGGCGGCACCACCAAAGGCACTGGGAGCACAAGTTAGCAAGGTGGGGTCAATACAAGGAAGGGATCAAAGGAGTCGACGTACAGAATCCAAACAGGGACATCCGACTTCTTGCCGGCAAGCTCTCCGGTGTGCCAGACTTGGTAGATGGTGGCGAAAGGAGCAATGGCGTTGGAGACATCGTTAGCTCCGTGGGTGAAGGAGGCGGTACAGGCGGTCATGACTTGGAGGAAGGTGTAGAGGTACTCGACGCGGTTGTCGTAGTGAGGGACGTTGGCGTGAATCTCCTCGAGGTCACCACTCAGGATGCCCTTCTTGTTCTGCAAGTTGACAATATCCTGATCGACACCCTTGAGGGTAACCCACTTGAGCCACCAAAACATGACGGCGGGGCTGTAGTTGGGTCCTTCGGGCTTGGGGCCAACAATGCTCTTCTTCTCCTTGGCCTGGACGGGCTCCACTTGGTCGGCAGGCGAGTCGCTGCGAGAGACCTGCTTGTTCTCGTCAACTTCGTCGGCACGCTCAAACTCATCGCTGCCGTGGCGGCCGGCGCGGCGAAGCTGGTCGAGTTCCTCACGGGTGAGGTGACCCTCGTAGAAATCCTGGATACCACCAGAAGCGCCCTCGGGCTGAGCAGGAGGCTCAGGTCGCTTAAGCAGCAGAGGACCGAGGGGAATGTGCCACCATCGAAGCTCCCAATCGTCCTTGATAACAAGACGGTACAGCCAAGGCACGAGGAAAATGGTCACGACGAGAGCCCATGCAGCACCGACGCCGACAATCATGCCAGCCGTCTCAGCATTGCTGAACTCAACCTTGATGCTGCCACCCTTCCAGACGATAAGCATGGTAAGAAGCGAAGCAGTGATGCCAAAGTAGACGGGGACAAGAAAAAGACCCTTCATGGCGGGGTTGCTGCGGAGCATGACACCGTACTTTGTGATGAGGAAAATGATGGAGCCGAAGGCACCTGCCAAACCAGGCGCGATGATCCAAGCCAGGAACACAGAGACGACACCCTCGCTGATGCCCTTGTCGAATTGGGCCCAGTGGATGCCATCGGTGCCAACAAGAGCGATACCCATTCCAATAACACCACCCATGATGGAGTGGGTGGTCGAAACGGGAAGACCGATTCTGGTGCACATGGTGAGGTAGAGGGAAGAGGCAACGACGGCACACATCATGCCAAGCATGAGCAGGGCGGGGTTATCTTCGAAACGATCAATATCGACGACCTTTGTTCGAATGGTATCGGCAACACGAGCGCCAACACCGACAGATCCTGTGAATTCCAAGATGGAACCCAGTGTCATGGCCTGGATGTAGCTTAGGGATCGGGACGAAACCGACGTGGACCAGGAGTTGGCGACATCGTTGGCACCTGGAGGGAATATTGATTAGCTTTGGAATAGTTTTACAATATGATGGAGAGGGCAGAGGCCACCGGTGTTGAGGTGATATATCAAGATCAAAGAAGAAGAGGGGCATGTATGAGCGCGCAAGGCTGTGACTACTCACCAATATTCCAAGCGTCCAGGAAGGCGAAAATGATACCAATGGCAAAAATATAATCATACTGATGGAGAGTCATGGCTGCGGCTGCTCAGGGGTGACCCGGCGGAAAAAGGCTAGAGCTTTTGCAGTCGGCCCAGCAGGGGATATCAACGTCTTCCAAAAATGAGAGTAGTGAATAGAAGACGGCTTGTTCTCGAGGAGAGAAGTGGTGGCACAGACATGATGCGACGAGGCGCGGGCCTTATATCAAAGGAACGCGACACTAGAGTAGGAGGTCTTGGCAAACAACCTTATAATTATGCTTCGTCGAGCCATTCAGGTCGCTGCATGCCCATGTCGACGAGTGGTGGAGGGCCGGAGGAGCAGGGACGGGGATCTTGGCGGCGGTACGCAGCAGGCTTACCCGGCGGAAGATTGGTGTGCGTGCAAGGGAGCTGTAGGCGGGCTCGGTCAACCCATTTGGAAGGATTGCAGGGGGATGCTCAGGATGGTCCGTCTGTGGCCGAGGGATCGCTCGTGCGCGCGTCCCGCAAGCTTGTTGGATGGGGGCGGCGGGGAACAGTTCCACAGATGCGTGGCCAAGACTCAGCCTTGGGCAGGATGCGAGGCGTGTGAGCCTTTCACAGGTTCGTCCGGGCAAGTACATGCATGGCCTTGGCGAAGCCATTGAGGGTTGGCTGTGATTACGGCAGCGCAAGCAAGTTGTGCAACGGCTTTGGAGGCTTCGCCGGGGGCGGGCAGCACGAGCGAGGACTAATTCCACTTGCTGGGCCGCGTGTCCGTAGCACGACGCCACCGGAGCGGCAGTCGAGTTGCGCCATGGCCTTGCAACCAACAGCACGCGGAGCTTTGGCCTAACAACGCGAGCATTACGAAAACTGGTGGGATCGAGAGCTGGCACTTTGTTGCGGCGGGGCGAGGGCACACGACCGTTTGGGCTGTTGGCGGCCCGGATGCAGGATAGCGTCCCGACAAAGGCCTCCTTTCTCCGTCGCGTCGATCGTGTTGTGAGCCAACGGCATGCACGTGTGATTTGTCGTGGGCGAAGTTGTGTGCCAACTGAGGTCGGCATGTCGTCGAAAAGGGTACGTACCGGCGCGGCTTGGCATGATTGTTGATCCCGGCCGAGCGCCCACACGCCAATAGCATCTCCGATCGATCCACGTGGAGGCTTTGGTTTGCCCTCGATCTTCTTCAACGCCGGCATGGGTGTGGCAGCCCGCGACAGGGCGCCCATGGCCAAGCGACAAACCGAATCGAACTTCTTCAGCATTTAAGTCCTTGGCACTTCCCCATCCGCTCTTGGCAGCCTCTTCTCGACTCTTGGCGTCTTGGAGCCCTGGAGAACCTGTGCTCTCTGTGGGCAATCGGCCGACTCTCCCATGTTGCGAACCCATGGCATGATTGCATTTCCCACGCACCATCTTCGTCGGCACGATGCCTTCGGCCAACACCACCACCGCCGTCGCCGCTATCTGCCACACCGTCTTGGCAGCCATCTCGCCTCCAGTCCTCGACCCTCCTTGCGTCTTGCCAAGTGTACTCGCCCTTCTTCCCCAGGCCATCCGCAGCCCGCCCTTCGCGCACGTTGGCCCTTGACGCACAGGAGGACCCTTTTTTGACGCCTCCAACCCGCACTCGACGTCGTCTGGATGCCAGGTTTCGGTCACTCAAACGGGCGTAGTGCCCGACGCGCTGCATTGGACCTACCAGCATCAGTCTATTTGCTCTTCAGCCCAGCGGCCTTTTGACGTCTCCGTTCTTCTTCTGGAAAAGGGACAGAACAAAGTCCCTTGTCTTGCGCATTCTTCATTTCAGCTAGAAATGGCTGCGCCGCGCGTGACCTCCCGCATGCTGCACAAAGTACGCCTGACTCTCACTCACTTGTGCGCCTCGCAACCTAAGTCTGTACAACTGGCCACCAAGAATGACCTCACCGTGGGGTTGCAGCAGCACAAATCTTGTGCACATTTCTGGTCATTTCTGCGTTCTATCCGTCGCCTACGCCCACATAGGCAGCTGAGTAGGCTGCTATCGCAAATGGATTCCACACAGGCCCCACGGACTATCCTCTTGGCCAGCTCCATCATCGCTCTTAGCTCTCCTCTGTCCCGAACACGTTTTTCAACCGGCGTAAATGATTGTTTCCATCCCACCCCGTAGCCATCTCCGTAGACCGAAACCGCCGAGAGGGTGCAAACCAGTTCATAGCCAAGCAATGCGGCCTCTCCGATAGGCCATCCAAAGCTTGGCAATGTTGCATTTTTCATGATCCGATCGGAGCCATGTCATGGGCCAAACCTCTGTGGTCTCGCTTACTTGACCATCTCTTGGCAGATAATCCCGGCCTTGCCCGACACATGCAGTGCAGACCACCCTTTCCAGCGTATGAACTGTCTGGTCCACTGACGTTTTGCTATTTTCAGTCCAAAAGCAATTGATACCATTGCGTTTCTTTAAAGTATATAATGTCATCATTGTGATGTTAAAATAAAATATTTACGCTCAACAAGGATAGCAAGTCTGCATATTGTAAACCATTAACACTGCGCGCACGTCTACGAATATATAGAACTGTAAAATGCACAAAGGGATTCCAGCATAAATTGAAACTTTGTGATCCAATACCAACCAAGTAACCAATCCGGTACATCGATACCAGAGCATATATATATCTCTACGACCCGTACGCAGGAGACAAACAAGACTACGATGACTTAAAATCTCTTCACCGATTGCTACTGATATTCTACTCAACCACCAGAGCCCTTCCACAATCTTGCAAGCGAACAAACAGCAACGGAAAAGATCCAAACAATGAATCAATCCAACAGAATTTTTGCGACTATTTTCCAATTCGCGCGCGACCTGAAGGCGTCCCAGACACGCAAGGATATGTGACAAAACACACTGAACAAAAGTGGAGACGAAAGTCGATCAGCGACAGGGGAAGCGTGATAGTAGCGCGCAGCATCGAAAGCTAAAAGGGCCCGAGACGCCGGAAATAAGGTCGCGGTAGTTTCCAAGTGGGCTAGACTAAATTTTGGTACCCAAGTTCATCAACGAGATTTGAAGACGCAGAAATATTCCGTTCCAAAAAAAAAAAACCATGAAACTTGGCTAAATCCTGTGGACCTGAATTAGGTCATTGCAAGCCAGTCATGTTTTTTCCGGTTTTACACAAGACTTGCACACAGGCGTCTTGTTGTGTCATTTCATTTACTTATTTCTAACAGAAAATTGGTTCAAACAAATCAAAATATAAAAAATAATTTCGTTGTCCAAGACGCTCTTGATTGCCCAGCAATTCTATGTAACCGGACCTACCCTACAGGGCAACCTAGCAGGTGTTCACCAAATAGGAGTATTGCCGGCGCTTATTTGGTGATTGGCCCCCATGAAAGGTTTTAAACCCAAAACCGGCAAGAGCTTCTGCAGACTGGTTTCGTAGTTTTGAGCGATTGAACGCAGTATGACTTTAGAATAGCTCCCTTCTCTGTAAATGCCTTTCTATTTTTTTGGCTATGAAGAAAGAGGCCAGACAGGCTGGGGGCTATAGTCTCCGCAAAAACCAGTGTAATTTGCTAGTTGCAGGAGTGGGACGACTCTGCCTTGCCGTCATCAGCCACCAACTGGATACTGCTTATGAGAATTTGATTGCTGAGCGGTATGTGTCTGAATTTATGGTTGCAGGGACGGGAGGCCTCGTGGCAGCCTTGGCTTGCCATGGGATTGTACATGTGCTGCGTGAAGGCACAGCTATGATGCCATGGGAGTGGATTTTATGCCTTGCCAAGTTACTCCCTGCTTGTACATGCAGACGTGGTGGGTGTGAAAACTCAACTATCTTGATGTGGCTTTGGGGCTGATAGGTATTGCTGGTGATTGGCCGTAAAGTGCAAAAACAACAAGACGCGTGTTCAGCTGGGCTTGATCTTATCAGAGCCATACCTTAGGGCGCTAGGAAAAAGAACAGAAGCAAATCAACGGGGGTGTTCGGCTCCTCAATAGCGCGAGTAATAAAAAGCTCTCCCGTATTTCACCGTGCGAAGAATAGTGAAGCCGAGCCATAGGAATAGAGTAAAGTATATGAATGAGTATCTCAATGAAAAATCGCGTGAGCTCAAGCAGCATTGTATCTCAGCCGAGTTTGGCTGCACTCTTGTGGGCTATGCTACCACCAAATCCCGGGCGGGTTAGTTGCAAAAAGCCACCTGTAGCATTTGCGAAATCCTCCCAAGCCGCTGTGCGCTCTTGCAGCGGGACCCTTTCCGCGATGTGTGATTGAGGCTGCATCTTGCCCAATAGAAGAAAGCCACGACAAGGTGCTGGCGCCCACAAGACATCTGGCCAAGAGGTATCATAGCCCCCAATTCTTGTCAACGATTCCCCAGTCGTGCACTTTTTCCATTTCCCTCGGTGGCTGTCAATCATTCCTAGGCAGCAGGAATATATCCCAAGGATAAAAGCAGAGTAATTTCCTACCCACCAAGTACTAAATAAATTGACTCTTCTACATAGTAACGAGACTTGGACCCGAAAGCAAAATGCACGAATCGCTATTCTCCTACAACCTAAGCAGACCATATCCTTTCAAGTGGTTTACTCCCGTCGTCATTGTTGGGGGATTGTTGATCACAGTCTTAATAACAGTCCTTAGTGTTGCAACACAAGGATATGAATTGAGGGCATCATACCAATCTGATCCAAACACCACAACGCCAACACTCTTTTCTCGCTGGCCATCCTTTTTAACTGCCAACACCATCAAAACCTGCTCAGCAACTGCTGTTCCTCTTGGGACGGAATTCTATACCAACAACTCGGCATTGAGATATACTGTGTCTGGCATATCAAAAAGCAATCATGGAGGTGGCGAAAATAGCCTAATGGGCTCCTTTCCTTATCAAAACAATGTCCTCCAGAACTGTTCCATCGACCTGGTTACCGTTACATTCTTGAGTGTTGAGCGGACTCCAGCACAAATCGCCAACCAACAGTGGGGCGCGACTTTGAATGCCTGGATAGGTTGTACCATTGAAACCTCCGAAGGTTGGTTCAATGTGGATTTGACCACGGAGTATGATTTCAATTCGAAGAGCCAGTACGGAATAAACTCGACCCAGTTTGTCGGTCGAAATTCTAGTGCCAGTGCTAGCCTATGGTGGGGAGAATCCCTTTTGGGCTGGTATTCAATCCGAGCAACTAGAGATATGAATGTTGCCAATGAAAAGTTCTCAGCAACAAATAGCCCCATTTACAAGGGGGACATCGGCTTCACTCGCAGCAATCCCGACCGCTCTGCCACCAGTGATATTGAATCGCTTGATTTCTTTGTTGCAGGCTGCAATTTTCTGCCTTTTCGGGATAAAGTCAATACCCCTGTATGGTTCTGTCACCATGAGGGTATGGGCAATCACGATAAAATCTCCAATCTGGCCCACGCCGCCGAGACCGATATCTTGAAACCACTTCCAGGGATATGGATCTCTAGCGATAGCTTGGCCAAGGTCTTTTATTTTACGTTATTGGCAGACCTTGGCCAAAACGCAACTGACCCGAACATTCTTGTTGACCCAGGCTTGCTGGAATACTTCAGCAGAAACATCACGGCTATTGATGATGATACGCATAGGGCATACGGCGACAACTTCTACAAGGAGAATCTCCCAGGTTTAGCATGGAGCCCATTCGAGCCATCGGATGCTTCAAACTCCCTGCTCGGAATCCGTCCATCTGTGATTCGAACAGATTATTTGTGTCAGGAGCCGCGTCTGAAAGGGACATCATCGTTGGTATTTTCTGTCATTGTTAATAATATCGTCTTGCTCTCTACTATTTGGAAGCTGTTCAAGTATATTATCGACTCTTTCTTGGGTTCAGAACGGATGGCTTGCGAGGGCTGCTTGCAAAATGCCCCGAACGAGCCCGACAAGTCCATGTCTGATGACTACCAAGATGATCGCTCCAGAAAAGATTCCCCCGCTGGTAAATCTCAAATTGTTTATAAGTCTGTGAATCAGTCCGAATAAGAATATCTTTACAATGGAATAGATTAATAGTGGTGGTCAATAGATACGAGATTTGTTTTGAATATGTGGTTTTTCTTTTTAGTTTAGAATGTGTAAATGAAAGAACAGCTTATAGGGAATGCGTGCGTAATGCTATATTCACTCTGTTGATTGCTGGAAGTTCACCTGACGCCAAGATACTGTCGTGACTCTTGGGTATGCTCCTAGGTACAATACACGATTCAGGAGCTTCGATAGCTTGCTGTTCAGTTCCTCTTCATGCTGCGTCACCTCGAGGCAGCCGAAGCCCTCTTCCAAGACATAGACACTGGTGAAGGTACAAGTTGCAATAGCAAAATATTTAGCACAAACAGCCGCAACGCTGTTGAGGCCCTCAACAACACGCCCTACCTGGCCGTTGTTGCGTTGCTGGCCAATCGCATACCACCCAACAGCACATGCAAATACTGCAAAAAATCAAGAACAAAGGTTCAAAGTCAGTGGTTTGATTAACATAAGGCACAGTTTTGTGGCTGATGACGCGCTTGACAGCAACTGCAGAAACAACAACGGAAATATCTGGACCGTCAACCAGCGTGAGATTTTAGGCGGGCTTGTCGGCTATCGAAATCTACATTGCTTGTTGTGTTTGATAGTTTCAGAACAGAATTTTGCCTATTTTTGTATCATTCTTTGGACAATTAATTTTATTGATTTTGTTCAATTCATTGTTCATAGAGTGAGCGAAATGTTTGTGGATCCGCTGTCAGTAATACAGAATCCCGTACACTAATTAAGCACCCCTCCTATTCTGCCAGCCATAACCGCCTTGAGTATACATAGGTTATAACACAGCTTACCCCAGCGTATCCTATACTCTTATCCTACCCAATTTTTACATTACTGGGCCGGTAGGCAGAGCAGCACTTCCGAGTAAGCTGGCACAAAATTCCAAGTCTCCTTTACCATGTCCAACATGGAGCGCTTCGAAACTTTGCCCAGCCGGATGTGTGAATGCTGCAAAACTATTTTCAGCGCCCAAAGAGAAATGGGTCGTAGCGTGAATGGCAATGAGGAGTTGGCATTTCCCATGCCGCATACCAAAAACACTTTGGAGCTCTCATTGTCTGGGGGCTGCCGCCTATGTTGGAAGATCCACGCTGCTATAACTACGGCCGTGCAGCGAGCGGCGGATGGGTGGTACGGTTGGGACGAATGGGCAGACTGGCTCACGCTGAGCAGCGAGGAGCCGGCAGGGCTTTTCGGCATGTTTGCACCGGGCCTGAATCAGTACGACGCGAACTTTTTAGTTGGGCGCCCGCCGAACGAGAAAAAGAAATATGCCGATGTTGGGTATTTGCAAAAGGTGACAGGTAAATTCGGCCGAGTGGATGTGGTCGACAATAATGACGCTAAAATTGTGGGCAGGCGATATTGCGCTCAGTAATCGAGTCAATGAGGCCCAGTATATGCGCGCCACACGCACCGACTCCCAAGCATCTATGGATTGTATCCGCTCGTGGATTAGAGATTGTGACGGGAACCATGATTGCTGCCCGCAGAACATCGATCACTGGGCCCCTACTCGACTGATCGACGTCGGGGCGGGCGATGAACCGCTCCGTCCTCGCCTAGTCGTCACTGCCGACCTCCCAGGCCCTGTATCTTGGTTCACTCTCAGCCACTGCTGGGGAAGAACGAAGCAAGTAAAGTTGCTCAAAGAGAACATGGAAGAATTCCTCCATGAGCTTCCTCTAGACGACCTTTCGCAAACGTTCCGTGATGCCCTGTACGCCACTTGGAAGCTCAAGGCGGTACGGTACCTGTGGATTGATTCTCTTTGCATTATTCAGGACAGTATCGAGGACTGGAACACGGAGGCTACGCAAATGTACAAGACTTACGGCCTGTCCAGGTGCACCATATCTGCAAGCCACGCTGAGGATGGCGCGGGCGGCTGCTTCTCCTCGCGGGAACCGCGTTCTGTATACCCATTGCTGGTCCCCTCGCCCTTTGAAACAGATGAAGACGCACCCGAGTTTCTCCTTCACTCAGAAATGTTGGAGTCTGATTGGCGGGCAAATGTCCTGCAGAGCCCTCTATACCAGCGCGCCTGGGTAGTCCAGGAACGGCTTCTCTCGCCGCGCACCCTCTACTTTTGCAGCCGTCAAATATTCTGGGGCTGCGGCGCCGCCGAGGCCAGCGAAATGTTTCATACAGGCTGGTCGCAAGACGCTCCCCTGTGGGGCTTTGTGGGAGACCGGAGACGGTTCGTGGATCTGCTGAGCAAGCCCGACTACATCGAGAGGGGGCGAGCGCGAAAGTGGTCCGAGACGGTCGAGTTGTATTGCAAAACGCAAATCACATATTCAACAGATAGACCAGTTGCGTTTCTGGGCATCGTAAATGCCATGGCTGAGGCTCGCCAGATTGCATGTGCTCATGGCATCTGGCTTGACGAGGCGGCTCCTTGGAACCTGCTCTGGTCTCCCGAAAAGAAGCCTGCTTTCCGACCAGAGCAGCTGTTGGCGCCCAGTTGGAGCTGGCTGTCGCTCAATGAGCCCATCCACTCCTTCAATCCACACGGAACATCTAGTTCTGCTAGGAGCACGGTGCTCTCCGTGTGCACAGTTGGATCTCCCGAGAGTTCCGGCCCATTCTCACCCGATCGCGATAACGGGCTAGTGGTCAAGGGTCAGCTAAAAGTCGCCTGGTGTGATTTAAACAAGACTTCAGAGCCAAGTCGCTACTCGGCGTACTCATTTGCCGGTCAAGATGCGGAGGATGTAGTAACACTACCGTCGCCCGTATCAGTCAATACACACATTGCGAATATTCTCGTATCGGCGGTGGAGCACCGCTTCGCTCCCTTCGAGGATGAGACTCACCGCAGAAATGAAATAGGGGGGTTTGACATTCTGGACTACAAGCCAACCAGTCGTGTGGCGATATGCCTTCCTCTTGTCGACATGAACGTGAGATTGCCGAGGGTTGGCGGATTAATTCTTGAACCTGTTCAAGAGACACCATGGGCAAGATGCAGCGAGGGCTCCGAGCCACTCCCAGTCTTTCGCCGGGTGGGTCAGTATCATTCCCACTTCAGTGATAAGAAAAATGTATGGGTAGCGGGCACCGAGGAGATTCAGTTGATTATTATCTAAGAGTATCGAATCAGTTGCTAGAGATTTTGACTATGATTGATAGTGTCGATATTATCACTTTGCAATGAAATCTATTCGTCAGTGAGCTTTGAGCCGCAATTTAGGTGATACCATTGTGGAGGAGGGTTGATACATGCATGCCAGCATGGCTTTGTCTCTCAGATTTCGATGGCCTATTCAACCTCAGCTCCACCTTGCATGAAATTCCGTAAACTATAATGGCATTTTTTCCGAGACTCAAATTTTGCGAGAGCCTTGGAGACAGCTTCATCACAAATGGGCAATGCTGAGAGCGCCTTGTAGCTGACTAAACAAAGATTCGAAGCGCTGTGAAACTGCTGCAGTACTTGCACAGCCAGATGTCTGTTTCGATGTCACAAGGGCTTTAAAGAGACATGTCATTTAGGAGATGAAGGAAGAAAGAAATGCAAAAGATGGGCCCGCAGGCGATTTATCAATTATCTAGTTTAAACCACGAGTGACTGAGTAGATCCTTGGCACTAGGACGCTCGCCAGGCTCGTAGACAAGAATTCTAGACAGCAAGTCGTGTAACAAAGCAGCTTCATGCTCAGCGATCTTGGGCAACGCCTCAATAATTGGGTCGGTATACTCTCCATATCCATCCAGATAGACCCCATTAATCTTAATTGCACTGGGTTTCCAGAATTTGTGGTTATAGTAAGATGGGTAAGGGGTGTGCTCTTCTTCTTGAAAGTCATATTGCTTCATCTTTACTGGTTTGGCATTGAACAACTTATCCCGTTGAAGAACCTCGGCGTGCGACTTGTCCCAAATTTTGTCAATCCATTCATGAAGCGACCGCTTTCTCTCAGGGTCGCATAGAGTTTCTCCTTCCGCACAATCCAAAGTCGGCCACCCGTCTTCGTCGAATAGCAAAGGGCCCCAGGAGGGAGGCGGATCTCCTAGGTATTGCATGCAGGTGAAGATGACATCAGCGGGAGTCGCAATATCAACGGGCGCAAATGGTCCCTCGCCAGACCTTGTCCGCATGACTATACTGATGAGGGCCCAAACATCACTGGCGGGGCTTGGGGCCCGTCCAGCAGCAACCTCAGGCGCCATGTACTCAGCCGGAGTGCCAAGAATCTTTTCTGGCGGCGATAAACAAGGAAAAGCCTGGTCAAAGTCGATAAGACTGATCTTATCTGTGACGACATCTGATGCCGAAGAAAGGAAGTTCAGTTGTTTGACAATATACCTGGGAGCCTCCGGACCGGGAATATCGCCTCGTTCTGTTTCAAGCGGCGCTGTTATTGGTTTTCCGAAAAGGCGATAAATATCATGTTCGTCATAGGCATCAAGGCTTTTGATTTGCAAAACAATATTCGAGGTGGTAAGGTCTGAATAAAGTAAGCAGGGGTTCCAAAGGTGAAAATAACATTGGCTCGACACATACCTCCGTGGCAGACTCCTCGAGCGTGCAGGTTATCAAGCGCCTCTACAACTTGAAAGCATATAGAGCGGGCTAGCTGGGGTTGAATTCTACTTTGTAAGTTCTGGGAGAGTTGGTGTATGGATGGCCCCAAAACTGGCAGAACAAGACACAGATGGTGCCCATTAGGACCATCAAAATGAAAGCAATGTTGATAGGTGATGAATCTGGCATCGTTGCCGTACTGTGAGATAATGGCATCACTTCGCTCCATCTGGGATTTGACCAAGGCCGACTCCTTGGCAACCACAATCTTCAGAGCCACCCAGACTTTATTCCGAAGGTCGCGTGCAAGCCAAACTGTTGAGAACCCACCTGCTCCTAATTTATGGACTATTTGATAACGGCCATCGCCGTACCGGTCCCCAATATGAACTGGGTGGAAACCACCTGGCCGGTATTTCTCAACGTCTTCAGTATCGCCCAAGCCGGGCAGAAGGTAGCGGAATGAGTCAGAAAGATCCCCGTCGCTGGGGCAGATGGAGTTCATTTCTTCAGTCAAGTCTGGTATGTTGTAGGTATAGGGCCAGACTCAGGAGGTGGCTGATGTTGTCACACTCACAGGTGGTCTCGATGCGTGCAATGGGGCTCAGTAGGTGCGACTTGCGTTTTGTTGGTCGATGCCAAGTGGAGTTTTTAGAAAGGCACGTGATAGATAGATCAAAGACCACCTCCAAGCCTCAACGAGAATCAGTGATGTGCGGGATCTAGGGCTTGTTCGCCATGGTGGCATGTCAAGATGCTATGCAAACCATGAAAACCCAATTTTGGAAGCTAATTTGTGAATTTTGGTCCGCTGGGATTAAATTCAACATGTGCATACGACCTCGCTATGATTTATGTGGCTCATTATGTTCATGCTCAAAAGCTTTCTGTCATTGCTAATGGGGAACCTTTGTTCAATGAAATACTTGGTGTTTTGCGAGCGGAGATTAGGAATTGGATGGACCGGGGAGAGCAAAGATACTACGAAGTCTTACAGTACAGCTACGAACTGTACTCCCCACTCCCAAGGCGGTTTTAAGATTATCTCAACTGAACAGCTGCTTCAACTGAAAAGAGGCGCGAGCTCGTACTCATATTATGGGTGAGAAAAAAAGCATTGCCGCCAAGACGTATACATACTTCCTCCCATTACTCCCCTCGATCCAACGTGGTCAAATTCTTGCGACGCCCAATGACAAATCCACCAAGTTCCGAGGTTGCTACAGTGGATGGCCAGGGTCTAAATAGTGGACTTGGCTGGGAACTGAAGCCCTGTGCGCTGGTGCATGCCCGAAATGCGACCGGTAAAGGCACCCGGGACCGGACCGGATTCCGCGGCCAAGGACAGCCCGGCCCAAAAGTATTAGAATCAGTTTCTCCTCCTGCTTCATTTTGACTCTCTTCATCCCATCTTTGCCAGGCGACGCAATATTCTTGCGAATGCGGTATCCAGTCCCGCGCCGACAATAGAACTGCTCCCTGAATCGCAGCTCGTGTGTAGCCTCGCTTGCGCTGGAACATCAAAATGTCGCCCCCCAGCTTCACATCACAAGCCGCAGGAAAGGTGTCGTTTGGGAGAGTCATGAGAGCGTGAGAAAAAACGTGGTCCGATTTCGAATGAAGTCATCTGACTTTTTTTCTTCTTCTTTTTTTTAGGTGCGATGACTGCAGAAGGCTCAAGGAAAAGTGCATAGGTGGCGCGCCCTGCGACCGGTGCAGAAAGTCGAGTCGGGCATGCACATTCAGCGACGCCTTCAGACGCACCCGGATAACGAGGCCGGCGACAAACGGGGACGCTCTTGGGGCCGCTGCATTTAACCCGGTGACCTTTTTCGACGTGGAGAGGATTCGAAACCTGGAGTACCTCGTGCAGCATTACACGGGCGTCGAGCAGTGCAACAAGCGAAACCTCCAGCAGGCGGCCCTAAAGACGCAGTCCGAGTCCGCATCGGGCGACTCGATGGAGCGTGAGGCCATGGAGTGCGGGGCCCAGGCCAGCAGAAGGGAGCCTGCGAGCATGGCTGAGCCAGCGCCGGGAACTGGTACGAGCGCTGTGGAAATAACTCTGCAGAGAGAGAGAGAGCCCTGTTCTGGTCTGACTTTTGGCAGGTCTTCTCAAGGAGCTGTCCCACCAGCATTTCGCCCACCGGGTGCGACAGGAGGTGCTGGGCGACGCAAAGGAACCTGCAGATTATGTACGAATCCCTGCGAGCCCATATCTCTGATCAATCGCCATGACTAACACCTCTCCTCCGCACCTAGAGATATGAACCGAACGCGGCAGGCGAGGAATCTCAACACCCAGAGCCTCATTCGCGCCACATGTTGCTCGATGACGTAGCCTCGCTTTTCCCGCCCGCCGACACCGTCTTCCACCTGCTCGAAATCTTTTTCGAGTTTGTGCAGATCAACTACTTTTACCTCGACGAGGCCACTCTAATCCAGGGCCTCACCGATTACTTTTCCTACCCCAGGGATTTGCATGTCAGAGACGCGCCATGGGTCTGCACCGTCCTCATGGTGTGTGCCATCAGTTGCCAGTTTTCTCACCTAGATTCCAAGATTTCAAAAATCAGTCAGCCCTACGGGCTACGCCGATTCAACCAGGGCAAAAATGGCATCGAGCACTCGGTCACCAATGCGCTCGCCTTGGCTTTGTACAATAAAGCGTGCAAGCTGATTCCAGATGTCTTGGCCATCGCGAGCATGGAGAGTGTGCAGGCATTTGTCTTGCTGGGCGTCTATGTCCTGCCTTTCGATTCCGCAGGGCTCTCGTGCAACTATCTCGGAATGGCGGTTAAAATCGCGACTCAAAATGATATGCACCATACTATCCAGGGTGCCTCAAATAACCACAAGGCCGAAATTAGAAAGCGGACCTGGTGGACGGCGTACACGTTGGAAAGGTTGGTGATGGCCTCGGTCTCTGGCCCAGTGAAAGCGACTGACGTTGGTTTTAGATTCATCTCATTGGTGCACGGGAGACCAGTATCTATTTCTCGTTTGGAAGTTACCATTGACCTCCCTGTGGATCTGCCAAGTATGGTTACCCCCGGACGCACGAATGGGATCCCAAACACTATCGCCGCCTTATCTATCATTCGGATGATGGAGGAGGCTCGAGAGAAAATGTAACCCCCCACCCCCACCTTGACATGAACGAACAGACTAACCTTGTCCTACAAGTGTGGCGCTAAAGAACCCTGACAAATCTCAGTTCACCACCTTGTTGCAATCTCTACGAGGGTTCAAGGATCAGGTACAGAACTACTGGGATCAACTCGCTGAAACCACGCCGTGTCGGGACCTTACTCCCCAGAAGCCGCTGTTTCGATCCAACGTTCAGCTTTGCCTTCTATATCACCTCATACACGTATTCATCGGCAGGTCTTTTCTATTCCACGAGGTTGAACCCAGCTCCGATGATTCTGAGAGTCCGAGCTGGTCTTCGGAGCGCAACGAGCTCATCGAGGGCGGCATGGACAGCGCCGTGAGCATCATCGAGCTATGCCAGCTACTTCGAGACGAGTTCCTGTCGACAATGTCATCATTCATCGAGCTCACCTCATGTAGCGCTGCAACATTCGCCATTGTAGCAAGAAGAACGACCAACGACGGACCCAAGCTCAGAGAGGCTAGTAGCCGGGGCCTGGGCATCTTGAAATACATGTCAGGAGGCACATTCTCTCGATGGGACAAGAAGTCCATCGGGATTCTACAGATGGCACTTAGAAAGCTCGACGGAGATGACCAAGGGCCATCTTCGGGGCCAGGCGACAATGGGTACGCCTTATTCCGGGACTGGGTGGCGCAACAAAAGGTGATTCCGACCGAAATGTCCATCCTGCCAGGGCAGGACTTCAGCCTTCCCTTGCTGATGGATTGGACTACCGAGTCAATATCTATTGGGGGTAGCAAAGGGAGTCACGGCTCGCACAAGTCGAACCGTGCCCCAACGAGCAAGCCCAACAACTCGAGGGAGGTGGAAGAGTGGCCTCAGTACGAGTTTGAGTAAAACATTAATACATTATTACGTCTACTTCTATGCATTGAAAGTTTCTAGCTCCGAGTGAGGATGTATCTTGCAGACACGACATTGTTCACGTCAAAAGCTTTGTGCTTGTCTGCTATCTCAGGCCCCGCAGTGTGTTTTGCTTTTGCCGAGATCTGATGTGGAGCGGTGATGGGGTGCTCCTCCTGCAACTAACGTCGAGTTAGATAGGTCTGCTGTGTTGATAATACTCTGCTTTCATAGAAGAGCGAACATTGAAATGATCCATCCAATAATAATTCTAAAATAAATAATTAGAAAAAAATTAACAAGAAAAACAAATCACTGACGGAATTTGCGTGGCTTTGCCAACTCTCACATCGCCAAGACCGGGCAACACCGCTATTCCATTCCCGGGCTGCACGTGAGTGGGGAAGAGTGCCGGTCACCGGCAACCCCGGTATTAACTACCAGAACCAGCGGCGTATAGGCAGTCTGAAGCGAGCAAACCAAATGCTGGTGATTTCACGTCCGTCACTGCCCTCAAACTTGCCCAGGCACTGTGACTGCTTAGTCATCAGGCCGCGGACTGGCTGCATGTTCCTTCACGAAAACGCCAACATGAGTAAATTGTGAAAAGATTATTCCACTTTTTGATGCCCTGCTTTTTCACCAGATTCTAGGCTCTATCATCAAGGTTCTGGCGCGGCGCGGCGGTCTAGTCACTTGAGCCAACATCTGAACGCGAAGCAACGGGCCGATTTTAAGAGCCGCCTTCTAAGCCAAGACCTTGCTTCTACCAGTCGACCAATTTACAGAGCTAGAATCATTGTGAGCGTGAAATGTTCTTTCATATCTTCCATTGAATTGTGAAACCCCGACATGCCTTCATTGGCCATGCACCGATATAACACCCTGGTTGATAACTCATCTGAGATGCGCGTCATGCACAAATTCTTCCAGCTATCAAGATGCAATACGGCCATGAAATTGCTTTTTACTCAGTCCCACGTGCGTTGAAAAATCGGATCACCGTTAAACGCGCAAGGATATTCAATTTTCACCAAAGTACGGATGATTGTGATCAATGTACACCATCAAACAACAACATTGTCGGCTACCTTGTGAAGGCGCAACCAATTCACAATAAGATGATGCCGCGGGAAGATCTTGGTTTCTCGAATAAGTAACAAACTAAATCCCTACGCTTGGCTAGTAGACTCTTTTCTCCAATCTTTTTCTTTGTCTTTCTGAATACCCGTTATTCAGACCAGGCATGTATAGGGTGGCGGGAGTGGGGAAAAGTCCGCCGCCGCTGCCCAATATACCTGGAAATAAGATCGACCTGAAATGGAACCTGACGACCTAGACGCGCTGAATGGATTCCGAGATCAATTTGTTTCAAGGACCACCCCCCGGTGGCGGCAGCGGCTGGAGGTTCCTATTCCACCAAGAAACGCGAAGGGATGACACTCCACTTGATTTGGATAGAAAACTTGGAGGCCGCCCTGATGAATTAGCAATTGCCAGAGGAAACGGACGGTTTTGTCGGGCCGTCGGCCGAGCATTTCGTGTCACGCCAGAAAAGACCAGTCGCGTTAGAGAGCATGACTGTTTCATCCACTCGTGTTGGAATCGCCATCAATCATTGCTCAATTTTAGGCGCACTTTAAGAAACATCAAAAAGGAAGAAAAAACAACTAGTACAAACAAAGACTATTCTTTCATATTTTCTTTCTTGTTCTTGTCGGATTTCCGGCGTAAACCAACAGTGTGGGCTTCAACACGAGAAATGCCTCTAAGCGCCGCGCGCCCGTGACATCGGACGAGGTAATTTTTAGCACCAATTTTACCGTGACAGAGACAGCACACTTAAAATATTACATTATTTTTAATCTTACTTTATCAATACCAGCGAGGATCAGGTTTCATCCTTGGAAAATATCATTGGGCATGTTGGGTCCCCCCATGCCAGCTGATGTTTTAGAGGGTCTCATCACTTGTGGGGGTACCCGGTCAGCATACGCGTATGTTTTCCACTCCTTACGGGGAACGGTGACGGCGAGAGCTCGTGTGGTAGGTGGGCTTTCCCGGGCTGCTGAGGTCCCTGTTTGAGAATTCATCCCGCGTTCGAGGGCGATTGACAAAACCGGACGTTTCAAACCGCGGGCCGTTTCAGGTCCACACAGCGAACATGGGCCGACTTTGGGAAAATTCACCGAGGCACCTCATCGTATGCAGTATCCAGGCTTGCGTCACTCGGTTCTGGGGGCGGACATGTTGGCAGAACGAGGTAAGGCGTAGTTATCACGGAAACACAGTGACATACCTGCATACAGTGACATGCCCGCAGACAGTGACATGCTTTTGTATAAAGACGGGTGGGAATCTCATCCACCATCAACCTCTTGGCTTCTCATCTTCAGTTCCAACTCCCTCTCTTCTATTACTGCTTTCTCTCGTTTCTGACAAGCTGCGCTTCGTCATTCATTTCTCAACACCAGCTTCCAATCGACTTGGAACCTCAGTAATTCCTTTCATTTACCCAACCACAAAAACCAACCCTTCTTTTGCAGCCTACAAAAATGCAGTACCGAATGATCACCTTGGCCGCCCTGGCCCTTGGCTCCGTCGCCAATGCCATTCCCGCCAACCCGCAAACTACCAAGGCTCCCGACGCCAAAGCCAAATTGGCCAAGCGTCAGCCCGAGTCATCTGGAAGCAGTGTCCTGGACTCGGTCATGACCATCGCTGCTGGCGAGTCCTTTGACGGCGGTTATTATATGTACGACCGTGGTGTTGATTGCACCGGTCAAGAAGAGGGTGGAGACTCGGATGCTGTCTTCATATTGGAATCTGGCGCCTCCCTTTCCAACGTCATCATTGGTAAGTTAAGACCCATCGTTTGCACACAATGGCGCCTTAGCTGACTTTAATCCTCCCAGGTCCCAACCAAATCGAAGGTGTCCATTGTAACGGCGGGTGCACGCTCACCAATGTCTGGTGGAGTGCCGTGTGCGAGGATGCCTTCAGCATCAAGAAGCAGGAGGATGGCGAGACCACCACCATCAACGGTGGCGGTGCAACTGGCGCCGAGGACAAGGTGGTCCAGCACAACGGCGGTGGCACCGTTATTATCAATGATTTCACCGTGTCCGACTTTGGCAAGCTTTACCGTAGCTGCGGTAACTGTGACGATATGCCCGACCGTCACGTCCAGATCTCAGGTGGCTCAGCCAGCGATGGTAGCATTCTCGTCGGTATCAACTCCAACATGGGAGACACTGCCAGCATCTCCGGCATCACCACCAGCAACGTCGATACTGAATGCATGGACTTTGAAGGTGTGACTGATGGCAGCGAGCCTTCCGAGGTCGGCGAGTGCGATGCCTCTGGCTCTGGCACCAGCACTGGATCTTCTGGTGTCTCCACCACTGCTGCTGCCTCTGATTCATCTGCCACGACCCCATCCTCTGTCAGCGACGGCGATTCTAGCGATAGCGATGATGACTCCAGCAGTGACGACGATGCCGATGAGGATGATGATGAGGAAAGCTCCAGCGATGATGACGAAGATGAAGATGCGGACGAAGACGAGGATGCTGATGCCGATGAAGATGAGGATGAGGATGAAGACTCTAGCGACGATGATGAGGAAGAGGAAAGCGAGAGCTCTGACAGCAGCGACAGCAGCAGCGGAGGCTTTGGAGGATTTGGCGGCTTCGGTGGATTCCGTCGTCGTCTGTTTTAAAATGGGGTTGATGAAGATTGTGGTCTCTTAAAATGTAGACGGGTAAATGTAGCAACACATTGAATAAAATCTAGAGGTGGAAAAATCTCTCTGTCCCACTTCTTACAAGCCCGTGAGTTTGTGACTTGAAACTGGATTTATATCAGGGTGGCCTTGGGTAGTTTGGTGGATAGCAGTATGACCAAGGCTCACTTCGTTGTGTCTAGGCCATTTTCTGTGGGATGCAGCTCGCGGGCCATTCAACCCAGGACCAATATTCTGGCGGAATAGAGGGACGAACGGTGTCCACTATCTCTGCCACTATGGATTCAGACCACCAATAGCCTGATAGCCCGCCCATTAATAACGCGTTGTGATAAAGCAGGACCAGTGCAGGGGGGTGCTGTTCTTCAACAAGTTTGACAAAGTTGGTTGGAATGCGATATAGCCAGATCAATGACGCCACCACTTTCGACTCTACCAGCCTGTGACTCGACTGGTCATCTTTGGTGGAATTTTCCATCATTTCCATGAGGAAAAACGATTGGCGAAGATCTCGGAGAGCCTTGCTGTAGATTGCTGCATCTGGATGGCTAGTTCCAGATTCTATTTCCCACAGTCTACTAAGTTTTGCCAAAGCTTGATCTGACAATTGTCCGAGTGAGCTTCCCGAGACGCCGTCAATTTGATCATCCAAAATAGGAGAAAAATAGTCAAGCCACGAAGCCAATTGACCATTGGCAATCCAGGATTTTCCAAATTCCAGGATGCTCAAAACCCCCTGGAGGAGTCTTAACCACATAGATAGGTTGAAAGGTTGCCGGGACATGTTTCGATCCTTGGAACCTGGCTCCCTATTTTGCAAACTCTGGCTCACATTTGAGGCGGCGACAAAACATGAGGTGAGCAGGCCAAATGCGAGCAAGGCATCGCAGTTGTGCTCGCTGACATCTTCCATCTCACGATGCACATGTTGCAGGGCTATGTCATGGTGCTCGGCGGCGACACGAGAGAACTGATGTTTTGATGGAGACGGGGAGAGATATGCCAAGTGAAGTGCGCTGACGGCAAGGACACCGTGCATGAGAAATTTGTGGTGAAAGGCGAGTTCTATGACGACACTTGGCCAAAGATGCCGCGCAGAAGCTACATCGACCAATGTATGCGCAGTGAAAGTGGTGAAATGATGAACAAGGCGGAGATCGGTCAAGGTAAAGCTATCATCACCACTGGCGCAGACTGGGGGCATTCTGAAGAGAGCAGCCCGCTGGGGATGGGGGCGCCACGCCCTGGGCGGTGGAGCAGTGTACTTGAAGCTGCATTCTCGCGCGGTACGGATGCAATTGAAGCAGCTTGGCTTCTTTTCATCACACTATTCCGACAGTCAGCGGTGAGAAAACACATGACCCACGTTCAGTCCGGAGGCCAGGGGGGGAAATCCGGACTCGGAGTCCGAATGTCCGGCTTTTTGCAAATTGGACTGAGCTTGGGAACAATGCCTACCTTGACGCGCCGCTTCCTGCACTGAATGCAGCCGGTTCGAGTTTTTCGGGCCTTTGGTGCCTGTCTCTCCATGGATCTGTATAGATGCGTTGGAATCGGCAGCTGTTGAAGGGTTGGCTAAAATGAGTTTGGCTTCGTTGCGGGGAACTGCGACACATCCACGACTAGCGGCGGGGCGAGCTCAGACCGTTGCACTCGCTCCGCTCGCTCCGTGGTGATTATGATTGGCCAAAGATCTTTCGTAGGGGACCGTGACTGATGGTGAAGCCTGGCCTGTGTTGGATGTCTGTTCGCGTAGGTGTATATATTCTACTTCGGCACACGTCAATACGTAAAAGTTCTTTCAACACTCACACCACTTCCAACAGTTTCCATCTTCGAACAAGCTCCAAACCTCATTCCTAGCATTCCTCTAAAATGGCATCCAATTCTTCCCAGGAGTGGGCCAAGTATGGCCAGAGAAACCCAAATTACGAAGAGGTAGAGCCAACCACCCGCTTTTAAACCTATTTTATGATAACACAAGAAAAACACTATAGTTCTACAAGTTTTTGGACTTGACGCCTAGTCCTACCGGTGTAGCCGATCTCCGGGCCACTTACACTGCGATAAAGGCGGCAAAAGCAGCAACTGCAGGGCCTGGGCCGGCTGATATCATTGAAGAAGATATCGACGTGCCTGTGCGAGACGGAATTGCTATCAAGGCTAGAGTATTCAAACCTAAGATTACAAATCCCGAGGGTGCCCCTCTTGCCGTCATCATTCATGGCGGTGGCTATATCACGGGCGACAGGTTCGATGAAGAGTGGACTTGCCGAATTCTTGTTCGACAACTCGGGGCTATTGCTTTGTCTCTTGAGTACCGCCTCTCTCCTGAGCATCCATTCCCGACTCCCATAGAAGATTGCTGGGATGCGGTCCAATGGGTATGTGTTTTCTCAATGCGGTGGTCTCTACCGCCCTCCCATATTTAAACCCTACACTTGGCTAAAAAGAAAACTCACTTATTCAGGCTGCTGCAAATGCTGCCAAACTTGGAGCAGACACATCTCGCGGGTTTATCGTAGGAGGCAATTCAGCCGGTGGCAACCTTGCGACAATTTGTGGTGTCCTCTCCGTCCGAGAAAAGCTCAACCCTCCCATCACCGGTCTCGCCCTGCAGGTTCCAGTTATTTCTGGCAAAGAGGGTGTGCCAGAGCAATGTCGTGATGAAGTCGAGTCGTACGAGTCTGGGGAAACGGCCCCTATCATGAACAGTGCCGGCACACGCATGTTTTTCAGTAAGTGTTAGTTCCTTGGGCGTAATGAGTATCACTAACACCTGAAAACTAGGAGAATACAAGCCGGACCTGGACAGCCCCATGTATAACCCATGGGCACCTGGTGTCAGCCTGAAGGGATTTCCTCCCGTGTTTTTGCAGGTTTGCGGCTTGGATCCCCTTCGTGACGAGGCGCTTATTTTTGAGCGCCACCTCAGAAAGGATGTGGGTGTTGCAACACGTTTGAATGTATACCCATCTCTACCACATGCCTTTTGGTTCGTGCCCTTTCCAGGCATGGAAGATGCGGGCAAGCAAGCAGCGGAAGATTATACTAGCGGAGTGCAATGGCTGATTGACCAAGCCTCATCCTAAATATGCGCGAGGATAAATGTCTTTTATCAAATACCATCGCGAGTTTGGATTAATTTATTGTTTCAATATGCCCGCTATCCTCGAGAAAGGAAGCGTTGGTATTTTGGTATCACTGAAGCCCATGATCTCGAAAGCATCGACGAAGCCACTGTAGATTATTGTTGATCTGAGGTATGGCACCAGACGCATTGGATGAAACCCCGAAGCCCCCATCCATATCAATCTGCACAGAGCCCAACTTTTTGTAATTTGATCAAAGTAAGCAACCCAAATTACAGCTGACCTGGTCCGGCTTTGTCTGGTCCGTATCCTCAATTCTACTACCGCTCCATCAGCGATGTCTTGTTCACCATTCGATATACCACAATCGACAGTGGCGCCATCTATGAGAAAGACGACTTGAATGCGGTTCGTGAGTTCCGAACCAAGGCGAACTAAGAAATCGGAAACAAAGGAGCATCCCTCTTTGCGGATCTCCGAGCCGATTTTGCAGATGAATGGTATTCTCAGTAGACGAATAATGATCACTTCAGATCAAAAACTCAATTGCCAATAAATCCCAGTCGAATCTCACGGTTGATCCCATACTTGAGCAAAAAGTATGGGCAGCGATGCGACCCGCAACGCATGGGTGGGCTCCTGGTGGCGGGGTAAAGCTATTGGATTCAGAATTGGAGGAGCAAGAAGGATCCAATGCTCAATTGAGAATGTTGACAACTCCTCGCAATATTTTTATTGATCGGGAACTACTCAATACCAGTCTTTCCATGATGGCAAATGCAAAACTGTTCAAGCAAAAGCCGCCAGTGAACTGCTGGGTTGCCATTCAATACACCAGACCTTAGTTCAGGGCTTGCAAAGACGTAAACATATTTTTGCAATTACTAGCTAGCTAAATCATGTAATTATGAACTATGTGTTCCAGTTTCGAACAGGTCACCTCTGCGTGTTTGTGTTTTCGAATAGAATAGCAGTTTAGAACAAAATCGGTTCCATCGAACGAGAAACGACTGTTTCTTGGTCCAATTCACTAGATTGCATCAAGTAATTGTTACTGCAGGCACGTTTTCTCATCTAGTTAGATCTTAACTCCCACACACTGTTTTATTATCCTGTGGCAAGTGATTCTATGTCATGAACAAATTAGAGTTGAACTCTAATTCTCTTTGTCCATTATGTAGCTCCGTCTTTGTGTCCACGAAAAAGAGAATTCAGTCACAAAGGCCATACAGTATTGTTCATATGTTCATATACTTCATATTAGAGGACAAAGAATTGGCAACAAACTCGTACGAATATTGAACATCACAAAAAGATGGATATATATACTACGCACTCTCTCTTTGAAGATCCATCAATACCATTGCTCCAACTCAAGCATCCATTAAACATCAACAGGTTTGCGCCAACATTTTTGTATCTTGAAACTTATCTCTCAACGTACTAAACAGATTTCCTGACATTATGCATGCCTCTAGGGCTCAGCTAGCTGCTCTGGGCCTTGCCATTGGGCGAGCAGCCAGCCATCTGGTCATGCTGGAGCCCCATCCGTACAACCTCGATACGGAGCCGCTGCTCCAAGTCGGGCCTCTCAGCGCCGAGGCACCATTCCCCTGCCAAGGAAGGACCCAGCACGCAGAACAGGTGACCAAAGTGACTGCTGGGTCGACGCAGACGGTCAAGTTCTGGGGCAGTGCGGTCCACGGAGGCGGATCATGCCAATTCAGTGTGGCGTACGGGGACACGCCACCCGAGGATCCTTCCAAGTGGCACACCATCTACAGCATCATCGGAGGGTGTCCTGCAGACGCCGAGGGCAACCTCGCCAGCGTGGGGACGGACCCTCACGGTCGAGAAAACGGACCGCAGTGCGGCAACGACTCGGGGACCGAGTGCACGCGGCAGTTCCAAATCCCCGTGCCCAAGGACATGAAGAACGGGCCGGCCGTGTTTGCCTGGACGTGGTTCAACAAGATTGGAAACCGCGAGATGTACATGAACTGCGCGCCCATCGAGATCGTCGGCGGCACAGACGACAGCTCCTTTGCGGACGGCCTGCCGCCCATCTTCCGCGCCAACATCCCCGGCGAGTGCACGACGAACGCAGGGGCCAATGTCATCGGATTCCCAGAGCCGGGGGATTTTGGAAAGGTCTACCAGGACGTGACGCCCAACGGCCAGGGGACGTGCGAGGTCGCTGGCGATGCGGCCTTCAAGGATTCCACTGGTGGAGAGTCGCCCAGCTCGGCTCCATCGGGTGCCGGTTCCACGCAGTCACCCTCAGCTACACCCTCTTACGCGGCCTCGTCATCCACGGCTCTCGCATCTGCCTCCGGTGCGCCCACATCGGCGACTAGCGCGGGCTCAGCGCCTGCCCACCAGCCCACCGGCACCAGCGCAGCCCACGAGACGCCCGCGGCAAGCGGTAAGCCTGGCTGGGCTGAGGGCATGCAGCCCTGCAAGTCATCCGGGCCCGTCGAGTGCTTCAGCCCAAAGAGCTTCGGCATCTGCAACGCTGGTTGGGCCATTCCCCAGGATGTGCCCGCTGGCACCCAGTGTGTCGACGGCCGAATCGTGCATGCCGCCGCCACCGAGTGCAACTAGGAATGGCAAAACCGGAGAAGAGGGGGGTACTGTTTTTAGCCTCAAGAAATTGGGGGCCACTGACCTTTGGGGTCAATGACGTCTCGTAGGGCTGGAATAAGCTTTTGCTTTTACGATTCTGACCGTGGGCAATAGCAGGCAGTGTTGGGGGTGGCACCCTGCTGCTCCGGACATGGTTTCATCGGAATCGTGGGTGGGCGGGTGGGGAAAAAGGCAAAGCTAAGCTGAAGCCACGATATACAATCCTTACCCTGTGCTTAACAAGCCGTCTTCAGAGGATGGCCTGTTGCACGGGCTGTAATGGATTGTCTTGGTGAGACGGGGCCCAGGGCGCGGCATGAGATAAGGCAGTCAACTTCAGAGGTTCGACTCCTGGCATGGCTTCGATCCCGGGTTGCCAGTTCGAGGTGTTAGTGTAGCAATACAAGTGTTTTGTTTGGTGAGAATTGAATCATCATGTCCCGGTTGAAAATGTGACGAATAAAATAATGCCTCAATCCTGCTCTCTTTGGACAACGTGTATGGACAGCCAAGACGAGGGGTGCTTCCCCTCCCCGTTGGACGTAAAACTCAGTCCACCTGCGTGCGTACATGTTTGCTTTCTCGCCACAATGACACTTCCGTAATTCCGGCCGACCGCTTGTCTCGGCTCAAACACTGACGACGGCCTGAACCGCTTCCGAAGCCACCTCTTCGCTGGCCTTTTTGGCCATGCGAAGCGCAACTGCCGACACGACAATGAGGTCGACAAAGCAGTCATCGCACGGGACCGTAATCTGCAGCTTCCGGTCGTGCCCAATGGCGAGCAAGTCTGCCTTGGTCAGTTTCGCCAGCCTCTGGCCCATGGCGTCGTATAGCTCGGGCGAGGTGCCCGTGAGTGGGTTGGGCTTCCACTTAAATTTCCCCATGCCAGGCACCGTGAGCGAGTAGCTTCCCGAGAGCGATTCCTCCAGGCCCATGGGCTGACCGCGGACTGACAAATCTGATTTCCCCGAGAGGACGTGCAACGTTGCATACCCTACCGCCGTTTCCGGGCTCATGAATCCTTTGCAGACGGTCAGGTTTGGCTTCTGGCATTGGCTCGTCTTGATGGAATACAAGGGAGGCGCATCAAGTGGGTAGCCCTCGGGATGCACGACCAGGAATTCTGGGTCGTTGGACGAGGGTCTGATGAGGAGAACTTGATATGCCGAGGCTGCAGAGTTTGTTGTCCACGGAGGGTTGGAGAACATCTTGGCAATTGCCTGTGTCATTGTGGGAATAGCTGGGGGGTAATGCTGGGGTTTTTTTTTTGCTGTTTTTTGGTCAATAAACTCGGGGATTTTTGAGTGTAGAGGTTTAATTCCGCGTTGTCTTGGATAACAACAGAAGCTAAATCGCCGATAACCTCCATGGCCGACTCTTTTAAAACTTGGATCGAGTACTTGTTGGAGCAGTCTCGTAGCCAACTCGGCCGATACAACCACATGACGGTATCCGGGCTAAATGGGATGGATGACATAGGGCTGGGGGGTTGTCGATCGTAAGAGGCTTGATCGTCGGTTAACCCTTCACGGGCAGACGAGTGCGATCCCTGTCGCGGCTGTGTTGAACAGCCCCGTCCAGCTGAACCTGTACAGCAGAGCCATGACCACGGGCGAAGCCGCAGCAGGGTCAAGGCCCTCTTTTTTAACTTGATAGGATGGGGATGTGGGATAGGCAGAATCGCGAGCAATGATGACCTTTGTCCAGAGTATAAATGAGCCCCAAGCCCCTCAAGGGACCCGGTATCGAGGCAATGAGCTGCGCAGACCAGCATTAACATCGCTGCTGCCGGCTGACACCAATATGACAGACTCGATCATCACGACGAGCTATTCCCAATCTGGTCCGATGTGCCGCTGAGGCTGGTCTCGGGCTGGTGGAACTTTTGAGCCATGTAAGATGGACGAGAACCAATCAAGACAAGCCACTCCCTCCAATTGTCGCCATCAGCCAAGGATCAACGCATGGCCCAGGGCGACGATCCCTGCTTTTCGCTCGCTGGAATCTGTTTAAAACTGCGGGGCGGGCCATTCGCTCCGTTTTGCCGTTCGTCGACAGCTTGATAATTAACGCCCTTCCGTCGTGTCCAACTTCGTCACCTCTGCCATTTAGCTCGTTTAGGTAAATTGCTGCGCTACTACTTGCAACATGCCTGGCGTTCCATCGGGGAAAGGGTGCGACGCCTGTCGCAAGCAGAAGAAGAAGGTTCGTCCTCGTCGTCGTCGCCGCCGTCACCCTCGTGATTGATGCCCTTCCTTTCAGTCAACCCCCGCGCTGCTGCTGGCCCTGTTGTTTCCTTTGTTTTTAACGCCACTTGCCCAATAGTGCGACCAAGCGAAACCCGCGTGCGCGCGATGTAGCCGTCTGGACATTCCCTGCGTGGGCGGCGGCGAGCAGCGCTACAAGTTCAAGGTGAGGGTGTTGGGAGCAGACTCGGACACCTTCGTCGTGACTTCCAGCAAGCCCACGAGGAGGCAGCGCCGCCAATGCGGCCCCATCATCTTGTCCCCGCGTCGGACCGACATGATTGCCGGAGTCCTCATCTCGCGCCTGCAAGTCACCGACGCCCGCTACGACATCAACTGCTACGGAGTGTTTATGCAGCGTGTGCCCCAGCGGATCGGCATCAACGAGGCCCTTGACGCGTCCGTCGAAGCCCTCACCTCTGCATTTACAAGCGTCACCACCAAGGAGTGCCCCGTGCAGGCCATCTCAAAGTATGGAAAGGCCTTGAAGGCAGTCAGGGATTGCTTGAGCGACCCTGCAAAGGGCCCGACGGGGGAGACACTGTGTGCAATCTACTTTCTCATGGTCATCCAGGTGCGCAACCGGTTTTCTTCTCCCCCTCATTGGAATTGTCCAATCAGTTGCTAACCAGGTCTTTCGCAGAGCTGGATTGGCCCAGCAGATCCTGCCGGTCCCAGCCACGCCGAAGGGCTCGCGTCTCTATTAAAAGCCACGGCTACGAAGGAGGTCCACGACGATTTTGAATGGGAAATTATCATGTGCATGTGTGTCCCGGTCGTAAGTCATGTCTTGATTTAGCACTCGCGGCCTGCCTAGCGGGAAGCTAATGTGCGTGTCGCAGATCACCGAGAGCATCATCAACCCAAGAATCAAACTCCACCCTTGGTTCTCGACTCTGCTGGAGAGGTTTCAGGGACCCATGGGGCCCAAGAGGCCGGACCACGACAAGCTGTTGCAGCTGAACCCAGACGTCTTCCCCAGTCTCTCCATCAGAAGCCTGAGCAGACTCCCGGGCTACATGAACGACCCAGCCGAACACCACCTCGACATTCTGTCGGCCTATCACATGCTGCGATTCGATATCCAAAAGCTCAAGAAGAAGATTGACAACGTCACAGATCTCGATCTCGCAATCCGGCCCGGTCTCTCGCACGACAGGGCGCGCCACGGCTTCAGGGTGGCATATTCGCTCTGCCTCGTCTTGGCCCTGATCACGAACGTGCTGCTCCAGGAGTTCGAGCCGCTGAACGTGACACTGATCAAAGAGGCCATGACGGTCACCGACGAAATGATCCGCCTGGGAGAACAGTCGCATCACCTGAGACCGCTCGGCTCCACCCAGGTCCCTCTTTGCCTTGCCGTTGCGTGGGCCGTTACGAAGGATCCCAAGGTGCGGTCCTACATCACGGAAATGCTCGAAGACTACCGCCTCGACTTCCAAAGCTGCGACTGGATCAAGATGGCCATGTGGTGGCGGATCAAGTTCAGGAACGTGAGCCAGAAGTGCAACGCGTGGAAGCTCGACCCAGAGCAGAACAAACTGTCGCCCGTGCCAGAAATGAGCCCTGTGGACGGGGAATGTTCAGTGCAATGAAGCCATCGTCACCTCAACAGCGACAGCACGGGCGAATGGTTTAGTGGTATAATACTCCCTTAGCATAATTCGTCCGAAATATTTGGGAGTGGTCCAGGGTTCGATTCCCTGTTCGTCCATCGTGGGTGGTTTGAGTCCATCAAAAGTCCTTTCTTTTTGCTGTTCTTGGTGGACTATTGTGGTTTGCAGGGCTGGCAAATCGTCGTGTTATTAGAATGCATGGAGTACGGACCACTAAAGAGGTAGAAAAATAAGAAATGCCGTTTATGATTGATGAATCATGAAACCATGTTTTTTGTCTACCGTTTGATGGAACTTGACTAGCTTGGTGGAGTCGGATAGCCTACTTGGCGCCTCCACCGGAACTGGTGAGACATGATCGAATCTCTACTTGAGCTTAACTTTTGTGTCAAATTCATCTTTAATTTAAAGAGGTATTTCGCCGGTGTCTTTCATTTTTCTTGGTTTAAAGTCTTGCCAAGAGTTAGTACATTTGTGTCTGAACATCGAAGACAGAAGACAAACCTCCGGAAATGAGTGGTATTATTCCCCGTTAATGGACGCCCAATTGTTCCACAACTGCCCCTTTCTTCGTGTTTAAAAATTACCACGTGCCGTCAAAATATTATGCAAGACTAGGAACAATATTTTAAAGAATTAGAAATGTATTACTGCTGAGATCGCGAACCAGTTGTCGCACAAGAGTGTCTCCAACTAGATCTGACACCTACCCTGCACAGCCGGACTATCACCTCTTTAGCGCTCGCCGATAAAGATAAGTTAGTTTTTATACAACACACTAATCAACCGATTGCCGAAGGGTGCTAGGTATCAAGATGACGGAGATCATGGGATGTTCCACGTGGTATGTCGAGGTGAGAGAAGACCATGATGTAGCGACCAAGCACGGCAGTTGTGATAGTGTGATGACATCTTCACCGCTTTGCTTCTGAAAAGACTGCTCAATTGTTCGACATTCCATTCCTCTCCAACCTCGAAAGAGTAAGCGTTGCCCCAAGTGGCGTCTTCCCGAGCCAATCATTCCCGTCGTGATTCCGGTTGCCGAGATTTGGTGTAATTTAGAGGATGCCAACCAACAGGCTCCAGCAGCGCAGGTGCATCTAATTTCCGTATTTCTATCCCAACCACGCAGGCCTGGGGCAACTTGTCATTTTTTCCTCGGACAATTCAACCTTGACCATGTTGTCATCCAATTCTCCGCCCACATTCGATGCAACCTCGTCGGGTCTTGTTGGACTGCCCGTCGAGCTCTTGGGCACCATCGCGTCCTACCTGTCCAATAAAGACATAAAAAGCCTGCGCTTGGTCTGCAAGTGCCTTGGCGAGCACGTTCTGCTTCGCATCCATCGCGTTTTCCTGTCCGCCAATCCTCTCAACGTCAAAGTCTGCAAGGCCATCGCAGATCATGAAACGTACCGCCACGGGGTTGCTGAGCTCATCTGGGATGACGCGAGGATTGAAAGCCCTCCAAACTTTCTAGCGGAAAAACACCCGTGCGGGCACCACTGTGAAAACTGCGCGCGCAAGCAGCGCGAGCATTTTCACATGTGGTTTGAGCTTGCTTGCAGGGAGAACATAGAAGAGGTGGAAAATGTTACCAAGCAGCATGGGCATTATCCTGGCCAGGAGGCAAGGACACAGTGGGTGGCCGCACAGCCGTCGTTCGATGTACGAGGGCAACATTACTTCGACTTGTACAACCAGCAGTGTGAGATTAGTAAGACGAGCGAGGACGCGTTCACTCTCCCGCTTGCCTTTCAGCGCTTTCCTTCTCTAAAAAAGATAACTCTCACGCCAGCAGCCCATGGAGCATACTTCACGCCGCTGTACGAGACGCCCATGATTAGAGCGTTGCCGTACGGCTTCAACTGGCCAACCCCGCGCGGATGGCCCACTGAGAAAAGAAACATGCCCGTGTTTGTACCTGGGTGGACTGAGTCTGAACAGGACGCGTCCCAAAAATATCGCTGGCGGGGGTTTCAGATACTGATGCATATGCTAGCCAACAATGAGCACAATATTACTGAATTCGTCGTTGACTCCAGCTTGCTCAACACTGGCCTGAATGGCCACATATTTGATCGTCCCTGCCGCGAGTATAACAATTTTGTCAAAGTCATCAGTCGGCCCGGATTTCGCCGCATAGATCTTTCCCTCGTCGTGGGCGGGCAAGCTGCGGATGGCTGGCCCATGTTTCGCAACGGGCATTTGCGAGACGCTCTGGGCCAGGGCGTCGACTTGGAACACGTCAGCATCAGCACGAATGCTCATTCCGAGTTTGTTTGGCTGCAAATGGAGAATGACGATGCAAACTTCATCTCGCTCAGCGCCATCTTCCCCGTTGACAAGTGGCCAAAGCTGAAGCACATTGGGCTTCCGGGTTTTATTGTGCGAAAGGACGATCTGATAGCATTTCTTTCTGCGCTGCCAAAGACTGTCGAGTCGATCGATTTGAGCTTTCTTTTGGTTCAAAAAGGCCACGGCACTCTTCGAGAACTCGTCGTTGCGATGCGCGATGAGCTGGACTGGCGTCAGAGGGCCGCCAGCGACAGGCCTCGCGTCATTATGGGTCGATTTTACGACTACGGCGTAGGCGTATTCCCAGGGCAAGCAGTTTGGGTTGATGACGAGATTAATGAGTTCATCTATGGGGAGGGTGAAAATCCGTTTGAAGATCGCAGGCCCAACTTCCTCTGGTTTGGCGTGGGAACCATGCGAGACGTGTTTGACCCAACCAACCAAAAGCTTACTCCCCTGGATTACTGGAAGACTAGACTCAGAACAAGCTAATGTGGCTGATGCGGGAAGAGCAGCATTAAGACCCAAGATTTGGGCAGAAAAAGGCTATTGATCACCCACCTTTCCCAAGTTTGCTTCGTTGAACCCGAGTCGATATTTCCTAGGCTATTTAAAGACAATAACTTCTCAGAAACAATTATGAGGATTATCCACAAAAGAATATCCTTGTGAAATCATGGATACTATAAAATACAGCCTCCCGTGAAAGATACAGAATTGAGTGGCGGTGTGATATAAAACTGCATTGGTATCGTTTGTGCAAAAAAGCGAGGCTCGGTTGGATTGACCCTATCTGGTGCAGTTGCCAACTGCCGCCTCCACCAATAAGGTCACGTACTGTCGATGCAGCCACCCTACGAATCCTCCGTATGGGTCAGGCTCTTCCGAAGCCCCCTCGGTCCCATCAAATGTAATGCACTTCATTCGAAACTCGGTTATTTGCTTTTCCTTGTCGAGATCCGCACGCAGCTCAAAGAGCGTATCTACTTGCGTCGGCAAGGGTGGGTCTTGTCTCGGCGCGAAGCATGCTCGGAATGTCAGGGATTGCTGTGTCTTGTCGAGGACGAGGTGATGGTGTGTGATAAAGGTGCCTTGAAGAAAGAAATTAGCAGTTGCATCTCTTGGGGTTTTTCAAATGCTGCAAACCTGGCTCAAAGGTGCTGCTGAGTAGCTCGTCTTTTGTCCAGAGGTCTTCCTGGTTTGTTTCATCCTTGAATGACTGCATAATTCTCCTTTGGATCGCATATCCTTTCGGCCTATTAGTGGATATAGCACTCCCCTTACAGTTATTACCTACCGTATCCTCCCCACATGCCAGCGCAAAAGTGCTCCACCAATTTGCCTCCTCCGTGCTGTGCGTCCTCGAGCAACTCCGGCTTTAGTTGCGAGAATGGCACCCTTCTGACGCACATGTCGTGGGAATCGGGCTTGTTCCAAGGGTTGATTTGTTTCAGAAAAGGATGCCGAAATAGGTTGTCCGTCTCAGGCTCGAATTCTTCGAACTGGCATTTGCGCATCCAGAACCAGAAGCTTGTTGTGCCCACTGCAGCAACTCCACATGTGGTTCCCGCCAAGGCGAAAAGTCGCCGACGAGTAAACAAATTGAACCGAGTCATTGCGTAAATGGCGATTGTATTTCAAATACAAAGAGTAGAATTGACCAAAAAAAGTACTGGGATTTTTCAAAATGGGTAGAGGCGGACCAAGTCACATTTAAGCCACCACTTCCTAGTCTCACCGTAGAAATCTTCCGTACCTCGCCAAGGCTGACCCACCTCGATTTTAGCCTCGCGAGTCGCGACTTCGGCTTTTCCAAAAAAACCGAGCAAGGCCGGGCTGAAAATGAAGCGACAAATGTTGGGAGAATGTTTGCCGAGAGCACTTGTGCCACTGTGCGGGCTATAAATACTGTGGAACGTGCGTCATATCTTGGGCTTGGGAGGGCACCTGCATGGCAGGAGTGAGAGTTGAAGGCTGGCAGAAACTAGTGTCAGTTGGAGACGATGGTCACCTGTATTGATCGGCCAGCGCCTCGACCGTAGGCTGCAAATAATGCTAGTTTCACAGTACGACGAGAGTGCTTGGGCATTCGGATCCCGCTCGCCGAGGAGCAACCTGGTAGACAGTAAATACAAGCATTCGCAGTGATTGTTCCAGTTACTCTCATATCCACCTGCAGGTATCTAGAGCTGATTCTTCCTCCTGTTTCCCATGGGGATGATGGTGATGGTTGTATCAACAACACAAATGTCAACTTTGTAACAAATCAAAAGCATCCGTTTCCCAGGCCAGAAATCTCGTGATTATAATCATTCACAGTATTCGCAGGAAAGAACGGCATGTTGAGTTTGAGAATTTAAGTGGTCGTGACTGAGTCAGTGGTCGAGGCAGTGGTTGTTGCAAGCGTGGATGATGTGGTGGATGAAGCGGGTGGACCTGTTCTTCAACCAAAACTCCGGCTGCAAACACCGTTATCATAATACAAAGTGATTGGACCAAATCATGTTCACAGCTGGGAAAATACAGAAGAAAGATAGGCTAGCCGAGACTATGGAGCCAATTAATGGACTATACTTCCTCCCTTGCCTGTATTTATTGCCAGGCAGAAATTCGGGTGGATCTTCGTCTAAGAGGAGTCTCCAAAGAACTATGTGCATTCTTGAGAACAATGCAGTGAGGAATGTAATGAAATTATTGTCTCAGTTATTGGAGCAACATTGATATTTTATTTTATTGACAATTGGATGATATGCGATCTTGCTGCCGACGCATTGTCCACCTAGAGCTCGGCAAAGCTGCATGATGTTGACTCTCACCAGTTTCTATTTCTCTCATCCACAACACTTACAATAGAGTTTATTGCTACTGTTACCATTAAACTCTACTTTTTTATTTTATTCAACATTTACTGAGGCAATTTCTGATTTTTCCCTTCGCAGGGAACTCTTGTCACTGGTAGTCCTCGTCGCAACCTTGCGGCAACGAGGCAAGCGTAATATCAACAGAGCATCTATGGCATCTATGTTGCGTGGAATTACGCCTCCCCCGATTCTTACCGTTCTTTCCGCTCTCTAAACCAATTATATCTACTTCTCATTTTAGCATAAACCTTTGATATATCATCTCAGAGAGGCAAAGCTGGAAGTTGTAACCCACTTATCTTGTGTAGTTGTACTCTCTCTCCTATCCATTTTGCCTAAATATCTCCGCATTGAATTGACCTATTCCACATGCTTTCCAAATGCATACCAAAATTTCCCATGTAAAAATGCCGGATCAATCGGCTCATGCTTGTACTTTATGTCGCTGGTTGATCAGAGAGCACGACTGCTTGATTGTCATATACGCGCATCGACATTAGCCTAAATGCCGTGGCAAAAATATGCAAGAGACTTGACGATCCCCTGTCCCCTGCAGATGGACAAAAGGCATAAGATTTCCGGGACATGTCCCCTCAAACTCGCATGTTGGGGTTAATACCTCAACAGCGGGGTCATATGCTTGCGCTTCAAGTCATATTGGCATCGGGCCATGCGCGCGCGATTGGAGAACATAAATGCTGCCAGGTTTTGGGACCTTCAACCCCGCTTAACAAGGCAATGGAGATTTCAAGGGTCAGAACATGCCGCCATATTTACCCGCCGGGAGTGGCTTGCATTGCGGCCAGTGCAACGATATAAATTGACTGTGAAGGATCATGATTTGATCGAATAGCATGATTAGTTCATTCCGCTATCGAGCATCAAGCTAACCACATACTTTTCTTGGCTTTCAAACAGCCAGTCTCCGCGTAGCCATGAGAGCAATTGCTTATCTTGGTGCATGTGTGCTTGCACTGGTCACACCCATAAACTGCGACAAGTACACAAACCCCATCATCCCTGGTTGGCACTCGGACCCTAGCTGCATATTCGTTTCAGAATGGGATGACACTTTCTTTTGCACGACATCCACATTCCTGGCTTTCCCAGGGATTCCCATCTACGCCAGCAAGGACCTTATCAATTGGAAGCTTGTCAGCCATGCCTTGTCTCGCGCAAGCCAAACCCCTCAGTTGAGCAATAGCACCGAGCAGTCGGACGGCATTTTCGCATCCACACTGCGCTTCCGCGATGGGACGTTGTGGCTTACAACGGCATTGGTATTCACAGAATCGAGTACTGCGCCTGAAATTCTCATATTCAAGTCTACTAGCCCATATGAAGACGATGCATGGAGCGACCCGATAATCGTACAAACAGCAACGGGCTCTGGCATCGACCCGGATCTGTTTTGGGATGATGACGACCAGCTGTACATCACAATGTCTGGATCTGCGGGTGCTTCCTTTTCGTCCATCATACAATCTCCCGTGGATACATCGACTTGGACTGCATCTTCATGGGAGAACGTGTGGAATGGGACAGGAGGGGCCTACCCAGAAGGACCCCACGTGTACAAGAAAGACGGCTTTTACTATCTGATGATTGCGGAAGGTGGCACGGAAACCAACCACTCCGTGACAATAGCCCGTGCAAGCAGCGTCAGCGGCCCGTATGAATCTTACTCCAACAACCCCATCCTCACCAATCGGGACACGGATGAATACTTCCAGACTGTTGGGCATGCCGATCTCTTCCAGGACAAACAAGGTAACTGGTGGGGAGTGGCTCTGGCGACGCGATCAGGGCCAGAGTGGGAGATTTACCCAATGGGAAGGGAAACAGTCTTGTATCCCGCAGAGTGGGAAGAGGGAGCTTGGCCAACTCTTCAACCTGTCAGAGGCTCCATGAGTGGACCGCTTCCCGAAAAGACGCGGAAGATTGCGGGTACAGGGTCATTTGTAGACGATGGTGATGATGAAACATTCGAACCTGGCTCCGAGTTGCCCAAGATCTTTCAAACGTGGCGACCCCAGCCACAATCACTCTTCACAGTCTCGCCACCAGGACATGCCTCGACACTGAGAATCACACCGTCGTGGGCGAACCTGACTGGAAATGCGTCCTTTTCTCCAATCGAAGATTCTTTGTCATTTGTTTCTCGTCTGCAAACAGCCACATTGTTCAACTACTCGGTGGACATTCTGTTTGAGCCGCGTCTCCAGGGCGAAGAAGCTGGCATTTCGGTTTTTCTAACACAAGAGCAGCATATTGACCTCGGCATAAAATACTTGAAAACATCTCAAGGCGCCCTCTCGCCTTATTTCGTCTTCAAGGTTGAGGCTTATGGGCTAACGGGCTTTGCCGCACCTGAACCGATAATTTCGCCCGTTCCCAAGGCATGGCTTGGCAAGCCCATCACGTTGCGCGTCTCGACACCCGATGACGAAAGCTACGTTTTCTCTGCGGCGCCATCATCCAAGCCGGGACAGGAAAAGACGATTGGTAATGCCAGCGCAAAAATCGTCAGCGGAGGCAGCGGTCCATTCACCGGCAAGTTGATCCGAATCCTGCGGCCGTGCAGGCTCACAGCTAACCCCCATCCTAGGCACGCTTTTAGGTTCTTACGCCACCAGCAACGGTGGACATGGGAGCACGCCCTCGTATCTGAGCCGCTGGAGATATGTGCCGATCTCGCAAGAGATTGCCGAGGGAGTTTATGTAGATGCACGATAATCCCACTGAGACAATTTTCTATCGCGAACCGTTCCAAGCCCCTGCTCCCGTTCAAATGCAAAGGCGAGGTTTATTCTTGCGCCGTGGCTGCTGTTTCAGTAAGCAACGTTATTTTTGCCCGTCGTATATTATTCTTTTCCACTGATATGCTTGGAAAACTCGGACAAGATACCGACTAAGCGGATGGAACAAGACCCCGGTTTCATCTCGCGAGCTAGTGTGACTGGGTAAACTTTGTCCGCAAACCATCACATGACCCTTTAGGTAATGAGGTGACAGATGCAGCTAGGTATATCCGTTGTCTCGGGTTTGGTTGAACTTTTTTGCATCCGGACAGTCTTCAAGCCATCCAACCTTGTCTCAACTGCTGCCAATGTGTCTGTACAGGACTGACTGGAGCTAAAAACGGCAGTGGTGACACACATTATTGTAGACTCTTCTGGTATATGTAGCTACAGAACAGCTGTTTCATATTTCTTTTTTTGGATGATTGATCTTTTGCTTGAATGGCCCAACGGAAGGAATGGCCGCACCGGTCGCCTCCTTCGGGATAAATGTGGCTAAGTTCAACGCTGGCCCAATGAGGAATGGGGTTGTTGGTTGACAGGCGCAGGGCATGGCCGTAAGCCATGACTCACGATGAAAGTTTAGAAACTGGGTTTAAAGTTGAGATTGATACCCAAGGAAAATATGATAAGCTAAGGTCCAAGGCTGCATCAGCCCCCGCAACAATCACTCCATCGCGAACCGGTGCACGTGGTGACTTTTTTGCGCATTCTTGGCATTGTTTTCAAGGCAATTCATAGGCTGGTGATCAGCAGTGTGTGTGTGCAAGGTGGCGAGTTGGGAGCATTTAGGTTGCGAGACGGATTATCGTATCGCATGTCACTGTATGCGAATGACAAAAGGACCGGCAGGCAACAACGCTATGCCATGAAACATGTCAGCGCCCTACACTATGTTTGGGACTGCATGTTGGTCATGTTGTGCCGCCCAAGGAGACATTTATTATGGGCTGGCTATACCCCCAATCACGCGTTTGCCGGTTTCCTGAGCATGGGTTGTACAAGGATGAAGCCGGTCTGGTTTGGCGAATAGAGCGGCAAATTGGACATGCTGGTCAGCCCAAGAAGAAAAAGAAAGGAAAAAAGAACGAAAGCGAGATCGGTTTACGATGCTGTGTCACCCGGGACTAGCCTGAGCAAAGGAAGCAAGCAAGCAAGCAAGCCAGCCAGCCAAGCAGCGCGCCAAAGATAGAGTGTGTGACTGACAGGCCCATGTTCTCTCCCCTCCACGCTGCCGGTGCGATTGAGGCACGGATTAGCTTTTGGGCGATAGGTTCTGGGAGGCAGAAAAAAAGGCTAATGTACTCGGGACACGTGGAAGACCCGGCCATGTGGGGGAGCAGGGAACAGGTTGGCCGGGACGATGGTGCTAACTGGGCGAAGCCAAGGCGCGAACAAATTACCGTCAGCGCGGCAAAAGCTAGCTCCAACGGGGGCCATGTCCCTAACAAGCCAGGCACGCGGGTGGCAGGGGTTCTGTCTGGTCCTGGAGCACTTTTCTGCCTCTAGTGAGCTTCGGAAACATCGGCCATGTTCCTTGCGGCCACGGCCATGTTTCGCTGGAGATGGACTTCCCCGTCTGATTGCGGCCTAGCGCACGCAGCCTTCAAGGGGGAGGGGAACTGGCGTGGTGAGGGGACCCGTCTTGGCCCTGCTGGCTGCTTGGCTTGCCTTCTTTTGCTGCTTCTTTTCTTCTTTCCTTTCTTTTTCGGCCGAGGTACGCCACGTTTCGGCTAAGAAGAATCGGCGTTGCAGACCAGCCAGCGGCGGCGAATGGGTTGCCGAGGGTGGGAAACGGCGCGCGGGCATTGATGCTCATTTGTGAGCAGTCAGCTTTCATATGCGCGAGGCCCAAATCTCAGCCAGACGGACGTCCATTTCCCAGCCTAGAGCCTGAGCATTGGCGGACGAGTAGGGGTGGCGGACCTTGAGAGGCGGTGTAACGAGGGCGAATGGGCTCGTGAAGAGGACCAAGACCAAGACAAAGACGCGAATGGGAATTCGAGCAGAGTGAAATACAGTACAATGCAATAAAATAAATAAAATAAACAGTGTGGTGTCTCGCATCCCATCCCTGGACGGGCAGAACCGAAGCAATTTGAGCTCCGGGGCCAACCCGGTCCCCAAGCCTCTCGCTGTGGGGGGCCGTGGCATGCCCACGCGGAGGTTTGGCCCTTGGGTTCAGATTCTCGAGCGAACCTGGCTAGGCCCCTTTCAGCACCAAGCCGGATGCGGCGGAAGCAGGCCACGGGCTGGTCAAGACTGCAGATTAGTCTGGTCAAGTCGAGCCTAGTCCGGAATCCTTTGTGACGTATGTATCCGTGTGTCTCCCAGCTGCGTGCTAGCTGTGGGGATATGCCATGCCCGGAGCAGTTTATCCCCGTTGCCCAGGCCGGACAGCACTACTCACACGCACACACACACACACACACTCGCACGCAACGCAGTATAACTGACCGAGTTAGTAGCTGTCCCTCTCCTTGTGGCAATGGTTGCTTTTTGGCCCATCTCCTTTCCCGTCGGCACCACCCCGTCCATCCCATGTGGAGATAAGACATCCACCTGGGCTCCAGCTCCCTGTTTCGACTCCTTGTCCACACGCGACTGACAAGGTTTTCGGCTTTTTTTAATACTGAACCTGTCCGCAACCAGCGAGCGTCATTTGACCGTCCCGTCGCCTGCGCCTCGCTCTCTCCTTCTCATTTGCTTGGCCTGACCGTTGCCCTATCACAGGCCAATTTCATTTCAACACGCTGCCCGGACAGAGAGACACTCTAGCTGTTTGCATCTTTTTCTGCTTCCTTTCCCGACCAGAATTCCCAATTTTCTGAGCCTTCGCCACTATGACCATTTACGATTTGTGTAATAAACCGCCAATCCACGAATGACCGCGCTACTGCTGCAACCACAAACGCCGTAGAACTACATCGCTCGCTCCCTTTCGCTTCTCCGCGCCGCTCCTTGTTTTTTTTTTAACCCCCCAATCCATGACATCGGTGGCTGCCACACTATTTTACGACTATTGAGACATCGAAACCACTTCGCTTCTTCTTCACATCACACCACATCACCGCAATGCAGTCTCACAAAATTAACCAGTCGTCCTGTCGGCTGCTGCGCACGACAAAGGCCGACAGACCCTTTTCAAAGGTGAGCCCACGGTCACTCCACCGTATTAAACCCATCCCCATGGCCGTTTCCTCGTCATGTAGCACAGCACAGCAGAGGAACAATGACCAAAAAAAGCGACGCCTCGTGCTGCAGCATCACTAACTTTCTCCCAACCCCCCAGGACTTGAAGGACCTCTTCGCCACGCTAATCGTCAGCCTTTTACCGCTGACGCCTCACCGCGTGCGCTTCACAAAGGTCGACTACACCTTTCTGTCCGAGGATGCCATTGCCAACCTGGGCAATCTTAAATTCTCCCAGTCCAATCGCATGACGGACCCCAAGGAGCCCAACCGCATCATCACCACCACGGCCACCACCACCTTCTCCATGACCAAGGAGATGGCGCGGTCCATCTGCCAGCGCTTCCTCGACGCCCGCTTCATTGAGTCGGCCGACGGCAAGCACGAGGAGATTTACAGCCTCAAGGGCTTGGTGCTGCAGCTCACGCCCAAGGGAATCACGGTGCTGGAGCGCTTCTGCGCAAGGAACGGCGTCGAGCACCCGCAGCTGGTCAACCTAACCTCTCTCTTCCTGACGCAGCTGATCACGTTGGAGCGGGACGAGAACACCGACGACATGTTTCTGGACCAGGGCACCGTCGAAATTATTTTTATCCGGTTTATCGGAGGCAGCACCAAGGGTGACCGGTCCCCCATCGAGTCAAGGTCCTCGTTTGACCACAGCAACGTGTCGGGAGTCAGGATGGAGCACAAGTTCCACGGGCGGGTGTTCCACGACACGTTTACGGGCAAGGCCGGCGTCGACTGGCTGATGGACTGCTCCACCACCATCGACCGGTCCGAGGCGCTGGAGATTGCGTCGCTGTTTGTCGCCTACAACCTCATCGAGCTGCTCGTCAGCGACCGGTCGTACTCGATGCAGCACCCGCTGCACAGCCGCTTCCAGCCGACCAAGAACGCCGTCTACGTCGTGTCCCGGAAAGGGAGGAGCCTGGCGCACAGCGTGGGCCACGTCGGCAGCAGCTCCGAGGACAGGAGCGAGACGTCGTCACACCGCCACCAGCACACCTACAGCATCAAGGACTCGAATACCCAGCGGCTCGACAAGATTCTCACCAACCCCACGCTCCGTCTTCTTTTCCGCGAGAACCTCCGCGAGACGCTGTGCGAGGAGAATCTATCCTTTTACCAAGAGGTCGACGACTTCATCAAGAAGTGCAAGGCCACCACGCGCACACTACGGGTCGAGTCCGACACGGCCGCCCTCACAAAGGCCAAGGATCTCCTCGCCCAATCTTACGGCATCTACAATGCCTTCCTAGCGCCCGGCTCTCCGCGAGAGCTCAACATCGAACATCAACTCCGAAAAAACCTGGCAAGTCGAATGACCAAGGCCATTACCCAAGACGTCGCCTTGGTAGATACCCTCCAAGAAGTCACCCATCTATTTGAAGATGCTCAAAACGCAGTATTTAAACTTATTGCAAGTGTAAGTAAAAGAAACCCTACCTCACAAATACAGCCCCAACTAACACGCTCCAGGATTCGGTTCCAAAATTCCTTCAAAATCAGAAATACGAATATGCCCTAGCGCAAGCGGGTGTATTTTGACGAAAACAAATCTTTATGGCGGCATCTTGCTTATTTTTCCCTTTTCTCTCATGTACAGCACGCACGGACACGAATCAAAATAGAACGGCCAGGTAGACTTTTCGGGTGGGCATTTTTCTCTCATTGAAGCACACATGAGAGGTGAATAATGAAATACAGGGGGCCGAGGCTCAGAAACAACAAACCAGACGACTTTCTTGGGTAACCTTTGTGGGAGTTATTTCATATCCGGGGGCTCTTTTTTTTTTTTTTTTTTTGGTTTTATATCAATGACTTTGTATTACTGGTTATTTTTTCTTCTTATTACATGACAAATCCATATGCCAAAGGAAGAGGGGGGGAACCCTAGGTGCCTCAGATAGACTTCTTATACTAGCTATACTAGACGCACCCATCGAGCTTCTCGGTTCTCCTTCATCACTTGTCCGTCCATGATGCCGTGCACATAGGCCTCGCCACAGTATCCGTGACATGGTCCTCCTTCTTGGTCGCGCAGCTCGCTCAGCCGCAGCACAAAGGGCATCTGACCCCCCATGAGGACGAAAACCGAGTCTCCAACGGCTACGTCTGGACTTGATACTCCAATCAGGCCGCGCTTAGTAATGAAGAATCTTCTCTCGGCGATTTGCAGCACTTCTGTCATGGGTTCATCCCCCGTGTCCCACTTCCTCCTGCACGATGCCTCGTCTTCGGGACGGACCCGTCGAACACCCATTGACCTGGTCATCTCGTCTTTGAAAACCACCATGTCGACAGTCATCATCCTCCAAAACGCTTCCTCGTACGTGCTCCCAGATGGGTACATGCCGTTCTTGCTGTGGTAATAGGGGCCAATCATTTCCTGCCACTGGTCGATGATGTGCGCGTCGTCTGGCTCTCCGGAGCCGCAGCAGTCGCCAACCACTTCCACCTCGTCCACCTCGAAGCCGCGAAGCTCCAGTACGGCCTCGGATGGCGCCTCTCTTATTTGCGGAGTAGTTCTGCCTGCGGCGTTGTAGTATCTGTATTGATAAATCCAAGCCATGTCGACACTCTTGTGCGGCTTGTCTGATTCGGCACACCAGTCCGGCACCCACGTCGGCAGATCGGGATCCCGGTGTGTTTCATAGGTCCGCAGCATGGGGAAGAGACTGTTTGTTTCGGCCATCAGTCTGCGGACCGAGCGCATAAAGACCACCCGGTGTGGGAGGGAGTAGTCGGCGGGCATCCTGCCCCCTAAGCCAAGTAATCCAAAGATGTAATCCCGCGGATCTGAGGCCTTTCGAGATCGAAATGCTTTTAGTGCATATGCAAATGTGATGCTGTTGTACATTGGGGACTGAAGCAGCCTCATTGTCTGTGCGGTAGTCACGAATACGGGAAACGGCTGCACCCCGTCGTCTCCCACGCAGCAGCCGTCGTCAAAGTGGTAGAGGCAGTTTAGCGAGGCTGTAAAGAAATTCTTCAGCGGCAACTCGTAGGTGCCGCACACAATGGTTGCTTGTTTCGGCAGCATGGCTTCCTGCACCGTCCAGATGCGAGTCCACCACGGGAGCTGCATGAGGCTCTCCAACGCATCGACCACCCTCTCGTCCCATATCCGATCTCTAGCCTCGCCGTGTGATAGATAGTGAGAGTCAGATTCCATGAGATCCAAAAGTTCAAACGCGAGCTCAGCCTTTTTCCGCGGGAGCGTGTTTGGAGGATCAGACAAGGGCGGATCGTGCAGAGTCAGGCCCGATTCCGGCTCCAGTTCTGTATGGTCCCCGAGCCAGAGGATGGCATGGGCCGTGTTGGCGTAGATGTGCTTCATCAGGGTGACCTGCTGCGACTTTTCCACATGGTCGCGCTGGTTGATGCACAGGGAATCCACCCAGAGGGTTCGGTAGTGGTTGTCCCCGCGCAGCCTCCTCAGGGCGGCCTCGAGGTTCGTGGTGACGGCTATGGTGTGGCCGTTGACCTGGATGCCGCGGCACACGGCCGGGTCGCCCCATACATAGGACAGGGCTTCATACTGATACTGGGGCGCGTCGTGCAGAGAGACGGTGTACAATTCACACTGTATAGGGCTTTGGAATCTCGGACTGGGCAGGAGGCAGAGGATGCGTATCTCGCGCTCGTTGGGGTCCAGCCGCTGATAGATGGACGGACGCGTTGCCGGGGGGTGTCCCTGCATGTGTATGTACGACGCCGACGCTTCTTCTTCTTCTCCCGGAGCCCCAAGATTCCGGCTTCGGGACATGGGATGCTGCGTGCGAGGTCAGGGCGACCAGAGGACCAGGCTCATGTCCATGGAATCATGCGAAGACGACGAGAGATGCGACTCGCATTCCACCTCAACAAAAGGATTGGAAACAAATTCAGGGCGGAGTCCACACCGCATCTAATCGGCCTGTCTCATTACGTGGAGTCGGCTAGCGGCAAGAGATTGCGACCACGTGACCTAGCCTTTATCGCTTCAGGCCATCTGGTCACTGCTCTCTCTGAGCATATTCCCTGAGACACGCGCGACCAAGTTTTTTTTTTTTTGGGCGCATCGGTGATTTGATGGAATGCTAACAAAAAAGATAGTGACACCTCCAAAGTGGCAAAGCACCGGACTGAATTTGCCGGAGGCTTCTAGTCCAAGGTTAAAGTCTAATTCTGCAACGGGGATAGGTTGCCAGGCGTTGAGGCGCAAGATGGGCTGCATTTTACGAAGTAATTTTATCCTGATCTATGCCAACAGGACAAGTCCCTGCCTCGTTTCCAATTCGCTCTCGGGGTGCCAGCCCGTGTTATGTGCCCCCGCTGGCTTGTTGATGGTTGATCATGGGCCGATGGTGATATCGTCATCAGTTCGTACGAGGTGTGGCGGGGGCCCACAAGGTGCCTTTCTAGTTGTTGCCAATTGATTGTTTGTCGTTTTAAATACATTTACGATTGTTGATTATGTTTTCCTCAGGTTCGCCACTCTTCCGTATTGATGTTGACTTGTTCAAATTCTAGGAAATGTCTGTTCGCTCCTACTTCTTCCCCGCAACATGCCCGCAGTTCTAGTGATTAGAATCAAGGAAATATCATCCGACAATACATGAGTTTATGAGAGTGACTATGGCTGAAACGATTCTTGCATTCCAAGATGTCGAATTAGAGCATCGGCATCGACCTCAAGCTTAACATGCATCAACCTCGGCTGTGGTATGATGATATTGAGTATGAGGGTGCACTAGATAAGCAAGATTTGCACTTGTCAAACGTATACGATTGGCCGTACCTCATTAATGCTTTTGTACGAGCTTCAACCTGCTCCTGGGATACCCTTGTTTAGCTGTACGGTATTCTCATGTGGTGGAGTGAATCGCGCATTGCCGGCGCGTGATGGTGGGGCGTTTACGGGAATAAATCAGTAAAAACCGTACCCGTCTGCAGCGCCGATAGGGCACTGATAGAAGGCGGATGGAAGCATTTGGACGCCTGGAGATCCTCGTGATGCTGGGATGCTGCGGAAGGGTTCACAGCCACAGCCACACCGCTTGACACATGCTCCACCTCGATCCATAGAAGCCAGCAAAGCAAATGAACAACGGGACTATGTAAGGAAGGAAAAGAGGCCCCGAGGGCGGATGTAGGTGCAGCATAGTCGGCGATATACCCAACAACGGGAATATTCCCCATGGAAGCGTCGCTCCTTTCCCGCCTCTCCCAAACTGCATCACGCCATCTTTGTTCCCCGACACAACTCATCTTCAGGCTACGTGTCATTTTGCAGCGCTCATACCAGCACAGAAGTCACACTTTCTCCATCTGCTTTGCGCCGATGACTCAGCATGGACAGTGAAATGACCGAGAATCACATGCGTATTTTGTGCGCGTATGCGCCCCGCGTCTGCATTCACTGATATGCAAAAGTCCGTACCGCTATTTTCGCGCGCTTGCATTGATTGCCAGAAAATTGGCTTCGGGAGTGGGCTGCAGTGCCGGTCCAGCCAAGCCCCTGCAAAGCTCCACCGAACCTGCATCACGGACAGGCAAACGATTGTGTAGGCGGACTGAAAGGACACGGGTGTTTGTTCGCAATGTCGCAACTGTTTCCATCGCTGGGGGAAAGAAGCTACTGCTAGAGCAATGCGTATCAGATGCTGCTTTGCAGACAGAGTATCCAGAGTCAATCATGTCGAGTCTGCTCGACTATGCAAAGACTTGAACTACAAAAATTTGGGTGAGGACAGGACCTGGATAGATTTGACGGAAGCGATTCATTGGAGGATGAGCTTCACTGCAGAAAAACACTGACGCCGTCGATGCTGGCCCAAGAAATACGAGGAAAAAGGCTTGGCAAAGACTGAAACAGAAATGATCTCGCTTGATGTTTTAGTCTGTACAGTAAGCGGAATACGGAGGTTCTCGCAGCGAGATGAATTTAAAAATTAAGCTTATGCAGGTGGCAAAAAGGCTCCGCCGGAATCCGAACGGAGCTTGAAAGGAATTTCTACAATTTACCTAGAGCATACACAGCACAAAAAGACAGCGTCCCGATGTAGTAGCAACCCAAGATCTGTACTTTGCCCCGGCTATTTGAGCCCTGCCAGGCAATGGACGGCAAGCTGCGGGGTTCGGTCTTCGGGTTAATTGATGCGGGATGCGGGCAAAAAGAGACGGTGACATATTGTATCAAGCTCCGCCGCGTGCCCGACACTGATTCGACACGCTTCTGCCATCTCTTTGCACCATGGAGGGCGAAGACGGGCCAGACTCGGCCGGGTATCCCGACGACGGGTCCCGAGCCCTGGAGGGCAGCCACCTTGCGTGCAACTCGTGTCGCAAACGCAAGCTGCGCTGCTCGCGCGAGGTGCCCAATTGCCAGCACTGCCGCAAGACCAGCTCGCAGTGCGTCTACCAAGCCAAGAGGGGCAAGCCCGGCATGAAGACGGGGGCGATAGAGAACCTGCACCGGAGATTGGGTCAGACCACCAGTTTCACATGTTTCTTGGCTTCCTGCAGAGCGAATCCACTAATGCCATGTGCCATGCAGACGCACTGGAACGATCTGTTGCCAGGCAGCAAACCTCGATAGACAGGCTGGCTGACCCGCCCGCGAGCCAGGACACAGATCAAAGCGCCCAGAATATCCTGTCTCTGCTCGTAAGAGAGCTCCAAAGGGTCACTGAAGGTTCAGCGTCAAACCTGGACGAGCTTGGTTCCTGGACTCGGAAGCAAAATGGCCCCTTGGTGAAAAGACGGCGCATCGACCCTGATATCGATCCCGAGCAAGGCTATCCCGGTAGTTGTTCAATTGACACACGCAAGGACGGAAGCCTAGACGAGTCCATCAAGGTGTACTTGAGCCATGTGCATCCGTGGATACCAATGATCCACGAAGGTCGCTTCCGCGCGAGGTTGCATGACGATGCTGAAAATGACGGGCTGCATGTGTTACTGCAGTCTATTATACTTGCCTCTTCCAGATATGTAGCCGACAATGATAAACCTAAATCTGTAGGCATGTCCGTGGAGCAGTCTGAACGTCTCAGAGATTGGATTGTTTCCAAGGCAATGAAACAGCTCTCGGTTGAAAATCTGCAGGCTCTCATCATAATTGCCTTTAACGATGTACGTACCACACCGGGCTCTGCTCCTCGGAAGAAGATGTGCGGCTCTAATTGATTTTCATAGATTGGCAATGGGCAAGCGTCCCAAGCTTGGCCGTTGGTTGGGTCCTTGACTCGTATGGTCGAGTACCTCCAGCTCACCGTTGAACACGACGAACTGGAACGACCTTGTTTTTCCCAACCTTACAGATCTCTTGCTTCGCCTAGAAATTGGACAGAAGCAGAGGAGAGAAGGAGGGTCTTTTGGAATGTCTTTGCCCTAGACCGCTTCTGCTCTGTGGCCATGGGCTGGAACACAAGTCTAACTTCGGACGATGTCAACCGCCGATTACCCTGTGACGGAATCACCTGGCGCAAGGAGAATCCCGTGGCGACGCCGTATTTTGGCATATGGGATAAGTCGGCTGGGAGAATTGGAAACCCAATTGCATTCATACCCGCCCACCCTGTACCGCCGCAGACAGCAGACGAAGACGGGAGAACTCCTTCTGAGGCTGGAACATCGCCTGGTGTTGGAGTCTCCACCGTTGACATGTCTTCGGTTGGTGCCTTTGCGTATGGCATTGAAGCCACCGAATCGCTGAGCCGTGTTACCAGCTACTTTCTGCAACAAAAGGTCAACATTAATAATCAAAGAGAGCTCAGCGACTGGTTGACTCGATTCAAGGAGCTTGATCTCCGCCTGGTCCATTGGAAGATGCTCTTACCACAGAAATGGAAAGTCAACATTGTCCAGGATTCACCCTCACGGATGGACCCAAACTTGACATTGGCCCATGTTACACACAACGCCTCGATGATTCTACTTCATCAACCCATCGCCTTCCCCCCACAAGATTGGCCTTTCGGGCCGAGACTTCCAAGCCTCTGCAGCGTCGATACTTGCTTAGCCGCGGCGACGGAGATTGCCACCATCACTGATTATTACCTGAAATACACACCGGCGACGATGCCGCTCAGTAACCAATTTGCGTTTTGCGCCTACATAGCTGCTCGGGTGTTTCTGCTGCATTGGCGGCATAATCAGTTAGAGGGACTGACTTCGGAGTTTTGGCAACTGATACAGCATCTCGATGCAATGTCCAAACGCTGGACTGGAATAGCTGGAGCTGCATCTGCTCGCACAGACCTTGCTACAGTGTACTCTTCGGCCCTTGTGCAGCTGCACACACAGTGCGTTGAAAATGAAGCATTTTGCATCAACATCCCCGGATACACGACAGAGGTGAAGGAAATAAATCGGTGTTCACAGCCACCTGTTGGCACCTTTTCACACTCCACCACCTCGGGCGAAAAAAGAGCATCCAGCCAGGACTTGGGAGGCGGACGCTCCAGTTCGCACCAAGAATCGCAATTCGCTGCGGATGCAGTCATTCAGGCAAGCGTCGCGCGGGCCCAGAGCGGTCAGGGGCCACAAGACGGGCTCTCATCGTTTCCACCAGCCTTGACTCCCCAGAGCATGGAAAAATTGGCAACGCGCACCAATTACTCACAGCAACCCGCTCCGGACGCGAATAGTGGAGGCAGTATTATGGTCTATCCTGACTTGTACCATAGCGCCGGCGCCAGCGTCGGGGGCGGTGGAGACTTGACGGCTCTGTCGCAAATGCTCCTGGATCAGCAGTTTGCGGATATGGATCGTGTCATCAGCTACGACGATGGGATATTTGGATACGACTACGAAGGAGGGGGGTGGTGATTAATGTATTGAAATACCAAGAGGATTTATGGGAATAAGGCGGAGAGGTTGGCGATTTTTTTGGCCCGCACATATTGTGCAACAACACCAGCGAAGATAAGAGCAATTAATCTGAGAGAATTGGGGCGTGCAAAATGTAACGTAATTGGGGCCGATTCGTCCCACCATTCCCACCACACTGCGCGTTGCGCATTCTTCAATGAGAATCACGCAATCACTAGGTTCGTATGTCATCTACTACATCAAGAAGAGATATAACGAGCCTCTTTAACCGTGGTGATTCTTTTTTTGCTTTTCTGATATCCCATTCCAACCCATCTCCGACACCATCGTCAAACATGGCGTCGTCCAGTTCGAGCCCGGCGGCGGGCGGCGGCTCGCCAGAGTTGGCCCCGCAGAGCCAAGCCGGCCAGAATTCTCGGTCCTTCTTTCGGTCAATCCCGTTCCAAATCGCCGTTGCCTGCTGTGTGTCCTTCACGGCTCCCGGCATGTGGGATGCCCTCAACAACCTGGGAGCCGGCGGAGCGGCAGAGCCCTACGCCGTGTCGGCAGCCAACGCCTTGGTCTACGGCCTGTTCGCGACCGTGTGCGTGGCGGCGGGCGCCATCAACAACCGCATAGGGCTCCGGTATGGCCTCGTTCTCGGCTCAATTGGGTACCCGATTTACGGCGCGGGCCTGTATACCAACAACAACTCCCCGACGACATGGTTCATGCTCTTTGGTAGTGCGCTGTGTGGTATTTCGGCGGGCTTCTTTTGGGCCGCAGAGGCTGCCATCATTATCGGATATCCAAGCCCGCAGGATCGCGCCTTTTACCTCGGTATGTGATTTGAACATTAGACCTTATCTGCGTCGCGAGTTGCATCAAAACTGATTGCTGACACAACCAATAGCCATCTGGCAGACGGCAAAGGCTGCAGGCCCCATTGTGGGGGGCGCCATCAACCTGGGTCTGAATGCGCAAAACTCGTCTCAGGGATCCATCAGCTCCTCCACTTATATCGTTTTCATCGTCATCATGTGTCTGGGATTTCCCATTGCACTTTTCCTGAGCCCTGCTGAAAAGGTGCAGCGAAAAGACAGATCCTTGGTTGTGGTGCACAAGCAAGAAACTTGGGGCGCTGAATTCAAGGCCGTGTTTTCCCTGCTCGCCACACGAAGAGTCCTACTTTTGTTGCCAGCTTTTTTCATCAGCTACTTTTACAACGGGTTCCTCAGCACATGGTTGACTACCTACTTCACCGTCCGATCTCGAGCCTTTTCGTCATTCTTCACCAACTTTGCTGGTATCATCAGCTCATTTTTGATTGCCTCGCTGCTCGACCGGCAATCCATTTACATCAAGACCCGGGCTCGAATTGCATTTTCAGCCATTGTAGTTGTGCTTATTGGAACCTGGATCTGGGCCACTATTTTGCAGAAGCAATTCTATGATGCACCGGAAGCACCTGTCTTTGATTGGTTCACGGGCGGCTTTGGAAAGTCGTACGCGCTGGTCTTTTTCTGGCAGTTTGCAGGCCAGGCGTTCCAGCAATTTTTGTACTGGCTCGTTGGTCAGTACAGCACTGACATCTCGTCGTTGTCGTACCACTGCGGAATCCTCAGAGGATTTGAGGCTCTCGGACAGACGGTTGCTTGGGCGATGCAATCGGAAGGCAATGCTAATCATTTTGTGAGCATCGGCCTCAATTTTGGAATTACTATTCTGAGCATCTTTCCCACGTGGATCGTCTTGTCCGAACTTGAACACAGCCACGAAGTCCAAGTTGTTGTGGAGGAAGACACGTCGAAGAGAGTTGATGAGGCATGAAAAAGGCAAAGAAAAAAGTGAAAGGTTTATACAAAGACGAAATTTCCATAAACAATCTAGCCAAAGAAACCACTATACAAAACAAATCTAATTCTATACCAATCCCAAACTCAATAACCGATTTCCGAATTCCACCATGTAATAATCGCCATATACCAGTCCATGATCTGCGTATCTCCTCCTCGCATTCTCGTTGTTGTTCGCTGTACCGTTTTTAAGGAGGCTATCAAACCGCCCCCAAAGATTGACGTCGTCCACAATGAAACCCTCGACGGTAGAGGCAGAGAATTTCACAGTTTCCTGTGCGAGACTGACGTCTATTACATCCCGTGCAATAGTTATTGCTGCTTCTCGAAAACGACCAGCCAAGCTCGTTTGTGACAGCCCACTCAAAGCCTGGGACAAAATCAACATTCCATTTGCTGCAATCATTCCCGCTGACGAATCCCGCAGAGGCCCTGCTTCATCGATCGGAGCATCGAAATCCCAGAGTGGAGTAAACCTCCCGACAGGGACCGCACTTGCATTGCCGCTAGTGAGCTCAACCGCCTTTGGCGAAGTTTGCAGACGCAAGAGGAAGTATTCGGCCACGCCGCAGCAAGCTTCTAAAAAGGCCTGATCTTTGGTCCACAAGTACGTTTGGGCATAGCCGAGAATCGCCCAAGCTTGACCTCGGGCCCAGGTTGACCCCGTTGAATACCCTTGTGCGGTATAGCGACATTTCAATTGTCCGTTACTAGGGTCAATGTTTGCGACATGGCATGTAGAATACAGCTGTCCCTTGTAGCCTTTATTGCTCAATGTCTTAGCAGCCTCTGGTCGTAGGTGGCTTCTAAGCATGGAGCGGGCGTGACTTGTTGCCATATGTGCTAGACTTTCGTCTCCACTGTGCGCTGCAGCGTAGAATAACAGGTCTAGGTTGCACATACTATCGATAATGACAAGCACATTGTTATGCATGCTGGTAATGGTTATGTCTTTTTTGAGAAGGCAATCCCAGCTGCGTATTACTCCTGCTGAAGGGATGTATCTTGTGGCTAGGCTGTGTGCTGCTTGGATGATGGATTGCAAGCTTTTGATGTCGCCAGTCAACTCCCATTCTCTTTGTAATGCTGGCATCACGATAAATCCGATATCATGTGTATCGGTCCGATTCGTCATTCCGTGTAGAGGTCGGGACCAAGTTTTGCTTAATGTTGCGAGTTGCGTTCGGATTTCGACAACCGTCGGGCTTGTTCCTAATCCGTTCAACCCCATCATGTGCGGGTGTCTGATGCTTCTCTCCAAAAGCGCGTACAAAGTTCCAGGGAAAAATCCGCATGTCCAAAAGTCGGCATCTCGAAACTCCCATCTCCCAACCAGGGGGCCCTGCTGGGGCACGGTTTCCGGGAAGCTTTGTGAGATTTGTCCTAGGCTATCTGGCCCACAAGCAGCGTCCAAATATTCTACCGCCGATCTGTAGACCTTGGCCACAACGTTCTCGTCGAACAATGCAACTGGAACTTTTGTATTTGCATTTATTTGCGTACTCGGGGTTGGCTTTATATCTTCTGACCAGGAAGTATCACTTCCTGTGCAGCTTCGACTTGGGACGTGGTCTGGGTTTGCAAACTGGGAAGCCATGCTTGACCCGGACGAAGTCGGCATAATAGTAATTGGATCCATGGCCTTTTATCACACGTTCAGCTCAGAATAAAAGTTTGCTGAAGTTTAAGAGAGATCAAAGCCTTGTTACAACTGGTATTGCTCAAGTCCAAGAGCGGAAAGTAGGCATTTTATCCGCTTTTTGAATCACAGATAATAACCGGACAAGTCTCGCTTATAATTGCTAAGTGATCTTAGGTTTTGCCCAGAGAGCCAAAGACTGTTGGTCGGATCAAGTTGCCGGATCAAGGACTTATTGCATGTCTTCCGACCACTGATTGTCAATCCGGAAGGGGAATGTTCCGCGTCCGTTGTCATTAAGCCGATGGCTAAACCTGTAAGCCTAGACTGTTGGATAGCTCACGATGATAGGGCCGCTTGTGGGAGGACGTCGCGAATATTAGGGAGATGGAAATTTATTTTGCTGACAGAAGCGAAATATATCGAGTACCTATACACAGATACTGTCAATTAGTCTAATGATGAATTCAAGACCGCCACCCAACATAGTAATGTCTAGGCTTCCCCGCTGACAGCTTGCAGTGATTGAAACCAAATCTGTCTTTCGCAGCGCAGTTTATGATCGCGAATAAAAATCATAGGCAAGATGATGGCTCTTTGCCAATGATGAGATTTTAGCTGTCAAAAGGAAAGCTATGACTGGTGGCATTTTCCTTCCGGTCACCTGCCCCTGTCACTTTGAGATATCCCGAGTCCCGGCATACTTTCCCCGCATCCCGTCAACGCCATGAGCATGGTTTGGATTGCAAGTCTTGCCTAAATATTCTTTCAGAACCATGTGACTTTTTAGTTTTGTCTTATTCGGCGTTTTATTGTGCTGCATTTCACCAGTGGTCCACCCATATCGTAAATCGATGCAATATTGCTCCCTTCTTTGTTGTTTCTGTAGCCGATAAAAAATATCATCGCATTATTAGCTATGCCGAGTCTCGCTGGATTCACTGATAACCCCTTTCGCTCGCGCTCCGACCTCTTACATGCAGCAACCGCCCTAGTACGCCCCCTGAACGCGTACAAATCGCTGTCTGGTGCGCGTATCAAGGTGCGGCCTTCCACCGTTGCAGCCTTCGACGATGTTGCTGCTCAACTCGAAGGGTTTTCTCGGCCACTCTGGGCTATTTACGCCATCATAGACGAGTCTCTCAACCAAGAAGATCTGCCGCTTCGGAGCTGGCTGAGTGGTATAAAGGCGGGCGTTGACCCAAATAGCCCAGAGTTTTGGGGCCATATTGGATCATTCGATCAGCGAATGGTTGAAATGGAATCAATAGCATTCGCGCTGCTGGCAAGTCCCAAATGCGTTTTGTCATCATTAAACGAAGTCTCCATCAATCATCTCAAGGCATGGTTGACTGAAATCAACAACCACACTATGCCACGGAACAACTGGCGCTGGTTTCGAATCTTGGTCAATCTCGCGTTGATACAAAGTTTCGGGGTGCCTCGAGCAGAACTGCAAAACATAATTGATGGGGATTTTGCCACCCTTGACGAATTTTACCTCGGCGACGGGTGGTCTTCAGATGGGCCATGGGGAGATGAGAGAAAGCAGGCAGATTACTACTCGGGCAGCTTTGCAATACAATTCGCCCAATTACTTTATGTGCGATTTGCACAAGGTGATGAAGAAAGGGTTAGCAGATACCGTCAGCAAGCAAGAGAATTTGGAGCTGAATATTGGCGATACTTTGATAAAAATGGTACATCAAGCCTTCTGTGCATGAATGAGAAATCCGAGTGCTGATCTGGAAATAGGAGCTGCGATACCGTTTGGAAGAAGTATGACTTATAGGTTTGCCTTTGCCGCTTTTTGGTCTGCTCTCGCCTTGAGTGAAATTGATCTCCCTGCACCTCTCGACCAACTGGGCTCTATCAAAGGGATGCTGATGAGGCACCTCCGGTGGTGGGCGAAGCACCCCGATATTTTCAACGCGGACGGCGTTTTGAATATTGGATTTTGCTATCCAAATATGTACCTGAGCGAGGACTATAATTCTCCACAGTCAGTCTATTGGTGCTTGAAAAGCTTTGTCGTTCTAGGGTTACCAGAAAACCATTCATTTTGGACTTGTGAGGAGTTGCCTCACCCGATGGAAAATGACAAAATGTCTTTGGATGCGATCCGAGTCAATTGGCATCCAAGGCAAATATTGTGCAACACCTCAGAACACCACTTCTTACTCTCATCCGGACAAATGACGACAAAGGAATTCAAGGCCAGAGAGGCCAAGTATGGGAAATTTGCATACTCATCCATATTTGCATTTAGTGTCCCAACAGGTCCGCTTTTGCATCAAATGGCGCCAGACAGCACCCTCAGCATCAGTCTTGATGATGGGGAAACCTGGAGAGTGAGATCCTGTCCATCTAATATGAGAACGGAGCCGATAGCTATCACCATTGGCAACACCACCGACACAACCACAGCCCTGGCGAGTATTTGGAAGCCATTTAAATTCTTCAACCTTGAAATTGAAACCATTCTCATCCCTACTATGGGACAATTCCCCGGATGGCACGTCAGAGTCCATGAAGTTAGAGGTCTTCTGTCACTCAATGGTGTTCCAGGATTTGAATCCGTGCAGCTTGTCGATGCATCTTTTGCTGTGCCCGCGTTCACAGAATCCGGCCATCATCTTCCTAAATTGGAGGGCTGCGTATCTGACAACGCAATGGAGGCATGTTGGGATGATCAGTCGAGCATCTTTGCCGAATCGACGAGCGGAGCAAGCGGAATTGCGATATTGAACACCACTGGGCCAGATCAGGATTTTATTTTTCATGGTACCAGTTTAGAAGAGGCTCACAGCAAAACTTTGCTGATTGCAGCAGACCCAAATACCAACTTGGTGTCTCCAAGAACTTTTATTCCCTCCATTAAACACCATATCAATCTTCTCCCAAAGGCGCCTCGATTGGACCGCCATCTGGATCGCTTTATCTGTGCTTCTGGTGTATTTGGGGCCTCACATGAGGGCCTTGATCATTCGCAACTATTCAAGATGTGGCATCAACGCCCAAAAGTCAAAATAGCCTCTGGAAATTCGCTTACGGTAACCATAGATCCATAGCTTAGTTTGATAAGTAGCATGGTTAAAAACACAACCCTTTAAATAAATAATAGTTTGAATTTGATTATTCTTGTGTAGTGTCATGTGTCTATGCCTGTCTGTCTTCTCCTACCCTTTGTCGTAGCCCTAGGTGTACCAAGTTGGGGTAGGCGCCTCACCAAGCAAATAATATCGTCCTTGCTCACGGTTTTTGTATGAGACGGGGTCGTGCAGAGTGTGGGTTCTAACGTCTCTCCAGAATCGGTCTAAGCCAACCTTTGCGGCTGTCGCCCTTGAGCCTGTCACCTCAAAGACACCTGCAGTGACCCGAAGGCTAACATCTGTGGCAACCACCTTGGCGCTTGCGACTAATTCAGCGTACTCGCCACGCTCTTCGGGGGTGAAGCTTGCTCGATCGTTCAAGTACTTTTCATAAACTCGCGAGGTCTCCTCGTTTGCTTGGTCAACTAGGGCTGTGGCTGCTCTAAGGTGAGCAAAGAAGTTTCCGTAGGTCTGCAAGATGTAAAACTCGTCGGTAGCGCTCTCCTTGTTCTTTTTGTAGTCAGTATGCGAAGTCTTAAAGATCCCAATCCCGCACGTACCTCGCCACCAAATGGCCATGGCCTAGTGTACTTGAGCGTGTATTCCTTGGCAAAGTCGAGGGCTCCCCACGTGATGCCAGTGTATAGGTTTATGAAATTGAGTTGGATACTGAATAAATGTTAGATAAGTCCCGAAATTATGCAAATTATATGCATCCACTTACGTTGGTAGGAAGATGCTTGCAAACGGGACTCCAAGGATGTTAGGATCAGGCTTCTTTGTCTCGGGATCCCAGCCTAGAGCATCAGCCCACGGCGCTGAAACATTTTCAATCTTTACACCACCAGACTCTGTCAAGCGGAGGCCCACGTTATCCCAGTTGTGTTTGAACTGGATACCTGCTTGCTGTGTAGGAACGAAGGCGAAAATATGGTCGGTGGTGCCATCAACTACACCCTCCAGGACAGTGAGATCAGAGACAACGCCGCCGGTGCTAAAGTTCTTGAAACCATTGAAGACAATCTTATCACCGTCTGGTTTGATGGTGAGGTCATTGTCGCGGGGGTTGACTGCGCCTCCTACGAAATAGTTGTTGCCGATAATTTCCTTGTGTGCACGATCAATCTGCTCTGCCGAGCCAAAAACGTTGGCAGTGGTGGACCATGTGAGGTGGTATCCTAGAAGCATTCCAATAGAGCTAAATCTTACAGTCAGTATAGCTACACAGATGCAACAAGGAAGGACAATTACCCATCACCCTTGGCGACCTCTCGCACGACACGATAGCCAACGGCCCATGGTTGGTCACCACCTCCATACTTGGCGGGGCCCAAAACCTTCAACAAGCCAGAATGTTTGAGAAGAGCCACCTCAGCCTTGGGAGACTTGTTTGCTTTTTCCCTAGCAGCAGCATCCGCCTTGAGCACCTCGGCCACGTCCTTGGCACGCTGGATCCATTCCTCCTTGTTTCCAGGCAAGGTGGACCACTTTGCCTCGTACTCTTGGTAGACGGCAGGGTCAGAACTGGCAAACGATTCTGTGGCCATTGGTTCGGATGGAAGTGGCTAGTTTAATTATTTGGCCAGTACTGGACCAGGCTGTTTCAGATGGAGCAGGTTGTTGGTGAGATCCTGCCAATTTTCTCAAAATACGTTCAATCAGCGATATGGGTGCCTTTATAGGGCTCTAAAATTTGATCCACCTCTAGCTTTATAACCCATTGCGTTTCTCTTGGGCATCATCTCGTTATTCTAAACCATGCAATGAGACGCGTCGATGCTCAGTTTGTCTCGGTCTAGCGGATTGAAAGATGCCATCACATTGCGTACCCATTGCGAGCTTACTCAATGAGCAATTGCAGGAAAGTGTGGTTCGAGTGGGGTTAAACTGTGGCAGAGCCCTGCGATTCGACACGTTCAGTCTCGGCTGTGCATCAAGCCTTATCGTTGCGTGGTAGTGCTGATTGGACTTCAGGGTTCCGTGTGGTGGTGACGTCTTTTAGTGTGGAAATGGTGAGCTCAATTCGGCATTGTTCGGCAATGACATGAACGGCACAGATAGTGTTTACTAGTAAACCTTGTGTGTCGCTTTAGTCCATCTCCTAGATATTTTTTCGGGCCTGATGATACAACTTGGAGTTGCGGATGGACAGGTTTAACGGTCGGGCCAATACGTCGGCATATTTTGATCTTCATTTTAGTCAAACGCAGGTAAACAAACGTGACTGTTTGTTTTTAGGTTGAACGCTATTCTTTCATTGACGGAGATCCAAAGGTAATTTTGGTCGATGTCGACTACATCGGTCTGTATGTATTATTGGTCGTAGCTTGTGATGGCTCGTTACCGTTTTTGGCCGTTCGCACAGGCGTTGGCATGCTGCGGTGCTATAAAATGCACAGCTCCCCTCCACGCCACCCTCATCATCAACAGCCTTTGATGCCCAGCTCACTTCTCGGGATCGCTGGGTTGATGACGGGCGTTGAAAACGCGGGGAAATGGAGACGTGCGACCCACCATCGAGCACGCGATTTTGGCTGTTGCGCTGCGCGAGCATGAAAAAGTGGAGGTTGCATCACAACGACGAGGAATTGCGCCATCTGGATATTATGGCTCACTGAAGCGAACTCAACCAACATCCCTGTCGCGCTGTGATAGGCCCAGCAAGTGCTCGTAAATTTTGTGTAAAGATGGCTGCATTCCTCCACGTAATAATACCCGTGTCTCATTACTCATTCAAGCCAACCTGCAGCTCCCGACTTTCGCAATGGCCTCCACAGCGGGATCCGACAAGCCCAAGAAGCAACTCATCATCAATGCCTTTGTAGAGTCATGCAGTGGTCACCAGTCACCCGGTCTATGGCGACATCCCCAAGATCGCTCATGGGATTTTAACAACATTGCTCATTGGGTGAGCCTTGCTCAGAAGCTCGAGAAGGGTAAATTCCACGGCATTTTTATTGCCGACGTGCTTGTAAGTGTTACCGACTGCGACTGAATTGTGTCCCCTTGCTTACACTTCCAGGGATCCTATGATGTCTACAAGGGACCTCAGAATCCTGACCCTGCCATTGTCTCTGGAGCTCAATGGCCAGTTAACGAGCCTCTTGCAATTGTGCCCGCCATGGCAGCTGCAACCAAGAACATTGGTTTTGGTGTTACTGTGGCCACCACCTATGAGCAGCCCTATCACCTTGCTCGACGTTTGAGCACCGTGGACCACCTCACAGGTGGAAGACTGGGTTGGAACATTGTTACTGGGTACTTGGACTCTGCAGCCAGGAATCTTGGTCACACAGAGCAACCTAGCCACGATGAGAGATACGCCATTGCTGAAGAATACGTTGATGTGACGTATAAGTTGTGGTAAGTCATAGAAATCCAGTCTAGCGTTCATAAATTGACTCGACCTAGGCAATCTTCTTGGAGAGATGATGCCGTTAAGCTTGATCGTGAAAAGGGTATCTACACGGATCCATCCCTGGTGCGGCTGATCAACCACACTGGAAAATACTACACTGTGCCTGGCCCACACATTTGCCAGCCATCGCCTCAGCGCACCCCGGTCATTCTCCAAGCCGGCACGTCACGAGCCGGAAAGAACTTTGCTGCCAAACATGCTGAGGCTATCTTCGTTGCAGGCCATAGCCCAGCAGTAATTGCCAAGAACATTGCCGAGATTCGCAGCCTCGCCAAAGAATTTGGACGAGATCCCACCACTATCAAGTTCTTGGCCATGTTTTGCCCAATTATCGGCAAGACACAGGATGAAGCGCAGGCCAAGTACCAAGAGTACGTCAGCTATGGATCTGAAGATGGTGCACTGGCCCTGTTTGGTGGGTGGACAGGAATCGACCTGGCTAAATATGGCGATGACGAGGAACTTCGATATGTTGAATCGAATGCCATCCGCTCTGCTGTTGAGGCCTGGTCCAAATCTTCGCCCGGAGTCCCCAAGTGGACCAAGCATACCGTTGCCAACCACATCAAAGTTGGTGGCCTGGGTGCGACCGTGATTGGCACCCCTGAACACATTGCCGACGAGATGGAGAGATGGGTGGCCGAAGCTGACGTGGATGGCTTCAACCTAGCTTATGCTCTCATGCCCGGATCATTCGAGGAGGTCATCTCTGAACTACTTCCAGTATTGAGACAGCGCGGGTTATTCTGGGACGATTATGCTGTTGAGGGTGGCACCTACCGAGAAAACCTGTACGGGAAACAAGGCCAAGCTCGGCCTCCGGCTGATCACCCAGCCGCAAAGCACCATTGGAAAGCAGAGTAGACTGTAAAATGATCTTATAAATTGAAAAAGTCTATCTCAAATATCAAAATTAAATCTATGTTTTGTCTAGACCACGAATGCAGGATTGTTCATCCACTCTACCACTGTAGACCCGGTCGAATTAGTGCAGCCAACCTGTCCACCAGTAATGGTACCAATGAAGCGGTTGTATACAACAGTTCCAGGAGACACCATGGCATCATTAGTAACAGTAAAATAATATTTACCATTGGTGTCATCAATGTCGATGGTCCAGCCTTCAACTTCAGAACCGCCTTCGAGTGGGACAGAGAGTCCAGGGCCCTGAGGAGTGACCTTGACGTTAGAGCACCCAGAAACAAGTACTTGGCCATTCTCAGAAAGGTATGCGCTGGACGTGACTTTGAGATTCTGGTCCATATGGTAGAAGAAGACGAGGGAGTAGTCTCCGAGGCTGGCATGGCCCCAGTACCATTGGTTCAGTCTAGTCGCAAAAGGAGCGGTACCCCAATTCTGGAAGTTTCAAGGTCAGACTATTGTCATCCAAATCGAAGCTTTTATTAATACGCACCTGGTCATGATATCCACTTCCCGTAAACGAGAGCTCGGTGCCGTTGACGACCAGTTCGACAGTCGCATCTGAATCGGGGATGGTGTTGCCCCATTGCAAGAACGGGGCAAATTCAAACGAAGCGCCCGACTCTTTCACGCCACAAGCCACATGAGGAGGAGCCTTGGATCGCATCGTTATTTTGCCAGTGACGCCGATTTTCGGCACATTCAGGCTCACGTGGTAAGCGCTCAAGTCAGACGCGCCGAACCAGGTCATGACGCCGTCATCGACATAACCTTGAGACGCATCGCCGATGGTGCTGAGCTGCAAGTTTCCAACAGGAATCTTGTCCTCATAGACTGTTCCGTTGGGCCAAACGATGGTGAGGAGAAGGCCGCTGGACTCGGCAAACCAGCCGGGGTAAAATTGTGCTACGACTGCCGCGCCACCCTCCTTGGCGACTGCATCAAAGTACCACCACTGATAAGCGGAACCGTTGTTGACTTCGATGTGTGGCCCATCAAACGCTTTGTCTTGGTAGATTAGATCGGAATCAGTCGTGCCGTTGACTTGGCCTGCTGGAATGACAAAGCTCTGCGGCTGTATAGTGGCGGCAGCGGCCATTCCACCCAAGGGTAGCAGTAAGAACGTATTAGCTCTCATTTTTGCAAATTAGACGAAACCTGAGCGTTTGGTGGAAGAGAAGGTTGAGAATGGAGAGTGACCAGTTGCTCACAAAGTCGGGAGGAGGCGACTTATATTTGCAAGAAGAGCTGGCACGAAATTGCAGATGTCACACGTTCCCATCGTTCTATTCCAAGAGCACTACACCCGCTCAATTTTACCGAAAGATTAACTAGTTCTGGAATTATGGAGCCAGCCAAGATGCTACAGGTGGCGATGGCCGTTGAATGACCCAGTTAAGTCGATCAGCACTAGATAGTATGTCAAGAAAAGCCGAAAACGCACCGCCATACCGTGGTAATCGTGAAAATCGGGTTGACTTGTGTCTGTTCGTCGCCGAGGCATGTGGGCGCGGTGTTTCGGGCATGGTTTTGGCGAAACCCGGTCCGCTTGTGACAGCTGATTATTGGCAGGATATACAAGCAGCCGGATGACTGAGCGGCGTCATGGTCCGTGGCCCCCAATATTCGCTGAACAGAAATGAAAAGGTTTAATTAATGAATCAAGCATGTTCCCCATCGGGTATAGTTACATCATCTGGGGACGAGCATTGATTAGATAATCGGACATCAAATGCTTGGGGAACTGACGATATTTACAGCTGTGCGGAATAAATAATACGAGAGCGATTTATGACATAAGAAAACTACGTGGCAGTCATTTTGCTTTTGAATTAGCTTGGTGCCGACGTCTGACAGGGCAAAACCGATGTGGCCCTATTGACGTAGTACCCCCACTGCATCGTTCGCCAGAGTGCTAAGCGTCACTTGCCATCATTTTTGTAGATATTAGATTGGGAACAACTTTTGATACTCGCCAAGGCCCCGCGATCAATACTGAGCTATAACATGTATACTACATTGCCAACCCAAACACACCTTGGGCACGTTCGCCGCTGGGGTTTGTTTCGTTAGCTCTGGCGACTGTCCCTTTCAAATTTATCAATTTTGGCAACTCTAGGAAGGTAGAAGTCACAAATTTGTTCTAATGTTCTCGCTTCTAAACCTTTTCCACGAGAAATTTGAGGAGCCCGCGTTGCAAACCCGCTACCGCGGCGCTGCCATGGTTCTCATCTTCAAACTCCCATTGCGACACACTACGGATGCTTGGACAGTTTTCCAAGCGGGCCACCATCTTACGTGCATTTCCTGCCATATCTCTGTCTTGTTTCCCTTTGATCTGTTTACTGGTCTCCTTGGATCCCCATGTAACCACCAAGCCTGGCGCTGGATCAGCAGCATGCTCACGCCCACGAAATGCCGCTTCCTGTTCCTTCACAATCGAACAGTTGTTCCACCAGATGGAAGGGCTCGCTGCAATGAAGGTATCGAATAGCGTAGGTTTGGTGAAGAGGGCGTTTAGAGTGAATACGCCACCAAACGAATGCCCGAAGAGAGCTTTGCGTCCTGTATGCAAAGACACACTGGGGAACAGTGTTTCCTGAATATGATGCATAATGTCATTTTGGATAAGACTGAGAAATTTAGAAGCGTCGCCGAATTTCATGTGAGTGATAGGCTTCCCATCCTTTCCAAGTGGAACGTCGTATTTTTCATCCGCCGCTGGTGGAGTCAGGTCGGTTGCTCGGCGTTGATCGAAGACGGATTTTGAATTGGGGTAACCAATGCCCACAACCACAGTCCGGATGCTGTCAGTGTATTCCAGGCGCCTTGTGATATCCACGGCAGTAAAGAAGTATGCGTTTCCGTCTACAAGGTAGCTGCGGGGGAGAGTGCGGCGTGGTCAGATTGCCTGGAGTTCCATAATTGAGGCTTTTCACTTACATTGTGGATACCGGGCCATCGTCGTCCGGTGGGACCCTGTGTTCGCTCCAGCTCAAAGGCCACGCCACTTGCACCAAGTAATCTCCTCTGTTCGTCTGTGCTGTGTACTGACACGTATTTGGGAGCTGCGCATGCTCTATTGGAAGTGTCAACTGTGTCATGATGCTTCGGCGGTGAGTGTAGAGGGAGACTGGATACTTGAGGAGCCAGACATGTGAGAAGGGCGGGTTTATCCGGCGCGCCATCGCCCTAAGCGACACAGCAGCCCCGGGAAACATCTTGGCAGCACACGACTTTACCGAATGCAGCTGAGCAAAATCAATCCGTCATCGAATCACCAGGAAATCGCATCTGATAAGATGGGACGTCGGCGTGGGCCCACTATGGAGCACGACCCCGATCTCGGGACGAATGATGTAATTTTGACAAGCCTGCTTCAGATTACCCATACGCTTAAGCTTCATTTCGGTTAAGTTAGACGTTTTTGTCACCTGATGGTCGTGTGCCGGTCGTCGGTGAAGGAATATGTATCGCTAGTCGCGCACACCAATCCAACCCACATCCGATTTGAGTGTGATCCCTCGACTAACGGTGTCTATCTGAGCCATTGTGGCATCGTAGATTCTCGAAAATGATTCAGGTTAATTTGTAGTATTTCATTTCACTACAGAAAATACATTTTATCCGCTCCCAACACCCCTTTGGTTGCATATAATTTGAAACCTGGTACCACAATTGGCTGGTGCGACGTCAAGTCTGCATGTGCATGAGGCACGCCCGGCCTGAAAAGACGGACAGGACCTTGATACTGCGCCAAGTCGGTTTCTCGCTTTCTTTGCGTCATGGACCAATTATGCGCATTTATACAAAGTTTTCTACTAGATTTGAGGGGTTTGCTACGAACCAAACCCTCATAGCACGGTGGTAACACAGCCAGTGACATGACCACTGCAAACCACCAACTCGTGAAGTTCGCAAGCCTGACTGGACTAGGTATCTGGCTGCAGCTCACTCGGCACCCCCTCAACATAGGGGGGAAAAGAATACCCATCGCCTAAATTAATACTTCCTTTGGCCATTTCCTCCCTACTATTATTTTCCAGACTCTTTGACCATTTGCTGCCAAGCTCAAAGATGCCAATAAGGCTTCGTGTGACTCATTTCTCCCGACTGTACCAATACTAAATATAAATTCCAAGGGTATCAATCAAATGCTCCTCTCTCTTTGTACATCCCACAAACAAGTAGGCCAGCCAACTTGTCCATATGCAGCAAATGGCCCCTTCGGATATACACAAAGCATGCGTAGATGGCGCTGGCTGCGGTGACAGCCATGACGGATATTACGGAAGGCCAAAAGAATTCGGAAGGCCGAAAAAAGATGATGGTTGAAAGGTAAGAGAGGATCTCAAAGACATTTTGCCAAGCAGCCTCGACTGAAGAGAATGCTCCACGGCTCTCAGCTTCGACTTCCTAAAAAGAAAATATTAGCCACGCATTAGCTTTTATTTCTGGGGACAAGTTTACCTCTTGAACAATGACCTGCATACACAAGTCAAACCCACGAAGCCCTAATCGGCTTACAATGGTTCCGACGACCAAAGCACTGGCCGAAATGACGGGCGCATCGGCAAAGAACCAAAACATGATGATTCCAGCGATAAGGGGAATGACTTGGAAATTGCTCATCCAAAGTCCAGCCCTTACGGGCCCAATCCGCCGCATCAGCCAAGGCGCGACCCATGTAGCCATGACCTCAAACACAACACTGACGGTCCTTGCAATTCCAACATGTGTGGTCGAGTATCCCGAAGCCACAAGGTACGTAACCATCTGGCCGGAGAAGCTGAGCACGGTGAGATATAGAAGCGCACCAGCGATGGAGGGCATGAATGCACGATGGCGAAAGTAGAAACTGAAGTCTGAGCCTGATTTCTTTACTGCGCTGCGAGCGCGGTGCCACCCGCGTGCGACTCTGTTGTTAGATTTACGAGTGGCCTGGGCACCTGAATCCGAAGGCGCGGGTTGGATTTTGCGTTCTTGAAGGTCTGGAACTTTGTCGTAGATTTGCGCAATGGCAAAGTACTCTATGACGACCGAGGCCATGTTCATGGCAAAGTTGGTGATGATTGCCGCTTCCGTCGACAGTCCATCGATCAGGGCAATAAAGAGAGGACCCAAGAGCTTGCAAAAAAGATCAATCCGTCGCATTTGTGCATTCAAATTGGCGAGAGCTGATTGATCCTGTCCAGCTATGACGACGACCTGGGGGCACATGAATGTCAGCGGTGGTTGTCGGGTACTGTGAGGTGGAAAATAGCTACCCAGTCCTTTTCAACCGAGACAAGGTTGACTATCGAGTAGACCTTCTCGACGCAAGCGAGCAGGGCAAGCATAGCCAGCCGGGCTATTCGCCCACGATTGTGCATGGAAACACCGCATATTAAAACGTAAAACAGCATGCAAGAAGCGCCAACTGCAAGTCTTTGGAAGACTAGAAGCGGATGATTAGCACGCAGTCACAGCACGACAGGATGATGGGAACAATGATGGACAGCATGGCATACCAATAGAAGCACGGACAACTTTTAGTCGATCGCTGGTATCGATGTAATGACCGATGGCAGGCGCTAAAACGATGGCCGAGATGCCACGAGTAAGGGCATAAACGGACATGGGTAGTAGCGTGCCGGGAAAAGCGGTGGCAAGGTACAAGACGGCACCAAACTCGAAGACTCGGGAATTCCAAGTCGATAAGAAGTGAGAAATATACAGGCGGCGTGTTATTTGCGAGGATGCATGATGCTCGAGTGAATCCGAGTCGTGGCCATTTGGCTGCTGAGGGAGCAGGCTGGTCTGTTCGTCTGCTAGACCAGCCTCATGGTCGCTTGACGATGTGCGGGAACGCATGGCTGTCTACGAAAGTATGAGCGGAGACTCGGGATTGACCAAGGCCAAACAATGAGAGAGGCGAGGACTACATTTTGTACTTTTCTTCCATCATGTGCACATCCCTTTTCAACAAAACATCATGGCCCAGCATAAAATGATTTGTCGTAAGACATCGCCCTTTCCGATGACGGCGGAACCATGACGGCTCCGTCCTCCGTGGCCCGTGCAGAGGCTGGTGGATATAGTCTAGTCCGTTTCGGGATTGGAGTGAGGACCTTGATCGGGCGCTAGGATGGATTTTGTTGGTCATGATTGTCATGAGCGTGTCCACAGACAGAAAACCAACAATTCTCAATGCACAAGTACCTTCGAACACAAATGCATGGACCCTTGATGATTCACAAAAACCATCAGGGTTCAGAAACTAGTCCATCTCCTGCAAATCCATTTGAAACCATGAACTCTCCATTCTCTTGGTATAGTTTTGTGCATGACAATCCACCTAAGCTACCCTATCTCTGTCACACGTGCTTCGTCTAGAAAACCAGGGGATTATTTGCGTTTCTATAGCGGCATCTCATCTCTCTCGCCTTGCACAATAGCACAATTACCCAGTCGCACTAGTTCCATGACAAATTTGCTAACCTCCTGCACATGCCTAATTTCTCGTTGCGTGAGCGTATGCATCGGCATGTCTTGGATTATTCTTACGGCCGACGCGAGAAGGCCAGCGTCCATTTTCACCTGAGGGTCGGTCGGGTGCAGCAGAAAATTGACAAACAATGACACCGCGGCTACTGTGAAGTAAAAAACCACCATCCTATGAAACCAATGATTAATTTCTGTTCACAAAAGGTTGCGGGTGGTGCAACACTTACCAAAATGCTTCTTCCGGCAATGTGTTGACGAGAGCCTCTAATAGCCAGATAGTTGACCGACTGGCCTCCAAAGAGAGGTCGATACTTGAATGGACGACTTGATGTATGGATTCGGGCATTTTTCCGGTTGGCGGGCTGGCCGCGGGACATCTCCTGACTGTCGAATGAATAGCAGTCATGACGTAGTGATACTCTAGCTGCAAGTTGATGTACCGTATAAACTGCACATATCCCATTTCGGCTATTGGAAGCGGACGGGTGGCAGAAATAGAAAGCTGCGGGCGAAAATTGTGAGGAATTCCTAATCGCCACTTCTCGAGCTCTCCATCCAACTGGCGGATGCGCGACAGAAGCTGTCCATCGGTGATTCTATACGACTGGGGAGAATAGAGAAGCCGGCAAGTCTTTTCTTTGATTCGGCTTAGTACTGGGTCACCGGGGAGATGATGCACTAGGGTGTTGTTTGGCAAGCTGGGAATACCATCGATTTGGTTATGGTCAGCTGACCCGGCGTAGCAATTGAGATAATTATCGGGAGGAGTTAAATCGCAATAATCCTCGCTGAGCAAGGGAGGATGTCCCGATCGGAGTGATATATTCTTGTCCAGCATGTAGCATAGCCAAAATAACATACGTATGTGATGGCTTTCTCGTTCAGCGTGAGACACTTCGGCCTCACGTGAATTCATGGGATGGTGCACTTGCCCACCAAGCCCGCTGATGGTACGGCAAGCAATCGAGTGGAGCATTGAAGCATTCTGCCAGTTACCAGCGAGCATTTCATGTTTTTGCTGACATTTATTAGAACTGTTGGTCTTTTGAAGGGTCATGAGGAAAGGAGATTGGGCTTACCAACATCATAACTGCTTGCAGGCTTTCCAAGCTTGCATCCTCAACAATGACACCCAACAAGCACTGGGCTTTTGCTGCGTACGCATCTCCATCTTCGATACTAGGCATCCCCGCCAGCCCCTTCACACGGCTGAACATGGAAAGAGAGGCCAGGATGCACGCTTTGGCAGATGCGTGGTGTGGAGATTCCTGGGCGTCAAAGGTATCGTAGGCTAGTTCCATCGTCTTCTGAAACAAGACTGGATCAATGACAGGGAAGAAGGATCGAAAACTTGACATGAAATAGAGGCTGAGGCTATTTTGCGTGAGCTCTTTGGGTGGCAATTCCCAAATATTTCGAGACAGATTTTGTATCTGCAAAGCCGAGTGAGTTGACAGGGCACTTGACTGGCTTCCAAATAGACACAAGTTGCGTAAAGCGACATGCTGGCCAGTCTTGGATGCGATCCATTCTTCGCCTTTCTCGGACAGGATGGGTATTCCCTTGTAGAGCCAATTCAGCCCTAGATGGCTCCCCGGATAGAGAATCTGTCCGAATGCGAGATTCGCAAGCTGTGGATTAGGTTGGGAAGGGGGATCAGAATGTGGATCCCTTGCAACGGTACTGGATTGTACATCAGGACTAGTGATGGACGCGCATTGGGGAGAATGGTCTGGCTCAGCAGCAGGGGTTGTTGATGGCTCTGAGTAGTCGCTAGTGCTGGCGGGATGATTTGCCGTATGCTGAGCAAGAGCACCCTCCAACTGCTCGATGCGACGGAATAGCTCCTGCACGTCGCTCAGCTTTACACTGGAAAGGAATTGTTAGAAGTCATATCTTTTGGGCAAGAATGGGCGTTCATTTTGGCAGAGGAGCCGCACCTGTTTTTGGCATTCCGCTGCGTGTCCCTTGTAAATGTGCATGCCAAGTCATGATGGCTACACCAGTTGCAGGCGCTGTCTGGGCTCGGGATGGAGCATTGTATCTGCGACAGTGTTAGCCGAAAAACCGGAAAGGGCCGACAGGAAGAAGACGCGCCTTTCTCTTGTAGCATACATCACATGCCCTTGCTCGGACAGGCGGCATCGTGGCGGTAAGTTCTTGTGGGCATCTCAATGGGATGAGATATGTCGCATGATTTCAAGGTACAAGGCTGGGAAATTCCAATGGACTCTATTACTGCAAACCCATGGCGTGTCATCGACCGTGATTTGCATATGCCAAGTTCCATGTCAACGCGGCGTCCAAAAGATTCCGCTGCTGGCACTTCATCTTGGATCATGACCAGACAGAAACCCGCACTAGGACAAGTTAAGCAAGTGTATGTGGATCATGGTGGGGATTATTGATGAGTAATCGGAGGTCACCTCCGATTAGATAATTGTCAGTGATCCGCTGCAGCCAATCAGACACCAGCACCGTCTGATGCATTGAAGGAGGGCGTGGCGGGCTGTCCACTCCTCATCATCTCCTAGGTCGGACTGGCTGGGTTCCGAGTCGCGTGGTTTTCTTCTGGTAGTTGATAATCATAGATATTTAACTTATAAACATTTCATCTCTCCCAGTCCCTCGCCAGCTTTCACCTATCTTCCTTAAACACTACACTAGTCATCGAAACAAACTCCATTCCCACATCATGTCTGGACCTTCTGCTACCTGGACACGAATTCTCTCGAGCTCGCGGCTCCAAAGATCGTCTCAGGCTTTGTCAGTTATTTCGTCCAAAGTATGGGTTTTTAGTGGCGAGCTCGAGCCTCGACAACCTGTCGACAACCGGCTCGACGTCATTGATCTCAATTCCGCACCCTCTGAAGGTTGGCCTAGCCATGAATCTAACGTAGAAACATCAGCTGACTTTCCATAGTTGAGCTCAAAACTCTCCCAGAGTCCGAGAATGCTCCTTCGCCGCGAGTTGGTACAGCTAGCACGGCCTTGAATGACTGCATCTGGCTGTTCTCTGGCCGTGGCGGCCTGGCCATGGATGCAATTGAGGAGGAGGGAAAACTCTGGCGCTATTCAGCCGCTGAATCCAAATGGGACCTCATTCCCACCAAGTCAACTGAATATCCGGCATCACGCAGCTACCACGCCATGACCAGCGATGGTAGCAAAACCATCTACATCCACGCCGGCTGTCCTGCCAACGGCCGTCTCGCTGACCTATGGGCTTTTGATATCGAATCTTCCACCTGGACTGAGCTCCCTGCAGCCCCCGCCCCCGAGCGTGGTGGAACATCTATTACCTTCTGCGGTGGGAAACTCTACCGTATGGGAGGGTTTGATGGCCAGACAGAACAAGGTGGAAAGCTTGACATTTTCGACACAGTATCCAAGACGTGGCAAACTGTGGCTTTTGCTCCTGACGGCGTAGAAGGTCCCGCCGCCCGAAGCGTAGGAACGCTTTTGGCCGTGAAAACACCTGCGGGCAGAGATATGCTCATCACCATGTTCGGCGAGCGTGACCCTTCTTCACTTGGACATGCTGGAGCTGGAAAGATGCTGAGTGATGTATGGGCTTTTGACTTGCAAACCTCCAAATGGAGCGAGGTTTCGTTCTCGGGAACTGAAGCTCCCGCTCCAAGAGGCTGGTTTGATGCTGATGTTGTCAAGAAAGACGACGGTGATGCTATTATTGTGCATGGAGGATTGGCCGAGGACAACACGAGGTTGGGAGATGTTTGGAAGCTGAGCTTCCAGTAGTCATATTAGGACTGAACAGAAGAAAACTAGTTGAATCAATTGGCTCCTTTATGATTTTAGAGATCCGTCTAAACTGCCGTGGCGTGAAGAATGAACGACCTATGCTTGGGATTCATCGTTGGTTTCCTTGAACACGCCCCGTCAGCTAACCGAAACCGAGCCCATACTTTCCTCGGCAGATAATCTGATCACGAATCATTGGATAGCGTGGAATTTGGCACGCGAGAGACAAACTAATATGGACTCAACACACTTGAGCCTGACCTGCTCGGGAGTAAGGTGCGTTGCGAATCTAAAAGACCACGATCCCAGCGTGGCTATTTAAATAATTCAGACCCTTTTCACCAATCAATCGTCTCTTCTGATTTTGTTACGCTTGATTAATTTTAGTACATTCTCGCCCTATGCCAAGACAACCACCCCTGCCACAGGAAAAAACGAGGTGCTGACTGAGAAGTGCCTGAGCACTCAAACTCTATTTATGCGAAAACGTTTTACTTAGACTTGCTTGGACCAAAAAACGACACAATTAGAGTTAGATCACGGCTCCTTCGGCCCCACATCTAATAAGAAGTGGAATATAATAGGATATCCATTGCCTTGCCGCAAAAGCTAATTTTCTGCCCCAATGTTGCTAGAAACTTGGCCGATTGACGTCAAACTTCGACAATATGTCTAACGCGGTTTCATTCCTCTACGGTGGCAGCGTGTAAGAGTTTTCATATATATCAGCCATGAAAACGGCTCTAACGCGTCAATAGGCCATGGAACGCCTCGCTCTGGACAGCCTCGGATGACAGCGTCAGGGGGGGCGCCAGCTTTTCGTTCCTCGAGGTTGTTAGTCCAGATTGGGCGCACTTCTACGGATACTTGGATAACGAGAAGTTGGGCGACTCTGGATTTGCTTCCCAGCGCACTGTTGGGGATCTGTCTTTGGATCTGTCCGACTATGAGGGCTTGGTAGTCTCCGTCTCGTTGGGGGACAGCAAAAACTATACTCTCAACCTGTATGACTCGCTCCCCACGGGAAGTGAAAGCAGCTTAATCTGGGAGCTGGACTTTACGGGAGTGGAAGGCAAAGATGTGTTCATGAGGTGGGAGGATTTCGTGCCGACGTACCGTGGAAGGGAACAGAATGACACCGCGCCTTTGAACTTGAAGGATATCAAGCGCATCAGCCTGATGATGAGGAGGTGAGTGAATTGCTACTATACCCGATTCTTGTGAGTAGATTCTAACTGAGCTTGTTCGAATAGCTTTTTTGGTCAACAACAGGGTAACTTTTCGCTGGGATTGTCGTCTATTGCTGCAACCAAGAATATTCCTTATGATGCATCCAGCAAAAGATTGGTCAAGCTTTGAAACGATCTGTCATTGATTTCATTCATTCAAAGTTGGATTTTTAGGTTGTATAATATGAAAGGAAAAATTTATCAAAGTTGTTCTCGGGGCCATTGGTACAGCTTGCTGGTCCTGATAACCTGTGCGCATTGAGCGTCAACTGCCGGCAATCATTACCACTTTATTTCTGTTGACAATCGCACGTTTCACCCTTGGGTTTCATGCTTGACTTTCTTGTCATGAAGATCATCACAGACGTCGTTGCCAAATCTCAGTAAATATAATGGGCTGCTGGGTGTGTGAAAAGTATAACTCTATTGCCCACAGTAGTGTCGGTTCATTAGTGCTCTATCTCAAGTGATCACCTTTTGCCCAGAGAAGCGTTAAGAATATGTAGAGCAGGCCTGGTTGTTTTGAGTCATGCTATCCAAGGCCGACATGCAAGGTGCAGCGGACGGTATTGTATATATATCGGCACGGCCAAAGCTACAGGCACCTTCACCTCCAGAAAATTCGAGGAATGTAAAACTCGGTTCAAAACTATCAGACGACTAAGATCACTCACCACTTGTATGTTCTGAATTACACCCTATGCACGGTATGGCCTGATGCTGAAGCTTGAAGGTCTGGTGACCAGGATCGACCTTCTCAATGTCATTTTTCCCGCCAGAAGCTTAATCTAGCATGTGAAATTTGGATCCAATCAACCTCTGGAACACACGAGGTATTCAGTTGAACAACAGACACCATGTAGGAAGTTGTTAAATTAACCCAGACTGTGGAAAATGTGCAAGCTATGAGTCATGGCTCACTCCATGGCAACATGTAAGCACATTGTGGTGAAAGGAAAGAATCAGGTGAGTACAACCCTGCAATAGCTATGGCTATTGACTGTTATAATTAACATAGACTAGACCGCTTGCTTACGAGTTCTATGGCAGTGAACAGTAACTGATGTAAGTTACGTGAAATTTAATTCGCAAAGCAAGGTGATATTGGTTTAGAAAATTTCGAAATTGCACTCAACGGAACTGCAGTTGATGTTCCTGCATTGATGACTGCTGTTTTAATATTTTGGGCGTTCCGTGTCCTGAAATAATGCGCAAATGCGTCACACCTTTATGCTGTGCGACTGATTCCTTGGTTGAGCGGCATTGCTGATCGCATGACTGGACTCGATGATTGGAGAAAAGCCCTGGAAATGAAAGTTCTTTTTGACAGATTCAATACATAACTGCCCTTGTGTCTATTCTTTTCATCAAAAGGTCTATACACTAGCTGCATCACAATGAAATAGTTTAATATCCTGTAGGCATATAAGCATTGTAAAAGATGAGACAAATCGCACTCTATGGCCGCTGGGGCCATGACTTCAGCATTGAAATTGAATATGAACAAACATAGCGCCGTGATTTTGATACTTATGTCTAGAGAGCTTAATGATCCGAAAGTATAGAATCAGCCTTTCGAATATAGACATGAAAGAACGATAGGGAATAGTGAACATCGCCTCACAGCTAAGAAGGGGCTGTGTAGGGGGCTGTGCTGTGCGCTCAAACTTGCCCATGAATGGATGACCGAGGTAAATACGACCTTGCTCGTCAGGCCACCAGATGAAATGGTCTCTAGCTAACCGTTTTGATTCATCCTAGGGTTGTTTTATTTCAAAAGAGACCTGGGTCGTTATCAAAACATCCTAGTCATATCCACAAAATTAATATTCAAGCAAATCAAGTCATGGTATTTGGCCCCCACTTATGCATGTTGGTTCATTCCCAGTGACGAAAATCGCTGGGGACTTTTGCTTGGTTGCGCCATTTGCTTCCTATACATACAGCTTCTCGTCCCCATTCATATATTTTCCATCTTTAATACACATTGTGAACTTATTATACCTGAACATATCAACCTAAGCTGTCCATTCTCTGATTTTGACCTCCACTTTTGAATTATTTACGACCGAAATTGTTCGAAATGGCACATCCCTTATGGAACCCGCTGGATTTCTTCATGATTACCACAAGGCCTGAATATAACATCCAGTGTGTGTTACGAACCAGCCAAGGAATATCCTGTCGGTTCAATGCCCGTTTCGGAAGAAGTCGCAGAGATAAATTGTCAAACTTCTCTCGGGCTATGACCATGATCTCACGCATATCTACAATTCCACCACAGCTTGTTCCACTTGAGTCGCTGATACAGATCATAACTCTCTGTTCTTGCGGCTATCATAATGAATACAGAATTATTGCACTGGAATGGATGCGGTGGCTCGAGGCTGCAAATCGTCACCATGCTTTGTCGACCCAAATCTTTGCTTGCATGTCTCCACAGGAGATTGAGTTTACAATCTCGGGAGCCAGGCTGCAACAAGCCCGGTGCGACTGGAATCAGCGCGAGGAAATGCTACAAGCTGAATATGCAGCGTTGCAACGACAACTTGAGCTTTCGAGCACCGCGTATCGAAGAATTGAACAAAGTATGAAGGAAAATGAAAATTCCAAACTTGCTCAGATAAGAAAGCTAGAAGGAGGGATTTGCAAACTTGAGAAGACCATCCAAGAAAAAGCGACCAAGAATGATTTACAAGACAAAGAATTCGCCTCCACTCTCGAGCTTTCCAATGTCCCGTCCATGGAAAGACTTCATCGACTCTCAATAGTATGGGCGAAGGCTATTGAAGAAAGCAATATTTTCCAGAGTAAATACCATGAAGTCAACTACAAGCTAGGAAAGCTTTGTACGGAACTAAATGGAACTCGCGAGGAAAAAGAAGCACTTCAAGTACAAAATAAGGGGTTCCAAACCCGCCAAATGGCTCTGGAGGATGATATTGAGAAGCTGAAAGGCGAACTGCATTCATTGCAAAAGAGAAACACCTACTTATCGCTTGACCTTGAAAATGAGCACTTGTTAGTACAGACGCTGAGTTTGGAGCTTTCAAAAGAGCGTCCCCGGATTTCAGAACTGGGTCGCCAAATGTCCCGCCTGCGTGTTATGGCAGCAACATTGAAAGCGGGTCTAAGTCAGTGTTTGGTTTTTAGGCTTCAACCGATCGTCACATTGTTTGAGACAGTTTGGAGTTGGACACGACGTTGGAAATTTTGCATTCTTAAATCAGAAGTCGTACTTCGGTCTATCTTCCGGAAGGGTGGTTGATCTCACTAGTGTCTTGGATTGAGGTGGTTTAGTCATGGCAGGCTTAGCTATCAACGGTTCAAATATGGTGTTTTACTGCCTAGGGTTTTCTGTGCTTAGATTGACTCGTACTCGTTGCTCTACCTAAATAACCTTAAATCTGAACGAGAACTCGCAGTCAAGGGACTGCCTTTAATCAATAACGATGTTTAGGTGTCCAAGGTCAATGCTCAATGCTTATGGCCACATTGTCCGCGCTTTCGCAGTTTTGCAATATCAGACCGCTTATCAGCATTAAGATGCTTTCCGTCAACGCCGCCCAGCGACCTTCGAGTCATTTTGACAGATACATTGTTATCATTGGGGAATTTTGGAGTAACATCAGAGGCGAAAGCTGCTTGAGCTTCCTCTTGAACGTAAACCACTTCGCCGCCCACCATGGTAAGTAAAACTCGGTTACGGCCCAGGTCTTCCTCGGACGCATCAAAGAAGTTGTCCTCGAGGACAATGACGTCTGCAATCTTGCCAGTCTCCAACGAGCCAATCTCATTGTCAGCACGCAGAAATCTAGCTGCGTTGATGGTCATAGCTCGAAGAGCAGATTCACGTGAAATGCCCCGACCGGGGAAAGCGCCTCTGTATTCTTGGCCGACGGAAGAAGCAGAGTTGGGGTTCAGGGGATCACCGGTACGAGTGACTCCTGCCTTCAGTGCGAGAAAAACATCAAGAGGATCAACCTAACAAACACAAGGAAATTAGTCAATGGCACAATTTTGTTTCACTCTTTGTACATTACTCACAGGCCAGTCACTGCCGTAGACCGGAGGGCGTCCGGCCTCCTCAATGCTTGCGTAGGCGTCGAGATTGTCCATGCGATACTCGCCCAGGCTTCTGAGGGTGTCAGGAACCCACATTGGAGAAAGCTGCGACCACTGGTAGCTGAATACAGCATCAACGCCAAGCTCTGAAAAACGGGGCCAGTCCTCTTCGAGTGTCAAGCTAGCGTGTGCTAGTGCAAGACAAATTGGTGGTGCGTCGGGGTGAGCCCGGCGGTAGGCCTCTGCCGCGTCTAAACTGATGTGAACGGCATAATCGCCGTCGACATGCAGCTGAGCATCAATGCCTCTGAGGAATAGGCCCTCGAGTGTTTTTGCGAGAATATCGGCCTCCCAGTATGTCTCTGCAATCGCCTCAGGTTGCGGGGTCCATTGAACTGTTCCGTTAGTGGAATTGACGACCGGGAGCCAGTAAGGATCTACATTGGCGGCTGTTCGTGCCGAGTAGATCACGATACCGTCCAGCAATGCCTTGATCGCCTGCCACTTTAGCACCGGATCACGAGTGATGGTGGAGTTATCGTTGCGAGACTCGAGTAGTGCCGCAGTCTCCCAAACAAGTCCATCAACATCGTCGAGCGAGGAGGGAGGCTGGATGCGGTAGTCAAAATATCCGCGAGAGCTCAGTTCTCCTCGCTCCTTGATTGTCTGCCATGGCCCCCAATGTTCGTCTGTTGCCAGAGCATCCTGCCAGGTGGTAATTCCGTTTTCGCGAAGAATCTGCAGAGCGGCCAAACCGGATTCCACGTTCTCCTCATCGGACAGGGGCGGAGGCCCCCCGATGAGAATATTGGCACCATCTAGGAGAACGCCAGAAGGCTCCTGGGTTCCTGGAAAATGCTCAATGATACCACCTGGTGGGTTCTGCGTGGTCCCCGTGATGTTGGAGAGGGCAAGCGCACGGGAGTTGAGGATGAACGTGTGGTAGTCATTCGATCGAAGCACAATAGGCCGAGTCGTGTTCAGGCTGTCGAGATCTCTCTTGGTGATTGCTTCACCGCCAAGGGCCAGCGATATGTAGTTCAAGGCAACCCCGTCAAGCCAATCATCAGCACCATTACCGCCTGCCCCATCGTCAAGACATGTCTGGACGTGGCTGAGAACTTCCTGAACGTTGAGACGCTGATAATTGAAATTGCACTTCAGTAGATACTGGCCAGCTTGCAGCACGTGCATGTGCACATCAACAAATCCAGGCATGGCCATACGACCTTGCAGGTTAATCACCTGCGTGGTGTTTCCAATCAAGGTCTTTGCTTTCTCGTCGCCACCAACATAGACAATGGTCCCATTCTTTATGGCGAGGGAACTAGCTTTGGAAGAGGTTCCATCTAGGGTGTAGATGGAACCATTTTGAAAAACAAAATCAGCAAGTTTCGGATTCTGAGGTTGAGGAGAGGCGATAGCAGTCGTGGATGATACTATAGCAAAGGCAGCAAGTGCCTTTCCACAGGCGAGGAGAGAGCCGGGAGCCATCTTATAATCTCCAAGAGAAAAGTGACCAGTCGATAATAAGACGGAAGTGAGTATGTGAATGGGTAAGAAAGGACAAAGCTTGGAGAATGAAAAATGACAAGTAGAAATCATTGGGTATTTTATAGATGATTCCGCGGCGTGCTTTAGCAACAATTTTGACCATTGGCTGATCAACAATCAAGTCGGAACATTCCGCATCAGCACAGAGGCCAGGATGGGAGCTCCGAGGACAGTTTACGCAACTTTGGATCCAACTTCAAGTTTCCCTTGGTCATTCTAGATGCCCATCTATGCCTATCGAAGAAATTAGGTTCTGCCGCCAATATCGTTTATGGTGTGAAGCGCAAGGATCGTGGTGAGGTGGCGCATCCGCCGCGCGGGAGGCCCACCTTGGAAACTGTCTGTTATGCAATAGCCAGGTTCCAGGGCCTAAAATATGCTTCATTATTATCCTTGTTGGACTCATTCTTTATCAAGTATAGGCTAGAACCTGCTTCTCGTCTGAGTAATGACACTTGCGCCTTGGCATGGTGCACGGTTGCCTTCGTTTGAGCAAAGCTTACCAAGCAACATCGCGGAGGCAGTGCCGCAAAGCATGGAGTATGTATAAGGTGTCCCAGTCCGAGATTCCGAAGCCTACTCCGGACCCAACAGTCGATATTCAATGACTGGTCGCAAGAAACGGGATAAGAGGGCGAGTGCATACGGCGGGCACTTGTTGGTCGTCAGGAATACAACTGTCTCAGCTAATAACTACGCTAAAAGTGAGGGAACCATTTGTCCCATTCAGTTCAAGCATGACGCCATGTCATGGAGAGAGCAACGGATCAACCCATGTTCCAGGTGATGGCCGCTAAGGAAAAGGTTGATGCGAAAAAGCAGATGTGTTAGGAGTAAGCCGAGCCAATAGCGCGCATTTGCGCATCGATCTCCCTTCGGCAGACCAATGTACGGGATTTGCGCACAGAAAGACTAAAGAATCGGGCCTTTCGGCTGAGCTTCGCCCACTGTGCCGCTCTAGTGCAAGGGGAGACTAACGTCAGGTTGTAATTTGCTTGGCTTGTGCATTGAGCACAGATTCAATGCAGATTTTGCAGCGAAAACCCGAGTTTGAGGCACTGTTTGTCCTGGATCACACATTCCTGTGATAATTCAAGTCTTTGCTATCCCTTTAAGTGCCGAAAGCCTGCACTCAAGTACCGAGCAAAGTAGGTCACCGGCTACAACCCTCTTATTTAGAATTATATAATTTTAATTTAGGGTATAGCATATAATTCTTATTCGAAGGTATTTTATTTATCTAAATTTATATTAGGTTTTATAATTTATCCCTTTTGCCGTGTGTTTGAAGTGAGATACCTTGATGTAGGCTTACGGCACCCAAAGGGATAGGGTAAGTGAGGTCGGCAGCACAAGCCAACATGTATGTGTTGTTTTCTTGTTCTTTACTATTGATTGAGAATATGTCATGGTTTGCCATGTATATTCCTTGTGCATCAAGATTTCGATATTCTTGAATTTGTCTCAGATTGGTCGTTCCCAAGCACCGCAATAGTTTTGAGCCAATGCTGCCGAACTCCGAAACCCTCGGAAGGAGCGGAAGCCTCTGGTGGGCGTTGTCTTTTCATAGTAATCAAATCCTTTAGCCGATAATTAACCGATTTCAATAAAACCTCCACAAACTCAGCTGTGGAGCTGCACAATCAAACAAATCTCTCCAACCAACGGATTTTCACCATTACACACCGTCCTACGGCATAGACGATAGGAAGCAAATTTTATTTTGCTCTTGGTATGTAAGCACATGTGCTCTGTGAGTATTCTATGAGTCTTTGGATCATTGCTAAAATATTTCATCCAGTTAGCCATGCTGTCGTACTTGTCGCCTGGGCTGCGTAAGCCGCTCCGAGCCAAGACTGGCTGTTTAACATATTAGTTTCTCTCAATATAAAAATGAAATCCCCAAGTGGGTTTAACACCCGGATAATTAGGCAGACGCAGACGGAAGAAGTGCGATGAGGAATGGCCACAATGCCAAAGATGTGTGGGCTCGAGTCGTATTTGTGCCTGGCCATCTCCAGAGGCACTCTATGATAAAAGAAATCGCCACAAAAACTCGAGTACAACGCCCCATCACCGCCAAGCCTTGTTCGAAAACCCCCGGTCAAGCATTACGAACTTGAATTACATGGACTTGGAACCGATGTTGCACAACCACTTTCGTACAGTGTTATCCCCTCTCATAGTTCTTCCCGCCCTAGAATCTGGACTGTTGAGAGAATTTCACCAGCAACTAGGTGAATTAATAGTACGATCCCGCAGTGTTAAACACGCAGTTCTTGCATGTAGCGCGGCGCACATGCAGTTTGACAAAGCCAACGATTGCTTTGCTCACATAGCACTTGAATATTACCAACAGACTGTTTCAGATGTCAGGGAAGCCTTACTCAAAGGGGAGCACCAAAATGCTGTCAGCGATGACGGTATTTTATATTCCATCATATTTCTCTTTCTTTATAGTGCAAGCTGCCCTTCTTATTCCACAATCGCTATGCCCCTGACTAATATTGAAACCATAGTCATGTGGACCTGAAAGCTCCCTGCGGCATCATGTTGAGGCGGCAGCTAAATTTCTCAAGCTACGTTACGCTAACAAAATCACTCTATCGCGACCAACAAAGGCACTGGAGATTATCGCAATCGAAAGTGTTTTATTTCAAGCGTTCAAGCTTGCAGTCTGGTATCCAGATTCGGGCCATTCTGCTTTTGATGTTGAGTTCTGGTTTTTGGCGGAGCGTCTCCTTGACAGTGCGGAGGATGGCAACAAGAAAGAAATTTATAAGAGTCCTATTCTTGGCGTTCCTCCGCGCTTGTTGAGGTTCATGGCTTGGCTAATAGATCATGCTCGAGGCACAGGCAGCAACGACCCTGAGACACGTTCTAAACTCAAGGTCGAGTTGGCATTTTGGGAAACAGCGTTTAGTAATATTGATGAAAGCATGCTCGAAATGTCTCATTTATACAGTAGCAACGATATTGAAAGAGTTTATATCGATGCAACCGCAATTCTTGCCTTGGACGCATCACTGTTGGCATGTTGTCTTTCAACAACACCACAAGCAAATCAACCTCGTAAACAGCGTCCGAATTTGTTGGGAAAACACTGGCAAGTTACAAAAGCGTTGCTAATTCTAAAGAAGGCAAGAAAAAATGACAAATGGATTGAATGTTACATTGGTAGCTGGCCAGTATACTTTCTAGGATTTGCTGTGCAGAAAGATCAGGACAAAAGGTTGATTCTAAATGACTTGAGGGATCGTTGGTTGCTTACTTCCTTTTGGGAATTCAAACGAATGATCGATGAGTTGGAGAAATTCTGGTTGGAGAATATACAATCTGCTCATCCACTCGAGGGGATCGCACGATCTGAATGAGTCATTGAGCAACACTATAAGCGTCTGCCACTCCCAGCGCGTATCGCTTCGAAGCAAATCTCACAGGAGCGAGGCAAACACACAATCAAGTTTCGAATTAGGCATTGGAAGGTCTTCAAATTAGTAAGCCAGGTTGGCTCATGATCCTTGTGAGACCAACTGTCTCGGAAAACAGGTCCTTTGAGAAAATAGCCAAGTTTTCCGAAGACGCATGTCGTACCTCATCACAATCTGATGACTTTGAGTCTATTTTCTGATCAATGGTCCCGATGGATAAAGGGTGTCCAGCCTCGAGGCACTGTATGTACGAGGTGAAGTTTACGGCTTGAAGGTAAAGTTAATGACCAAGGTAAGTCATCTCTTCCGATAGTAATTCATGTCAGATTTAAACAAATTGGAATAGGGAAATAAGCATCCCGACTCCCGAAGACGTTGACGATGATTTCCCTTGGACCTTACTCCAGTCATTTGATCGCAAGAGTGTCAGATTTTACTAAGTTCTGGTGAGATTTAGCGAAAGGGATGTCAAACCCCCATTTGACAAGTATTTTAGGGGAAAAAGAAAATAAAATGGTTGGGATCATAGCGATCGATTTGCCCCAAGATACCGCCATATTAGATAGGTGCCTTGGTAAATTCCAATTTCATACTGTCAATGTTATAATTTTATTCAAAAAAGGAGTTTTATATGAAGTTTGGGCTTCTTTTGATACTTGATAAAACAGTGATCTAAATTTCATAACTCGCCGGCGATTGAACATGGCGGTCAGCTTTTGCGCAGAGCCGCTCAACAGACTGCAACCGGTCGGACCTCGGTAGTTCTATCAAGTACATCGATTTGTTCAGTCTCCGAGCCTGAGTTTGTCTCAGATTCAAGAGCACGCAACCTAGTATCTCGGAGCTCGAGGAAGCGCATCAGTAAGGCGGTTAAGACCAAGACGATGCCGAACGAGGCGGCAGCGATAAACCCGGGTTTGAACTCTGGTGCTTCCGAGGTTCTCCAGAAGGCATCGGCAAACCATATTTGGTTCACGTAGGAGAATACGTTGGAAAACGCGGTCAAAAACCCACGCATCTCATGATCATGAGGCATGAGGTCTGGAAACCAAGAGTAGAAAATACCCGGCACACCGGCGGATGTACTTGTCATGTACATGGCTGCGTACTTCAATCCAATAGGTACATCCCAAACAGCTAGTATGACGCTGCCAAGAACGCTGACACCTTGCAAAGCAACCAAAGGTTGCCATCGCTTACCCTGCAATAGCGGCGAGTCGGAGATCATGCCTGCCAAGATTTGAGTAACAAACCCGATGGCGTATTGGCCAGTGGGCCAAACATTGATTTGGGACACAGTATGGCCAGTGGACTTGAGCCAGAGGGAAAAGAATGGTTGTTGGCTGGGATAGCTGCTTTGAACAAAGAAGTAGCCAAGCGATAACACCCTATCGCGCGTCAATACTCCATGATCATATGAACAAAATAGCACAGGATGCGGGTTTTCAAACTGGAACCTACCAAAATTGCCATGATAAAACGATTCTCAAAATCTTTTTGCGGTCCCAAGCTGCATTTCCAAGTGGTTTGTAGCCATCATCTATCAGTCGCTGGCGGGCAAAGGCTGCCTGTTCCTTGGTGATGTAAAATGCTCGCGTGGTTTCAGGGAAATCTGGATTGAAAAAGTAACCAATGACGCCTACTGGTAGACTTATGACTCCGCAGATGATGAAGAGCCACTGCCATCCCCGGTGACCAAGGACGCCGTCGAGGTTGTCGTATGCGGCAGCTTGGAGGTAGCCAGAAAACATGGAAGCCGCCGATGCAGTCGAGTAGAAAATGGTGACTCGTTTCGCTCGTTCAGATCGCGTATACCACGAGGCGATCAAATAAATGATGCAAGGGAAAAAGGCACCCTCGCACAGCCCGACTAAGAAGCGCATGGCAAAAAGTTGAGCTGGCGTCTTGACAGCGGCGGAGCAAAAGGTGAACACCGACCATAGCACTTCGAGCGTCGGAATAATGTAAGATGGTCGAAACTTGGATACCAAGATAACAGTGGGAAGTTGACTAACAACGTAGCCAGCTGTAAACACGTTGCTTGCATACGTCAAATCATTTCCGCCGAATCCTATGGCCTCCTTCATTCCAGATACATAAGCATTGCTGATGTTGGCCTGATCGAGATTTTTGCACTAGAATTCGCGCCATTAGCGAATTTCTTTCGGATGTGATCAAGTTGCCGAGTCCACAGGAATAAGAGCCAGACGAGAGAGAGAGAGAGAGAGAGGAACTATGGAAGCGAACTTACGAAGTATCCTAAGCATGTATACGTTAAAAGAAAAAAGTCTAGTTTTCGAAGAAACTTCTTTTCGTATTCAGACTTGTCTGGGTCATCCCAAACAAAGGCTTGGACAGATCGTAGGAATGTGCGATTTTTTCTCTGTACTTCAGATTTTTCCACGGTAGTCTTTTCTGCATCTGTCTGTGCACATGTGACGCCGCTGTTATTTCTCAAAGTCTTGTAATCAGGTTGCGACTTCGATTCCTTTTCTGAATTGGATGTCGTTGAAAGTTCGGTGGAAGGGTTCGTCGACATCGTCTCCGTCATTTGGGTTTAGGTGAAATTTTACATGCGGAATGTAATATCTAGGATAGCTATAAACTATGGTCTTGGCGTCTTTATCTCTGCTTATACATAGTGCCTCAAAACCGATTGCGCCATCGTGAGCAAATATGGGCAACGGATATGCAAACGAGTAATGTGGGATTATGGGGTGTCAGAGCCTTGTTAGACATGACCTAGAAAGCCGGTTTTCCGATCAAGCATCTTGATGCCCATTAAGAGGCTCACTCTCCAAACTGACCTACTCCAAAAATGGCTGGAAGCAGGGTTTCCGGGGTTCATTCGATGCTTCCGCGGTGGGATAGTGCGAGATGCAGGCGTATTAGTGTGGGGCGCCAAATGACAAACGACCAGGTTGAGATGACGAGCGCCGGTAAAATGCCCGCATGGTGCAGTGCGCCGGAGATAAAAAGGCTTGGGGATTTTTTGTAAGATTCTCAGTTTTCTACGAGAATATCTATGAGCTCGTTGCAATTTATATGTACCATGATTGTCTACAATATTGATAAGAGACCGGTGTGCTGCATCACCATCCCTTTGAGTGCCGCAAGCCTGCACTTAAGTACTGAGCAAAGTAGGTCGTCGGCTACAACCCTCTTGTTCAGAATTAGATAATTTTAATTTAGGGTATAGAATATTATATTATTAGGAGGTATTTTATTTACCTAAATTTATATTAGGCTCTATAATCATTTTTGCCTTGTGTTTGAAGTGAGATACCTTGATGCAGGCTTCCGGCACTCAAAGGGATATTAACATTATCTGAGATCTAATCGCAAATTTCCAATTAGCTACTCTTCCATGATGGCAAAGTCAGTTCAAGTGTCAAAGCTCCATTCTTGCCACGTCTGCTGCCAGGATATCTGATTCCAGCATTCCCTCACATGCCTACAACACCATCAAACCCCTTGACAATATCACCATCCATAAGATCATAACCCTGTACTTGGAGAATCTGGACAAGAACAGACTTTACTTCCTTACCAACACCATCCTGTTCTTTACAACGCCTTTAGCGATGAACGTGGAGCTCTTTCTTCAAGGGAGGGCATTGGCCTCTCACATAAACCTCATCGGCGTCCGTTTTATTTTTTTCCTAACTCGTGGTAGCCTGAACAAATTCTTTCATAAACTCGTAGATTTTACTACTGTAGAGAGCCAGATTAATAGTATTGGACGGATGCACACATTTTTTTCTTTTCGCGGTATTCCACGAGTAAAAGGATTATTGACCGGGTGCTATGTTGTTGGAATCGGCTCTCAATCCATTACCGGCAAAACATCGGGTTAACCAGCGTAACCCTGGCATAGCGGGATTGACCCCGCCTTATGTGACTAGTTTATAATACTATAAGCTAAATAGGTAACTAGCTAGATAGAATAATTAATTAATTTACAAAACCCCTAATTTAATTTTTATTATATTAATATATTATATTTTTTTTTTTTTTAAATTTAATATTAATTAATA